>CM064496.1:12070006-12738619 GCA_032716605.1 Paralithodes platypus | reverse complement strand
AGTGGAGACGCGAAACGGGATTTAGAGCCTCTATAACTAGGCTATCTACACGAGACGTAGACATATAATAGAGCTAAAATCACCCTAAAAACTAGGCTAGTTAAGATTGAATTGACAAAATAATATTCTCTCTAAAAAAAAATCTGAGATTGGACACTAAAGTGAATTGGTCTTGTATAGTGGAGACACGAACGGGATTTAGAGCCCCTATAACTAGGCTACCTACACGAGACGTAGACATATAATAGAGCTAAAATCACCCTAAAGACTAGGCTAGTTAAGATTGAATTGACAAAATAATATTCTCTCTAAAAATATTTTCTGAGATTATACACTAAAGTGAATTGCCTTGTATAGTGGAGACACGAAACGGGATTTAGAGCCTCTATAACTAGGCTACCTACACGAGACGTAGACATATAATAGAGCTAAAATCACCCTAAAAACTAGGCTAGTTAAGATTGAATTGACAAAATAATATTCTCTCTAAAAATATTTTCTGAGATTGGACACAAAAGTGAATTGGTCTTGTATAGTGGAGACACGAAACGGGATTTAGAGCCCCTATAACTAGGCTATCTACACGAGACGTGGACAAATAATAGAGCTAAAATCACCCTAAAAACTAGGCTAGTTAAGATTGAATTGACAAAATAATATTCTCTCTAAAAATATTTTCTGAGATTGGACACTAAAGTGAATTGGTCTTGTATAGTGGAGACACGAAACGGGATTTAGAGCCTCTATAACTAGGCTATCTACACGAGACGTAGACAAATAATAGAGCTAAAATGTCCCTAAAAACTAGGCTAGTTAAGATTGAATTGACAAAATAATATTCTCTCTAAAAATATTTTCTGAGATTGGACACTAAAGTGAATTGGTCTTGTACGGTGGACACACGAAACGGGATTTAGAGCCTCTATAACTAGGCTACCTACACGAGACGTAGACATATAATAGAGCTAAAATCACCTAAAAACTAGGCTAGTTAAGATTGAATTGACAAAATAATATTCTCTCTAAAAATATTTTCTGAGATTGGACACTAAAGTGAATTGGTCTTGAATAGTGGAGACACGAAACGGGATTTAGAGCCTCTATAACTAGGCTATCTACACGAGACGTAGACATATAATAGAGCTAAAATCACCCTAAAAACTAGGCTAGTTAAGATTGAATTGACAAAATAATATTCTCTCTAAAAATATTTTCTGAGATTGGACACTAAAGTGAATTGGTCTTGTACGGTGGAGACACGAAACGGGATTTAGAGCCCCTATAACTAGGCTACCTACACGAGACGTAGACATATAATAGAGCTAAAATCACCCTAAAGACTAGGCTAGTTAAGATTGAATTGACAAAATAATATTCTCTCTAAAAATATTTTCTGAGATTGTACACTAAAGTGAATTGGTCTTGTATAGTGGAGACACGAAACGGGATTTAGAGCCTCTATAACTAGGCTACCTACACGAGACGTAGACATATAATAGAGCTAAAATCACCCTAAAAACTAGGCTAGTTAAGATTGAATTGACAAAATAATATTCTCTAAAAATATTTTCTGAGATTGGACACAAAAGTGAATTGGTCTTGTATAGTGGAGACACGAAACGGGATTTAGAGCCCCTATAACTAGGCTATCTACACGAGACGTGGACAAATAACAGAGCTAAAATGTCCCTAAAAACTAGGCTAGTTAAGATTGAATTGACAAAATAATATTCTCTCTAAAAATATTTTCTGAGATTGGACACAAAAGTGAATTGGTCTTGTACGGTGGAGACACGAAATGGGATTTAGAGCCCCTATAACTAGGCTATCTACACGAGACGTAGACATATAATAGAGCTAAAATCACCCTAAAAACTAGGCTAGTTAAGATTGAATTGACAAAATAATATTCTCTCTAAAAATATTTTCTGAGATTGGACACTAAAGTGAAATGGTCTTGTATAGTGGAGACACGAAACGGGATTTAGAGCCTCTATAACTAGGCTACCTACACGAGACGTAGACATATAATAGAGCTAAAATCACCCTAAAAACTAGGCTAGTTAAGATTGAATTGACAAAATAATATTCTCTCAAAAAATATTTTCTGAGATTGGACACTAAAGTGAATTGGTCTTGTACGGTGGAGACACGAAACGGGATTTAGAGCCTCTATAACTAGGCTACCTACACGAGACGTAGACATATAATAGAGCTAAAATCACCCTAAAAACTAGGCTAGTTAAGATTGAATTGACAAAATAATATCCTCTCTAAAAATATTTTCTGAGATTGGACACTAAAGTGAATTGGTCTTGTACGGTGGAGACACGAAACGGGATTTAGAGCCCCTATAACTAGGCTATCTACACGAGACGTAGACATATAACTGAGCTAAAATGTCCCTAAAATCAAGGCTAGTTAAGATTGAATTGACAAAATAATATTCTCTCTAAAAATATTTTCTGAGATTGGACACTAAAGTGAATTGGTCTTGTATAGTGGAGACACGAAACGGGATTTAGAGCCTCTATAACTAGGCTACCTACACGAGACGTAGACATATAATAGAGCTAAAATCACCCTAAAAACTAGGCTAGTTAAGATTGAATTGACAAAATAATATTCTCTCTAAAAATATTTTCTGAGATTGGACACTAAAGTGAATTGGTCTTGTATAGTGGACACACGAAACGGGATTTAGAGCCTCTATAACTAGGCTACCTACACGAGACGTAGACATATAATAGAGCTAAAATCACCCTAAAAACTAGGCTAGTTAAGATTGAATTGACAAAATAATATTCTCTCTAAAAATATTTTCTGAGATTGTACACTAAAGGGAATTGGTCTTGTACGGTGGAGACACGAAACGGGATTTAGAGCCTCTATAACTAGGCTATCTACACGAGACGTAGACATATAATAGAGCTAAAATCACCCTAAAAACTAGGCTAGTTAAGATTGAATTGACAAAATAATATTCTCTCTAAAAATATTTTCTGAGATTGGACACAAAAGTGAATTGGTCTTGTATAGTGGAGACACGAAACGGGATTTAGAGCCTCTATAACTAGGCTATCTACACGAGACGTGGACAAATAATAGAGCTAAAAATCACCCTAAAAACTAGGCTAGTTAAGATTGAATTGACAAAATAATATTCTCTCTAAAAATATTTTCTGAGATTGGACACTAAAGTGAATTGGTCTTGTACGGTGGAGACACGAAACGGGATTTAGAGCCCCTATAACTAGGCTATCTACACGAGACGTAGACATATAATAGAGCTAAAATCACCCTAAAAACTAGGCTAGTTAAGATTGAATTGACAAAATAATATTCTCTCAAAAAATATTTTCTGAGATTGGACACTAAAGTGAATTGGTCTTGTACGGTGGAGACACGAAACGGGATTTAGAGCCTCTATAACTAGGCTACCTACACGAGACGTAGACATATAATAGAGCTAAAATCACCCTAAAAACTAGGCTAGTTAAGATTGAATTGACAAAATAATATTCTCTCTAAAAATATTTTCTGAGATTGTACACTAAATTGAATTGGTCTTGTATAGTGGAGACACGAAACGGGATTTAGAGCCTCTATAACTAGGCTACCTACACGAGACGTAGACATATAATAGAGCTAAAATCGACCTAAAAACTAGGCTAGTTAAGATTGAATTGACAAAATAATATTCTCTCTAAAAATATTTTCTGAGATTGGACACTAAAGTGAATTGGTCTTGTATAGTGGAGACACGAAACGGGATTTAGAGCCTCTATAACTAGGCTACCTACACGAGACGTAGACATATAATAGAGCTAAAATCACCCTAAAAACTAGGCTAGTTAAGATTGAATTGACAAAATAATATTCTCTCTAAAAATATTTTCTGAGATTGGACACTAAAGTGAATTGGTCTTGTATAGTGGAGACACGAAACGGGATTTAGAGCCCCTATAACTAGGCTATCTACACGAGACGTAGACATATAATAGAGCTAAAATCACCCTAAAAACTAGGCTAGTTAAGATTGAATTGACAAAATAATATTCTCTCAAAAAATATTTTCTGAGATTGGACACTAAAGTGAATTGGTCTTGTACGGTGGAGACACGAAACGGGATTTAGAGCCTCTATAACTAGGCTATCTACACGAGACGTAGACATATAATAGAGCTAAAATCACCCTAAAAACTAGGCTAGTTAAGATTGAATTGACAAAATAATATTCTCTCTAAAAATATTTTCTGAGATTGGACACTAAAGTGAATTGGTCTTGTACGGTGGAGACACGAAACGGGATTTAGAGCCCCTATAACTAGGCTATCTACACGAGACGTAGACATATAATAGAGCTAAAATCACCCTAAAAACTAGGCTAGTTAAGATTGAATTGACAAAATAATATTCTCTCTAAAAATATTTTCTGAGATTGTACACTAAAGTGAATTGGTCTTGTATGGCGGAGACACGAAACGGGATTTAGAGCCCCTATAACTAGGCTATCTACACGAGACGTAGACATATAATAGAGCTAAAATGCCCCTAAAAACTAGGCTAGTTAAGATTGAATTGACAAAATAATATTCTCTCTAAAAATATTTTCTGAGATTGGACACTAAAGTGAATTGGTCTTGTATAGTGGAGACACGAAACGGGATTTAGAGCCCCTATAACTAGGCTATCTACACGAGACGTAGACATATAACAGAGCTAAAATGTCCCTAAAAACTAGGCTAGTTAAGATTGAATTGACAAAATAATATTCTCTCTAAAAATATTTTCTGAGATTGGACACTAAAGTGAATTGGTCTTGTACGGTGGAGACACGAAACGGGATTTAGAGCCCCTATAACTAGGCTATCTACACGAGACGTAGACATATAATAGAGCTAAAATGTCCCTAAAAACTAGGCTAGTTAAGATTGAATTGACAAAATAATATTCTCTCAAAAAATATTTTCTGAGATTGGACACTAAAGTGAATTGGTCTTGTACGGTGGAGACACGAAACGGGATTTAGAGCCTCTATAACTAGGCTACCTACACGAGACGTAGACATATAATAGAGCTAAAATCACCCTAAAAACTAGGCTAGTTAAGATTGAATTGACAAAATAATATTCTCTCTAAAAATATTTTCTGAGATTGGACACTAAAGTGAATTGGTCTTGTATAGTGGAGACACGAAACGGGATTTAGAGCCTCTATAACTAGGCTACCTACACGAGACGTAGACATATAATAGAGCTAAAATCACCCTAAAAACTAGGCTAGTTAAGATTGAATTGACAAAATAATATTCTCTCTAAAAATATTTTCTGAGATTGGACACTAAAGTGAATTGGTCTTGTACGGTGGAGACACGAAACGGGATTTAGAGCCTCTATAACTAGGCTATCTACACGAGACGTAGACATATAATAGAGCTAAAATCACCCTAAAAACTAGGCTAGTTAAGATTGAATTGACAAAATAATATTCTCTCTAAAAAATATTTTCTGAGATTGGACACTAAAGTGAATTGGTCTTGGAGACACGAAACGGGATTTAGAGCCTCTATAACTAGGCTATCTACACGAGACGTAGACATATAATAGAGCTAAAATCACCCTAAAAACTAGGCTAGTTAAGATTGAATTGACAAAATAATATTCTCTCTAAAAATATTTTCTGAGATTGGACACTAAAGTGAATTGGTCTTGTATAGTGGAGACACGAAACGGGATTTAGAGCCTCTATAACTAGGCTACCTACACGAGACGTAGACATATAATAGAGCTAAAATCACCCTAAAAACTAGGCTAGTTAAGATTGAATTGACAAAATAATATTCTCTCTAAAAATATTTTCTGAGATTGTACACTAAAAGTGAATTGGTCTTGTATAGTGGAGACACGAAACGGGATTTAGAGCCTCTATAACTAGGCTACCTACACGAGACGTAGACATATAATAGAGCTAAAATCACCCTAAAAACTAGGCTAGTTAAGATTGAATTGACAAAATAATATTCTCTCTAAAAATATTTTCTGAGATTGGACACTAAAGTGAATTGGTCTTGTATAGTGGAGACACGAAACGGGATTTAGAGCCCCTATAACTAGGCTATCTACACGAGACGTAGACATATAACAGAGCTAAAATCACCCTAAAAACTAGGCTAGTTAAGATTGAATTGACAAAATAATATTCTCTCTAAAAATATTTTCTGAGATTGGACACTAAAGTGAATTGGTCTTGTACGGTGGAGACACGAAACGGGATTTAGAGCCCCTATAACTAGGCTATCTACACGAGACGTAGACATATAATAGAGCTAAAATCACCCTAAAAACTAGGCTAGTTAAGATTGAATTGACAAAATAATATTCTCTCTAAAAATATTTTCTGAGATTGGACACTAAAGTGAATTGGTCTTGTATAGTGGAGACACGAAACGGGATTTAGAGCCTCTATAACTAGGCTATCTACACGAGACGTAGACATATAATAGAGCTAAAATCACCCTAAAAACTAGGCTAGTTAAGATTGAATTGACAAAATAATATTCTCTCAAAAAATATTTTCTGAGATTGGACACTAAAGTGAATTGGTCTTGTACGGTGGAGACACGAAACGGGATTTAGAGCCTCTATAACTAGGCTATCTACACGAGACGTAGACATATAATAGAGCTAAAATCACCCTAAAAACTAGGCTAGTTAAGATTGAATTGACAAAATAATATTCTCTCTAAAAATATTTTCTGAGATTGGACACTAAAGTGAATTGGTCTTGTACGGTGGACACACGAAACGGGATTTAGAGCCCCTATAACTAGGCTATCTACACGAGACGTAGACATATAATAGAGCTAAAATGTCCCTAAAAACTAGGCTAGTTAAGATTGAATTGACAAAATAATATTCTCTCTAAAAATATTTTCTGAGATTGGACACTAAAGTGAATTGGTCTTGTATAGTGGAGACACGAAACGGGATTTAGAGCCTCTATAACTAGGCTACCTACACGAGACGTAGACATATAATAGAGCTAAAATCACCCTAAAAACTAGGCTAGTTAAGATTGAATTGACAAAATAATATTCTCTCTAAAAATATTTTCTGAGATTGGACACTAAAGTGAATTGGTCTTGTATAGTGGAGACACGAAACGGGATTTAGAGCCTCTATAACTAGGCTATCTACACGAGACGTAGACAAATAACAGAGCTAAAATCACCCTAAAAACTAGGCTAGTTAAGATTGAATTGACAAATAATATTCTCTCTAAAAATATTTTCTGAGATTGGACACTAAAGTGAATTGGTCTTGTACGGTGGAGACACGAAACGGGATTTAGAGCCCCTATAACTAGGCTATCTACACGAGACGTAGACATATAATAGAGCTAAAAATCACCCTAAAAACTAGGCTAGTTAAGATTGAATTGACAAAATAATATTCTCTAAAAATATTTTCTGAGATTGGACACTAAAGTGAATTGGTCTTGTATAGTGGAGACACGAAACGGGATTTAGAGCCTCTATAACTAGGCTACCTACACGAGACGTAGACATATAATAGAGCTAAAATCACCCTAAAAACTAGGCTAGTTAAGATTGAATTGACAAAATAATATTCTCTCTAAAAATATTTTCTGAGATTGGACACTAAAGTGAATTGGTCTTGTATAGTGGAGACACGAAACGGGATTTAGAGCCTCTATAACTAGGCTACCTACACGAGACGTAGACATATAATAGAGCTAAAATCACCCTAAAAACTAGGCTAGTTAAGATTGAATTGACAAAATAATATTCTCTCTAAAAATATTTTCTGAGATTGGACACTAAAGTGAATTGGTCTTGTACGGTGGACACACGAAACGGGATTTAGAGCCCCTATAACTAGGCTACCTACACGAGACGTAGACATATAATAGAGCTAAAATGTCCCTAAAAACTAGGCTAGTTAAGATTGAATTGACAAAATAATATTCTCTCTAAAAATATTTTCTGAGATTGGACACTAAAGTGAATTGGTCTTGTATAGTGGAGACACGAAACGGGATTTAGAGCCTCTATAACTAGGCTACCTACACGAGACGTAGACATATAATAGAGCTAAAATCACCCTAAAAACTAGGCTAGTTAAGATTGAATTGACAAAATAATATTCTCTCTAAAAATATTTTCTGAGATTGTACACTAAAGTGAATTGGTCTTGTATAGTGGAGACACGAAACGGGATTTAGAGCCTCTATAACTAGGCTACCTACACGAGACGTAGACATATAATAGAGCTAAAATCACCCTAAAAACTAGGCTAGTTAAGATTGAATTGACAAAATAATATTCTCTCTAAAAATATTTTCTGAGATTGGACACTAAAGTGAATTGGTCTTGTATAGTGGAGACACGAAACGGGATTTAGAGCCTCTATAACTAGGCTATCTACACGAGACGTAGACATATAATAGAGCTAAAATCACCCTAAAAACTAGGCTAGTTAAGATTGAATTGACAAAATAATATCTCTCTAAAAATATTTTCTGAGATTGGACACTAAAGTGAATTGGTCTTGTATAGTGGAGACACGAAACGGGATTTAGAGCCTATAACTAGGCTATCTACACGAGACGTAGACATATAATAGAGCTAAAATGACCCTAAAAACTAGGCTAGTTAAGATTGAATTGACAAAATAACATTCTCTCTAAAAATATTTTCTGAGATTGGACACTAAAGTGAATTGGTCTTGTACGGTGGAGACACGAAACGGGATTTAGAGCCTCTATAACTAGGCTATCTACACGAGACGTAGACATATAATAGATCTAAAATCACCCTAAAAACTAGGCTAGTTAAGATTGAATTGACAAAATAATATTCTCTCTAAAAATATTTTCTGAGATTGGACACTAAAGTGAATTGGTCTTGTACGGTGGAGACACGAAACGGGATTTAGAGCCTCTATAACTAGGCTATCTACACGAGACGTAGACATATAATAGAGCTAAAATCACCCTAAAAACTAGGCTAGTTAAGATTGAATTGACAAAATAATATTCTCTCTAAAAATATTTTCTGAGATTGGACACTAAAGTGAATTGGTCTTGAATAGTGGAGACACGAAACGGGATTTAGAGCCTCTATAACTAGGCTATCTACACGAGACGTAGACATATAATAGAGCTAAAATCACCCTAAAAACTAGGCTAGTTAATATTGAATTGACAAAATAATATTCTCTCTAAAAATATTTTCTGAGATTGTACACTAAAGTGAATTGGTCTTGTACGGTGGAGACACGAAACGGGATTTAGAGCCTCTATAACTAGGCTACCTACACGAGACGTAGACATATAATAGAGCTAAAATCACCCTAAAAACTAGGCTAGTTAAGATTGAATTGACAAAATAATATTCTCTCTAAAAATATTTTCTGAGATTGGACACTAAAGTGAATTGGTCTTGTACGGTGGAGACACGAAACGGGATTTAGAGCCTCTATAACTAGGCTATCTACACGAGACGTAGACATATAATAGAGCTAAAATCACCCTAAAAACTAGGCTAGTTAAGATTGAATTGACAAAATAATATTCTCTCTAAAAAATATTTTCTGAGATTGGACACTAAAGTGAATTGGTCTTGTATAGTGGAGACACGAAACGGGATTTAGAGCCTCTATAACTAGGCTACCTACACGAGACGTAGACATATAATAGAGCTAAAATCACCCTAAAAACTAGGCTAGTTAAGATTGAATTGACAAAATAATATTCTCTCTAAAAAAAAAATCTGAGATTGGACACTAAAGTGAATTGGTCTTGTATAGTGGACACACGAAACGGGATTTAGAGCCTCTATAACTAGGCTACCTACACGAGACGTAGACATATAATAGAGCTAAAATCACCCTAAAAACTAGGCTAGTTAATATTGAATTGACAAAATAATATTCTCTCTAAAAATATTTTCTGAGATTGGACACTAAAGTGAATTGGTCTTGTATAGTGGAGACACGAAACGGGATTTATATCCTCTATAACTAGGTTATCTACACGAGACGTAGACATATAATAGAGCTAAAATCACCCTAAAAACTAGGCTAGTTAAGATTGAATTGACAAAATAATATTCTCTCTAAAAATATTTTCTGAGATTGGACACTAAAGTGAATTGGTCTTGTATAGTGGAGACACGAAACGGGATTTACAGCCTCTATAACTAGGCTATCTACACGAGACGTAGACATATAATAGAGCTAAAATCACCCTAAAAACTAGGCTAGTTAAGATTGAATTGACAAAATAATATTCTCTCTAAAAATATTTTCTGAGATTGTACACTAAAGTGAATTGGTCTTGTACGGTGGAGACACGAAACGGGATTTAGAGCCTCTATAACTAGGCTACCTACACGAGACGTAGACATATAATAGAGCTAAAATCACCCTAAAAACTAGGCTAGTTAAGATTGAATTGACAAAATAATATTCTCTCTAAAAATATTTTCTGAGATTGGACACTAAAGTGAATTGGTCTTGTACGGTGGAGACACGAAACGGGATTTAGAGCCTCTATAACTAGGCTATCTACACGAGACGTAGACATATAATAGAGCTAAAATCACCCTAAAAACTAGGCTAGTTAAGATTGAATTGACAAAATAATATTCTCTCTAAAAATATTTTCTGAGATTGTACACTAAAGTGAATTGGTCTTGTACGGTGGAGACACGAAACGTGATTTAGAGCCTCTATAACTAGGCTATCTACACGAGACGTAGACATATAATAGAGCTAAAATCACCCTAAAAACTAGGCTAGTTAAGATTGAATTGACAAAATAATATTCTCTCTAAAAATATTTTCTGAGATTGGACACTAAAGTGAATTGGTCTTGTACGGTGGAGACACGAAACGTGATTTAGAGCCCCTATAACTAGGCTATCTACACGAGACGTAGACATATAACTGAGCTAAAATACCCTAAAAACTAGGCTAGTTAAGATTGAATTGACAAAATAATATTATCTCTAAAAAATATTTTCTGAGATTGTACACTAAAGTGAATTGGTCTTGTACGGTGGAGACACGAAACGGGATTTAGAGCCTCTATAACTAGGCTATCTACACGAGACGTAGACATATAATAGAGCTAAAATGCCCCTAAAAACTAGGCTAGTTAAGATTGAATTGACAAAATAATATTCTCTCTAAAAATATTTTCTGAGATTGGACACTAAAGTGAATTGGTCTAGTATAGTGGAGACACGAAACGGGATTTAGAGCCTCTATAACTAGGCTACCTACACGAGACGTAGACATATAATAGAGCTAAAATGCCCCTAAAAACTAGGCTAGTTAAGATTGAATTGACAAAATAATATTCTCTCTAAAAATATTTTCTGAGATTGGACACTAAAGTGAATTGGTCTTGTATAGTGGAGACACGAAACGGGATTTAGAGCCTCTATAACTAGGCTATCTACACGAGACGTAGACATATAATAGAGCTAAAATCACCCTAAAAACTAGGCTAGTTAAGATTGAATTGACAAAATAATATTCTCTCTAAAAATATTTTCTGAGATTGGACACTAAAGTCAATTGGTCTTGTATAGTGGAGACACGAAACGGGATTTAGAGCCTCTATAACTAGGCTATCTACACGAGACGTAGACATATAATAGAGCTAAAATCACCCTAAAAACTAGGCTAGTTAAGATTGAATTGACAAAATAATATTCTCTCTAAAAATATTTTCTGAGATTGGACACTAAAGTGAATTGGTCTTGTATAGTGGAGACACGAAACGGGATTTAGAGCCTCTATAACTAGGCTACCTACACGAGACGTAGACATATAATAGAGCTAAAATCACCCTAAAAACTAGGCTAGTTAAGATTGAATTGACAAAATAATATTCTCTCTAAAAAATATTTTCTGAGATTGGACACTAAAGTGAATTGGTCTTGTACGGTGGAGACACGAAACGGGATTTAGAGCCTCTATAACTAGGCTATCTACACGAGACGTAGACATATAATAGAGCTAAAATCACCCTAAAAACAAGGTTAGTTAAGATTGAATTGACAAAATAATTTTCTCTCAAACAAATATTTTCTGAGATTGGATACAAAAGTGAATTGGTCTTGTACGGTGGAGACACGAAACTGGATTTAGAGCCCCTATAACTAGGCTATCTACACGAGACGTAGACATATAATAGAGCTAAAATCACCCTAAAAACTAGGCTAGTTAAGATTGAATTGACAAAATAATATTCTCTCTAAAAATATTTTCTGAGATTGGACACTAAAGTGAATTGGTCTTGTATAGTGGAGACACGAAACGGGATTTAGAGCCCCTATAACTAGGCTATCTACACGAGACGTAGACATATAATAGAGCTAAAATCACCCTAAAAACTAGGCTAGTTAAGATTGAATTGACAAAATAATATTCTCTCTAAAAATATTTTCTGAGATTGTACACTAAAGTGAATTGGTCTTGTATAGTGGAGACACGAAACGGGATTTAGAGCCCCTATAACTAGGCTACCTACACGAGACGTAGACATATAATAGAGCTAAAATCACCCTAAAGACTAGGCTAGTTAAGATTGAATTGACAAAATAATATTCTCTCTAAAAATATTTTCTGAGATTGTACACTAAAGTGAATTGGTCTTGTATAGTGGACACACGAAACGGGATTTAGAGCCTCTATAACTAGGCTACCTACACGAGACGTAGACATATAATAGAGCTAAAATCACCCTAAAAACTAGGCTAGTTAAGATTGAATTGACAAAATAATATTCTCTCTATAAATATTTTCTGAGATTGGACACTAAAGTGAATTGGTCTTGTATAGTGGACACACGAAACGGGATTTAGAGCCTCTATAACTAGGCTACCTACACAAGACGTAGACATATAATAGAGCTAAAATCACCCTAAAAACTAGGCTAGTTAAGATTGAATTGACAAAATAATATTATCTCTAAAAAATATTTTCTGAGATTGTACACTAAAGTGAATTGGTCTTGTATAGTGGACACACGAAACGGGATTTAGAGCCTCTATAACTAGGCTACCTACACGAGACGTAGACATATAATAGAGCTAAATCACCCTAAAAACTAGGCTAGTTAAGATTGAATTGACAAAATAATATTCTCTCTAAAAATATTTTCTTAGATTGGACACTAAAGTGAATTGGTCTTGTATAGTGGAGACACGAAACGGGATTTAGAGCCTCTATAACTAGGCTATCTACACGAGACGTAGACATATAATAGAGCTAAAATCACCCTAAAAACTAGGCTAGTTAACCAGAATTGTAAAGAGGTATTTGGCAACCGTGCCTGTCTTGTATATATATATAGCTCCCCTAAACCTTCTGAGACCACAACCCAATCCTCTACAATGCAGTCACTACGTCTTTTGAAGTGCAAGGTGGAAGTGCAAGGTGGAAATAGCTGTAACGGGATTCGTGGGAGATATCAACTGTTGCCTAAACTACCAGAAATCCGGTAATGATGAAGAAGTGGCTTTCAAACTACCCGTGGATTATGACAGTTGTGTCTATTCTTTCAAGGCAAACAATCAATGGCACCCGGGAAATTATTGGACGATGTATCGAGAAGGGAAAGGCGGAGGCAAAATTCCAAGCTTCTATCAAACAGGGAAAACAAGCCTTCATTGGAAAGAAAATGCACGAACATGAAGACATATTAGAAATCCATTTGGGAAACATATCCCATGAAGCTAAAGTGGACATCGAGATAAAAATGTTGCAGTTGTTACCAGTGAACGAAGACGGAGTTAGTACTCTAGTGCTCCCTACTGTGTTACGGCCTAGGTATAGGCCTAGTTATTGTGGTTCCTCTTATGAGAAGAAGCCTCCGGGACACAATAGTAACTACAGTTTAACAGTAAATGCCACCCTAAGTAATATCAAAGGTGTAAAGGTGTACCCAATGCACGATAATGGAATTGTATGAGTAAAGGAGGGTATGGGTAAGGTGATATGGATGAAAGATGGCCCCCAACAACATGATTGGGAGATGAAAATCACCCACTCGAAGAAGATCCAGGCTTTCCACGAAGAGGGAAATCCCAAGGCGGCCAATTCCCATATGAAGGATGATGTGATAATGGTGACGGGACAGCTCGACCTTACCCATGTAGATTTGCCCCACCGGGGCCCGGGCGAGATGATACTTTTAATAGATTGTTCGGGCAGCATGAAGGAAGGGCCGAAGATGGAGATGGCGCAATTGTGTGCCCTACATTGGGTACTAGCACTTAGTAGTGAGACATGCACCGTATTTAACATGATCTCCTTTGGAAAACACTTAAAACCTTTGTTTGATACCACCCAGGCGGTCACTAAAACAAATATTAAGTTAGCTCATGAGTATGTATGTGGGCTAAAAGGTAATATGGGTGGCACCGAGATCATGAATGCCATCACATATGGTTATGGGTGCTGCAGTCAACTCCCTATAAATATGTTGATGGTGACCGACGCTGAAGTTACAAATGTAAGAGACATTATAAAAGAATGCGCCGGATTGAAGAGTGAGGCTTTTCAAATATTCACCGTTGGTGTAGGAGACGGTGTTTCCTCTGACCTAGTCAAGAGTCTGGCCCTTTACAATTCTGGACATTGCCTCCTCCTGAATAATATAACCCAAATGGAAGAATTCGAAATGTTTTTGAGTTTGATGACAAAACCCTGTGTGGATAAACTCCAAGTACATCTATACATTTCAGATAATGTTGTTGAAAAGACACCCGGGAAAAACTCCAGCATCAATCGGGGTCAAACATTTACCCAATTCCACAGCATTCCAAATGGAACTGCGACGAAAGACATCATGGCCAAGATACAATTAGATAACTCGACTATATGTGACAACATTACAGTGACGAAGGTCCATGGAGTCGGTCTTCATCAGGTAGCAGCCAAGGGATTGATTGAGGGATTACAACTACAAAAGATCCTGTAAGGTAGTCTTGAAAGTGAAGAGGTTGCACGCATGAATAAATCTATTATAGATTTGAGTGAGGCGAGCGGTGTAGTCTCTCCATTGACTTGTTATTTAGGTATCGATGAAAACGATGACTACTTACCTAGTGTCAATTGGAGGCCCCCCCCCCCCCCCGCCTTTGGAGGAGCTGCGCAAAAATACGACACTGTTGACTGTGGGGATGTGCGGCAGATGAGGGCCCCCCCCCCCCCCGCCTTTGGAGGAGCTGCGCAAAAATACGACACTGTTGACTGTGGGGATGTGCGGCAGATGAGGGCCCCCGCCCCTCAAGGGGGATTTGCCTTTGGAGGAGATGCATACAGACTTGTCTTTGAAGCTGTACAAGCACAAGCCTTTGTAGCTGCACAAGGACCTGTCTTTGGAGGAGCTGCACAAGCACAAGGACTCCCTTGTTCCACTGACTATGGCTCACCCGACATTGCTGACTGTGGGGGAGAGAGTGCCAATTCGTGTTGCCTATATCATAGTCTTACGAATTACCCTGAGGGTTGGGTAGATATTACACGGGTTACCAGTCTCATACACATGGATTCTGATAAGTTCCTCTCATATTTTAAGAGTATCCCCACCGGAATACCCTCTGATGTCTTATCGGCTACACTAGCTTTAACCATTCTGAATAATGTATACTATATGAAGAAGTTTCCAACACCCGTAGAAGTCACACGGTTATTAACCCTCCCGCATCCAGCAACTTAATTATCTAACTTACGGTAAGACCTTCTCTAATTTGCCATGAAATATCAGGCTGGGCGAGTTTTCGAAGCCTTGTGTTTTTCTGTATTTTCATCCACCAGAATGCTGTTTATTGTGATGTATCATATGTCAATGGAAAGAGGAATATTTATAGTACATAATAAAACAAAACAAAATGTAAATAAATCGAAATATGAAAGTGTAAATGAGTCCGGAATACAATTATTTCCCATGCAATTGTCTTCACACCGTCCTAGCTCTAAATTGTGAGTGATGACCATATTTTTTTTTGCTCAAATAATAGTATTTTTTCTCCTCTTTCCAAATCTGAAAACAGAAATTGTTTATCTTCAATAGTTCTCAAGCAGTGACCGAAAAACAAAAACATTTGTTTTTTGATTGATATGGTTTATAACATTCTCGATTTATTTCGTTGCTACGAAGTGTATGGTTTTAAATTTAGGCTGTATGAATACGGCAAATAATGCTGATGAGTATAAAACAAACTAGAAGTCCCTAGGACAAATACTTTTTGCGCTATGAATATTTGAAATGAAGAGCCAAAATGCGAATATTTATGCTTCACCCATCTCTGTTCCGGCGATGCTAGCCGGGTTCCGAGCTGTTCCCCACCTCGTGGTTGCGTTATTTGCTCGGATACGTATATAACTGTATATATCACCAGAATCGAAAAATTGTGCTTTTTCCAATGGTGACAACAAAAATAATATAGCGTAATTGGTTCGCGAGCTATGCGCAATTGTTTCCATGCAGTGACCGAAAAAAAAAATAGATATGGTTTATAACATTTTCGATTTATTTCGTCGCTACGAAGTGTATGGTTTTAAATTTAAGCTGTATGAATACGGCAAATAATGCTGATGAGTATAAAACAAACTAGAAGTTCCTAGGACAAATACTTTTTGCGCTATGAATATTTGAAATGAAGAGCCAAAATTCGAATATATACGCTTCACCCGTCTCTTTTCCGCCAATGCTAGCCGGGTTCCGAGCTGTTCCCCACCTCGGCATTAGTTTATTTGCTCGGATACGTATATAACTGTTTATATCACCGTCATCGGAAAATTATGCTCTTTCTAATGGTGAAAACAAAAATAATATAGCGTTATTGGTTCGCGAGCTATGCGCAATTGTTTCCATGCATTGTTATTGTTATGTAAATATATGAGAATGTTTATACAGTTGTATATCTTTGCCACAATGTACAACATTTATATAATATATATATAATATATATATATATATATATATATATATATATATATATATATATATATATATATATATATATATATATATATATATATATATATATATATATATATATATATATATATAAAATAAATGAAATAAAAATATAAATAAAATGAAATAAATCAAATCAAATAAATAAATATATAAATAAAATAAAAATGTAATAATAATATAAATACTCGATTATGGGCCTTGGGCTTGCTCGGGACCTTGGGGCTGATCCGCTAGACACCCTGGGGAATAGGAATTAAAAAAAAATATATATATATATAACGGGTATATATATATATATATATATATACTGTATATATATATATATATATATATATATATATATATATATTATATATATATATATACTGTATATATAAATAAAATAAATAAAATAAAAAATAAAATAATAATAAAAATACTCGATTATGGGCCTTGGGCTTGCTCGGGACCTTGGGGCTGATCCGCTAGACAGCCTGGGGAACAGGAATAATAAAGAAAAAAAATATATATATATACCGGGTATATACGTATATATATATATATATATATATATATATATATATATATATATATATACCGTATATATATTATATATTATACTGTATATATAAATAAAATAAATAAAATAAAAAATATAATAATAATATAAATACTCGATTATGGGCCTTGGGCTTGCTCGGGACCTTGGGGCTGATCCGCTAGACAGCCTGGGGAACAGGAATAATAAAGAAAAAAATATATATATATACCGGGCATATATATATATATATATATATATATATATATATATATATATATATATATATATATTATATATATATTATATATACTGTATATATAAATAAAATAAATAAAATAACAAATATAATAATAATATAAATACTCGATTATGGGCCTTGGGCTTGCTCAGGACCTTGGGGCTGATCTGCTAGACACCCTGGGGAACAGGAATAACAAAACAAATGTATACGGTATATATATATAAAATAAATAAAATAAACATAAATAAAATGAAATAAATAAAATAAAATAAATAAAAACTAATAAATCAAATATATAAATATTTAAATAAAATACAAAATATAATAATAATATAAATACTCGATTATGGGCCTTGGGCTTGCTCGGGACCTTGGGGCTGTTATATACTGTATATATGCTATATATATATATATATATATATATATATATATATATATATATATATATATAATAATAATGTACTGTAATATAACTAAAATTCCATAGAGTACTTACCATGCTTCCTGTATGCATTCCTGTGACATCTTCGTGATTATAATGTATTTATTTCGTAGGCAGTATTTATTGATAATTATATTTGTCTTTCAAGCAAAAAATAGTGTAAAGTCATCAATGATACCTAGACAAAACTGCATCAATACTCAAGGGGTTAACCAAGATTCACTCCCCTCAGTCACCAAAAGTCACAAGTAACATCTTATATACATATATAGTTCGAATTATTCACTAAACACTTTCACTGGGTAGATGAAATAATCCATAATTACCTGCCTATAGCTAGGCATGGTGGGCCAGAGGGAGGGAGCCCAGAATTTAAAGGGCCGGGACCCTGCCTCACAGTCTGGGGGCCAGGAAACTACTGACTTTACAGAGGCCCGCGCTTCTCAGAGAGGGACGCTATGGGGTTGCTAGATACTTCCTTTTGTAACTTACTAATGCCTAACTTACCAGTCCAAATTGAGTCAAAATCGAGTCATAAACTTATTTTTGGCGAATATTTCTAACTTACAGGTGGCATTATGACGCGATTGCGTCATACGAGCACTCTTGGAGGGGTGGCATTATGACTCGATCGCGTCCTATAGATGCGAGAGGGTTAAGTGGTTATAACCTTACCCCATATGTAGACATTATAAGAGATATTATTAAGAGTCTATCAGACACTCTATTCATAATATGTATGGACACCTAAGAGGGCAAATAACACTGATCCCACCAATTGTCTGTTCTAGGATTTTTCCTAACTCAGCTTAAGTTTCTAAGTTTTTTGTTCTATAATGCTTCTTTCAACATAGGAGAATAGCATAGCAAGGAACAACAAAAACAAACTATTGCATCCATAACCCCCGGGCTGGGGGTTCGACGTTTTTGGCAAAATTTCACTTATACAATAATAATTACAAAATACTTTAGTCCCCCAAATAATAAAGTTTTCTTTGCGAGCGAGTGGCACTATACGGCACGAACCTATAATAGGGATAACTGAAGGAAAATGTCTCGCGGGCTCTGATTGGAAACCGTTTCGTTACGAGTAAATTTCAATCTCTATTCATGAATAGTGCATGTTTATTCACCTTATATGATGGTGAGTCAACCATTTACTGTCCGATTGTCTCCAATTTCTCCACATAATTAAAACAAGTATACATACCAACTCCCTCGGAAGCTTTTTGAGTTTGGGAAATATTTTCCATACTCAAATGATTTATTTAGGATAGAAAATGGGCCCAATTATTTATATTGATAATTTACCTACTATATAGGGGCCACACGGTTATTAGAGTGGTCCCATACATAGACATTATAAGAGCACCTAACCCCGATCTCATCAATTATTGTCTGAGTATTGGTTTGTGCCATATTTACAATAAACTTTATTTCCTCTTATATTTTAGGAGTATCTCCACCATCATACCCACCATCATGTTGTCTTATCGACAACACTGACTTTAACCCTTTAGCGGGCAAATGGCCTTATGGGGATATTTGCGGTAGGGTTGAAATTAGAATGTTTTAACCCTTTAGCAGAATGCTTCACAACACTTTTGACCAATGACCCTGTTTATGTAACTTATTCGGATTAAAAAAAATGACTAATTAACTGGTGTTTTTTTACTAGATTGACCATGTTTATGTAACTTTCCTATATAGATATATTTGTTTATATATTAAGGGATATAATGGCCACATTCGGCCCCTCGATTCGGGCATGAAAAGAGATGGCACCACCACCACCACTGTCAACAAAAAGTACAAGAACGTAAAATGTTCCCTGGGCAAGATTCTCTTAGACCCCGACGGTTTGGGTCCCCTAATCGGAAAGCGATGTCTGGCCGTCTCTCGGATGGCCGTAAAGGCCTCTCAACTGTGCAATTCCGTGATACAGGATCTACTCGCAAAAGAAGACGGAGTATCTCCGGTGGTGACAGAATGGCCCGACTTTACCAAAATGAACATGTTCGTGCAACTATTCACCCAAGGATGCGAAGCCAAGAAGAGGAAGAAACCCAATCCGGCGATCTCCGACACGTGGGAGAGACGGTTCATTAGCGCGAGTTACCCGACCCAACCCCGGTATCATTCGGATTACAATCTCATCAATTATTGCGCCAAGACCTACCAGACGTGTTTCAACAACAACCTCGCGCTAAACTTTGTATCCCGTCAGTGACACGCCATACGTTTCTACCTCAAAAACGAGAAGACGGGGGAGAAGACGACACCCACCGCTCCGCTCGTGTACGCCCTGCAGACTCTCGTGAATGGCTGGAAGTACGTCGGAAGGACCTACTCCGCGAACCAATTGGTGGAACTGAAAGATCGGCACTCTGCGTTCATTGACCGGCATGCGACGTATCTCGGGAAGCCAGCCCTGAGCGGGGGACCGGTGGCTTACCTACGGTACTACGGTTTTCTCAAGCGGGAGTATTCCGAGTCGACCAAACTCAGAAACGTCCCGTTGGCTCCAACAAATGCGGTCAAGGCCCACTATGTGGACTTTGACGCGGTGGGAGTGAAGGGCCTATGTCGAGAACTGGGCATCCCGTCGGGAGAACTGAAAGAAACTGAAGAAGGGTGGGGGTATATTTTCGACCTGAAACGGATAAGAAGAATGGGAGGGAACGAGAAGTGGACGTTCGATCGGTGCGTGTCGACCGACGGCGTGGCCTGTTCGATCCGATACTACAGGTATAAAAAAAACGACCCGGGAACCGGCACCGGTCACAAGAGGAAGAAGAAAAATGACGGGACCGTCGCTTTTCCCAGGGGTATGGCTGAAGTCATCAACAACAACACCACTACCGTCGTATCGTTGAAAGGTAAACGGATCATCGGTGTGGATCCCGGACGAAAGAACATTGCCTTTTGCGTAGAGTTGGACCCCGAAACTCGAAAGATTACCAAAAAGACGAGACTGACTTCTAAACAGTACTACTGCGACTCCGGGATGACCGAGGCCAAGAGACGGATTTCGTCTTGGATGACTCATCCAGAGTACAAAAAAGGCCAGGAAGAATTGTCGAGAGCCGATTCCGAAGACGAAGGTGAAGGAAAAGGATCCGCTTACCTAAACAAATATATTGAACATTATAAAACGCTATGGCAGATTAAGACTGCGAAGAAGTGGAGAAGGGTCAAGTTTCGAAAGTACTGTCTCGGCCAGAAAACTCTGGATGCATTCGTCAACAAAACTCTGTTCGGCGGTGGCGAAAATCGCTCCCCGTTTCACGTCGCGTACGGGTCGGCCAAGTTCTCGTCCACGGGTAAGGGGGAGCACTACTCGTCCCCCAATGGGAAGCTGGCCAAACTGATGAGAGAGAGAGCTGGCACCTGAAATTTCACCGCCGTGGACGAGTGGAACACCTCCAAAGTGTGTCATCGTTGTAAGGGGCCCCTCAGCCCGGTGGGTTTCGTACAAGTTCAAAACGAAGACAAAGGAGAAACGGAAGAAGAACCAAAAGTTACCGATAAATTTATCTACCTGCGAGGTTTGCGTCATTGCTCGGCGGCCCCGAGTAATAATTTCAATGAAGTAGACACTCAAAGGAGAAAAAAACAAACAAGAATCGGCGGTAGTGTCTCGAGTCAACAGAGTAGTAAAAAATGTCCGATCGGGGGAGCCTTTCTAGACAGAGATAGTAACGCCGCAGCCAATATTGCTCAGAAACTTTTTCTGGATTCTTCTAAGTTGTCTTCTTTATCCACATTACAAAGAGGAGTCAAGGTGGAAAAGAAACGAGTTTTCTGGTTAAATAAATTTCATTGTAAAAAAATACCACACCGTGCACACACGTGACGGAGGTGTGAGTAGTACGGCTCTGAATAAAAAAAGGGTCGTATATAACCCCGAAGCGTTAGCGGACAATTTTGAGTATTTGGTTTGTGTCATATTTACAATAAACTTTAAAGCCAAGAATTTAGTTTCTTCCACCTTGACTCTATCAAACACCCCAACTACATTTATAATTTGAATTATCAAACACCCCAACTACATTTATAAATTGAATTTCAGAGTGTTTCAGAAAAATTGATCAAAATATTTGTTCTGATAGTTAGTATAGTAGCAGAGACATAGACAGGGAAAAACATATTTTTTTTTAAATTTTTATTACAACCATTTATACACACAAAACACCGGGTGTATGCAGAAGACTGGTTAAGTGGAAAAAGGGCTTCTTTATAATATACTGAGGATATATTTCATAATGTTTACTGTCACAGATCCATATTAAAAAATATCATCTAAATACAAGCCATAGAGGATTGCTCTTGGTTAGCTTCTATGATCCAGGTGGTAAAGGCCTCCTGGTAGGTACCGTTTGTGGAGGTCGGCTTGATTAGTAGTTTACG
Source organism: Paralithodes platypus (assembly GCA_032716605.1). Lineage (NCBI taxonomy): Eukaryota > Metazoa > Arthropoda > Malacostraca > Decapoda > Lithodidae > Paralithodes > Paralithodes platypus. Next base: position 12,715,978 of record CM064496.1, on the reverse strand, counting down.
AGTCACACTATCCCATAAAACGCCGGGTGCATGCATTCATGAACGCCTTTTCTTCCTCCTCGGGGATGTGAAGACCAGTTAAGTGGAAAAAGGGCTTCTTTATAATACTGAGGTGAAATTTCATTGAGTTTACTGACGCAGCTTTATGTACAAAAATATAATCTAAATACTTGAAAATTAAAACCACAGAGGATTGCTTTTGGTTAGTTTCTATGATCCAGGTGGTAAAGGCCTCCCAACATGTTTGGTACCGCCTGTGGGTTGGGTCTGTGGTAGGCTTGATTAGTTTACGAGTCACACTCTCCCTGTATGTATTCTGCCATTTAGCTCTCCCAATGGCATCCAAACAACTAAATTTAGCAATGTCCTGAGGTCTCCAACCGGGGCTAAGAATTGGCCGTGTGTGATCGGGTTGGACACTCGTCACGTGTACAGTGGTGGTGTCTGAGCTCGATGTTTTAGGTCCGTACCTGACGCTATCGGCGGAGGGGCTCTGTGTTTGACTGGAACAGGAGCAGCGAGGTGTGTTAGGTCCTTGTACCTGGGCCATAGATGATGATGGTGGTGGTGGTAATCCTAGCCCCCCGTGCCTGGTGGACCTGACGCTGTCGGCGGAGGGGCTCTGTGTTTGACCGAAATAGAAGGAGCTCGGTGTGTTAGGTCCGTACCTGACGCTGTCGGCGGAGGGGTTCTGTGTTTGATTGAAATAGGGGGAGCTCGGTGTGTTAGGTCCGTACGTTATGCTGTCGCCGGAGGAGCTCGGTGTTGGTCCGTACCTGACGCTATCGGGGCTCTGTGTTTGATTGAAACGGGAGGAGCGAGGTACCTGGACCGTAGATGGATATGATAATGATCCTAACCCCCCACGCCTGGGGGGTGTTTGACTGAAACTTTTAACCCTGTTAATAAGGTTACTGATGGAATCAAGAGTGGGAGTAAATATATCATCATGTGAGGCTAAACTTTTACCCAAATCACTGGGGAACCCCTTGACCATATCCAACTTCAATGCTTGGCGTACTTTTACAGCCTGAAAAATATCCGCTTTAATATCCCCAAGGGACTGCATAGCATTCTGCAATGAGATGCGCCTAGTCAAAGATAGCGCATTTTGAGTATTGGCATCCGTCACTGACTCGGTTATCTTAGCCCATGATTCAGCTAATTCACAACTAAGTAGAAACTGCGATGACAGCCTCCAGGCTCTCTGTCTAATACGGAAATCTTCATCTATTTGTAACTCTCTAGAAGGATCACATGGCCCAGGCAATGACAGTTTAGGAGCGCTCAGAAAGTCTAATATACACTTAGCGACTCCTTTGGCCTGGCCAACTGGCATGGAGAACCAACAATCATCATCGGGTGGTAGCTGGTGATTATTACTGACCAACAACCGGATGTCTTGCTCCCATATAGCCCATAACCCCGTACCCTCTCCTCCTATATGTACCACTGGAAGACCCGATTCGTCCAACTGGGGTAAAATATTTAGTTTGGGGTTTAACACTCGCAACAAATTAATATCATTAAGGCAGTCATTTGTTGTTGTCATGTCTGAAACTTTGACCTCACTCATTCCAATGTCCGACACATGTACTTCATTATCTGTAACTATCGACTGCGAGACCCCATCATTATAATAAATAGGGCCACGATCGAGGGAACCCGCTTCGGAAACGGGCGGAGCGGTTGTCGCTGGGGTTACAGGGTGGGGGGGGGGGGGAAGATTGAGGTAAAACTTGCGCCTGTCCCGGGGGGGTTTGCGCCGTCGGAGTCGTGGGTGTCCACGTGTCCTCTTGTACTGACTTGCGAAATTCACCTTGCCATTCAGTCATCGGAGGAGGACCCTGTAGTATTCCAGCATGGGAAGGACCAGACGATAGCTCCTCCTGGTCCCGTGGCGGTGTGACGCTCGCTAACGGTTGTAACTGAGGCATAGGGCCACGATCGAGGGAACCCGCTTCGGAAACGGGCGGAGCGGTCGTCGCTGGGGTTACAGGGGGGAGGGAAGATTGAGGAAAAACTTGCGCCTGTCCCGGGGGGGTTTGCGCCGTCGGAGTCGTGGGTGTCCACGTGTCCTCTTGTATCGACTTACGAAATTCACCTTGCCATTCAGTCATCGGAGGAGGACCCTGTAGTATTCCAGACGAAAGCTCCTCCGGGTCCCGTGGCGGTGTGACGCTCGCTAACGGTTGTAACTGTAGAGGAGGGCATGCCCATATCGGTTTAGAAGCAGGCGATCCCAACGAAGGTTCGTCTGATGACATCTTGAACCTCTTGGCCGCCATAGTTGTTTTCGTCCGAGGATGTCACAATAGTTTAGACCTGTAAATAATAAAATCATTCAATCGGACAAATTGGAAATATATATATATATATATATATATATAAATAGTTAATCTGGCAACCTCTATGTCATATGAGTCTGAAAGGGTTAAGGACCACCCATAAAAATTATATAATAAATAGTAAATCCACCAATAGTAAAAATAAACTATGATAACTATACCTTCTGTTGTCCCTGATGTGATAGTTATACAAGCACCGGGAGAGGCTACTTGTGGTGACGAAGAGGTGAACTTTACTACGGGAGCTGGTGTGGCCAAACTCCCATTGTTGTGGGGAGAGTATCTGACAAGTTAACTCGGTGGGTCCTGTGACGGGAGTGATATGCTGCCTACCACGTAGACGCTTTAATATAATCCTTATCGGGCCGAGGGGTAGTTGCCATTTGGGTGAACTAGACCGTAAACAAATATGAGCTGGCAACTTTACGCTTGGGTTACGTTAGTGCACACAGTCATTGTTATTCCCGAATCCATAATTATATCACTCACACACTTCCTCTGACTCATCCCCCTAAAAACAACGGGAGCAGCGCCTTTCTAGACAGAGCAATATTTATTGTCCAGAAACATTTCCTGGATTCTTCTATGGTGATAATGGGAAGTATCTGTCGGGAGTTCTCCTTACTTTCCCGAATTCAAACGATTCGGTGTACCTCTTTCTCCTCGGTAATATTGGAGAAACACTGGATTGGAATCCTTGGCCAATAATAACCGCTTCTTGCATGTTTTTTTTTCTTCAGGCGGCACATGTTTGTAGCTAATATTTGAAATAGCAAGACTGTTTCCTAATATACAACAGAGTCTTGTTAGGGTTCCATCTTTTTGTAACACTTAACCCCTTTAGCGGGGGGGGGGTGGGGGGGGGAGGGGTATTTGCGGTAGGGTTGGAATTAGAATGCTTTAACCCTTTACCAGAATGCTTCATAACATTTTGACCCTGTTTATGTAACTTATTGGGATTCAAAAAAGCTTTGACTGTTTTTTTTTTTTATTAGATTGACCATGTTTATGTTACTTTCTATATAGATATATTTTATTTTATATATTAACCCTCTCCGACATATGACATAATTTTACGCCTATTAGGGATACTTTAAAGCCTTCATTACCATCAGGGGTTATTTACTCTGCAGTTGTCTTTGAGTTAGCTGTGGGCAGAAAACTAATTTTGGAGAGGTAATTATAAGAGTGAGAGAACTCTATTTTAATTTGGCAACCTCTGCGTCATATGAGTCTGAAGGGGTTAAGGAGGAGTCAAGGTGGAAAAGAAACGCGTTTTCTGGTTAAATAAAGTTTATTGTAAACAAAAAAATCATACCACACCATGCACGTGACTCGCGTGACTGAGGTGTGAGTAATACAACTCTAAATTAAAAAAAAGGGTCGTATATAACTCTCTTGGATTTTCGCCTTCATATTTTCAATGGTGTCTGAGGGTTAGACCTCTAGTGTGATATTCTTGCCAGCGAGGGTCTTCACGAAGATCTGCATACCACCACGCAGCCTGAGGACCAAGTGGAGGGTGGATTCCTTCTGGACGTTGTAGTCTGAGAGAGTTCGGCCATATTCCAGCTGTTTACCGGCGAAGATCAATCTCTGCTGGTCTGTTGGGATGCCTTCCTTGTTCAGGATTTTGACCTTTACATTTTCTATGGTATCTAAAGGCTCTACTTCCAAAGTAATACTTTTACCAGTGAGAGTTTTGACGAAGATCTGCATACCACCACGCAGTTTGAGCATTAAATATAGTGTATATTCTTTATGGATGTTGTAGTCAGAAAGAGTTCGGTCATCTTCTAGCTTCCTACCGCCGAAGATCAACTCCTGTACGATGCCACCTTCTAGCTTTATATCGGTGAAGATCGCCCCCTGTGCGAAGATCGGCCCCTGTGGGATGCCATCTTCTAGCTCCTTACCGGTGAAGATCAACCCCTGTGGGATGCCCTTTTTCGCCTTCACATTCTCAATGGTGTCAGAGGGTTCGACCTCTAATGTGATGGTCTTGTTAGTGAGAGTTTTGACGAAGATCTGCATACCACCACGCAGCCTGAGGACCAAATGAAGAGTGGATTCCTTCTGGATGTTGTAGTCTGAGAGAGTTCGGCCATCTTCCAGCTGCTTTCCGGCGAAGATCAATCTCTGCTGGTCTGGTGGGATGCCCTCCTTGTCCTGGATTTTGGCCTTTACATTTTCAATGGTGTCAGAGGGCTCCACTTCAAGGGTGATGGTCTTACCAGTGAGAGTCTTCACGAAGATCTGCATACTGCCACGTAGACGGAGTACCAGGTGGAGGGTGAATGTTCAAAATGGAAGGAGAAACCTCTACCCAGAGTAATAGGTTGGTCAAGCTCTCATCCACCAGTAGGGGAGCACTACTCCTTCCCAATGGATAGCTGGTTAAACTGATGAGAGAGAGAGCGAGCCGGCTATATATATATATATATATGGGCTCGAGGGCGTGGTAACTTTTCTCGATACATCGTCCAATAATTTCCCAAGTCAATGGGTCCTGAGCTACGGGACTTAGTAGCATTACAGAGCTTCCAGTTACATCTTATGTCTTAGCTATGGTGGAGACACGAAACGGGATTTAGAGCCCCTAAAACTAGGCTAGTTAAATGCACGAGATGTAGACACTCAATCTTAGCGTTTCAGAGTAGACATAAAGCGGTATAGCCTGTTTTATCCAAAAATATTTTTTCTGAGAGTTTACGTAAAGAGAGCTTGTGTTTGAGTCAAGGTGGAAATGAAATGAATTTTCTGGTTAAATACAGTTTATTGTAAAAAAAAATCAATATTAATTTGAACACCACCACCAGGATAAATTCTGTCTTTCTATACAATATTGACATTCTGTGTTTGAATGTGTCTAGTGTAGGGCTATTTATTGTATCTTCTGGGAGACTGTTCCAATCCCATATGATTCCGTGGAAAGAATGAGTGTTTGTAGAAGTTAGTATTGGTTCGGTTTTTTTCATATATATATTATATACTTCAGGAGGTGTGTGTGTGTGTGTGTGAGTGATCATATCCGGGTAACTCAGGGGAATTCCCTAAATCCCCTTAGAATCCATTTTTGGGGATATAATGGTTAGCCATCCTAAATCAACGTTTTCTATCATGAGCGCTACGACTAGAAAAATAAACTTTTATGGTAAACTAATTTAAACGTTCTTAGCGATATATTTGGGACCATAGATTGGCTGAACGATTGTGAGTATGAATTACCACCTAAGAAACAGCGCACCATGTTCCGTCTATTTTGGAGGAACTGTTCACTTTTGGAAATATTTCACATTCCCCCTACGGACACCGACACCGTATCCAAGGTGGAGAGGCAGCATTGTAATGTGATTCGCAGCATAAGACATTTTCATACATACATCTCCCTAAATCCCATAAAATGCTCGTCGTGTTTTTCCAGTCATAAACAAGAATCGGCGGTAGTGCCAACCCTGTCTCCAGTTAACAACAGAGTAAATGTCCGATCAGGGGAGCCTTTCTAGACAGAAACAGTAACACCGCCGCCGCCAATATTGTACAGACACTTTTCCCGGATTCTTCTACGTTGTCTTCATCCACATTATAAAGAGGAGTCAAGGTGGAAAAGAAAACGCGTTTTCTAGTTAAATAAAGTTTATTGTAAAGGTGTGAGTAGTATGGCTATAAATAAAAAATGGGTCCCGAAGCGACCAAACAGTACTTATTGACCCTTACCACATTCGGGTGTTTGCCCACTTTTATTATACATATACACTTTATTATACATACAAATATTTTTACCCGATATATGGATAAAGGGTCAATCCATGTTGTCGTATGCATCCACAGCTTCGTTAATTTTGATGAATTCTCTAATACTTTCCTGGACACACAATAATTGTGTGTGATACCGTGTGCTGGGTGTTGTTTTGATATTTCTTGGTGTCTGTGGGTGTGTTGCCATGTAATTTAGTGGGTGGTCTTGGTTCGTGGAGGCTGCTGCCAGGAATTGAGTGCCTCTCATGTCCAGATGGTCTTTGACTTTGAGGATTTTGGTTTCTTGATGTAGGTGATCTGTGGGTGCAGTAGCTGTGCAGCCTGTAATGATCTTCAGGGCTTTGTTTTGAATAGTCTGTAAGGTCTTATGATGTGTTTCATCTAGGTTAGAAGCCCAGGCTGGGCTTGCGTATTCCATCACTGATCTTATGTATTGTTTATATATACTGTGGTGGTAGTTTCTTTGTTGTGTCCAAATTTTGTGTGAGCAAGTGACCTGAGGGCGTTAAGTCTGGGTGTCAGTTTCTTTTTAATGTTTGTGGTGTGCTGTTTGAATGTCATATGAGTATCATATGTTACTCCTAGGATTTTGGGTGTGTGTGTATGTGTTAGGGGTGTGTTGTTTATGGTGAGTTGAGGGATGTATTCGTGTTCTCCTGTCCAACTTGTGAGCAGGGTTGCGGTGGATTTGGCTGGGGCTAGATTAAGTCTGTTTGTAGTGCACCAGCCATGTAGTGTGTTGAGATAGGGTTGAAGGAGATCTGTTGCTCTTTTTGGGTCATGGTGTGTGCATGTGAGTGTTATGTCATCTGCATAGGAGGCTAAGTTTATTTGGGGCGTATTGGGTGTAGTTACATCGTGCATGTACAGATTGAAGAGTGCGGGTGATAGGACGGATCCTTGTGGGACTCCATTTGGAAAGTTTCTGATTTTAGATGACTGACCGGCAAAAGATACGTGTGCACATCTGCCTGCTAGGAAGTTGGCCAGCCACCTTTTTGTGTTGTTGTGCATGTTTGTGTTGTAGATTTTGTTTGTTAGGTTGTGGCGGGGGATGGCATCGAAGGCTTTACTAATGTCGAGTGTGGCTAATAGTGATCTGTGTGGTGGTCTAGCTGAGTTGATGCCGTCGAAAGCTCTTTGTGTAAGGTCTGTGAGAAGAGTGTTTGTGGAGTGCAGTGGCCTAAAACCATGTTGTGTTGGAGCTAGGGGTAGGTCAGGTGTAATTAGTTGTAATACTAGGCGTTCCATGACTTTGGAGGGGGAGCAAAGGAGTGTGATGGGGCGGTGCGAGGAGGGTAGCGTGGGGTCTTTGTTGGGTTTGGGGAATGTGATGATGATACCATGCTTCCAAATGTCTGGTAATGTGTTGTGTGAATAGCTGTAGTTTGATATGTTAGTGAGTGCTTGTATGCCTTGTGGTCCCAGGTGTCTGAGGTGTATGTTGCTTATGTTGTCTAGGCCACAGGTGGGTGAGTGCTTGAGATTGTTGATGATATGCTTTGTCTGGTGATTGGTGAAGGGTGTATAGTCAGGGTCTGTGGGAAATTGTCTCTTACGTCGGATGACACGTCGGTCGTCTTTGTGAGGTTTTAGGTGGCTGACATGTGAGAAGTGATTGATGAGAGTGTTTGCTTGTTGTTTACATGAAGGAGTAGAGTCTGTTGTTGTGATTGCAGCATGTGATTGTGTTGTGTTGCTGTTGGAAAGTGTGATGCTGTTTAGTGTTTTGTAGAGTTTTTTGGGGTTTGTTTTGTGATCAAGTGTTTGTAGGAAGTTATTCCAATTTAGTTTTTGTTGTTCTTGTATTTTGTTGCTAGTTTGGGTGTTGAGTGCTTGAATTTGTTGTGTGATGTCTTGTGTGTGGGGTGCTGGGGAGTGTTTCAGTATGTCGCGTTGTCTGATGAGGTTTTGAATTTCTGGTGTGAAGTTGGGGTTGTGTCTTTTTCTGTTACCTCTTGGAATGTGTTTCTTGTCAGCGTTTTGGATAGTTTTATTGAGTATGTGTACAGCATTGTTGATGTTAGTGATGGGTGTACTGTTTAGAGTTGTGAAGTGTTGTTCTGTCTCATTTGTGAATGCTTCCCAGTTAGCTCTTTTATAATTGGTGTATGTGTGTTTGTGGCTAGCTGGGGTGAGTCTGGTTTTGGTGGTGATAATGATCGGGAGGTGGTCAGAGCCTAAGGTTCTGACCACCCTCCAGGATGTTGTGGGGGCGAGTTCTGGGGAGCAAAAGGTGATGTCTGGAGATGATGGGTTATAGAGGGCTTGGTGAGGAATATGGGTATGTTGATGGATGTCGTTAAGGATGATGAGGTTATCGGTTTGGTTTTGTAGTACCAGCCCTCTGTCTGTGTCGATTATTGTAGTAACGATAGAATAGCGAGAGAGATGCAACATTGTGGCGAAGAGAGAGATTGCATAAGAGTTGGGGAGTGGGCGGGAGTTAATGATACGAAAGGCTTTCCTTTCTACTTTGTCTAGGAGTGCGGTGTGAGAGGATCCTCCCCACACATGTGAACAATACTCAATACACGGACGCACTGAGCCCCTGTACAGAGCAAGAAGCTGTGCAGGGGTAAAGAACCCCTTAAGGCGGTTGAACACACCCAACTTCTTGGAGGCTGCCTTAGCAAGACTGGTAATATGGTCCTTCCAAGTGAGAGCAGAAGAAAAAGAGACACCGAGAATATGGAGAGAAGATGAAGGATTGAATTTTGTATTGTTGAAGTGTAAGGGATAGGAGTTCTAGGAGTTCCGGACAGGTAGTAAGATGAAGAATTTGGGTTTTAGAAGCATTAAAGGCAACAAGGTTTTCTCTGCCCCAATTGGAAATAGTAGCTAGACCAGAAGATATATAGTGTTGCATATCTTCATTAGGTTTGATTTTGAGGGATTGCTGGCTGGGGTGTTCAGGAAAACTAATTGAGTAGTGTAAGGTAGAGTCGTCTGTGTATGAATGAATGGGACTGGAGGTACAGTTGAGAAGATTGTTTATGAAAATTAGAAAGATAATGGGAGATAGGACAGAGCCCTGAGGAACACCGGAGTTGATAGGATGAGGTAGTTAGCGATGGCCGTCTACAACCGCAGCTATGGAATGGCTGGTAAAGAAATTAGAGACAAAGGCACAGATGGAGAGATAGAAACCGAAGGAGGGTAGTTTAGAAATTAAAGATTTGTGCCAGACTCTATCGAAGGCCTTCGATATGTCTAGTGCAATAGAAAAGGTCTCACTGAAGTCCCGAAAGGAGGATGACCAAGAGTTAGTAAGATATGAAAGAAGATCACCTCTTTGAGTCCTAGAGGTAAATCAGGAGTTAAAGAAACTTGTTTAATGGTAACCAGAATAAGATGAAAATAACGTGATCATGCTGAAGGGGTTTTAACTACTGTACTATCCTATGCTTTACATAATTGCATCTCTCCATTATTTTGATTCATTTGGATGTCATGTTCTCTCATTTTAACACATTTTGAGAAATTAATGAAGTAGATTAATGTGCAGATATCAAATTATAAGAATAATTGTGTCTAAATACACAAATTTCCAAATGTTTAACCCGTCCAGCACCAGCGACGCGTCTGGCGCGTCGGCGATGTATGTAACGCACAGCCCCAGCGACGCGTCTGACGAGTCACCCTAATTGCTCCGACCGTAACCTCAGGTGTAGCCACTCGAGAGGGCTCAGATTTGTATGGGAACTGTGTACGTATCCCACGCAATCGTGCCGATGGTTGAAAACTCTCAAAGTCCACGTACGTGCGCGTGAGCGCGCAATAACCTGGTTTTTTGGGGTAATTGCCTTCAATTTTTTACTCTTGTAAAATACGTTTTCGGGGGCTCTGTAGGACCATTCTTTAAGCTTTTTGAGCGGTTTTTCGTGTTTTTTCCTTCATTCCTAACCGATTCGCTATTGTTTCTGGAATAAAACCATTTTTTGAAAACCGGCAGGGTTCTGGTGAACAAACAATACAAAACTAGCCGGAGCTCCACGGGTTAAGTACACCAGTTCCAAGTATTAAAAAGTACATAAAAATACATCATAGTGAGAAGCAATGTGATCTGTACTGAAATGAATTCTAGCTTAGTCTTATTTTTTCTATGTATATGAAGGAGACAAAAGGCAGGTTGCCTGTAACAAGTGTCTCTCCCAGAGTTAAAAAAGTTACAGAGAGCCAAATTCAAGGGACGTTGTGGTCAAAATGCCTGGACACACGAAGTTTAAAGCAGTATAAGTTATAGGATAAAGATTGATTAAGGGAGAGAGTTCCAGACTTCACTAGTTGAGTAGAAGTTGAATTGGAGAGTTGGACAGAATAGGAGTGGGACGGTGTTGAAAGGCGGTTACCTCGCACTCGCCGCAGGAGAGAGGGTATGTACCTTGGATGATTACAGTGCTATTCCTCCCTCTCCACCCCCTCTCACTTATGCCTAAGATCATAATCTCTTCTAAGGATGTACTTTCTTCCCTCTCTGGGCTTAATACTAAGAAGGCGTACAGACCGGATGGTGTTCTTCCTGTTGTTCTCAAAAACTGTTATTCCGTGCTGAATCCCTGCCTAGGCAAACTCTTTCGTCTCTGCCCTTCCTCTAACGTCTTTCCTTCTTGTTGGAAGTTTGCTCTCATTCAACCTGTCCTAAAGAAGGGTGACCACTCTCAACCCTCTATCGTCCAATTGCTCTCATTTCTTGGATATCTAAAGTTTTTGAAACTATCCTTAATTCTAAATTTCTTTTGCATTTATCTTCCCATAATCAACTTTTAGATTGCCAGTATGGTTTTATTAAGAGTCGCTCTACTGGTGACCTCCTTGCTTATCTTACTAACTCTTGGTCATCCTCCTTTCAGGATTTCAGTGAGACTTTTTCAATTGCGCTAGATATATCGAAAGCCTTCGGTAGAGTCTGGCACAAATCTCTAATTTCCAAACTACCCTCCTTCGGTTTATATCCCACTATCTGTGCCTTTGTCTCTAATTTCCTTTCTGACTGTTCCATAGCTGCAGTTGTGGACAGCAGTTGTGGTGAATGTTTGTGCAAAGAGTTTAGCTTTGTCAGAGGAAGACGTCACAGTGATGCCGTCAGAGTGGAAAAGAGGAGGGAAAAATGAAGAAGTAAAATTGTTGGAGAAGTTTTTGGCTAGATGCCAGAAAGCTTGGTAAGAGCTACTGTTGGAAAGTTCAGAACATTTGTTATTGATGAATGAGTTGTTGGCTAGTTGAAGAACAGATATAGCTTAATTCCGGGCAGAAACATAAATAGCACAAGATTCTTGAGTTTGAAGGCGATGGTACCATTTGAATGCTTCCTCCTTACTGCGGACAGCAGTAGAACAAGTGCGAGTAAACCAGGATTTTTTTGCATTAAATTGAGAGAACAAAAAATGGAATGCATGCCTCATGCCCAAGAGTATTACCTCGGTAATGTGTTCAGCATTCTCCGAGGGACCCCGGCCATGGAAGCAGAAGTCATTCCATGGGAAATCAAAGAAGTACTGCTGAAGAGCCTCCCAGTCGGCAGCGCCAAAATGCCACAAGTGCCGCCATTTGGGGGATCAGAAGGTCATACTGGAGAGATAGGACAGGTAACAGAGAAAAGGTTGTGATCGGAGGAGCCCAACGGAGAGAGAAGATTTACAGTGAAAGCGGAAGGATTGGAGGTTAGAAATAGGTGAAGAATGTTGGGCCGATGTCCAGGGCGGTCCAGGATACGGGTGGGAAAGATGTAGGCTTGTTCACTAGGTTGGTCAGTGAAATGAGTGGGGAGCCATTAGTGGTGGTGAACATTGAAATCTCCTAAGATGGAGATTTCAGAGAAGGGAGAGATGGATAGAATGTGCTCCACTTTAGAAGTAAGATAGTCAAAAAATTCTGGATAGTCAGTAGAATTAGGGGAGAGATAAACAGCACAGATATATTTAGCGAGAGAGTGACAAGATAGCTTAAGCCTTGAGAGTCGATAATTCAGAAGAGTCAAAGTTGGGAACACGAGAGCAAGAAAGATTATTGCATATGTACACACGGAAAGGATCAACTAGGGGGGCTAGGTGGTGAAACATGAGTACCAGTTTTCCTTAACACCCACCTATAGCACTTCCCGGGAATACCGCCCTGTTCGGCTGGTGCTTACAGCCTCCTCCTACAAAATATTTAATATAAGTATCATATTGATTTTGATTTTTTTTATATATGTTTGGAATGCTCTTTATCCATACTCTACAATAGCCAAATTGGTGTCGTAATAAGATGTCGTCCAATCACAAATTTATCAAAAGAGCAATTTCCAATGTAACAAGAATGTTACAGTAACCTAATCTCAAACAAGTATCCATGGTGAAGAGTTATTCTTTTTTTATTACTTCTTTATTAGGCTATAGTGTAAGAACACTTGATCCCTTGAAAATTATTACATATTTGGTAGAGCAGACTGAAGATATCACACAGACCACACCATAGCATTGAAACTGCACTAAGTACACAGTCTTCAGTTATAAATCATTATTTTCTCTTAGATATTTAATATTTAAGGTTTCAATGTCAGGTCAGGCACACCTTCAGTCACTGCCATTATCCTGTACATAAGTGTTGGAGCTACACAGCTGCTACACAAATAAACTATTTTCTTTTAGGGGTCTCCATGACAGGTAGCGCATGCTGACAGACACTGCCAGTAGCCCTTAGTGTCATACCAGGTGTTGGATCAATTATTATTTTTAAGTACGTTGACAATCACCACCATTGGCTCAAATTATTATGCCAGGAGTTGGATCCTATATTTACTCTAGGGTTACCTAGCACACTGACAGTAGCTGCCACCAGGCCGGATAGTAGATTTGCATGGATGTAACATAGTGCCAGGTATCGGACTATCATCTATACACTCTAAGGTGACTACGGTAGGCCTGGCACGCTGACAGTGGCCGCCACCAGGCCAAAACGTCGGAGCTGCATGGACGTGACACAGTGCCACGTGTCAGTGCGAGGGTTGTACTTCTCCACAGTGTTCAGGTTGGATCCGCCACTGAAACCCCCTAGGCAGTATATACGCCCACGACTCACTGTGATCCCAAAGCTGCTGCGAGGACTGATCATCGACGATACTGGGAAGGAGGAAAAATTATGTGAACGAATTTGCAATTATATTTTAATAAAACACTATTAAAATGTAAAACTTGCAAACAAAGTCAAACCAAAACTGGGACAAAGACAATATAAAGTCAAATCAACATATCAAAATCGCTATGTGGAAACAACGCTTACTAAAATAAAATGTATGAAATGAAAGAACACAATCCACCACATAGGGTGTACATTACTACATGAGCAAGTTAATCTGGTTCCCAAGCAAACTAATTGCACACATAACAACGCACTATCGTCACATTCAGGGAATTAGTCAATTTGGGAAGTCCGGGACGTTCTGGCAAATATTACTAAACTCTGCATGAATAAAAGAAACTACAATTAGTGTTAAAATGTTATATTAAAATCAAATTTGCAACTTGACAAGACATTAACAATAGTACAAATTATAAATAGTAATAAGATATATATAATATTACAAAAAAATACATATACTGTATAGCACTCACTAACGATAGTGCTATCGGGTAGGTACAGTCTATGACAGAACTGCTGTCATGGCCTGAGGCAATGTATTAGTTCACTTATCTTTTAATAGATGGCCCTTTAATCGCTTCTAATAAAAGGCGGCGGGGTTAATATAGAGGTTGGAAGGAGGAGTCAAACGTGTGTGTGTGTGTGTGTTCTAGAACAGCACGCAGAATAAGTTTATTTTAACAACCCACAGGCTATATTATTAGATTAGCTCATGCTGGATCACAAATAAGTAACACACATCAGGTGTTGCGTTATTTATGGAATTTAATATACAGACAATCAAGTTTATATCCTTCGCACTTCCCATTCCCCCTCCTCCCCCTCTCCCTTTCACCCCAACTCTCATTCTTCACCCGCTTTCTCTCCCCTCCCTCCCTCCCACCTCTCTCTCTCTCTCTCTCTCTCTCTCTCTCTCTCTCTCTCTCTCTCTCTCTAAACGTAAATGATACCCTCTAAAATACGCAGATTAATACTATGCGATTGTTTTGAATTTACATCTATATTATTAGATCAGTTCGTGTGTCTGTTTGTCTGTGCGTTCTTACTAGGTGGCCGCAGTTTTGGACCTGGGGAGCTGAAACTTTGCATGTGAGTGTCAATTGACCTGGGTCAGGTCATAGAGGGGGCGAGGCCACGATCGGAGGTCGTTTCGAGGCCGAAATTGATTTTTTTTTTTTTAAATTGAAAAAAATTGCAGTTTGGGGCAGAAGGAGGCCTCCGATCGGAAAGGTGTATGGAACGAAAGTTGTTCGCAGCCCCCCAAAATGAGGGTACGGATGAGGTCAGATCCAAAATCGGAGGTAATTTAGCGGCCGAAATCGAGGTCGCCGTTTACTGAGGCGCAGGGAGGTCGAGGCCGGTGATTATGGTAGTAGTAGTATTGTGATGATTGTGGTAGTAGTGATTGATGATGGTGATTATGGTAGTAGTAGTGATGGTGATTATGGTGGTACAGTATTATTACCCGGGCAACGCCGGGTACCCCTGCTAGTATACATAATAAATGTTAGGGATGACAAAATAACTAACTTATATTGATTAGGAATAGGATAACTAGCGAGGCAGCGAACAACTCCTATTGCTCGCTGCCTCGCTAGTTATCCTATTATTACATAAGCTACGATTCACGAAGAACACGTCTATATTTGTTTGTATATATATTAAGTGTAACAATAACACTTAGGATTTAAGTTATTTGTGTTGGCTTAAGGAATAAGTTGAACTAGCAGGGGTACCCGGCGTTGCCCGGGTAATAATACTGTACCACCATAATCACCATCACTACTACCACCACTACTACTACCACAATCATCACAATACTACTACTACCATAATCACCGGCCTCGACCTCCCTGTGCCTCATTAAACGGCGACCTCGATTTCGGCCGCTAAATGACCTCCGATTTGGGATCTGACTTCATCCGTACCCCCATTTTGGCGAGCTGTGAACAACTTGCATTCCATACACTTTTTCGATCAGAGGCCTCCTTCTGCCCCAAACGGTCTCTTTTCATTTTTGTTTTTCAATTTCGGCCTCGAAACGACCTCCGATCGTGGCCTCGCCCCCTCTATGACCTGACCCAGGTCAATTGACACCCACATGCAAAGTTTCAGCTCCCAGGTCCAAAACTGCGGCCGCCTATTAAGAACGGACAGACAAACAGACACACGAACTGATTTAATAATATAGATATATATAGGCTATATACAGTATATATATATATACAGTATGTATAGATAGATAGAATGTGCGTATACTGTATGTGTTTACTTCAATACTATTTTATGAGGTTATAATAGACATACGAGGTTATATCGTAGGTTACATGAAGGGTATATTATATCTACTGGTCCCTCCCTCACTGCGTCACATGCTGTTACTGACAAAGGATATGGAGACAAGTTCTAACTACTAACTGGGTTATATGATATTGATTTAACCTCTTTCTGGTTTCTAGAATCAGTTACGTTATTCAGTTAACATTTATGGAATCGTGTGTTTGTACTCAGTTATCGTTTTCTATTATTGTATTGGTTCGAATTGCCTTTTCAATCAGATAGCACCAATATGTATTTGTATAGCTACCTTCACATTATAGTCCATTCATTATAGGTGGGCCAGAAATCAAGACCAATAACCTCTGTAACTCAAAGGGGGCTTGAGCAAATGGGCTGTAAATTCCCACACCTATTCCCTGACTGACCCTTCCTAAACAGGTAGAAATATTAGTTCGATTACTTTAGTCGTTTACGAGTTATAGAGGTTAGTGGTCAAGATTTTAGGCCTACTTACAATGAATGGATTATAGTAAGAGAGAGAGTGAGGGGGGTGGGGGCATGTCAAAGGTAATGGTTATTTACGAGAGTCACGTTTTCCTGAATACACTATAGTTATTGTCCTATGAAACTATAATGATACAACAAGTACACTGTGTAAGTGAATCACGGGAGCTCCAGGGTTTTATTATCACACATATATATCCGCTTCCTCTACACTCACAAACACCCACGCTTTAGTAGCCTATACGAGTTCTCCAAGTCGGCCGATCGTCTTTACATCCAAATGATAAATAAAACACAAGGTCATTATTTATCATATGGTTAAAATCAGCAAAGATTATCAGGTTTCAGATTTATAATAATGTATGCGAGAACGCCTCTATCTAATTTTATCTATATTACTAGCAGGGGTACCCGGCGTTGCCCGGGTACTACCACCACTAATACTACCATAATCACCATCATCAATCACTACTACCATAGTCACTGGCTTCGACCTCCCTGTGCCTCATTAAACGGTGACCTCGAATTCGGCCGCTAAATGACCTCTGATTTTGGATCTGACCCCATCCATACCCCCATTTTGGGGGGCTGCGAACAACTTTCGTTCCATACACCTTTTCGATCGGAGGCCTTCTTCTGCCCCAAACGGCAATTTTTTTCATTTTGTTTTCAATTTCGGCCTCGAAACCACCTCCGATCGTGGCCTCGCCCCCTCTATGACCTGGCCCAGGTCAATTGACACCCACATGCAAAGTTTCAGCTCCCCAAGTCCAAAACTATGACCGCCTATTAAGAACGCACAGACAGACAAACAGACACACGAATTGATTTAATAATTCTACTAGCAGGGGTACCCGACGTTGCCCGGGTAATAATACTGTACCACCATAAACACCATCACTACTACCACCACTACTACTATCATAATCACCATCATCAATCACTACTACCACAATCATCACAATACTACTACTACCATAATCACCGGCCTCGACCTCCCTGCGCCTCATTAACCCCTTCAGCACCATGACGTATTTTCACCTTTGATTCTGGCTAAAATTAGATGATTTTATGCATTTTAAGAAGGACCTATACGTTACTAAGAGGGTTTATTGAGAACGCATTTACCCATTTGAATCGTATAGGTAGATTACAAACAACAGAAAATCGTCTAATGGTAACCAGATTATGATAAAATTTACGTAATGGTGGTCAAGGGGTTAAACGGCGACCTCAATTTCAGCCGCTAAATTACCTCCGATTTTGGATCTGCCCTCATCCGAACACCCATTTTGGGGGGCTGCGAACAACTTTCGTTCTATACACCATTTCGATCGGAGGCCTCCTTCTGCCCCAAACGGCCATTTTTTCATGTTTTTTTTTTATTTATTTTTTTCAATTTCGGCCTCGAAACGACCTCCGATCGTGGCCTCGCCCCCTATATGACCTGACCCAGGTCAATTGACACCCATATGCAAAGTTTCAGCTCCCCAGGTCCAAAACTGCGGCCGCCTATTAAGAACGCAGACAAACAGACAAACAGGCACACGAACTGATTTAATAATATAGATAATACATATACTTATGACCTCCACAATTTGTAATGCTAAGGGAGACGGCGCTTCAACCTCTCTCCTCTATCCATCACATGCACCAACCCACCCGCACCAACACTAACAAAGGATACAAAACACACACACACACACTCACACCCGATAACATAAAACGCACATCACACACATGATCACATACAACGTAATGGGGACAAATCACTCACACATGATAACATAAAACGCACACACACACACACACTGGTCCAGGCAAACTAGAAAAGGTATTAGCATTATTGAGGAAATGCTGCTGTCTTCAGTGCGTGCCATGGCCATCCTGAGCCTTACAACGTATCAGACTAATAACACACATAACAAAGCCACTACAACAACTTCGTTTCTCTCCAAATCCCCTTCTCCCCTCTCTACACTCTTCAGAAAATAAGAAAAGTAGAAAGTAGCTACGAGGTGCCGTTGTAAAGGCTTATCCTTCAATACCTTCACCTGACCTGACCCCATCCGGGGTTTAGCTGGTCCACAAGGGTGTGTGACATGAACCCAATAGAGAATTTGTGGGCCATCATGTCATGGAGTGGAGTGTGGTCCAGGTTAGGAGAGGAAAGGGCGGGAGGAGTGGGATCGGGAGGCAGGGGGAGGGGGGGGGGGGGATCCGTCGCCGCCTTAATATAAGTTGGATTTTTTTTAAATCAACGAGAATACAGGAGGTAGTTGATGCAGCTTGTGAGTGGAGATCATATTGATTTCATAAATATAAATTGTAAATGTTTACATTTAGAACCCCTTATATGTATTATATAATGTGCATGTGTTTCCAATGTTCACCGTAACATAATGATGGTGAAATAATACATATTAAATTAAATTCAAGGTAACATACACAGAGCTATAGTATACTTTTACTTATGTTTGGAGGATAATTTAAACAATTCGAAGTAAAAATATAAAAGCCTAAACAATTTATATCAACTTTAAAACAACATAACCAGATTGCTTTATTATCGTTAAATGTTCAATTCGATGACTTACTTTATAGTATATCATTACAATGGGTAGCGCCGAACTGTTTACTGATAATGGGAAGCCACAGTAATTAAGCTAGTAATTAAGAATCCACTGAGAAAAGTCTATCTATCTATCTATTGCCTGACGCCGTGATCCCCGAAGGGGTGGCCACGAACGAACCGCCCCCATGCACCTCTGTCCCCAGTCAGTCGACGCCCCTCCCCCCAACCAGCACCGCCTTCGTTCATGTAGTTCCTCACTCCATCCTTCCACCTCATATTCGGTCTACCTCTCCCCCTCTGTCCCTCCACCTCGCTCTCGTACACCCTCTTAGTCATTCTCTCGCTTTCCATACGTTCCATATGGCCGAACCATCTCAAGTTGTTCCTTTTCACACTTTCCAGCACATCTACCTCCACACCACACCTCCTTCTTACTTCCTCATTAGTCTGTCTATCCCTCCATGTAACTCCGCACGCACTCCTTAAGTAATTCATTTCCACTGCTCTCACTCTTGGTCTGAGTCTCTCAACCAACGTCCATGCTTCGCTTCCGTAAGTCAGTGTCGGGATTACCACACTGTCATGCAATATACTGAGAAAAGTATAATGTAATAATCATAGCGTGTCATATTATTACATGTTAGGGTAGATTATGAATTGGTCAACCACAGTGCTGTGAATAGTGGTATGGAAGAAAAACAGATTTACTCTAATGTCAAAAAAAAAAAAATTATTACAAAGAAACACATTTCGGCTCATCTAAAGTGTTTTATCTAACTGAGCCGATATTATCTTGTCTTTATGATATATATATATGGTTATAATTTGGTCCAAGCTAGATTACAATGTGATTCAATTTGTCTTGATGCGTGGATTGTAACATCCCGTTTCAATAACTTATATATTTATACGATTGTTCACACTAACCAGGACGCCAAGGTTGGTAACTTTGAGTGTTCTGCAACGGAGCATATCTATTTATTTTCTATAACACATTGTATAAGGTAAAGAATAGAATACGAGTTAATAATTGAGAATCAGAAAAGGTAAAAAGAACAGTATTATTAAAACACCAAAGTAATTTTTATGGACAGCTTTGAACACGATGATGAGGAAAATTATATATTCGGTTAGGAGAGAGAAGGGGGAGAGAAAAAGAGAGAAGGGGAGAGATAGGGGAAGGCAGCAGAGAGAAGGGGAGGAGGGGGGAATGGGAAGTTCGAAGGATAGCAACTTGATTGTCTGTATATTAAATCCCATAAATAACGCAACACCTGATGTGTGTTACTTATTTGTGATCCGGCATGGGCTAATCTAATAATATAGCCTGTGTGTTATGTTAAAATAAACTTATTCTGCGTGCTGTTCTAGAACACACACACACAGACACACGTTTGACTCCTCCTTCCAACCTCTATATTAACCCCGCCTCCTTTTATTAGAAGCGATTAAAGGGCCATCTATTAAAAGATAAGTGAACTAACACATTGCCTCAGGCCATGACAACAAGTTCTGTGGTAGACTGTACCTGTAAGCATAGCATGCCTCAAGTGACCCTTATCAATAACTACCCTACAAATAACCTACATTTATTGTACAAATAATCTAAGGAAATCGCAAAAGCAAGCAATTGATACTATCGACAATGAATAGATATAATATAAAGACAAATCATTACAAAATATGAAATAGTAACATCAGATTTAAACAAAGAGTACTCTTTTAACAAGAACAATTAATTCAAAAAAATCATCAATATTAATAATAGAAAAAAATAAACAATAAATACAAACAGACACAAAGTAAGCAGAGGTTATACAAGAAACTTCACGTTAAAAATGCTTGATTAAAATTATTTATGTCAAATTTTAGAATACAGTCACAGTAATTGACCCTAAAAAGATTAAATTTATGTAACAATTTACTTGCCTCATAACCTCTGTCTACTAAGAGTCTGTATAGTAACCTAGCTCTAGCCCAAAAGTCATCTACTTTAGTGCAAATTTTACAAAATCTTATTAACTGGGAATAAAAGCAATTATAAGTTATCTTACTATCAATATTACTACTAGGGAAAGGAAAGTTTATTACGTTAAAATTAAAATCATCAACTTTGTGATATACTTTAAGTATGCACTGTTCATTAACAATCTCTATATTTATATCAAGAACATTTTCAACTTCATCATTTACGTTACAATGTGTGAGGGGAATAGAATTAGGATAAATAAGTTTTGCAACTTGATTAAAATTTAACAAATTGCAAACGAGAATATCATCAATATATCTACTATTATTACTTAACAATTTAGCAAGTGCTCATTTTTCTGGGATTTTATTTTTCTTACTACTGTCGACTAAGTCTTTTATATATTTAAATTCTAAAGCAAGCAAGAATAAATCTGCAATTAAAGGGCTAGCATTTCCACCCATAGGAATTCCTAATATTTGTTTGAAAATGTAAGGCCCGAATCTAACATAAGTATTGAAAAGGAGGAATTTAAGGGCATCTTTAAGTTTAGTTCTATCAAAATATACTGAACTAGTGGGAGTAGAGCTAAGTGATGCATTATTAAAATATGTATAAACATTTATGAAATAATTACCATTCCTAACGAATCTGTCAAAGTGCAAATCTATAATAAAGCAAAGCTCTGAATATACTAAATCTAAAGGCAAATTGGTATACAAAGTTGAACAGTCGAAGCTATGTACCGAGGTAACTTTCGGCATGGTATTTATTTTATCAATAACTTCTAACGAATTGTCAACACTCCAATAATATAAGGGTCTGCTAATATTTCTCGTAAGACAAAGGCTCATGGGAAAAGCCCTGAAGTCTAAAAAGCAGGGATAAGCCAAGAAGACAAACTAACCTGAAGTCCACTGGTCTCTGAAGGGGTTGTACACTTCCACAGAGCTCAGCCACTTAGTGCCATCATAGCCACCTACCGCATAGAGACGATCCTGCAGCACCGCCAATCCAAGGTATGCCCGACACTGACCCAACGGGGCTGTGGGGGAACGGGAGAATTACTAGATTGTACAGGTAAGTATATATATTTATATACTGAAAACTTTATTTTATCTACAAATTACTTGTTCCTTCTTGCTTCATTTAGGGACTATTTGAATGACTACAGAAGGAGAAAAGGGAAAACTTCGGAGAGGGAGGTGGAGGAGAGATTAGGGAGACATAACTCGGAACATCTGAGGAAAGTGGAGGAAGTGTGCAGAGTGTTTAAGGATTTTGATATGTGCAGCATGTGAGTCAGTGTGTGGGGTAAGGAAGAGGGGTAGAGGAGTGAAGGGAAAATCGTGGTGGAGTGATGAGTGGTGGAAGCTAAGAACAAAATGTAGGCCTAGGAGATGATAAGAAGGGCAGAAGTGGTAGAGGCACTGAAGAAGGTTAAGATGGAAAACACACCAGGAATACATGGAGTGTGTGGGGAGATGTTAAGGCATGGAGGATAAATAGTGATTGTGTGGATCTGGAAGACCTGCAGACTAGTATGTGAAGGAGGGAGAATGACAAATGATTGGAAATAAGGTATAATAGTCCCCTTGTACAAAGGAACAGGGTGGAGAGACAAGGAATGTGGAAGGTCCTAAATAAATGTGGAGTAGGTGATAAGTTCCTGAGAGCAGTACAGAGCATGTAGGAGGGTGCGAAGATGGCAGTGTGTGTGGAGGGCTTGTTGAGCGAGTTCTTTGATTTGAAAGCTGGATTGAAGCAGGGGTGTGTCATGTCTCCATAGTTGTTCAATGTATTCATGGATGGAATTATTAAAGAGGTTCAAAAGAGAGCAGTGGATACTGGAGTGAAAGTGATAAGAGAGGGAAATGAGTGGAAGTTGACTGTGCTAATATTTGTGGACGATACCTTGCTGTTAAGCGATGGTGAGTGGGAGCTGCAAGGCTTAGTAAGTGGGTTTGAAACAGTGTGTGAGAAGTGGAATTTGAAAGTGAATGTGGATAATTAAAAAATTATGGTCTTTGAGAGGAATTAGATAACCAACTGTGAGCTACGACTGAATCATCAGGAGATGGAGAATGTGAGATCCTTTAGGTTTCAAGGCAGTGTTGAGTAAGGAGAGAAGTCTGGCGAGTGGGATACAGGACAGAGTGCAGGAGGGGTGTAGGCACATTGAGGAAGGTGATAAGGAATAGAGAGGTTAGTATGGAAGCAAATAAGTCATTGCATGATAGTGTTGTAGTCCCCACCTTGACATATGAAGGTGAAGTGTGGACATTGCAAGAGGGACACAAGTCGGGAGTGTGAGCAGTCAAAATGAGTTACCTAAGAGGAGTTTTTTCGACAGACTGACGAACCAGGAAGTACGTCAGAGGTGTGATGTTGAGGTGGATGTTGTGGAGATGTCGGGAGAAATGCATTGAGGTGGTATGGTCAGTAACTAATCCTGAACATTGAATGAAGTAAAGGGGTATCAGCAATCCATAGGAGATAACATGACTACAGGTATTCCACGAAATTATTTCTATAACCAGTGGGACCCAAAGGAATCATACAAAATACAGAAATGCCCACAATCTTGACTCTAATCAAACATTTCCCTCACCAATGGGCATCCATGTGTCACTATCGGGGTCATACTTCTCACAGGCGGTGAGAATGCGGCTGGTGTCATGCGAGCATGTGACCCCACCCACCACGTACAGTGACCCGTGGAGGGAGGCCATACCCGCGTGACCCCGGCTCACCAACATGGAACAGCGCCTCACCCACGACTCTCGCTGATCATCGTAGGCCTGTCGGGTCGTGAAGAAAATTATAACTTACAGCTATTGCCGGAAAGGCGAGTTTCATCAACTTTTAGTATCAATATCATCATGAGTGATTAAAGGATATTTGTAAGCCTTGTTATTCTATTGGTCAATTGCAAAATTTTACTTAACTAATGCCTGCAGGTCCTTTTGCAGAACATAATTCCAGGTCTTCCTCAGTCTACCTACATGTGCCCCCACCCACTATATTCACACACAAACTTTTCATATGTACTATTCATTGGATTTCAAAAAATATGAATGTGTAATTTTACTGACTTTACCTTGCAAAAGTAAGAAGTGGCTTAACTATTAAACTAATAAGTAAAGACTGAAACAAATTGAAAGTAACAAATGTGACTTCAAAACCTGAGTGGGCCTACCAGCAACTCCTCGTGATACTTGAGAGAAGATCTGCCGCCGGTGAGATAGAGGACCCCATCCAGGAAGGCCGCAGCAGCACCATGGACAGCCACTGGCAAGTCAGACAACCCTCGCCAACTGTTGTTCTCCGTGTCATAGCACTCACACGATGACAGGAAGTTTTCAGATGTTAGACCTCCTGAATACAGAAATAAACATTTGCTTAATATTCTGGGTTAAGTGAGAAAACAACATCTATCTGTCTATCTATTATCCACATCATGTGAGAATGGTGGAGCCATTGGGTAATGCTACCTAAAATAGAGTTAAGTTACCTCCACCTAAAACAGATGAGTTACGGTATAATAAATAATAATAATTTGGTCCTTTGTTTCTCAAAAGCACCAGTTCTTCCAGAGGAATTTACTAGCGCTTGGAACAGTATGAGCTACAACCAAGGCGTGGAAGCAGCTAAAGCATGTACTAATCAGTTCACTGTGCCACTCGCAAGATCATAACTTTTCTGAAAGAGAATGGTCTTGAGCTACCCCTTAAAAGATTAAATTAAATTCAACTGTCTCATCGACAGTTGCAATGATTATACAACCTATGGTCTATTCAATCGAGATATATCTGTAAGCACCGCCTATTTCCCCAACCATTATCATATGGCTGGCATGACTGTATCACGTGTCTAGCATGGTTATCGAATCAAAGAAAATATACCGCTTAATTAGTTTACAAAGTTGCTAGAAGGCTACAAAATAGTGAATGAATGCCTATAATTGCTAGAATAATTCCACAATATTGATCAAAGGGGCTCAGATATTCAGAATATACAGAGAATTATTATCGCTAGGTGTAAAACTTTGCTCATAGATCAAAGTATATTTATCATTAATAGTTATTAAATAAGGCCTTCAAAGCTATCAACCCTTCTAGATTATCAAGTCAAGCAGAAAAGTCAAGACTGGAGCCTCATTTCAATAGTTCCATTGTTCAAGTTAATACTTCTAGATCTAGCGGGAAGGTAGCTACTTTGGCAACGCCATTATCTTGTTAGTTACAGGGTTAAAGGTAACGGCACTTTAGTTGCCTCCCGTCTTTTTAAGGGTCAGGATGGCCTCTCTTACCCATACCCCTGGCAGACTTGCTGGTGCACCCGACATGTCAGCCAAGCCAGAAATATTTCCCTGAACGTATTTAAGTACTTTGACAAGCAGAAAAGCCAGCCAATTAGATGTATTGTTATTATTGGCAGCTAGATGGATCACAAAATTAATGACTGCAGCAAGTTGACTGATCTTACATTGTAACCACTGTACAATAGGAGAGAGAGAGAGGGGGGGAGGGGGTAGGAAGGGAGGATTGCGGTAGGAGACAAAGGAGGGGGAGAGGTACAGTACACTAAACCCAAACATATAAGCTCATGCGCTTACAAATATTTGCATAAAATATGTTCTATCCCAGCTCTGCCATACCTTGCATACAATTTGAAGTGATCATGGTATTGGTATTAATTTTCTGTCTGAAAATGCTTACTTGCTTCTTGAATTGATTCAATAGTTGGGTGCAAAAATAGCTAAGTAATCAGTGGTATAAAACAAATTCAGCCAATTGTCTACTCCTTGATCTAGTTTTATTACAGCAACCTCTCTTTACCTCTTTTTAAATAAATTTCCATGGACAATATAGGCTTGATCTCCGAAAGGATGTGCGAAAAGCTAATATATATATGTAGTGACCCCGGAATCAATGGCGTAGGCTACTACCAATTTTCATATTTGGCGGCTTGGTGCTTAGGGAAGCCCTTTCTAGGGACCCTCGGTCCACCACAAGACAATCCAAATACTAACATCATAGGAGCATGATTAATTACCTATGGGACGTTATATAAATCAAACGCCATTATGAAAAGATAAAATGAGTATTAATTAAGAATATTAATAATTCTGCAGAATAACAACTCCTCTTATTTTATTTTTAATGTTTTTATTTTGTTTATGTTAATGGTTTTTAAGTGTGTATTCTATTGTTAGAAAGTGCGGAATGCACTTTTTATTAGCATTTGCATTGTTAATTTTAATTCCGATACCCCAACAATCTAGGGGAGAGTTTGGGAATGCGGGGTTTAGGGTGGGGGGAAAAATAGGGGTACCTATATTATGGGAATAACTATTAAAATATAATACGGAAAAATGAAAAAAAAAAAACAGTGAAAATCTGAGCCAAGTTTTGTCAAAAGTTGGCTCGGATTTGGCAAATTTTTTTAATTTTTCTGTATTATATTTTAAGTTATTCCCATAATATACGTACCCCTACTCGAAAAGGGCAACATTTGAAAACAAAAGTTGACTCGGATTTTACCATTTCTCAGATTAAGAAAACCCAAAAATGTGAAAATCCAAGCCAACATTTGTCAAAAGTTGGCTCGGGTTTTTCTATTTTTCGGCGTAAAAACACCCAGTAACCTCATTTCGAAAGTTGGTTCCCTTGTCATTATCCTAACCTAACCTAGATGTAGTACACTGGATCCAACACTAACTCTTACCTACCAGCTAGTACATTGGATACAAGTCTAACTCTTACCTACCAGCTAGTACTTTGGATCCAACACTAACCCTTACCTACCAGCTAGTACATTGGATCCAACACTAACCCTTACCTACCAGCTAGTACATTGGATCCAACACTAACCCTTACCTACCAGCTAGTACATTGGATCCAACACTAACCCTTACCTACCAGCTAGTACATTGGATACAACACTAACCCTACCTACCAGCTAGTACATTGGATCCAACACTAACCCTTACCTACCAGCTAGTACATTGGATCCAACACTAACCCTTACCTACCAGCTAGTACATTGGATCCAACACTAACCCTTACCTACCAGCTAGTACATTGGATACAACACTAACCCTTACCTACCAGCTAGTACATTGGATCCAACACTAACACTACCAGCCTAGCATTGGATCCAACCCTACCCTTACCTACCAGCTAGTACATTGGATACAACACTAACCTTTACCTACCACACATTGGATCCAACACTAACCCTTACCTACCAGCTAGTACATTGGATCCAACACTAACCCTTACCTACCAGCTAGTACATTAGATACAACACTAACCTTTACCTACCAGCTAGTACATTGGATCCAACACTAACCCTTACCTACCAGCTAGTACATTGGATCCAACACTAACCTTACCTTACCCTACCAGCACACTAACCCTTACCTACCAGTTAGAACTTGGGACCCAACACTACCCCTACCCTACCAGCTAGAACATGGGACCCAACACTAACCCTTACCTACCAGCAACATTGGATCTAACTAACCCTTACCTACCAGCTAGTACATTGGATCCAACACTAACCCTTACCTACCAGCAAGTACATTGGATCCAACACTAACCCTTACCTACCAGCTAGTACATTGGATCCAACACTAACCCTTACCTACCAGCTAGTACATTGGATCCAACAACACTAACCATTACCTACCAGCTTACTAGTACATTGGATCTAACACTAACCCTTACCTACCAGCTAGTACATTGGATCCAACACTAACCCTTACCTACCAGCTTATACATTGGATCCAACACTAACCCTTACCTACCAGCTAGTACATTGGATCCAACACTAACCCTTACCTACCAGCTAGTACATTGGATCCAACACTAACTCTTACCTACCAGCTAGTACATTGGATACAACACTAACCCTTACCTACCATCTAGTACATTGGATCCAACACTAACCCTTACCTACCAGCTAGTACATTGGATCCAACACTAACCCTTACCTACCAGCTAGTACATTGGATCCAACACTGACTCTTACCTACCAGCTAGTACATTGGATACAACACTAACCCTTACCTACCAGCTAGTACATTGGATCCAACACTAACCCTTACCTACCAGCTAGTACTTTGGATTCAACACTAACCCTTACCTACCAGCTAGTACATTGGATCCAAGACTAACTCTTACCTACCAGCTAGTACTTTAGATCCAACACTAACCCTTACCTACCAGCTAGTACATTGGATCCAACACTAACCCTTACCTACCAGCTAGTACATTGGATCCAACACTAACCCTTACCTACCAGCTAGTACATTGGATCCAACACTAACTCTTATCTACCAGCTAGTACATTGGATACAACACTAACCCTTACCTACCAGCAAGTACATTGGATAAAAGTCTAACCCTTACCTATCAGCAAGTACATTGGATCCAACACTAACCCTTTCCTACCAGCTAGTACATTGGATCCAACACTAACCCTTACCTACCAGCTAGTACTTTGGATCCAACACTAACCCTTACCTAACAGCTAGTACATTGGATCCAACACTAACTCTTACCTACCAGCTAGTACTTTGAATCCAACACTAACCCTTACCTACCAGCTAGTACATTGGATCCAACACTAACCCTTACCTACCAGCTAGTACATTAGATCCAACACTAACCCTTACCTACCAGCTAGTACATTGGATACAAGTCTAACCCTTACCTACCAGCTAGTACATTGGATCCAACACTAACCCTTACCTACCAGCTAGTACATTGGATCCAACACTAACTCTTACCTACCAGCTAGTACATTGGATCCAACACTAACTCTTACCTACCAGCTAGTACATTGGATACAAGTCAAACCCTTACCTACCAGCTAGTACATTGGATCCAACACTAACCCTTACCTACCAGCTAGTACATTGGATCAAACACTAACCCTTACCTACCAGCTAGTACATTGGATCCAACACTAAACCTTACCTACCAGCTAGTACATTGGATCCAACACTAACCCTTACCTACCAGCAAGTACATTGGATAAAAGTCTAACCCTTACCTACCAGCTAGTACATTGGATCCAACACTAACCCTTTCCTACCAGCTAGTACACTAGATCCAACACTAACCCTTACCTACCAGCTAGTACTTTGGATCCAACACTAACCCTTACCTACCAGCTAGTACATTGGATCCAACACTAACTCTTACCTACAAGCTAGTACTTTGGATCCAACACTAACCATTACCTACCAGCTAGTACATTGGATCCAACACTAACCTTTACCTACCAGCTAGTACATTGGATACAAGTCTAACCCTTACCTACCAGCTAGTACATAGGATCCAACACTAACCCTTACCTACCAGCTAGTACATTGGATCCAACACTAACCCTTACCTACCAGCTAGTACATTGGATCCAACACTAACCCTTACCTACCAGCTAGTACATTGGATCCAACACTAACCCTTACCTACCAGCAAGTACATTGGATCCAACACTAACCCTTACCTACCAGCTAGTACATTGGATTCAACACTAACCCTTACCTACCAGCTAGTACATTGGATCCAACACTAACCCTTACCTACCAGCTAGTACTTTGGATCCAACACTAACCCTTACCTACCAGCTAGTACTTTGGATCCAACACTAACCCTTACCTACCAGCTAGTACATTGGATACAAGTCTAACCCTTACCTACCAGCTAGTACATTGGATCCAACACTAACCCTTACCTACCAGCAAGTACATTGGATCCAACACTAACCCTTACCTACCAGCTAGTACATTGGATCCAACACTAACCCTTACCTACCAGCTAGTACATTGGATACAAGTCTAACCCTTACCTACCAGCTAGTACATTGGATCCAACACTAACTCTTACCTACCAGCTAGTACTTTGGATCCAACACTAACCCTTACCTACCAGCTAGTACATTGGATCCAACACTAACCCTTACCTACCAGCTAGTACATTGGATCCAACACTAACCCTTACCTACCAGCTAGTACTTTGGATCCAACACTAACCCTTACCTACCAGCTAGTACATTGGATCCAACACTAACTCTTACCTACCAGCTAGTACTTTGGATCCAACACTAACCCTTACCTACCAGCTAGTACATTGGATCCAACACTAACCCTTACCTACCAGCTAGTACATTGGATCCAACACTAACCCTTACCTACCAGCTAGTACATTGGATCCAACACTAACCCTTACCTACCAGCTAGTACATTGGATCCAACACTAACCCTTACCTACCAGCAAGTACATTGGATCCAACACTAACCCTTACCTACCAGCTAGTACATTGGATTCAACACTAACCCTTACCTACCAGCTAGTACATTGGATCCAACACTAACCCTTACCTACCAGCTAGTACTTTGGATCCAACACTAACCCTTACCTACCAGCTAGTACTTTGGATCCAACACTAACCCTTACCTACCAGCTAGTACATTGGATACAAGTCTAACCCTTACCTACCAGCTAGTACATTGGATCCAACACTAACCCTTACCTACCAGAAAGTACATTGGATCCAACACTAACCCTTACCTACCAGCTAGTACATTGGATCCAACACTAACCCTTACCTACCAGCTAGTACATTGGATCCAACACTAACCCTTACCTACCAGCTAGTACATTGGATCCAACACTAACCCTTACCTACCAGCTAGTACATTGGATCCAACCACTAGCTCTTTACCTACCAGCCACTAGTACTTTGGATCCAACACTAACCCTTACCTACCAGCTAGTACATTGGATCCAACACTAACCCTTACCTACCAGCTAGTACATTGGATCGAACACTAACCCTTACCTACCAGCAAGTACATTGGATCCAACACTAACCCTTACCTACCAGCTAGTACATTGGATACAAGTCTAACCCATACCTACCAGCTAGTACATTGGATCCAACACTAACCCTTACCTACCAGCTAGTACATTGGATACAAGTCTAACTCTTACCTACCAGCTAGTACATTGGATACAAGTCTAACCCTTACCTACCAGCTATAACATTGGATCCAACACGAACCCTTACCTACCAGCTAGTACATTGGATCCAACACTAACCCTTACCTACCAGCAAGTACATTGGATCCAACACTAACCCTTACCTACCAGCTAGTACATTGGATACAAGTCTAACCCTTACCTACCAGCTAGTACATTGGATCCATCACTAACCCTTACCTACCAGCTAGTACATTGGATCCAACACTAACCCTTACCTACCAGCTAGTACATTGGATCCAACACTAATCCTTACCTACCAGCTAGTACATTGGATCCAACACTAATCCTTACCTACCAGCTAGTATATTGGATCCAACACTAACCCTTACCTACCAGCTAGTACATTGGATCCAACACTAACCCTTACCTACCAGCTAGTACATTGGATACAAGTCTAACCCTTACCTACCAGCTAGTACATTGGATACAAGTCTAACTCTTACCTACCAGCTAGTACATTGGATACAAGTCTAACTCTTACCTACCAGCTAGTACATTGGATACAAGTCTAACCCTTACCTACCAGCTAGTACATTGGATCCAACACTAACCCTTACCTACCAGCAAGTACATTGGATCCAACACTAACCCTTACCTACCAGCTAGTACATTGGATACAAGTCTAACTCTTACCTACCAGCTAGTACATTGGATACAAGTCTAACCCTTACCTACCAGCTAGTACATTGGATACAAGTCTAACTCTTACCTACCAGCTAGTACATTGGATACAAGTCTAACTCTTACCTACCAGCTAGTACATTGGATACAAGTCTAACCCTTACCTACCAGCTAGTACATTGGATCCAACACTAACCCTTACCTACCAGCTAGTACATTGGATTCAACACTAACCCTTACCTACCAGCAAGTACATTGGATCCAACACTAACCCTTACCTACCAGCTAGTACATTGGATACAAGTCTAACCCTTACCTACCAGCTAGTACATTGGATCCAACACTAACCCTTACCTACCAGCTAGTACATTGGATCCAACACTAACCCTTACCTACCAGCTAGTACATTGGATCCAACACTAATCCTTACCTACCAGCTAGTACATTGGATCCAACACTAATCCTTACCTACCAGCTAGTATATTGGATCCAACACTAACCCTTACCTACCAGCTAGTACATTGGATACAAGTCTAACTCTTACCTACCAGCTAGTACATTGGATACAAGTCTAACTCTTACCTACCAGCTAGTACATTGGATACAAGTCTAACCCTTACCTACCAGCTAGTACATTGGATCCAACACTAACCCTTACCTACCAGCTAGTACATTGGATCCAACACTAACCCTTACCTACCAGCTAGTACATTGGATCCAACACTAACCCTTACCTACCAGCTAGTACATTGGATCCAACACTAACCCTTACCTACCAGCTAGTACATTGGATCCAACACTAACCCTTACCTACCAGCTAGTACATTGGATCCAACACTAGCTCTTACCTACCAGCTAGTACTTTGGATCCAACACTAACCCTTACCTACCAGCTAGTACATTGGATCCAACACTAACCCTTACCTACCAGCTAGTTCATTGGATCGAACACTAACCCTTACCTACCAGCTAGTACATTGGATCCAACACTAACCCTTACCTACCAGCAAGTACATTGGATCCAACACTAACCCTTACCTACCAGCTAGTACATTGGATCCAACACTAACCCTTACCTACCAGCTAGTACATTGGATCCAACACTAACCATTACCTACCAGCTTACTAGTACATTGGATCTAACACTAACCCTTACCTACCAGCTAGTACATTGGATCCAACACTAACCCTTACCTACCAGCTTATACATTGGATCCAACACTAACCCTTACCTACCAGCTAGTACATTGGATCCAACACTAACCCTTACCTACCAGCTAGTACATTGGATCCAACACTAACCCTTACCTACCAGCTAGTACATTGGATCCAACACTAACTCTTACCTACCAGCTAGTACATTGGATACAAGACTAACCCTTACCTACCATCTAGTACATTGGATCCAACACTAACCCTTACCTACCAGCTAGTACATTGGATCCAACACTAACCCTTACCTACCAGCTAGTACATTGGATCCAACACTAACCCTTACCTACCAGCTAGTACATTGGATACAACACTAACCCTTACCTACCAGCTAGTACATTGGATCCAACACTAACCCTTACCTACCAGCTAGTACTTTGGATTCAACACTAACCCTTACCTACCAGCTAGTACATTGGATCCAACACTAACTCTTACCTACCAGCTAGTACTTTAGATCCAACACTAACCCTTACCTACCAGCTAGTACATTGGATCCAACACTAACCCTTACCTACCAGCTAGTACATTGGATCCAACACTAACCCTTACCTACCAGCTAGTACATTGGATCCAACACTAACTCTTATCTACCAGCTAGTACATTGGATACAACACTAACCCTTACCTACCAGCAAGTACATTGGATAAAAGTCTAACCCTTACCTACCAGCAAGTACATTGGATCCAACACTAACCCTTTCCTACCAGCTAGTACATTGGATCCAACACTAACCCTTACCTACCAGCTAGTACTTTGGATCCAACACTAACCCTTACCTAACAGCTAGTACATTGGATCCAACACTAACTCTTACCTACCAGCTAGTACTTTGGATCCAACACTAACCCTTACCTACCAGCTAGTACATTGGATCCAACACTAACCCTTACCTACCAGCTAGTACATTGGATCCAACACTAACCCTTACCTACCAGCTAGTACATTGGATACAAGTCTAACCCTTACCTACCAGCTAGTACATTGGATCCAACACTAACCCTTACCTACCAGCTAGTACATTGGATCCAACACTAACTCTTACCTACCAGCTAGTACATTGGATCCAACACTAACTCTTACCTACCAGCTAGTACATTGGATACAAGTCAAACCCTTACCTACCAGCTAGTACATTGGATCCAACACTAACCCTTACCTACCAGCTAGTACATTGGATCAAACACTAACCCTTACCTACCAGCTAGTACATTGGATCCAACACTAAACCTTACCTACCAGCTAGTACATTGGATCCAACACTAACCCTTACCTACCAGCAAGTACATTGGATAAAAGTCTAACCCTTACCTACCAGCTAGTACATTGGATCCAACACTAACCCTTTCCTACCAGCTAGTACACTAGATCCAACACTAACCCTTACCTACCAGCTAGTACTTTGGATCCAACACTAACCCTTACCTACCAGCTAGTACATTGGATCCAACACTAACTCTTACCTACAAGCTAGTACTTTGGATCCAACACTAACCCTTACCTACCAGCTAGTACATTGGATCCAACACTAACCCTTACCTACCAGCTAGTACATTGGATACAAGTCTAACCCTTACCTACCAGCTAGTACATTGGATCCAACACTAACCCTTACCTACCAGCTAGTACATTGGATCCAACACTAACCCTTACCTACCAGCTAGTACATTGGATCCAACACTAACCCTTACCTACCAGCTAGTACATTGGATCCAACACTAACCCTTACCTACCAGCAAGTACATTGGATCCAACACTAACCCTTACCTACCAGCTAGTACATTGGATTCAACACTAACCCTTACCTACCAGCTAGTACATTGGATCCAACACTAACCCTTACCTACCAGCTAGTACTTTGGATCCAACACTAACCCTTACCTACCAGCTAGTACTTTGGATCCAACACTAACCCTTACCTACCAGCTAGTACATTGGATACAAGTCTAACCCTTACCTACCAGCTAGTACATTGGATCCAACACTAACCCTTACCTACCAGCAAGTACATTGGATCCAACACTAACCCTTACCTACCAGCTAGTACATTGGATCCAACACTAACCCTTACCTACCAGCTAGTACATTGGATACAAGTCTAACCCTTACCTACCAGCTAGTACATTGGATCCAACACTAACTCTTACCTACCAGCTAGTACTTTGGATCCAACACTAGCCCTTACCTACCAGCTAGTACATTGGATCCAACACTAACCCTTACCTACCAGCTAGTACATTGGATCCAACACTAACCCTTACCTACCAGCTAGTACTTTGGATCCAACACTAACCCTTACCTACCATCTAGTACATTGGATCCAACACTAACTCTT
Organism: Paralithodes platypus; assembly: GCA_032716605.1. NCBI lineage: Eukaryota > Metazoa > Arthropoda > Malacostraca > Decapoda > Lithodidae > Paralithodes > Paralithodes platypus. The sequence continues at coordinate 12,681,194 of CM064496.1, read as the reverse complement.
ACCTACCAGCTAGTACTTTGGATCCAACACTAACCCTTACCTACCAGCTAGTACATTGGATCCAACACTAACCCTTACCTACCAGCTAGTACATTGGATCCAACACTAACCCTTACCTACCAGCTAGTACATTGGATCCAACACTAACCCTTACCTACCAGCTAGTACATTGGATCCAACACTAACCCTTATCTACCAGCAAGTACATTGGATCCAACACTAACCCTTACCTACCAGCTAGTACATTGGATTCAACACTAACCCTTACCTACCAGCTAGTACATTGGATCCAACACTAACCCTTACCTACCAGCTAGTACATTGGATCCAACACTAACCCTTACCTACCAGCTAGTACTTTGGATCCAACACTAACCCTTACCTACCAGCTAGTACATTGGATACACTAACCCTTACCTACCAGCTAGTACATTGGATCCAACACTAACCCTTACCTACCAGCTAGTACATTGGATCCAACACTAACCCTTACCTACCAGCTAGTACATTGGATCCAACACTAACCCTTACCTACCAGCTAGTACTTTGGATCCAAACTAACCCTTACCTACCAGCTAGTACATTGGATCCAACACTAACCCTTACCTACCAGCTAGTACAGACCTACCAGCTAGTACTTGGATCCAACACTAACCCTTACCTACCAGCTAGTACATTGGATCCAACACTAACCCTTACCTACCAGAAAGTACATTGGATCCAACACTAACCCTTACCTACCAGCTAGTACATTGGATCCAACACTAACCCTTACCTACCAGCTAGTACATTGGATACAAGTCTAACCCTTACCTACCAGCTAGTACATTGGATCCAACACTAACCCTTACCTACCAGCTAGTACATTGGATCCAACACTAACCCTTACCTACCAGCTAGTACATTGGATCCAACACTAACCCTTACCTACCAGCTAGTACATTGGATCCAACACTAGCTCTTACCTACCAGCTAGTACTTTGGATCCAACACTAACCCTTACCTACCAGCTAGTACATTGGATCCAACACTAACCCTTACCTACCAGCTAGTACATTGGATCGAACACTAACCCTTACCTACCAGCAAGTACATTGGATCCAACACTAACCCTTACCTACCAGCTAGTACATTGGATACAAGTCTAACCCTTACCTACCAGCTAGTACATTGGATCCAACACTAACCCTTACCTACCAGCTAGTACATTGGATACAAGTCTAACTCTTACCTACCAGCTAGTACATTGGATACAAGTCTAACCCTTACCTACCAGCTAGTACATTGGATCCAACACTAACCCTTACCTACCAGCTAGTACATTGGATCCAACACTAACCCTTACCTACCAGCAAGTACATTGGATCCAACACTAACCCTTACCTACCAGCTAGTACATTGGATACAAGTCTAACCCTTACCTACCAGCTAGTACATTGGATCCAACACTAACCCTTACCTACCACTAGTACATTGGTACCTACCAGCTAGTACATTGGATCCAACACTAACCCTTACCTACCAGCTAGTACATTGGATCCAACACTAACCCTTACCTACCAGCTAGTACATTGGATCCAACACTAATCCTTACCTACCAGCTAGTACATTGGATCCAACACTAATCCTTACCTACCAGCTAGTATATTGGATCCAACACTAACCCTTACCTACCAGCTAGTACATTGGATCCAACACTAACCCTTACCTACCAGCTAGTACATTGGATACAAGTCTAACCCTTACCTACCAGCTAGTACATTGGATACAAGTCTAACTCTTACCTACCAGCTAGTACATTGGATACAAGTCTAACTCTTACCTACCAGCTAGTACATTGGATACAAGTCTAACCCTTACCTACCAGCTAGTACATTGGATCCAACACTAACCCTTACCTACCAGCAAGTACATTGGATCCAACACTAACCCTTACCTACCAGCTAGTACATTGGATCCAAAGTCTAACTCTTACCTACCAGCTAGTACATTGGATACAAGTCTAACCCTTACCTACCAGCTAGTACATTGGATACAAGTCTAACTCTTACCTACCAGCTAGTACATTGGATACAAGTCTAACTCTTACCTACCAGCTAGTACATTGGATACAAGTCTAACCCTTACCTACCAGCTAGTACATTGGATCCAACACTAACCCTTACCTACCAGCTAGTACATTGGATCCAACACTAACCCTTACCTACCAGCTAGTACATTGGATCCAACACTAACCCTTACCTACCAGCAAGTACATTGGATCCAACACTAACCCTTACCTACCAGCTAGTACATTGGATAAAAGACTAACCCTAAACATAGGAAGAATGTGATTCTTTAGTTTTAAGGCGTCGGTACCGTTTTTTTTTTTTTTTTTTTTAAAGAGACAATGAACGGAGGAAGGAAAAACACAGATAAAACAAAAAGGTCCATGTGCCTAAAGGCATCCTCCATTCATAAAATGTTTGTAACAACTGGATTTAAACATTTGCAGATTGTAAGTTTGTGGAAAGCAATTCGAGGGAAGTGAATTCCAAAGAGTAGTAGCTCTGGGGATAAATGAATTCTGATAAGCAGAAGTTCTGCATTGTGGAGGAGAAAGTGTAAATTCATGGGCGCTCTCAGCTGCCCTAGTTTTACGCGGAAAGATGTGGAGAGGCGGCACAATTGAAGCAAGTTCCTCGGAACAATTGCTGTGAAAATATCTGTAGAATAATGCAAGGGATGCAACGTTTCTTCGTATGGATATCACGGCTAACTACTCGTCAGTGAAGAATTCTCGAACTCTGTACAGGAGTCCCAGTTTTTTAGAGGCATTCTTAGCAATGCTTCTAACATAATGTGCCCAGCTCAAGTTAGTAGTTAATGTTACACTGAGAATGTCAATACTAGGGGAAGTGGGAATATTTACATCATTAAAAAATATATGGGAGTCAGTGAGATTCTGTCGGTTAGAAAATTGAATGTATTTGGTTTTCTGTGCATTAAAGGAAACTAGATTCTTTTGTCCCCATCCATCAATTCTAGAAAGGTCCTGGTTCAGAGAAATTGCAGTGTTTATTTTTGAATTTATAAGATCGGGTTGGGTGAAAGAATTGGTAAATGTAAAGGAACTGTGGAGTGTTGAGTCATCTGCGTAGGAATGTATTGGATTATGAGTGGTAGATATGAGATCATTGATATGAATGAGGAACAGAATTGGGGCCAAAACTGATCCCTGGGGAACACCAGCATTTATTGAGTGAAATTGAGAATAAAGGCCATCTACCATTACACGTATTTTTCTGTTATGAAGATAAGAAGAAATTAGTGGAACTAATGATGCAAGGCCGTAGTGTGACATCTTCGACAATAAGGATTGATGCCAGACTCTATCAAATGCCTTTGATATATCCAGTGCTATTGTATGTGTTTCACCATGTTGGTCTGTAGCTTGGTTGATTTGATGCATAAGAAGGCAAAGCATGTCTGCAGTTGATCGACATCGTCTAAAACCATATTGCCTATCACTGATTAATTTATTATTCTCAAGATGCTTAATTATGTGATTATTTAATATAATTTCAAAGACTTTACCAAGAGTGGAAGTTATAGCTATTGGTCTGTAGTTTGATGGATCTGAAGAGGCACCTTTTTTAGGAACTGGATGGATGTTTGCTTCTTTCCAGGGTACTGGGAAGCATGAGGTATGAGTACACAGACGGAATGCTTCCTCCTTGTTGCGGACAGCAGTAGAACAAGCGTGAGGAAACCAAGACTTTTTTGCATTAGTCTGAGAGAAAGAAAATGGAATGTATGCTTCCATGCCCGAGAGGATTACCTCGGTAATGCATTCAGCACTGTCCGAGGGTCCTCAGCCACGGAAGCCGAAAGTCATTCCATGGGAAATCAAAGAAGTACTACCGGAGAGCCTCCCAGTCGGCAGCGCCAAATTGCCACAAGCGCCGCCGGTTGGGAGGATTGGGTGGCCGTATTGGAGAGGTAGGACAGGTGACAGAGATAAGTTTATGGTCGGAGGAGCTCTAAGGAGAGAAAAGATTGACAGTATAAGAAGAAGGGTTAGAAGTTAGAAACAAGTCAAGAATGTTGGGCCGATCTCCGAAGCGATCCAGGATACGGGTTGGTTGCTGAACCAACTGCTCTAGGTCATTTAGGATAGAAAAGACGTAGGCTTGTTCACTAGGTTGGTCAGAAGTATGAGAGGAGAGCCATTGGCGGTGGTGAACGTTGAAATCTCCTAGGATGGAGATTTCTGCGAAAGGATAGACGGATAGAATATGTTCCACTTTAGAAGTTAGATAGTCAAAGAATTTTAGCTAGTCAGAATTAGGGGAGGGATATAGAGTGCAGAAATATTTAGTTTGAGAGTGAAAGAAAGCTTTAGCCAGAGCGTTGAGAATTCAGAACAGTCAAAGTTGGGAACACGAGAGAAAGCAAGATTGTTGCGCACATATACGCAAGATCCATCTTTGGCTTGAAACTGAGGATAGAGACAGTAGGAGGATACAGAGAAAGATTTGCTGTCAGTCGTCCCAGACACCTGAGTTTCGGTGAGAAAGACAAGGTCAGGGTTGGCAGAGGAGAGGTGGTGTTCTACAGAGTGGAAGTTAGAGGATAGACCACGAATGTTGTAGAAGTTAATAGTAAGAGTAGAAGATAGTGGTCCAGGGCATTTTGGGGAGTCGTTGCCCCCTCCCCCCACCCCCCCCACTCCCCTGGGGACTCCGAGGCTGGTCCTGTATTAGTCATTTTTTGGGTAAGAAAGATAGTGTACTGTAGTATGTAAGGTGTTTGTAGTATAATGTATTGATAGGAGGAGAGGGTGTTTTGGAGGGCAGCCTGGAGTTGCCCTCGATATTGATGAGGCACAGAAAGGATCAGCTAGGGAGGCCAGGTTATTAATATAGTACCATACATGTACAGTATTAATATAGTACTATACATGTACAGTATAATATAGTACTATACATGTACAGTATTAATATAGTACTATACATGTACAGTATTAATATAGTACTATACATGTACAGTATTAATATAGTACTATACATGTACAGTATTAATATAGTACTATACATGTACAGTATTAATATAGTACTATACATGTACAGTATTAATATAGTACTATACATGTACAGTATTAATATAGTACTATACATGTACAGTATTAATATAGTACTATACATGTACAGTATTAATATAGTACTATACATGTACAGTATTAATATAGTACTATACATGTACAGTATTAATATAGTACTATACATGTACAGTATTAATATAGTACTATACATGTACAGTATTAATATAGTACTATACATGTACAGTATTAATATAGTACTATACATGTACAGTATTAATATAGTACTATACATGTACAGTATTAATATAGTACTATACATGTACAGTATTAATATAGTACTATACATGTACAGTATTAATATAGTACTATACATGTACAGTATTAATATAGTACTATACATGTACAGTATTAATATAGTACTATACATGTACAGTATTAATATAGTACTATACATGTACAGTATTAATAGTACTATACATGTACAGTATTAATATAGTACTATACATGTACAGTATTAATATAGTACTATACATGTACAGTATTAATATAGTACTATACATGTACAGTATTAATATAGTACTATACATGTACAGTATTAATATAGTACTATACATGTACAGTATTAATATAGTACTATACATGTACAGTATTTAGTAATTATTTGACTGGATATCCATTGGGCGGACTTCTCCAACGTACAGACATCGGTCCTCCCCTATTAGTCGCCCATACAATGGTCGACTTTATTGGCAGTACGTCATTGATTCCGGGGTCACAAATAAACATTAGGTTTTCATACATCCCTTCTGGAATCAAACCTGTATTACGTGTATATGGACTACATAGATACTCAATATATAGATATATCAAGGTATCAAGGTATCAAGTCCTCTTCGTCATATATAGCCTACTATTTTTTCATCTCAATATGTACAAGTGTATTCTATCATTTCAGCACTATGGCACTAAAGATATTCGAATTGAATTAAATTGAAATATACACAAACAATAAAGTTAGAGGCATACCCATAATATAGACACAGTTGTTATGGGTAGCGGCGGCACAGTAAGCCCGGGCATGTTCCATGGTGGGGAGGACTTGGGGTTGATGGGGGCGGCGGGGCTGGTAGCTGGAGGGAGGGTAGGCGTCAGGAATGCTACACCGCCACTGAGTGTAACCCATGGCGAAACACTCCGTATTACGCAGCAGCCGACCGTTAGACTCACCAGCCATTACCAGTAACACCTAAGCAACATTGGGGGAATTATGTTGAGGAAGCAATAATCTATCTATCTATCTATTGCCTGACGCCGTGATCCCCGAAGGGGTGGCCACGGACGAACCGCCCCCATGCACCTCTGTCCCCAGTCAGTCGACGCCCCTCCCCCCAACCAGCACCGCCTTCGTTCATGTACTTCCTCACTCCATCCTTCCACCTCATATTCGGTCTACCTCTCCCTCTCTGTCCCTCCACCTCGCTCTCGTACACCCTCTTAGTCATTCTCTCGCTTTCCATACGTTCCATATGGCCGAACCATCTCAAGTTTTTCCTTTTCACACTTTCCAGCACATCTACCTCCACACCACACCTCCTTCTTACTTCCTCATTAGTCTGTCTATCCCTCCATGTAACTCCGCACGCACTCCTTAAGTAATTCATTTCCACTGCTCTCACTCTTGGTCTGAGTCTCTCAACCAACGTCCATGCTTCGCTTCCGTAAGTCAGTGTCGGGATTACCACACTGTCATGCAAGGACTTCTTCACTTCCATACTGACCACCCTATTTCTTGTTACTGCTTTTAGCGTTCCTACAACCCTCTTCCCCTGTTGTACCCTCTCCCGCACTTCTTCATCCATAGTCCCATCTTTACTCAACACACTGCCCAGATACTTAAAAGAGTTGACGATCTCCATAGCCTGACCGTTCAGGCAATAATCTACATATATATTCATATTAACATGAAAGATATATTTTCAAACAACAGCCATATACTGCCTTGGCAAGATGACTAGTATTTTACGTGTAGTGTATGAAATGCAAGTTGAAAAGTTACTATACTGTTGGAGTGGCTGTGATTATGAAGGTTGTCAGTAGAAAGTAGTCACCTTTTATATATTTGAGTGGTTAACTTATACTTCTCATGCTTCAAGTTTATGTACAATCTATTTTCAAATGTATATAATCTGGTTAGCTGTTTGCTGTATTAGATGCATGCACCAACAGCTACTATTAATATATCACTATAGTCCGCATATTAAAGCTGGGTTGAATTGGACTTATATCCAACTTATTACTCGGTTATGAAAAAGTATTTATAGTCAAATGTGGTGCTAATTGTAAAAACTTAGCATTAACCCTCTCCGTCATATATGACGCGATCTCGTCATATGGCGGTTTGCCCAAAAGTTATATGGCGCGATCGCGTCATATGAACTTAGTGAAATAGCTCAATAATAAGTTTATGACGCGATTTGCATCATATTGAGCTCACTAAGTTAGGTAAGTTAGATCATAATCTGTCGGTTGGTGGCAACCCCAAATTCCTCCGACTTCTAACGGTTCCTCAGTGTGAGAAAGAGTGTTGTGGGGGAAATACCAGGCGCTCGGGCAACCCCTAACTTACGGAACTAAATATGACGGAGAGAGTTAATAGGGCACAAGGGCATGGCAATTTCTTAGTTGTCCATTAATTATCACATAATCAGCTGGTAATGGTGTAAAACTTCTGCTAGCCTAAATAAATAGAATATATTATACAACCTTAACCCTACTCTATATGAAGTTAATGATACTTTTAACATGTACCTCTTCTATGGAATTGTGTCTGATCTTCATACTCTGTCTGTCATCATAAATCACTGCATCCTTGGTCCGCTTGAATATAGTGATGAGGCTCTCCGTAAACAGATTCTTTTCCTCCAGTAAACTTAACCATTGGAATTTGATCTTTTGGTCCAGTAAGCCAATATTGAGCTTTTCCAGGAGGGCTGGAAGCCACTTCTGTCTCTCCTCTGGCTCCTCACCCGCCCACTTCACCACACCCTGGGAACATTACATAACAGTTATATTACACTAACAAAATCTACCATAGTTTTTTGCACACAAATGAGTCATGGGCACTTGGAAGAGTATGGAAGGATTTTCACCATTTATCGGAATGAATATACCAATATGAATATCAAGGTTTGTTAAATATATTTAATATATTTTCATAATATCAGAGTAGCTACAATTTAATTCGGAATACTTTAATTTTTTATTTATCAAATTCGATACCAAGGTAAACCAAACCATAAAATGTGTCAAGAAGTTCAAGGAACTCGTCTAAACATACTTCTACTACAATACTGAGGTAGGAATCGAGGAGTAGCCTAACAGCAGTAACCTTACTTCAATAAGCTCCTCCTCGGACTCCACATTAAGGTAGGGTTGGTTGAGAAGGGTGAGTATGGTATCTGGGTGAGCGTTGAGGAAGGCCGGGTGTGTCATAAGGTGGAGGCACTGTGAGGCTGCCAGTGCCAGGGCCGCTCCTGCCAAGTCATGACAACGGTGCAGTGTAGCCACCTCGTACACACTCAGACACGTATCCACACACAGGTGCTTCTGCAAACACAATATTGTCAATACAATATTCATCATGAAGTTTAAAGGCTTTCAGCAGTCCCATTGGCAGTGCCACTCGACTTCACATCAATGCTAATATGGTTTAGCCTGTGTGTGCCCTTTAACAATTCTTCAGGAAGCAAAGTAAAATACTCTGGGATGAGATCATCACAGCCTGTTAATCTAGCAAAATTTGTATTGTAGGAGACTTAAATTATAATGGAATATATTGGGGAAATCATCAAATTGTTTTTTAGAACTAGTACAGTGGTTCAACATTTAATCGAGCCAACCAGAGGTAACAATATACTCAATTTAGTTTTTAGTGACAAAGACATTTTCAGTAATATAATTATTATTGTTATTGGAGGAAGCTTATGTCATAACGACCACGATAAAATTTAATTCAATCTAGAAAGGAAATATGAATTAACTATAAACTCGACTTTAGCCCCTATTTTAGACAATACAACTCCCATGGATTACAGGAACACCTAGGTGGGCAGGTGTGTCTGGAGACATGCAGGTAGCACCCCTGGACAATGATAGGTCAAGTGGGGATTCGGGATTAGCAGGTAGTCAGCCTAGACTAATCATTTCTCTTCAGATAAATTTAGAAAGATCATTAGTGATGCCCAAGGTGAATATATCCCTAAAAATCACTTCAGGTCCATAAATAGCGCACGCTAGATTTAAAGAAAGGCGTATGCAGTACTGTATAGGATAATACAGAGAGGAGAAGAAAATTTAAGACATTTTTATGCACATCTTAATAGAAATGTTAAAGATGATGTTAGGAAAGTAAAACGTAATTACGAAATTAAAATCTCTATGGAATCTTAAGTAAATCCGAAGGGGTTCTTCTAGTAAGGAACAAAATAGATCCTTTTAAAACGGAGATAGGAAATCTCAGATAACGAGGTCGACCTTTGCAAAACTTTAAATGATTATTGCTTTCTGTCTTTACAAACAAAGACTTTGCGTAGATAAGGTCTGTCCAATATATACAGGAAGTAAAAACATTGTTTTAATCCCAAAGCCTGTGTTAAATATACATGCCACCCAGCCTACGAGGGGGTACGGAAGCGCCTTGCTTATGCATCTTATACCTTCATAAATAGCTATCTAAACTCTAAAGTGGAACACATTCTATCCATCTCTCCCTTCTCTGAAATCTCCATCTTAGGAGATTTCAACGTTCACCACCGCCAATGGCTCTCCTCTCACACTACTGACCAACCTGGTGAACTAGCCTACATCTTTTCTATCCTAAATGACCTAGAGCAGCTAGTCCAGCAACCCACCCGTATCCCGGATCGCTTCGGAGATCAGCCCAACATTCTTGACTTATTTTTTACTTCTAACCGTTCTTCTTATACTGTCAATCTTTTCTCTCCTTTGGGCTCCTCCGACCATAAACTTATCTCCACAGTACGGCAACCTGATCCTCCCAGCCGGCGGCGCTTGGGGCACTTTGGCGCTACCGACTGGGAGGCTCTCCGGCAGTACTTCTTTGATTTCCCATGGAATGACTTCTGCTTCCGTGGCCAAGGACCCTCGGAGAGTGCTGAACGCATTACCGAGGTAATCCTCTCAGGCATGGAAGCGTACATTCCATTTTCTTTCTCTCAGTCTAATGCAAAAATATCTTGGTTTACTCACGCTTGTTCTACTGCTGTCCACAAGGAGGAAGCATTCAAACGGTACCGACGCCTTAAAACTCGTGAATCTCATTCTTCCTATGTTTCTGCCCGGAATCAAGCCAAATCTGTTCTTCGACTTGCCAAGCACTCTTTCATAAATAATAAATGCACTGAGCTATCCAACTCTAGCTCTTCCCAAGCTTTCTGGTATCTAGCCAAAAACCTCTCTAACAATTTTTCTTCCTCGTCTTTCCCTCCCCTTTTCCACGGTGTTGGCACAACCATCACTCCTTCCTCTGACAAAGGTGAACTCTTCGCTCAAACTTTTTCTAGAAACTCCACCTTGGATGATTCTGGTGCTATTCCTCCCTCTCCAACCCCCCTCTCTCTAACTTATGCCTAATATACTAATCTCTTTTAAAGATGTACTTTCTACCCTCTCTGGGCTTAATACTAAGAAGGCGTTCGGTCCGAACGGTGTTCCTCCTGTTGTACTAAAAAACTGTGCTTCCGTGCTGAACCCCTGCCTTGGCACACTCTTTCGTCTCTGTCTCTCCTCTAACATCTTCCCTTCTTGCTGGAAGTTTGCTCTCATTCAACCTGTCCCAAAAAAGCGTGACCATACTCAACCCTCCAACTATTGTCCAATTGCTCTCATCTCTTGTATCTCTAAAGTTTTTGAAACTATTCTTGCTTCCAAATTTCTTAAGCATTTCTCTTCTCATAACCTGCTCTCAGATCGCCAGTATGGCTTCCTTAAGGGTCGCTCTACTGGTGATCATCTTTCATATCTTACTAATTCTTGGTCATCCAACTTTCGAGACTTCGGCGAGACTTTTTCTGTTGCACTAGACATATCGAAGGCCTTCGATAGAGTCTGGCACAAATCTTTAATTTCCAAACTACCCTCCTTCGATTTCTATCCCTCCATCTGTGCCTTTGTCTCTAATTTCCTTTCCGGCCGTTCCATAGCTGCGATTTTTTTTTTTTTTTTTTTTTTTTTTTTTTTTTTTTTTTTTTTTTAAAGAGACAATGAACGGAGGAAGGAAAAACACAGATAAAACAAAAAGGTCCATGTGCCTAAAGGCATCCTCCATTCATAAAATGTTTGTAATAACTGGATTTAAACATTTGTAGATTGAAAGTTTGTGGAAAGCAATTCGAGGGAAGTGAATTCCAAAGAGTAGTAGTTCTGGGGATAAATGAATTTTGATAAGCAGAAGTTCTGCATTGTGGAGGAGAAAGTGTAAATTCATGGGCGCTCTCAGCTGCCCTAGTTCTACGGGGAGAGATGTGGAGAGGCGGCACAATTGAAGCAAGTTCCTCGGAACAATTGCTGTGAAAATATCTGTAGAATAATGCAAGGGATGCAACGTTTCTTCGTATGGATAATGTAGGAAGGTCCTGTGTGATTGCAGGGTTATTGATTAATCTAATAGCTTTATTTTGAATTTTGTCCAACTGCCTCAATGCAACCACTCCACTTCCACCCCACAGAGGTGAACAGTAATCCATCTGAGAACGCACATGACTTTTATATATTACGGCCAACTGCTCATTGTGGACGGCCATCGCTCACTTCCTCATCCTATCAACTCCGGTGTTCCTCAGGGTTCTGTCCTATCTCCTATTCTCTTTCTATCTATCTATCTATTGCCTGACGCCGTGATCCCCGAAGGGGTGGCCACGAACGAACCGCCCCCATGCACCTCTGTCCCCAGTCAGTCGACGCCCCTCCCCCCAACCAGCACCACCTTCGTTCATGTACTTCCTCACTCCATCCTTCCACCTCATATTCGGTCTACCTCTCCCCCTCTGTCCCTCCACCTCGCTCTCATACACCCTCTTAGTCATTCTCTCGCTTTCCATACGTTCCATATGGCCGAACCATCTCAAGTTGTTCCTTTTCACACTTTCCAGCACATCTACCTCCACACCACACCTCCTTCTTACTTCCTCATTAGTCTGTCTATCCCTCCATGTAACTCCGCACGCACTCCTTAAGTAATTCATTTCCACTGCTCTCACTCTTGGTCTGAGTCTCTCAACCAACGTCCATGCTTCGCTTCCGTAAGTCAGTGTCGGGATTACCACACTGTCATGCAAGGACTTCTTCACTTCCATACTGACCACCCTATTTCTTGTTACTGCTTTTAGCGTTCCTACAACCCTCTTCCCCTGTTGTACCCTCTCCCGCACCTCTTCATCCATAGTCCCATCTTTACTCAACACACTGCCCAGATACTTAAAAGAGTTGACGATCTCCATAGCCTGACCGTTCAGCTTCACCTCACACTCTGTGACTTCACCCCTTTCGAAGACCATAACCTTGCTCTTCCCCGTATTTACCTTCAAATTCCGTTTTTCGCACACTGTTCCAAACTCATTTACCAGACCCTGCAACTCCCATTCATTATCACTCATCTGAACTGTATCATCCGCAAACAGCAGTATAGGTAGCTTCCACTCAATTCCCTCCCTTTTCAGCGATACACCAACATCCACTGCTCTTGATAGTATTTCTTTCATAACTCCATCCATATATACAGTAAACAACCACGGGGACATCACACACCCCTGTTTCAAACCAACATTCAGGTCAAAGAACTCACTCTGCTCACTCTCCACACGTACTGCCGCCTTTGCACCCTCATACATGCTCTTCACTGCTTTCAGCAACTTGCCCTCTACTCCGTATATTCTAAGTACTTTCCACAAACCTTCTCTATCCACTCTGTCATAGGCCTTCTCCAAGTCCATAAAGGCAACATACACCTTTTGTTTCTTCTCCAGATACTTCTCCACAACACAATTCAGGGTAAAAATCTGATCTACACATCCTCTTCCCTTCCTAAAACCTCCCTGCTCGTCGCCTATCCATTTCTCCATTCTCACTCTCACTCTCTCAATCACTACCCTACTGTATACCTTCCCTACTACGCTTAGAAGACATATTCCTCGGTGGTTACCACACACTCCTCTTTCCCCTTTGCCCTTATATAGGGGGACTATTATGCCAGTCTTCCAGTCATCGGGTGCACTCCCCTTCTCCCATGCTAGTTGGCACATTTTCCATACCCATTCTATCACTATCTCACCACCATACCTCAACATTTCCCCACACACTCCATCTGTTCCTGGTGCTTTCCCCAACTTCACTCTTTTCATGGCTTCCCACACTTCTGACCTCCTGATCCCCACCTCCTCCTCCACTACTTCTCTTCTTCTCCCTCCCATACCATATCCAGCTATGTTTGCTGGCTCTTCATTCCTTTCATTTAGCAACTCACTGAAGTACTCCCTCCATCTTTCGACTCTCTCTTGCTTCTCGGCTAGCATTCTTCCATTCTTATCTTTCACACCCTTACTGTTTCCCTTGCTACCTTCCCTAACTTTCTTGACTTCTTTCCAGAACAGTTTCTTACTCTCCCTCCATTTTACACTCAGATTCCTTCCAAATTCCTCATCTACTCTTCTCTTACTTTCCTTCACTACTCTCTTCACCACCCTCTTACTCTCCACGTACCTCGCTCGTTTCTGTCTCTCGGAATCTTCATTCCCTCTGCTACCCAACCACTCTCTATATGCTTTCTTCTTTTCTTCCACAGCTATTCGTACCTCTTCTGTCCACCATGCTGTACCTTTCACTCCCCTCCCTCTTCTCCTCACTCCACACACCTCCTCACATGCTGCACAGATCTCATCCTTAAACACCTTGCTCATCTCCTCCACTTCCTCCATAACTTCCAGGTCGAACCCACCTAGTCGTCTTTCCACTGCTCTCCTGTACTCCTCCCTGATTTCCTCCTCCTGCAACCTCTCCACCCTCCTCACCATTCCACCCTCCTCTCGCCTCCCTCCCGCTTTCCTCACCCACTTCTTTTGTATCCTAACCTTAGCTACCACTACATAATGATCAGACAGACACCCTCCAATACCCCTATACACCCTAGCATCCATCACAGATTTCTTCATTCGTTCATCCACACATACATAATCAATCAATGACTTTCGTTCCACCACTGTCTTATCCTTCATCGTCAACATCCGTTTCCACGTGTACCTGTGGATCATTCTGTGTCGGAAGAAGGTGTTGGCTATCCACAGCCTCCTCCCCACACATACGTCCACAAGTGCACTACCATTCCCATTCACCTCTGATGGTACCCCCCACCCTCCCACCACTCCCTCAACTTTCCTATCACCCACCTTACCATTCATATCCCCAATCAGAAATATTCTTTCGTTCTTGTCAAACTTCTCCAGGCACGCCTCCACATTCATCCAGAACACCTCTTTCTTTCTTTCAAGTATATCCTCTGTCGGGGCATACACGCATACAATCACCCACGTTTGTATTCCTACTTTCATTCTCACCCACACAATCCTTGAACCCACAGACCCATACTCTCATACCTTCCATTTGCTACTTACAAACAAACATGCACCTTCTCTCGCTGTTCCTTCACTCACTCCAGCACACACACCCATTCCACACTCCCACTCTCTCACATCTGAACCTTTCCATTTGGTCTCTGTCATTCCACATACATCCAGCCTGGCATTCACTAACACTTCCAGAACCTCTCTCTCTTTTGTGCCATCATTCATGCCACTAACATTCCACGTAGCCATTCTCAGAATGTCCGAAGGCATGTCCTTAGTCGGTCGTGGTTCGTCAACGTTGGTTCCGTCCGCATCCGAGGCTGTTCGTTCGTTTTTCCTTGCTTCGATATTTTTTCCGGGTGGGGGTCGCAAGCCCACCGACCCAACCTCTTTAGTCGCCTCTTACGACACGCAGAAGGCACGTGGGGCATATTCTATTCCCTAACCCCCAGGGGGGTTATTTTCATAAATGATCTTCTCAACTGTACCTCCTGTCCCATCCATTCATATGCAGAAGACTCTACCTTACACTACTCAATTAGTTTTCCAGAATGCCCCAGCCAGTACTCAAAAACAAACGTAATGAAGCCATAAACACTTATCTTCTGATCTAGTTACTATTTCCAATTGGGTTAGAGAAAACCTTGTTGCATTTAATGCTTCCAAAACCCAATTTATCCATCTTACTACCCGTCAGGAACCTCCAGAGGACTATCCCTTATTCTTCAACAATACAAAAATCAATCCTTCATCTTCTCTAAATATTCTCGGTGTCACTTTTTCTTCTGCTCTCGCTTGGAAGGACCATTTACCAGTCTTGCTAAGGCAGCCTCCCAGAAGCTGGGTGTGCTCAACCGCCTTAAGGGGTTCTTTACCCCTGCGCAGCTTCTTGCTCTGTACAGGGGCACAGTGCGTCCTTGTGTTGAGTATTGTTCACATGTGTGGGGAGGATTCTCTCACACCGCACTCCTAAACAAAGTAGAAAGGAAAGCCTTTCGTATCATTAACTCCCGGCCACTCACCAACTCTCTGCAATCTCTCTCTCTCTCTCTTTGCCGCAATGTTGCATTTCTCTCGCTATTCTATCGCTACTACAATAATCAGTGTTCCTCGGAGCTTTCTCAGTGTATACCACCTCCTCTACATAGGGTACGTAGTACCCGCCTTGCAACACAATCCCACCCCTACTCTGTGCAACTATCCAAGCCAAGAGTGAAACGCTATTCTCAGACTTTCTTCTTTTCAATTGCTGAGCTCTGGAACTCTCTCCCAGAATCAGCCTTTCCCTCTTCCTATGAAATTAAATTGCTTCGAACTCTGTGTGTCCAGGCATTTTAGCTCGAACGTCCCTTGATTTTGGCCCTGTCACTCTTTCAAATCTGGGGGAGGCACTCGCTGCAGGCAGTTATGCCTTTTGTCTCCCTCGTTCACATAGAAAAAAAAATATATATACTGTAATATAATATGGGCTTATGTATAATGTTGCAGTGGATTTACTAATATCACATGTATGTTAGCAGGTAACGTTGAGGTCATCACGGCTCCTCCAATTCCTTGTGTCAGGATAACAACACCCTGAATTATATTACATACAAAATTACCCTGAGAGGAATAGCGTACGAAATATCATACAGAATACTAAGATCGTATTATGTGTTATGTGTCCTCATCAAGCGAGGCCTATCAAGTTAGAAGGGAGGTGAACGCATCCTCAAACAAGCTAACACTTTCTTCTTAGTCTTGGTTCCTTCATTGATGTCTGGCTGATGGCTGGACAGGCCCTGGCTCCTCGGCATGGTGGCTGGCCTACAGATCCCGCAGGTACACATGTAGTGAGCTGCTTTATTGAGTTAGGAGGAAAAGTCACCAGAGTTGATTTTAAGGGGATCACAATGGCCAATGCACAAGCAATCCAATACCTATAAAGCCGCCCCTGTATAAACAACCGGATCTATCCTTTCTCCTTTCCAGCCTATGCGTGGGAGTACTAATATAGAACAGTATTTATTCCATATATGAAGGTTTATGTCGGCCCAGCTCAACAACAAATATTGTATAGTTGTCAACGTGATCAACACGATTCCCTGGCAAACTTCCCTCTCACAGTAGGCCCGTGGCTCTCAATCTACTCGGGACTAATACCTGGTATGGTACTCCGTCTAGTTTAAATTAACTGTGACTCATCGACACAATCCGTGTACTAGGCGCTGGGAGGTTGGGGAACAGTCTGGGCAATGTGCAGACCTCTAAGTGGTGCTGTTTGTAGTCAATACTACTCACTACCCCAACCTGACTTCCAGTAATTTTAACCGGAATGGTTACAGCGGTGGTTGAGTTGTCACTGGGAGTTGTTTTGGATGGAAGAAGGGCAGCCAGGTATTGGATCTCATTTAGGGCAAGGTGTGAAGCCCTTCAATGAGTGAGTGATCTCTGTGCTGGCGGCTTTGATGTTAGAGGGGTCTGGGGTAGGAGGGGACTTAGGTCGCTGTTGTACTGCGCCTATTCTGGTCTCTCTTCTTTTGCTTTCCTCTTCTGCTTCCACGCGTCTCTTCGTCCTCGTCACATTTTTAAAAATTTGCCGGCAAGTTGACACATTCATAATTATAATTTAGGTGCATATCATTTCCTTTCACACTTTTAAAGTAATGTTTAAAGGGGACACTATGTTCAAGTAAATTATTCTAGTCAATTCTCTCTCTTACACCTTCATAAAAATGAAAATGTTTCTCACAATGAGTTCAACATGCCTATCATTCTCTTATATCGTCAATACAATGGCTAATACTTCAACATGTCAATCAAATGAAGCTTCACATCGTTAACTGTCAATATACTTCCCACAAAATCAAAACCCAGCCGAGCGGGCTACTCTCAGACTCACATCATGAACACAAACCCACCTCCAGTCTCTCTCACACACTCAGGCGTTTAAGCAGCACCCCGCACACAATGTCAACAATTCCAGATGTTCTCCCTCGTGTATCCATAAGTGTTGAAAATATATCACAAGTGTTACAGTCATATATTTCAGTCAATCTGAAGTTTCAATTTGTTTTCACTCACAATTTATATACAGCGATTGTTTTCTTGCACATAGAAATTACACTAAGTTCACATTTTATTGAAGCATCTACAGGAAAGGAAATGTAAGATATCGAAGTCAAGGCAAGTGAAATTATTAACATATTATTTAATCAATGATGGAGGTACAAAGAATGTACGGGTTGTGTTCACATCCACTCTGGCTGTTCTTCCCGGGCCCCGGCACTAACACCTTCCTCCCTCATACAACGACAAAGCTAAACAAATAAGTTATTTCAACAAGCTTTAATTTTGTTTTTAAATTATCTTCTTACAGGACGATAAAGTACGACACTACGACAATCTTGCACCAACTTTTGGACTTAAATAATGTTTTTCTTAACGGATTTTATAATTTAGGAAATATGATTTTGCAACTAGGATTATCACAAGTTATTGTTTTACACATTTTTTTTTTTTTTTTTATTCCAACTACTCCCTCTCGGGCATAGGCTGATAGCCTTTACACTCTACCGCTGAACACGGTGAGGCCCGTGAGGTCTTGTTCCAATCTAGGGAGTGAGACATGCGAAGCACCCCGGCTCGAAGCAATCCCATCTCTGAAGCCTCTGCGCTTCACAGTTTCACCCCCCACACTCGACTCTCACTCTCAGAATGCCACCTATTGAGCAATTAACTCACTAGGCATTGCCCCCCTCTAGCATATTTTTGATTATGGGAATATTCATAAAATGCTATTTTAATCAGGGAACAATGAGGGTATTTTTTTGGCATTTCGGTGTGCTGTGGTAATGCACTGATACTAGGTACAGCACAAATTCCATCCCAATAATATCTTCCCATTGACATATTGGGATTCGAACCCGGGTCCATTGGATTACCAGTCTAGTGGCAAGACCACTCCGCCACACCTCCCCTAGACTTAACATACTTTTTTTACGCGCTAGAAGATATTTTACAAGGATTTTATGGACATTACGTTCAGGAAGTTACGCTCATGACTTACTTGTAGTTATTTTGTACGCATATTTTTTATCACATAGGACTTTACATGAATTGTACATGCAAAATTTACATTTTATAATATATTGGTTCAAAGATTCTTTTGAAGTGTTAACTATGGTACGTTATTACCATCGTTTGTGAATTATACAGTTTACAAATTGTAGTTCTTTCGGCTCTATAATTTATAAAACATATTTGGACATTTTACTCGGAATGACAAGTTGAAGGAGATTTGAAAGAATTACATGACAGATTTGACGCTAAATGTAATGTTTATAGTTAGCCTACAATCACATATTTTTTACATGCTCATAACTTATAGGCCTTTTGTTAAGGGGGGTCACTGGCTTTTTTTATCTTTCTCTCCTTTTCTCTCTTTCCCTGGCTTGTATTCATTCAGCCCCATTCAGCCAACTAATTTTAAGACGTTTATCCCCATCCAGGTGTCGATTTATTTCTGGCGAGCGATAGCGAGCCAGCATTGTATGAAGAAATCCGGCTTCGCCGGAGATATTTTTCTTTCGAAAAATGTACAAATTTAGCTTGCTGTCAAAACAAAAGTATATATATGCTGGCTCGCTACTGCTCGCCAGGAAAATATTGACACCTCGATGGGGATAAACGTCTTAAAAAAGTAGGCTGAATGGGGCCGAATGGATAAAAGCCAAAGAGAGAGGGAGAGAAAGAAAAAAGCGAGGTGGGCTGGCTTAATAATATGGACGGATATTTGGTGCATTGATTGAGCCCCACTTGGTGTATGGGATCTTGCTACTACACAGCAACCATTTGGTACAGCTGTAGGCTATATACAAACACTGATAAGGCAAGTGGAGTTGTTCTTATAGTTAATTTACAATGTTTGTGGATGACGATAGGATATATTTACACTTTATATGGTTCTTTCCGTCACGTTATTTGGAGTTTACCATACTGATTAAAGGGGTCACCGGCTTTTTTTCTCTCCGTTTCTCTCTTTCTCTGGTTTGTATCCATTCGGCCCCATTCAGTTTACTGTTTTAAGACATTTACCCCCATCCAGGTGTTAATATTTTCCTGGTGAGCGGTAGCGAGCCAGCATATATATATTTTTGTTTTGAGAGAAAGCTAAATTTGTACATTTTTCGATAGAAAATTGTCTCCGGCGAAGCCGGATTTCTCCATACAATGCTGGCTCGCTCTCGCTCGCCAGGAAGATATCGACACCTGGATGGGGATAAACGTCTTAAAACAGTTGGCTGAATGGGGCCGAATGAATAAAAGCCAGAGAAAGAGAGAAAAGAAGAGAAAGATAAAAAAAAACTGGTGATCCCCCTTAATAGTGCTCAGATCAGTTTTTGTCTACATACAGTAGGCCTATACTGTCATTTCCTTTCTTATGATACAAGTTCAAAGTATCTTTTATTTATTAGTGGCCCCTCCATCATTGACGATATGCCTATTAATATAATAGCCTCCATTCAAGCGCCCGCGGTAGCCAGTTTGAATCTACCGCCGCGGGGAAGAACGGAGTATCCGTCAGAAGGGTAACGCTTATTCTCTTATGGAATCGTCTTATGATTGGGTACCCGCTACGAAAAAACTTTCGTAAAAAATAAAAAGTAAAACTTTACTTAATAATTGTTATACTATAGCTTTCCATCTCGTGGATTTCTTGTACGGACTTCCTTGACGCTGCTCCCCAAGCCGCCATGCTTTCTTCTACTCCCCGCGGGCAACCTGACTAGACGTTGTGTCGCCTGCGCTCCGCCACATTCTTCGTTCGCTCGCTTCTAGTGAGTCCTTACTCATTTGTATATATCTGAGTTGTATTGAACAGGGTTTTAGATTAGCTAGCACAGGCTACCCCATTGGTATGCCCACAGGGAGTGTTAAAATAGGGTACTTTTCGTGCAGGCGCCTACAGTTCTCCAGGACCAGCGCCGCATTGTTTGTTTTTATTATACTGCACCTTAGTTGTTGCTCTTTCTAATTAGTTAGGAGGCTACTATCTTTGCAGAAACTTATGCTTCAGGCCGTCGCTATGAGGCAGTTGCATTATTTTTTATATTTTAGCAGACGCTCTAGTCTAAAGGTGGCCACACGTGGTGCGATGCCTTCTAGCGTCCGAGGCTGCTCGCGGGCCCCTCTCTTGGGCCTCTTCTCGTCGTGCTGCGTGTGTAGATCTTCAGGGGTATGATGTCTACCAGTGATGATTCTACGAGCCTTGTGGCCAGCCTCAGTAGGGGTCTCCTTAGTGGACTAGGGATACATTATCATTATTGTGTTAAAATTATATATATGTGTGTTCCCTTTTGGTTCCCTCGTACGTTTGTCTCAGTACAATTAGAGGGATGGGAGACGTCCTATTGTGCTTGTGGGGTTCGGTTAATCTGTCTCCCGGTTAGACGATTTTCCGTAGTTGGTTCTGACCCGCCGGCTATCTTTCTGAGAAAAGAAGCCTCTAGTCCCACCGGGCAAGGCGGGAGGGGCTCCCAACTACCCCTAGGTAGTGTCTTACTACTGTCCTTTCCCGGCGGCCAGACTAAGACCGGAGAAAAGGAACAATTTTATCGTCTGACTCGCCCTTTACAATCGACTCACTTAGTACGCTCAGCGGCACAGTGTGTGATCTCGTTTATTATCCAGCTAATCCAAATAGCCGCCCGGATAAGAACAAAACAAATTATTTAAGGGTCAGTGACTCATGTCACAGATAAGCAGTCAACCCGTGGCAACCCCTGTTAAAGGGAGGGGTTCCACACGGCTTTTTGTCCTCGGATGCGACGGAATACCAGTTAGGTGTAAACTGAGTTACTGGCGCATCGGAGCAAGCAGGATGGTTTTAAGCCTCTCGGGTTATCCTTATGAGCATTGATTCCTGGATTTTTTTTATTTCCAGATCGTGTCACGCCGTGAGCAGCACAGCCAGAGGAAGCAACCGTTCCCAGCGGGGAGGGGGGTTCAGTAGCCATGCCTCAGTTTAATATTTGTGCCACTGCTTATTAGTCCCAGTAACAGCACACAACTATGCATCCGGTGCATTACATGCTTTAACAGGTCACAGTTCCTCTGGATGTCTCAGAAATGTCCAGTATGTTCAGACCTTTTCCTTGACTGGATCAATTCACAAGATCTTTCGTGCCTCTTGGCCTTAATAGAGATTCAGAATAAATTCTCCTCTTATGCTAAACAAGTGGCTAACGTAGAACTTTGATGCAATAATACCGAACTTTCACGGCTCATTCGCCTTTACTCTTTTGAAGATCCTTTAGTCTCTCAGTTCAATCCCTATCACTCAGCTAACACCCAACAATCAGTTGCATCATTAGCTCCCCCCTGGAAACCAAAATTGTCTGAGCTAGACTCCCCTCCCCATACCAAGAGAACTCGCTCAACATCACCACACTACCGGAAGACTTGGCCATCGCAGTCCCAGTCGACCAGGCTACAAGGTGAACAGTCTGCTAGCAGGAGTCTTCTGTCCCCCAAAAGGCAGAAGTTTGAGTTCCCCACGCAGATTTTGACTACGGCGGAAGTTCACGCCAATCTGATCAACATAAAACCACAAGGTTGTAGGTCTAAGTCACTATCGAGCCCATCGGCTTCTGCCTCGGAGTCACCGGAGTGTGTTCTCGGTCACCCCGGGGCAGATGCCGGAGGTAGTAGAACAAACACCAGAGTGAGGCCTAAAGCACGAGTAACGTTAAAAGGCTCTAAATTAATGCTCTCAAAATTTATCTTACCTTGTGACAAGGTAGAAAGTTCAGTTCCTACAACAATGGCTCTCGAGCAGCACCGCACGGTAGCGGCGGGCGGATTAACGCACAGTGTAAGTTCTCAAGGTAGTAAGTCGCCTTCCAGGTCTAGTTACACTGATTCTCCGGCTAGTACTCTAACTACCATTACTCCCAATAAGAGAAACATATTTGCGCCAAGTAAACTTGATACAGCATCAGACAACAGACACGCCCCCACCCTAACAAGAGCCGGATGGACTCTGGTGGTCAGTAGGTCCTACCGCATCAGGGGAGGGGCATAGATCAATCACAGGTGAGGTCCCAGTACCGCAGGAGTGGGCCATAGAAATCAATAAGTATAATGACTTGCGAGCAAAAGATGCCCAAGATAAGGTTTTTAAAGTACAGATTAGGGCCATTCCCAACATTACAAATTACCAATATTTTGTGTATGTACCAGAGCAACTTGCCCCACCTTCCCCAGGGGACCTAGTGTGTCCTGACTGTTCCCGGCCTTACGGCGTCCACGGTTATCCGGAGTTGGCGACAACCCCGGCAACCTTTCCGGCGGAACAGCAGGAAATAAACCTGGACAAGGTCGGGCACGGACCATGGGTAGAATGGGGTCAGGAGGCTCAACAATTTGCTATCGCCTTAACGTCCCAACCTTCCCTAACTATCCCACCACCTAGCCAACTAGAGTTTAACTTGCTAAATCTGCAACCGGGAGGTGTTCCCTTGTCTATTTTTGAGTTCCTTATAGCTCCCCAATTATCACTCAAGGACTTTTCAAAACCATTTATGACTCCCGACCCCATTGAATTCCAACGCGAGTTCTTGTTGCGAGATAATGCTCACAGAAAATTTGCTATATTTTTACTCAGTAGAGACACAGCCCAGTCCATAGCCAAGCCAATACCTCCACAGACGGAGACAAGGGATAGTGAAGCGGTTCGAGTATTCCAACAACTCCTACTACCACACCCGGCGAGATAAATCATGGACATACGGACTGCCTTATTCGAGTCGGTCCGGGCTAGACAACTTCTCAGACTCTGTATGGTAAAAGGCTTACCCGAGAATATTGTTCACCGGGTAATTTTCTCTCCAGTATTAACAGCATCCACAATCAACTCTGAATCCAAAAGGGATGTAGAAGTCATGCTCAACCTCTCCCGGCCAGACACGGTATAAGTGAAAAAGGGAGAGAATCTGTTAATATTGGATAATAGGAGACAACTACAGCCAAGGACAGGCAGACGCCGTTCTGAGCCTACATCATCTCTTCGATTCCTTTCCTATCTCCCTCTCCCTAAAACCTGACAAAGGTATACGGATCCGGGAGTAGGCCCCGTCGTAGGTACCCTGGTATGCACCAGAGACCACTACAGTAGGCTCCGGGCTACGCCCCGGCAGACGTGAACGATGCATCCCACATACCCGGCTCCCAAGAGCTCGCCATTTTGTATAGCAATGCCTGGGCATAACCTAATCGGCCGTGGGGCATGCCTATCCGAAATCCAATGTTGACACGTCCGATTACCTGTGGGCACCGCCGGCCTAATAATTTTCCTCTTTGGAAGTAGTCAAAACGTTTTTTATCGTCAGCTATTAAATTCCAGCCGGCTTACCCAAGGTACTTTTCGAGGAATCAGTTGCTAGAACGGCAGCCGCCGGTCGATGGCAAGGTCGGTCAACCGCCCACACCTTTCCATGTCTCCTTGTCATTCCGAAAACTTAAGTCTTAGTAACTAATATGTCCAGGGATCATAGGTATCTGTCACGCCTGAGAGTCAAAACGAGCCTTAACATAACTGGACTCCAACCCCTCTCATGGTAATTTCACACCCAGAGTTGTTTAGGACATATGACAAGTAAGACAAGACCTAGTAGGTAAAGCACGTTCATGTATGTAAATGAGGAACCATGTTCACACCCTAAGTAACAGGAAGTAATGTCAAAGTCACTCCTTTTTTGCCTCACGGGTGCGTCAGTGGATAGGGCTGACCTGGAACACCAACAAGTGCCCCCCCCCAGTCAGGGTGGAGACCAGAGATTGTGATAGGAGATAGGAGTCTTCCTATGCATTCTATTAATAAAAAGGTGCCTCTAAACGATGCCAGTTACCCTTTTTCGACATTATTTTTCAGCGCCATCTATTGCAGGGTTCCAGAACTACTCAATGTGAATAAATCTACAGATGTACCCTCCATTCTGTTTTTGTTTTTATTTATATGTACCGGTACACTACTTCTCTCTCTCTCTCTCCATCTCTATGTATATATATATATATATACAGTATACTGTATAATTATACGATATACTGTATATATATATTATTTATGTTTGACCAAAGTTTGAGTGTGGCTGTGTACTTCCAAGTTAGTAACTTATATTACAATGTAAATACTTGTCTTCAATTGAGATTAGTTTTTCATATAGGCTACATTCAATGTTAATAAATTTACAGTCAATATCAAATAATCATCAACAGCCTTTATGATCCATTGCAAACCATATCCTTATTCTCAAGGTCAACCACAGCCTCCTTACATCATCACGGAGGCTTGGTTCAGCTTGGTACCCTATGTAATTAACCCCTTCTATACCGACGACGTCTTTTGATTTTATTCTGGCTTCTACTAATCGATTGTATTCACTTTAGGAAGGATCTTTAGCAATGATAAGGCTTCGAACGATCTCAGTCAACCCTTTTAACTACCACAGATTCTTTCTAAGTTGTATAAAATCGTCTAGGCCTACATATTGCTAGAATAAAATATTACACGTCGACGGTACAGAAGGGGTTAATGGAGTATTGTTCACATTTCAGTGTAGGCAATACTTTGGAGCGCTTTTGCATATCAGTGTACTCTTAAATCATTGTATTCATAATAACTATGGCTGATATGGTGATAGCAAACAAGTTACATGAGTTTCTACAGACTCTACACGAGACACGTGTACACCATTGCAGCAAGGGAGAGGAACTGTCAATAAACAGACGACAGAAGTATTTTCCCGCGATAGGGAGGAGCTATGCGCTACCGCCATCTATTGCAGGGTTCCAGCCAAATCTGTAAATAATGGCCAACTACAGTCCTCCCTCGGGTAGCGCGGGTATATCGTACTGGGACCGCGCCGTGCTACGCAAACACGCGCTACACAAAGCAAAGAACTTATGGGATTAATTCTATTGGTTCTGGCCACTTCCCCAAAGTCCCCTTTTTTACCCATTTACCACCCGATTTATCTATTTTTTTATTATTACGTTGGCAACATACCTTCATACTAGGGGTCAATAATATATCCAATTAAGACCATTGGTATTATGAAATGCCATTTATTTGACACGAAACCAATGCTGCTCAGCTGTAGTACAACAATAACAAACCACATGTCGTCTGCGTGAGAGGCAGGCGGTGGCAGCTTGGCTAAACTTGCCAACAATCTACCGCCTTCATTAGAGTTATAGTTTAATGTATTTTTCTTAGGCTTTTACTATTATAAATATTATTTGGTAAAATGAAATTCAATTCCATAGAGTAAATTATAATAAAATTTTATTGCATACAGAAATAACTCGGGTTTAGACATAGCCACACAAGAACAACACACACACACACAAACTGACTCAACAATAACACACGGAAAATCAGCTGACGAATCTCGGTGTTTCAAATTAACTTGCATTGAAAGTATATTCGTAGTATAAGGCCATCCATGGTTTTGGAGGTTTATAAATGTGTCTTATACACGCCGGTATATACGGGTCTGACGAGTCTGCCGTCACAGGCCGACAGATGCCGAGAGATGCCGACCAGCCGCCACCCGCCACGAGTGCTACATAAACAAAGCGTGTTAGATGCTGACTCGGCACATTTGGGGTACCCGTGTTAGAGCAAAACCGCACTGTCCAAAGCCGCGCTACCCGAGGGAGGACTGTACTATTAACACGGCTGATTTTCCAAGACACCCCTCTTAGGTATTCTTACTCTATGGTGGAGACGACCGTAACGTGTTCTTTTGAGTCAATGAACGGTCGTCTGCAGTCTGAACACTATGTGGAGGAGGGAAGGGTCCTAGAAATGCCCTCTCAACTGAACCCAATCAAAACGTTTGGAACAAGTTGAGAGTCCAGAAATTATTCATGAAAAAAACAATTCTTCTACCTCCGCCGGCGAGAAAAAAGGAGGTTTTTTCCTCAAGTACGATACAACTTACATTTGACTGGGGCGAGGGAGACAAAACGGCACTACAGTATGGAGGGACTTAGATGCTTCATAGACAATAGACTGGGGATATCAGGCCAGGCTAGACCATAAAATCAACGCCGGGGAGTTTCTTCTGAACACAACTGTTATAAATACAAGAAACTCTAGCTTAATTAGACTTGACCAATAAACTCACATTATTAAGACTGAAGACAGGCAATAGCTGCTCGGAAGGTCAATGCCGGCGCTTTTCGATGCTTATTCGGAGGCGAAGGCCAGTGAGGTTCCGAAGGTCACAGATATGGTCGGAACGAATGCCTGCTCGAGCCGAAACGCTGAGCAATCATCGACACGCATCTTAAACTCTCCCGGGCGTAGTAACCGTCAGGGCGAGATTTTGTCCTGGAGACAAAGCACTTCAGCAGTCCGGAGCTTCAGCAAAATATCCGCAAAGGATGATGGCAAAGCTCTAGTGTCCACAAGTGGACCTATTCACGTTTGAGGGTGATTTCACCCCCCCCCCCCCCCCACCGGCGTGAAGGTGATACCACGAGTCGGAAAGGGGATGACAGAACCAGGGGTCATTCCCTGTCTCGTTCTTCCATTAATAAGTAACTGGATACTGGATAGGACTCGTTAGCCTTGGTCGGCAACTCATCTAGGGGACCCAACCTTATACAAATCCGGGTGGATGGGACTCGTCAGCCTTGGTTGGCAACCTGTCTAGGGGAGTAAACCTGATACAAATCCGTACTGCTTACCTAAGGGTAAGGCAGGTTAGTGGATGGATTAGCCGAACACCACTGTAGAAAAATAGTGCTAACAAGATACACAGAGGGCCTCGGAGTCGGACGGATCCTGAATTGAGTGGTCGATCCTGTAAGTCCTTCACTAAACTGGCTCGGGTTGTCCCTCTCACAGGGAATAGGTCCGCTTGGGGGCATTCTGTGTATGGCCACCCTCGTAAGGGGAGTAAGGCGTCCGGCAATAGATAGATAGATAGATACTGTGAGACCTCACTGATGTTTACCTTCCGAACACTAACTAACATGCCAAAAAGGCTGTCATATTACGGAGAAAAGGTGACAAAACTTTAGAATCAGTTTACTGTCCATCAAACGGTTTAACAATTAAATTATAAGACGTTCGAAACCACAAGAATGGCAACGACGCACTCAGACACCTCAGTAACATTATATGTAAAAAGGGTGAATATGCACGGGTCTATGGTTACTCTAAAAAGATATTCACTTACCAAAAGAATCCCCTCGGTCATGATTGCCAGGTCCTTTACCTCTAACCTCCCCATACTAGTAAGTGGAGGAGGAAAAGTACAGGTATCCATGATTCAGACTACGCCCGTCACGTCAGCTCACACCTCCCTGTTCGCTATACTAAACCTTGCCAGAGGCTACATAAGAACATGTACTATGCGCCGGAAGTGTTTTCGAAGTCACTTTTTTAGGGTTATGTTCCTTATGACTAAAGCGACAGGAAGACAGTACTTGAGCTGATGGCGAGGCGGTACAAAACCTAACCTCAGTATGGAGAAACTGACCGACCGGTTACAAATCGCTCAGATTCTCTTTGTGGGATTACAAATAAGAATGTTGTAGTAAGGGTTGGTAGAATTGGCAATCCCGGTATGCAACGTGAACTTTCACATATCACCTCCTTATGCCCATTACATGCCTAAAAATTAGTTACGTTATGAGGTCAACACACCCTCACCAACCAGGCTTCCTACGGACCAACCAAACGGGGCTCGAGTCATAGCAGTAAACTTTGACTTCTTTTGCTTCTTTAAAAAGCATTGCCCCTGACATGACAGTGGAAACCCCAATTAAGAAAGTACAACGTCTAATACTTTTTCCAATTGTTTCAATAGACGGCGGAGCTAACACGAACCTGTAAGCCCCCCCTTTTTCATACTTTCTGGACGCGAGCCCTGTCGGTGGTCCAAGATATTCCACAAGTGACCTGTGTAGCATTATGGCGGTGGGTCTAGTAGTATGCTATTACTAATTTTATTTTATTTTAGGTGGAAAAAAAGAGGGAGGACTGTGGAAAAGCATAAAACCCCGAGCCCCTCCTAGTATGGTAATAAGATCACAAGCTGTGATAGTTGACAAAACGAGCCGGCTCAATAGCTCAAAAAAGTTGTGATTCTTAATGCGAGCTGGCTCAAGAGCTCAACATTTTTTAAGGGTTAATCTATCATAGTTACAACTGTATAGTACTAACTGAATGTACAAAATCTTACAAAAGTGTACAATTACTTTAAGGACAAAATATAATCCAAAGAATTATAGTCCGGTAAACCGTTGTTCGGGGAATACAAATAAGTTCCCAAGCAACGATAGGACGGGTCTCAGAGAACAGACCCGGTCAATTATAAGCAGACCTGCCACAAAGCACCTCACTGCTTTCCTTTCTTTTTAATCATCGTATGTAAGCAATAATTTTTTTTTTAAACTTGTTGATTATTTGTCTCCAGACAACCATAGGACGGATCTCAAGGGTAAAACTGACCAACTATAAGCAGCTATTCTTTGAAGTAACGCACTGCTTTCTTTTCTATTTTTGTAGTATTGTATGCAAGCAATAAAACCTGAGAAATTGTTATACGGATTCTTTGTCTCTACCTACGTAGTTTGTTAGTGGTTTGATATTGTCACGAATGTCCCCCTCCAGTCTTAAGATATCAGGCATATCGTCAATGATGGAGGGGCCACTAATAAATTATAGGTTTGATTCCCGGAGGGAAGAAAGAAAACCTAATATTTAGTAGGGGCCCCGTAATCATTGACGATGTAGGGCCCTCCCATCCATCCCCTTCCCATTTGCTTGATGTCTTGAGGTTAATCTTAATATGTCAGTGAAGAAAGCATGGCGGCTTGGGGAGCAGCGTCAAGGAAGTCCGTACAAGAAATCCACGAGATGGAAAGCTATAGTATAACAATTATTAAGTAAAGTTTTACTTTTTATTTTTTACGAAAGTTTTTTCGTAGCGGGTACCCAATCATAAGACGATTCCATAAGAGAATAAGCGTTACCCTTATGACGGATACTCCGTTCTTCCCCGCGGCGGTAGATTCAAACTGGCTACCGTGGGCGCTTGAATGGAGGCTATTATATTAATAGGCATATCGTCAATGATTACGGGGCCCCTACTAAATATTAGGTTTTCTTTCTTCCCTCCGGGAATCAAACCTATATTATGACCCTAGAATTTTAAAACGAAAGAATACAATCAACAGCAGTTTCATATTTTTACAGAAGAGTAATTTTCTATCCCGAGGTTCACATCTAACATTTATAATAGTTAGAACGGATAATATTTGATTTGGATTTTGAATATCTCTGTACAGGACACATGTTGAAATAAAAATTATCTTTGAAAAAAAAATGGAAAATTTAATTGCAAATTGTTTTTAATGGTCATCACATGTAGAGAAAGAAAGAGAACATATATTTGTTGGAACTTTCATTGTAATTTCACTGTAATGCCCTGTACCCGCAAAAAATCCCGCAACCACAATACTACCCGAGTTTACGTCTGGGATAGCGTAAAATAGTCGTTGATGGGGAAGTCTAATAAACCCATCACGTGAATACGTGAATCACCACAAGACTATCACCTGGTTCTTTCAAGGAGAACTAAGGTTGCTATCCTATTGTACGTCCGTGGTAGTACAGTCAGTTAGCGCACGGGTCTGGTAAAAACATATACTGTATGTCCCTAACCAAGGTTCGAACACACGCCAGGCATCTCAAAGCCTGGAGAGTTTTCGGGAGGGTTAAATTCCATTCGCACCCAGCATTTCATTGGTGGCAGCGGTGGGATTTTAATTTGCGGGTATAGGGCATTACACACACAATGGATATTACATGTAGGAAAAAAAAGTATTTAGGGAATATTTAATTGAATAATATTTAAATGGACAATACATATAAATAAATAAAGATAAATATTTGAATGGTGATTTTCGTAGAAAATTACTATAATGAACAATACACGTGAATAATACTTCCAGACTACATTCTTTGAAAACATGATTTTTTTTTGTGCACAAAACAGGTGAACAAATAATTCTTTGAAGATCATTTATTTTGCATGACAATACAAAATGAACAAGAAAAGCGCATAGTTACGACAGTACATATGAAAAAAATCATTTGAAAATACACGAGATAATATATTTTACGTTTTTTTGCATGACAATATAAAATGAACAAGAAATGCGCATAGTTACGAAATGGTTACATAATCACTGGATAGTTACGACAGTACATATGAACAAAATCATTTGAAAATACACAAGATAATATATTTTACGTAATATATTGCAATGAGTAACACACATGATAAATATAACGCACGCTATTAGAAAAAGATATCTCTATATACATACCACAAGGAAATGAAAATGGGACGCATGCACAATGATTCAGAAAAAGGTAAATGACAGAAGTAAAAGGTATTTCTCATACATAACGGATAAAGATAAAATAACACAGGAAATATAAAATGGTATATGGTAATAACATGAATAGAAAGAATAATATTTCAAATAATGCATCAGACATACTGTACATACTGTCATGCCACATTTCTAAGAAACAAGGTATATTCTGATCGCACTTCCCACTCTGGGTATGGCGGATTTAATGAAGTTGAGTTTACTCTATCTAGACTGAAAAGGTCCGCTCATATGAAGTGTAAATGATTAACAAATACCGGGAGTGTAACTCACCATAGAAAGGTTGTACAGTAAACCCTCGCTATCTCGGACTAATTGGGGGGAGACCACTTCCGAGAAGCCCGATTTTCCGAGATGTCCGAAATCCGACTTATATCCGACTTAAGAGAGGGAAAATTTTGAATTAGAAGAGGAAAGTCCGCGTCAGAGAAAATTGAGATACCTTTTTTTTTTTTTTTTTTTCACATGTGAAATTCATCATATTAATGACAAATACGAACCTTATTATGTTTTCAGGGACAGTACAAGTACATAGTAATTAATATTAATACAATAATTAAAAGGCACAGGCTTCAATTCATCCTAAAACCACTTATAACCGAGTGAAAGAACATTGTAAACCGGACACAAATCCCGTCCAACTCGGAAATTTCCGAGATATACAGAGACATTTCCGAGAGGCCGATGCCATTCCGAGAAGTGCGGGTTTCCGACTAAACAGAGTCCGAGTTAGAGGGGGTTTACTGTAGTTAGTTGTCGTAGAAATATTGATGAATGGTAGGCAAATGGCTACTTATCGAACACTATTGGTTGTTTACATCGAAGGGGCCACGTGGGCGCACCTTAACAAAAAAGTGAATACGCTAAATAATATTGAAGAGATTAAATCATTATAATGGCTTAGCTTGTTGGTTAGTCAGTCAGTTGGATGAAGTTATAATGATGAGAGCGTGATAACAGCCGGAATGAGGGTCGCGGCGAACTTAAGAGTGGAGGTGGTGTTGCCTGGATGATGTACAAACTTGCTCTAGCGAGAGGCGTCTGGTTTAGATACGTCATCGCCTTTACGCTACGAATCTAGCGGATACTGCTAAGTTTGTAGCGGATATCTAGCGGTAAATATCGTACCGCTTTTATAATATTAGAACATAGTTATATGATAATCGTCATACAATTATTCCTAAAGACTCGTAAATACTATACTTTCATATAATAGGCCTTATTTAACTTATTAAGTTTACATACATACTGTCAAGCTTACTGTACATACTTACATACTGTACTTACTGTACTGTTACATACTGTATATAGGGTATGATACATAGAAAATGTATGTTATACCACTAACTATCGTGAATCCACGATACTGGGAATGATGCAGTTATCTTCAACTTAGGGTGCTCTCGACTGGGCGAGGACTGACCTAAACTCTTTTTAACACCAAACAAATAACAGGCGATCAACAGAAACAAGGAAAGATTACAATGGTTTTATTCTTATCAATCGTGGATCATAAATATTCACAAATAGTGTCTCTAGTTGTCATGCAGAACTCGTACACAGGAAATGGTTAATCAATAATTGAGGCAAGCAAATCGTCCTAAAGTACGGTAGAATAATGCATATAAAATAAGTGGCAAAGTAGAACAAGGATGATTGCTAACTTAAGTTCAAGAACAAGGAGCAGTAGCTCTCCAAAAGGTAAAACAAGGATTTAACATAAATTACTTATAAATGCCTGAATGGCAAAAGTTAGAAGTACGACAACTAAGAGTTTGCTTTAAGTGAACTCTTAAGCATGAATTAGAAGCATTAATTCTGCGACAAGATACACTATTTTACTTAGACCTAAGTGATATGGATGCATAAAGCCAGATATGCGGCAAGAGCTCTCGGGTGACGTGTAAGATGCATGTATTCTCTAATATGGTGATAATATATCAATATCTCCTCTTTGAGGAGTCGCGGGAGCCTGGAATCAAGGAAGTATCTATATATATCACCGGTGTAGGATAGGTGTGTAGTGTTCCCCAACAATCAGGGTGGCAAGAGGCAAGGAGAAGGGAAGACATACAGCACGTCTTCAGATATATTACGTTAACACGAAAAAAGACTTGGCACAGCCGCACATCTGAGTCTAAACCTCATTATAATCACTGTTACCACGACAGAAACACAGAGGGCACTTAAATTGTGAGAGAGAATAGGGCACTGAGGAAAAGCGATCACTGGCACTAAGTGTACGTTGACGAGGAACTGGGGTCTCTGCTATCCGCACATACACACTGGCGTAGTACAAGATCCACACATAGGACTCCACGACGTCTAGGCAGTCACATACATTTTTGATCCTCTATGGTCTAGGAACTGGCACGAAGATCTGCAACAGGCGCCTGGCTATGTCACGCTTCCTCCGGGATCTTCGACTGGGCCTATTACACTCTCTCTCTCCGTCTCTGTGGGAAAATGGCAGCTTCTCTCCTAGCAATGGATCAACTAAAGTCTTTTGCTGGTGTTGGAGGTAAGTTCACCTGGTTAGTGACTGGTAAACCGACACACACTTGCCTTATCTCGTCAGTGCCAGACAAGAGGGGGGCAGGAGTGTGACTGTTCAGGGAGTTGTTGTTTATCTTTGCCACAAACACTTTGTTGCTAGATAACTGAGGACTAGATAAGGTAGGCAGAATTACATTAGAAACACCAAGTACTGCAGGTTTAATCACTGGCATTGAGGTTGCCCGACACACACAATAGCGCCCACAGTTTGACAGACGAGATCTGAATGCACAATAGCATATTTGACTTCGCCACCCCAAACTAGTGTCGTGATAATCCTTAGACTTGCTTTCTGTCTCTGGTTTGACAAATACTGAGTTTGCCCGGTACACACAATAGCATACACGGTTTGACTGACAAAATTGGAATGCACAATAGCATACTCGACTTCGCCACCCCAAACTAGTATTATGACTAACCTTAGACTTGTTATATGTCATTTCCACCTTAGGACTTTTTGTTTGTCTATGTGAATGAGTGAAACAAAAGGCAGAACTGCCTGTATCAAGTGCCTCCCCCAGAATTGAAAGAGTGACAGGGCCAAAATTAAGGGACGTTCGAGCCAAAATGCCTGGACACACTGAGTTTGAAACAATTTAAGTCACAGGAGAGGGAAAGACTGATTCTGGGAGAGAGTTCCAGAGCTCAGCAGTTGAATAGAAGAAAGACTGAGGATAAAATTTCACTCTCGGGTTGGAGAGTTGTACAGAGTAGGGGTGGGATTGTGTTGCAAGATGGGTACCACATCCTCTACGTAGAGGAGGTGGTATACACTGGGAAAGCTCTGAGAAACATTGATTATTGTAGTAGCGACAGAATAGCGAGAGAGATACAACACTGCGACGAAGAGAGAGAGATTGCAGAGAGTTGGTGAGTGAACGGGACTTGATGATACGAAAGGCTTTCCTTTCTACTTTGTCTAGGAGTGCGGTGTGAGAGGATCCTCCCCACACATGTGAGCAATACTCAATACAAGGACGCACTGTGCCCCTGTACAGAGCAAGAAACTGTGCAGGGGTAAAGAACCCCTTGAGGCGGTTGAGCACACCCAGCTTCTGGGAGGCTGCCTTAGCAAGACTGGTAATATGGTTCTTCCAAGTGAAAGCAGAAGAAAAAAAGACACGAGAATATTGAAAGAAGATCAAGGATTGATTTTTGTATTGTTGAAGAATAAGGGATAGTCCTCTGGGAGTTCCGGACGGGTAGTAAGATGAAGAAATTGGGTTTTGGAAGCATTAAAGGCAACAAGGTTTTCTCTGCCCCAATTGGAAATAGTAGTTAGATCAGAAGATATGTGTTGCATGGCTTCATTACGTTTGTTTTTGAGGGATTGCTGGCCTGGGCGTTCTGGAAAACTAATTGAGTAGTGTAAGGTAGAGTCATCTGCATATGAATGGATGGGACTGGAGGTACAGTTGAGAAGATCATTTATGAAAATTAAAAAAAGAATGGGAGATAGGACAGAGCTCTGAGGAATACCGGAGTTGATAGGATGAGGAAGTGAGCGACGGCCGTCCACAACCGTAGCCATGGAACGGCCGGAAAGGAAATTAGAGACAAAGGCACAGATGGAGGGACAGAAACCGAAGGAGGGTAGTTTAGAAATTAAAGATTTGTGCCAGACTCTATCAAAGGCCTTTGATATGTCTAGTGCAATAGAAAAGGTCTCACCGAAGTCCCAAAAGGAGGATGACCAAGAGTTAGCAAGATATGAAAGAAGATCACCAGTAGAGCAACTTTAGGGAAGCCATACTGGCGATCTGAGAGTAGATTATGAGAAGAGAAATGCTTAAGAAACTTGGAAGCCAGAATAGTTTAAAACACTTTAGAGATACAAGAGATGAGAGCAATTGGACGATAGTTGGAGGGTTAAGAGCGGTCACCCTTCCTTGGGACAGGCTGAATGAGAGTAAACTTCCAGCAAGAAGAGAAGACGTTAGAGTAGAGACAGAGACGAAAGAGTGTGCCAAGGCAGGGAGTCAGCACGGAAGCACAGTTTTTTAGTACAACAGGAGGAACACTATCCAGACCGTACGCCTTCTTAGTATTGATCCCAGAGAGGGTAGAAAATGCATCTTTAGAAGAGATTAGGATATTAGGCATAAGTAGGAGAGAGGGGGTGGAGAGGAAGGAACAGCAACGGAATCGTCCAAAGTGGAGTTTTTAGAAAAAGTTTGAGCGAAGAGTTCAGCTTTGTCAGAGGAAGAAGTGATGGCTGTGCCATCAGAGTGGAAAAGGAGAGGGAAAGACGAGGAAGAAAAATTGTTGGAGAGGTTTTTGACCAGATGCCAGAAAGCTTGGGAAGAGCTAGAGTTGGATAGTTCAGTGCATTTATTATTGATGAAAGAGTGTTTCCCAAGTTGAAGAACAGATGTGGCTTGATTCTGGGCAGAAACATAGGAAGAATGAGATTCTTGAGTTTTAAGGCGTCGGTACTGTTTGAATGCTTCCTCCTTGTTGTGGACAGCAGTAGAACAAGCGTAAGTAAACCAAGATTTTTTTGCATTAGACTGAGAGAAAGAAAATGAAATGTATGCTTCCATGCCCGAGAGGATTACCTCGGTATAGCGTTCAGCACTCTCCGAGGGTTCCCGGCCACGGAAGCAGAAGTCATTCCATGGGAAATCAAAGAAGTACTGCCGAAGAGCCTTCCAGTCGGCAGCGTCAAAGTGCCAAAAGCGCCGCCGGTTGGAAGGATCGGGTGGCCGTACCGGAGAGATAGGAGAGGTGACAGATATTAGTTTATGGTCGGAGGAGTTCAAAGTCAAGAAGTCTTGGGGCGATCTCCGAAGCAATCCGGGATACGGATGGGTTGCTGGACCAACTGCTCTATGTCGTTTAAGATAGAAAAGATGTAGGCTTGTTCACCAGGATGGTCAGTGGAAACAGAGGAGAGCCATTGGTGGTGGTGAACATTGAAATCTCCTAAGATGGAGATTTCTGCAGAAAGAGAGATGGATAGAATGTGTTCTACTTTAGAAGTTAGATAGTCAGTAGAATTAGGGGAGAGATAGGCGCAGAAATATTTAGTTTGAGAGTGACAAGAAAGCTCTAGCCAGAGAGTTGAGAATTCAGAAGAATCTAAGTTGGGAACACAAGAGAAAGCAAGATTGTTGCGTATATAAACGCATCATCCACCTTTGGCTCGAAACTGAAGATAGAGATTGTAGGAGGATACAAAGAAGGGTTTGCTGTCAGCAGTCCCAGAAAACTGTGTCTCGGTGAGAAAGAGCAGATCAGGGTTGGCAGAGGAGAGGTGGTGTTCCACTGTCTGTGAAAGAACCAAAAATTGAGATCAAGCCAGCAGGCTGGTTGCTTGTTGATGGTTGGGCAGGCTGAGGTAGTGTCTCTTCTGTCTGAGATGTCATGTGTAGGGTATCTCCGGGCATGAAGGGCATGCCAGAAGGGAAGGTCTTGTTCGGTGTTGTTGAGCATGATGCAGCTGTTGCACTGGTTCATAACTTCATTCTGGTGAGTTGATCGGTTGTGAACGTTGTGAAATATGGTTGAAAGTCAGGAGATGTAAAAACCAGTCGATATAAAGGTTTGTTGTGGTGAGTATTTTCCCGGGTTCTTGCTCTCGCTTCTCGCATTGAATTTTTCGTTGATTTCGATAGAGAAGCAGATACTGTTGTTTTTCTGCTGATGCATGCCTCTGAGTTGATAGTAGGGTTGAAGTTGAGCGTGTTTGGTTTCGTGCTGGCTCTGCAATGTGCGGGAGTATGTGTTGAAGCGGAAGTAGTGGCTCTGTCCACGTGTGGAGCCTTCTGTCGTTGTTTTTGTGGTGAATTCGGTGGTTGGCTTAAGGTTTGACTTTTCCTGCTGGTGCACGCCCTTGTACTGGTCAGGTGGGCGGAATGGGGTGATGTTTGGGCTGGTATGACAGTCGTAATACGTGATTGAAATGTTCTTTCCAAAATGGCCGTGCTGTCTTTCGGGAGAATAGAATAGTCCTCCATTTGTTTTTTGTTTCCTCTGGAGGGTAGGGGTGTCGAAGAGTCTGGGATGTTTAAAGGGTCACTATGAAGCTCGCCATATTGGTGTTCTTTAGGTCCGGCTATGCTTGATTGCCGAATGGTAGCAATCTTGACTGGTTGGTGATTTGGTGTTGCTGATGTTGCTGGTCCCTTAGTGGTTTGTTTTGGCAATTTTTCCACAGGCCGCATATCACATACTGTACATACTGTACAATCGCGCTAATAAGTGATGTCTCAGCACCAAGTATGTTTTGATCAATAATTGGTATCAGCAATATGTAAGCTTCATTTCTTCATATTGAGTGAAATATACAAACATGTTCCTTCATTTACCCACCCTATTCGACATCTGACAGACATTGACACAGCACAGAGCGAGCCAAACGTAATGACAGCTAGGACATGACTTATTAGCGCGACCGTACATACATACATACATACATACATACATACAGACAGCTGACAGACAGACAAATTTAAAGAACGAGTGCTCCACACAAAGTGCGGTTCCAGTCTCACATCCCAATGGCGACGCTCCAGAGCTGCCTCCCTCATCAGATTTTTTTATTCAAGACCAGATTTTAAGGCCTGATCCCACGCCTTTCTTGGTTCACAGACTTCCATCTTTTCACCCAACTTATAACATCCATCCTCTCCACATGTCCAATCCATCCTAACCAACTAGTACGCAGCTCATCACTAAAACTCTTGAAACCTAAATGTCTCCTCAGTTCTTTACTAGATAGGCCTATCCTATTTTGCAGTTTGGCCACACACATCTATCTTGCTATTCTCATCTCGTTACGTTCCATTCTGCATATATAATTCGCTTGGACAGGTCACGTTTCTGAAGCACGTGTCATTGCGCTACAATCGCATGAAGCATACACCTTTCCCTTCAAGGAGAGAGGAACTCTTTTCATAGTAAGTAGTGGCAACAGTTAACTAAACTTTCCCATACTGCATCTAATTCTGATGATAGTGGCCCCCACCACCGGCAGAGATGGTATCTTCCAAGTAGCCAAACTTGTCCACCATCTCCAGTGCCTCACTGCCAAAGTTGTTAACACTCTTCAGTCAGTCATTGAATACAAGCACACCTTTGCATACTATGTATAAATAATTCTCAACTTCGGATTTCTTCTTCGGTAGAGGTCCCTAAATTTTAGTCCAGCGCTTCTTCCCATGGTATACCCTGTAGTGGCAGATGCTACACTGAATTGAGTTATTGCCCACCCCTTTTTTTCAAATTGCACATGGATATACACCACTTATTTTCTACCTTTCCAAGCCCTAACCTACTGTGTAAAACCTTAGTGTTATGTATATTAACTCTTATTCCTTTACTTTCAATGCCCTCTCTCTATCTTCTGAACTTGGCCTCGGCACCCCGCACATTATCTGCGATAAGTACTAGATTATCTGAATATAGCAGTTCGCAGGAGAGCCCAGCTCTGAAATCTCCAGATAGTGCTTCAAGAACCATAACAAAGAGGCAGGCTGAACACAGAGCCTTGGTGGACTCCAACGCAAACTGAAAACTCCTCACTCAGTACACCTTTTGCCTTCACTGCCGTTCTCATACATCTTCATTATCACACGCACTAAACACACCCCTATGCCAAGTTTTTGTACAGCCCATTGCACAACATCTCTGGGCACCCTATCAAAGGCCTTCTCTAGGTCTACAAACATATATCTTTCATGCAGCTGCCTGACTGTGAGGATAGCATCAATTGTACCACGTCATGGCACAGAACGGAGTTGTATATTATCGATCGAGATGCTTTCCCTGATCATACCTTCAAAGACTGTTTCACAGACCTTCATGACTTGATCAAGCTTATCAGGCACCTATAATTTATCTTATCTAACGAATCCCCCTTACCTTTATATATGTTTACTATTACACTTT
Organism: Paralithodes platypus; assembly: GCA_032716605.1. Taxonomy (NCBI): domain Eukaryota; kingdom Metazoa; phylum Arthropoda; class Malacostraca; order Decapoda; family Lithodidae; genus Paralithodes; species Paralithodes platypus. Next base: position 12,641,567 of record CM064496.1, on the reverse strand, counting down.
TATGCCAATAATCTGGGAATTTGTCCTCCCTAATGATGGAGTTGTTTACCTCAGTGACCAATCTCACTCATATATCACCTGAGGCTTTTATCATCTCTGCGACAATGCCAGAGCACCTTGCAGCTTTTCCGCCCATCATTTTATTTATTGCGCTGTTTACAACAGCTGGCGCTAGCAAATGGAGGGGCAGGGGGTAAGTATTAACTTTTCATTACTAAGCTGCTTTCTCTTCAACTCAAACTCCACGTTGAGTACTTGTTCGTGGTATACCTTCCAATCGGTTCCATGTCATCTCAACCAGTAGCTCTCAACCAGTGCCAAATTAACCCAGACCAAACAAACCAGTGCCAAAATATAGTACTAACCTAACCTAACCTAACCGTATTGGTTAATTTGGTACTGGTTGAGAGCTACTGGTTGAAATGGTCTACTGGTTGAGTTGACCGGTCACCCTTCCAAGCATATTTGCTTTCTTTGTCAACGTAAACAATTGTCCCATTATAATTCCTGACACACAGTTCTCCAACAACATCTCTACTAATCAACGACCAGTGGAGGACAACCGGATGCCAGCCGCGGGGAGCAGTCTTCGGGAGCCAAACTGTCACAACCATCCCCTGCCCCCTCCCTGGGGGCACGGGTCCTTGGAGCGGCTTCGGTCGCGCCGGAAATTTCCACTCCTCTCACACCACACACACACATTACACAGTTTTTCCTACACCGAGAAATGACTCTCCGGCTGTCATTTCTCGAAGACTTCTTCTAGCCGGAGACATGGAGAGCAACCCCGGACCCACCTACACATACATATGTCCAACTTGCTCAAAACCCATCACTTTGAGTCGCCACACTAAGGGTTCAGTTCTCTGCAATTCATGCGGGAACTGGACCCACTTCACCTGCGCAACACCTGCCTCCAAGAAACACTACACAAACACCTGGACCTGTTCCTCATGCCCCTCCCTCTCCCAGTCAAATCCCTCACCTAAAACCCGTCCACCTCTCCTACCCAACCCACCTAACCTTCCCATATCATCCACTCCCCCCCCCTAAAACCCGTCCACCTCTCCTCCCTAACCCACCTAACCTTCCCTTACCATCCACATCCTCAACCCAACACACCACACCCCATCCTAATCCCCATCTCCTGCACCCCAATCCCCACCCCCAGCTCACCCATCCCAACCCTCACCCCCTCCCTCACTCTCACCCCATCCTTGTGCAGCAGCACCCAATATACATCGTGCACATAACATTAACATTCTCCAATTGAACATAGATGGCATCAACACAAAGAAACACAAACTCTCACACTTCATCAAACAACACAACATACACATTGCCATCTTACAAGAAACAAAACTCTGCACAACACAAAAAATACCTACATTTCATGATTTCACCACCATCAGACAAGACCGGGCCGTCGGAGGCGGCGGTGGACTCATCATCCTGGTACACAAAGAAATATCATACATAGTTACCAGTGTACATACCATATCCCTCCTCCCCCCAAATGATAACACAACAGAAATACAATCAATTAAAGTACGCACTGGCAACAACTCCAACATAACCATCATAAACACATACATCCCTCCCCAAACATCCCCTACAGTACCAAACGAATACAGACCACACTTACAACACATCACAAACACCCCACACATCATGCTGGGTGGTGACTTCAACGCCAAGACGTCGGCCTGGTATTTCGACAACCCTGACACAGACAGAGGGCTGGTACTACAAAACCAAACTGATAACCTCATCATCCTTAACAACATCCATCAACATACCCATATTCCCCACCAAGCCCTCTATAACCCATCATCTCCAGAAATCACCTTTTGCTCCCCAGAACTCGCCCCCACAACATCCTGGAGGGTGGTCAGAACCTTAGGCGGCTCTGACCACCTCCCAATCATTATCACCACCAAAACCAGACTCACCCCAGCTAGCCACAAACACACATACACCAATTATAAAAGAGCTAACTGGGAAGCATTCACAAACGAGACAGAACAACACTTCACAACTCTAAACAGTACACCCATCACTAACATCAACAATCTATCTATCTATCTATCTATCTATATGCTCAGGCCCAATCCCCATATTTGGGGGTAGCCAACTCAAGACAGAGCAAGAACAGGGAAAACACAAAAACAACATAAAACAACAAATAAACACAGATAAAAAGCACGAACTCACACCCATCCAGGTCACCCAGGAGAAGACCCAGAGACCAGGGTCACCAAGGTCGCTCCAGCACTCCCCCGGCCCCTGACCACCCGGAGAGGTTCCGATCTCGGCAGGCAGACATGCAGCGGACCAAAGCCACAAGCCCTCCCACCACACTTCCAGGCGCACCCTTCATATTAATCGTCTCCCCGGGCCAGGCGCCTGATGGACTATTATCTAGTCCAACTTGCGCCCGACCCCTTACTCCAAATGACCACGTGTTCACTCAACTATTCACAAGCATTCTCCATTCACTCCTGTCCACCACCACTTCCCCTGCCTGATCTATAGTCATTCTTCTATCATCCAAAGCCTTTCTTACACAGTCTCTCCATCTCAATGGGGGTCTTCCTGCCCTTCTATCTCCCCTTGTACCTGACTCACATATTCTCTTTGTAAGCCTTTCATCTCCCATTCGTTCAACATGACCATACCAGCTCAGCACCCTTCTGTCCACTCTGGCTGACAAATGTTCCTGCTGCCCCACTCTCCTACGTATCTCTTCATTCCTCAATCTGTCTCTACGAGTAACTCCACACATACTCCTCAAGCAGCTCATCTCCATCACATCCAGCCCTCTTTTCTCCTTTTTCTTCAGAGCCCATGTCTCAGCCCCATGCATCACTGTTGGCACAACAATTCCTAGATACAGTGCACTTTTTACTTTCACTCCGAGATTTCTCGTCTTCCATCAACAATGCTGTACACATACTTAATAAAACTATCCAAAACTCTAACAAGAAACACATTCCAAGAGGTAACAGAAAAAGACACAACCCCAACTTCACACCAGAAATTCAAAACCTCATCAGACAATGCGACATACTGAAACACTCCCCAGCACCCCACACACAAGACATCACACAACAAATCCAAGCACTAAACACCCAGACTAACAACAAGATACAAGAACAACAAAAACTAAATTGGAATAACTTCCTACAAACACTTGATCACAAAACAAACCCCAAAAAACTCTACAAAACACTAAACAGCATCACACTTTCCAACAGCAGCACAACACAATCACATGCTGCAATCACAACAAGAGACTCTACTCCATCATGTAAACAACAAGCAAACACTCTCATCAATCACTTCTCACATGTCAGCCACCTAAAACCTCACAAAGACGACCGACGTGTCATCCGACGTAAGAGACAATTCCCCACAGACCCTGACTATACACCCTTCACCAATCACCAGACAAAGCATATCATCAACAATCTCAAGCACTCACCCGCCTGTGGCCTAGACAACATAAGCAACATACACCTCAAAACACCTGGGACCTCAAGGCATACAAGCACTCACTAACATATCAAACTACAGTTATTCACACAACACAATACCAGACATTTGGAAGCATGGTATCATCATCACATTCCCCAAACCCAACAAAGACCCCACGCTACCCTCCTCGCACCGCCCCATCACACTCCTTTGCACCCCCTCCAAAGTCATGGAACGCCTAGTATTACAACTAATTACACCCGACCTACCCCTAGCTCCAACACACAACATGGCTTTAGGCCACTACAATCCACAAACACTCTTCGCACAGAGAGCTTTTGACGGCATCAACTCAGCTAGACTACCACACAGATCATTATTAGCCACACTCAACATTAGTAAAGCCTTCGATGCTATCCCCCGCTACAACCTAACAAACAAAATCTACAACACAAACATACACAACAACACAAAAAGGTAGCTGGCCAACTTCCTAGCAGGCAGATGTGCACACGTATCTTTTGCCGGTCAGTCATCTAGAATCAGAAACTTTCCAAACGGAGTCCCACAAGGATCTGTCCTATCGCACGCACTCTTCAATCTGTACATGCACGATATAACTACACCCAATATGCCCCAAATAAACTTAGCCTCCTATGCAGATGACATAACACTCACATGCACACACCATGACCCAAACAGAGCAACAGATCTCCTTCAACCCTATCTCAACACACTACATGGCTGGTGCACTACAAACAGACTTAATCTAGCTCCAGCCAAATCCACCGCAACCCTGCTCACAAGCTGGACAGAACACGAATACATCCCTCAACTCACCATAATCAACACACCCCTAACACATACACACACACCCAAAATCCTAGGAGTAACAAATGATACTCATATGACATTCAAACAGCACACCACAAATATTAAAAAGAAACTGACACCCAGACTTAACGCCCTCAGGTCACTTGCTCACACAAAATTTGGACACAACAAAGAAACCACCTCCACAATATATAAACAATACATAAGATCAGTGATGGTATACGCAAGCCCAGCCTGGGCTTCTAACCTAGCTGAAACACATCATAAGACCTTACAGACTATTCAAAACAAAACCCTAAAGATCATTACAGGCTGCACAACTATAGCACCCACAGATCACCTACATCAAGAAACCAAAATCCTCAAAGTCAAAGACCATCTGGACATGAGAGGCACTCAATTCCTGGCAGCAGCCTCCACGAACCAGGACCACCCACTAAACTACATGGCAACACACCCACAGACACCAAGACATATCAAAACAACACCCAGCACACGGTATCACACACAATTACTATCCTCTCTCCTTCCCTGTCCACCCCGAACCAACTTCCAGAAGCACATCCATACTCACATCTCTCGCCGATCCATCCACTCACTCACAGACAACACGCAGCTGCAAGCACGACCTCCCGAAATCCATCCTTCCGAATCCTCCCTTCCTCGCGAGGACAGAGTCCACCTGGCCAGGCTGAGATGCGGACACCATCCAGCTCTCCTGAGCTATCAGAAGAGACTGGATGACTCCGTCGTCGACGCCTGCCCGGGATGTAACACAGCACCCCATACCATTAAACACATCATAGAAGACTGCATTTCACACAACCACTTACGCCAACAACACAATCTACACTCAATGAGAGCTCTGTGGGAAAGCCCGATCATGGCCATGGCCTTCCTCAGGGACTCGGGGCTGTTCGGCCAGGAAGCTTAGGGAACAACAACAACAACAACAACATCTCTACTATCATTCTTTACTCGCCTCGCTATGACCTAGCCCGATTGTATAGCCATCTTGCTCACTAGGTAAACACAAATATATGTTTACAGGGTAAACATTTATTTGATTACTCTCTGTAGTACTTCTTTTCTCACCAGTTCACAGTGCACGAGCTGTAGCCTACTCTTTGTTATATATGTGGAATATTTAGCAAACTCTGTTATTCTCTTTGGGAATTATGGTCCTTTTTGACATAGGAATGTCCTTCCAACAATATTATAATTCGGCAGTACGTCATTGACAGAGGAGTCACTGTTAAATTATAGGTTTGATCCCCGAAGGGATGAAAAGAAAACCTAATATTTATCAACTGGGAGGCTCTTCGGCAGTACTTCTTTGATTTCCCATGGAATGATTTCTGCTTCCATGGCCGAGGACCCTCGGAGAGTGCTGAACGCATTACCGAGGTAATCCTATCGGGCATGGAAGCATACATTCCATTCTCTTTCTCTCAGACTAATGCTAAAAAATCTTGGTTTACTCACGCCTGTTCTACTGCTGTCCGCAATAAGGAGGAAGCATTCAAACGGTACCGACGCCTTAAAACTCAAGACTCTCATTCTTCATATGTTTCTGCCCGGAATCAAGCCAAATCTGTTCTTCGACTTGCCAAACACTCTTTCATCAATAATAAATGCACTGAACTATCCAACTCTAGCTCTTCCCAAGCTTTCTGGCATCTAGCCAAAAACCTCTCCAACAATTTCTCTTCCTCGTCTTTCCCTCCCCTTTCCCACTCTGATGGCACAACCATCACTTCTTCCTCTGACAAAGCTAAACTCTTCGCTCAAACTTTTGCTAGAAACTCCACCTTGGATGATTCCGGTGCTATTCCTCCCTCTCCGCCCTCCTCTCTCTTACTTATGCCTAATATCCTAATCTCTTCTAAAGATGTACTTTCTACCCTCTCTGGGCTTAACACTAATAAGGCATACGGTCCGGACGGTGTTCCTCCTGTTGTTCTCAAAAACTGTGCTTCCGTGCTGACTCCCTGCCTAGGCAAACTCTTTCGTCTCTGTCTATCCTCTAACGTCTTCCCTTCATGCTGGAAGTTTGCTCTCATTCAACCTGTCCCAAAGAAGGGTGACCGCTCTCAACCCTCCAACTATCGTCCAATTGCTCTTATCTCTTGTCTTTCTAAAGTTTTTGAAACTATTCTTGCTTCCAAATTTCTTAAGCATTTCTCTTCTCATAATCTGCTCTCAGATCGCCAGTATGGCTTCCTTAAGGGTCGCTCTACTGGTGATCTTCTTTCATATCTTACTAACTCTTGGTCATCCTCCTTTCGGGACTTCGGTGAGACTTTTTCTATTGCACTAGACATATCGAAAGCCTTCGATAGAGTCTGGCATAAATCGTTAATTTCTAAACTACCCTCCTTCGGTTTCTATCCCTCCATCTGTGCCTTTGTCTCTAATTTCCTTTCCGGCCGTTCCATAGCTGCGGTTGTGGACGGCCATTGTTCACTTCCTCACCTTATAAACTCCGGTGTTCCTCAGGGCTCTGTCCTATCTCCTATTCTCTTTCTAATTTTTATAAATGATCTCCTTAACTGTACCTTAATTCCCATCCATTCATACGCAGACGACTCAACCTTACACTACTCCATTAGTTTTTCAGAACGCCCCAGCCAGCAATCCCTCAACGACAAATGTAATGAAGCCATAGAACTCTTAAATTCTGATCTAAATACTATTTCCAATTGGGGCAGAGAAAACCTTGTTAACTTTAACACCTTACGAGCGGCCTATGCGGTTTATTTAAGTGTACCGCACAGCGGGGTGTTTTTAGCCAAAATAGGGCTGTTTACGTGATCATTTTCATGCCTAAATAAGACCCAGAATGTAAAACAAGTACCTATCCCTGAAAGGGCATAAACAGAGCTTTCGAATGACACCATAACGATCCTTGTATGATGGATAGTTTTCTTGCAATAACCGTGCAACGCGAGTGCAAAAAGCAGGTAATTCGGTACTTTCAGTACATAATTGAGTATGTAGCGAGTGAGAGAGGGAGGAGGGAGCTGAGATTTGTGTCAGTAGGTTCGCCGCGGTGGTCTGGAGCAGTCATACGCTCGCTAGTCTCCTGCCACCACTTGTCTCTCTCTCTCAGCCACATTACGTGCTGAAATTGCCACTCGAGTTATGTCGAGCGCCGCCACATAGTCCAGCTTTATTTAACTCGACTTATGTTGCTCGCCGCTAAATAAGGGTTAATGCTTCCAAAACCCAATTTCTCCATCTATCTACCCATCAGGATCTCCCAGCGGACTATCCCTTGTTCTTCAACAATACAAAAATCAACCCTTCATCTTCTCTCAATATTCTTGGTGTCTCTTTTTCTTCTGCTCTCATTTGGAAGGACCATATTACCAGTCTTGCTAAGGCAGCCTCCCAGAAGCTGGGTGTGCTCAACCGCCTTAGGGGGTTCTTTTCCCCTGAACAGCTTCTTGCTCTGTACAGGGGCATAGTGCGCCCTTGTATTGAGTATTGTTCACATGTGTGGGGAGGTTCCTCTCACACCGCTCTCCTAGACAAAGTTGAAAGAAAGGCCTTTCGTATCATTAACTCCCGTCCACTCACCAACTCTCTGCAATCTCTCTCTCTCCGCCGCAATGTTGCATCTCTCTCGCTATTCTATCGCTACTATAATAATCAGTGTTCCTCAGAGCTATCCCAGTGCATACCACCTCCTTTACGTAGGGCACGTGGTACCTGTCTTGCAACTCAATCCCACCCCTACTCTGTGCAACTCTCCAACCCAAGAGTGAAACGTTACTCTCAAACTTTCTTCTACTCAATATCTGAGCTCTGGAACTCTCTCCCAGAATCAGTCTTTCCCTCTTCCTATGACTTAAATTGCTTCAAACTCCGTGTGTCCAGGCATTTTGGCTCGAACGTCCCTTGATTTTGGCCCTGTCACTCTTTCAACTATGGGGGAGGCACTCGCTATAGGCAGTTATGCCTTTTGCCTCCCTCAATCACATAGAAAAAAAAAAAAAAAAAAAAAAAATGACTCTGCAGTACATGACGAGAGTACCCTCCCACCACCCTTATACCTATCTTGCTATGCGTGAGATATCATTAGACCGGATTCAGGGGAGAGATACCGTGTTGAGGCTATGAGACAAGTGCAGTATGAGAAGCCCTTCACCATGCTTAATATTTATTATATATTATTCTTATATTATTTTTTAAGTGGCATCCGATTCATGACTTTCCATAGGGATTTAATCGTGCCACCTATGATGTAAGTATTTGAGTGTAATGACAAGCAAGATGTTCCCTATGAAGTATGAAGGGCATCCCTAAGTAAGCCAGTCAGAGCCCCAAATATGAAATGATAGCGTCATGCATAAATGTGCGGAATTTCGGTGTGAGTATCCTAGGTTCGAGTCCTTGGAGTGCCACATGTATTCGTTGAATTCATTAATTGAGTTTAGAAGTAAATTTGGTTGGTGAAAAAAAAAATATGAATTATGGCAGTACATCATTGACTCCAGAGTTCCTTTAGCCGCATTTTCGAGCACTCCCACTATCTCCGATAGACTGCGAAAGGTGTCATATTACACCATTAAGGGTGTCAAATATCAAGCCAACTCAATCCTGCTTTTACACTGGTTTGAGGAAGTGAATAACTGGTTTGAGGAAGTGAAAAAGTCAATCATTTAGGGCTTTAAGTATATATCTGAAAGCAAGTCATCATATTTCATTGGCGAGTGTAAACAAAATCTATCTATCTAAATGTAGTCTTAAAATAGCCCAAACATACTGAGATGCGAGGAGATAAAGAAAAGCCAAACCTTCATCACCAGAGCTCCACATCATCCAACGCAACATCAGAGCCTCCAACCTGGATTGCTACCATTCAGGAATGCAACACAAACAACTCCCACAGGCAGCAACATGGCGACCACCACAAAGGGCAACAACATGGCAGCCACCCAAAAGAAAACGTACCACGCAGCCGCTCGAGAGAAAACGTACCAAAAGGGAGGGACTATTTTAACCCGACCGAAAACATGAGCATCGACACCCGCAACGGCCTTCACCTCACCCCTCTGACCCTTGTACCAGCCCAAAGTGCATCATATTCCGGCCACACCACCAGACCAGGTCACCAGGAACTTGCACCAGCAGAAACAACAAAGGACCTGATCTGTAACCTTGTTCATCACCAAAAAGGCAAAAGAGTGGCACCCACGTGGATCTAGCCACCTCAAACGATTCAACGCTTCCCCTCCAACCTGGCAAGCCTAGACAAATCAAACTACAGCCAAACAGCAAATACATCAATGGCCTTATTACGTGCATCGGGGAAAAATACCCAGCAATAGCTCCAACGCATAATCTTCCAAATCAACGAGGTAGATATAACATGCAAGACTTGGGGAAAGTGCATCCTACTTCTACCCCTAATATCTACAAATCCTCGCCTTTCCCGGACACCAACCCAGTTCCGCCGCCTGCATGACTACTCAACCTACCAGAAATGCAAGCTGCAACCAGTCTATCTTGCCTCACAACTGCAAATAAAATCATGAGACCTGCAGTGCCCTTGATGCTCGGGAAGCCCGTGCACTGGACACCTCAGAAAGAAGAAACATTACTCGCGCTGACTAACCCAGAAGCAAGCAATCAGCCTGCTGGCTTGTATCCTATTTTTGGATTAACAAGTAATCCTAGGGAAGAAAGGATAGTTATAAATTCTGAAGCTTGTCGTAATACTCAATTTAGGCATCCAACACCACTCACTTATTGTGTTGAAGGTAGAGGACAGTCGAACCAACTAGGTTATTATGACGGATGGGAAACTGAACTATTTGACAAATTAGAAGTAACTGATAAGTCCAAGACTTATTGCGATCCTACAAGGTCTGTAATACCTCTTAACCTCTGAAGTGCGCATGGGGGTAATTGGAAACGTCCCCCTGTGCTGACGTATTTGAGGTGTTTCCGTCACTAAAATATTCATTGTGCCATTAATAGCATTAATATTTATCCATATGCGCCTATTATGGGTTGATTATAAAGGTATTAACCTGAAACAACAATAAAACGAGTGAAAACAGCGTTTGGATGGTCAAAATCGGAGATATAGCCCGCGAGTTGTATAATGTATGGGTGAGGCAATCTGCTTTCCCGCCAATTTCCCCCAAGGCCACTGAGACGCAGTCGATCGATACTCTCTCTCTCTCTCTTGCACTCGCTTGCTATCAGTGATGACCACACCCTCCAATCGGATTTCTAATGTTAGCACGAAAATATACCTCAGAATAAGGGAATAACAGGGAAAATAGGTGATAACTGAAGGAGAGGAGGAAAGTGGGGAAGGAGGGGAGGTAGAGGACTGAGATTTTGCATGGCCCAGGGGCCAAAAAAAAATAAAAAAAATAAAAAAAAAAAAATAATTTTTTTTTTTTTTTTTTCGATGTCAAAAGTTGATTTTTATTTTCTCTGACTCTTAAGAGTCTTCCCGCAGTGCGCCGGGGGAACTCTTAAGAGTCTCCCCGCAGCTCCCGGGTTAAGGGACTTAGTGTTGAGGGAGTGAATCATCCCAAAACCCCTCTGGCCAGAATTATTCCTCAACACAGTACTTGTAAAAGGAACACCCCCAGACATGTTGAATCGTCTCGGTCTTGTTTTACTTGTCTAATGCTAACAAAGTTCAGCAATTTTGTAATAATTCACTAGTCACCACTAAGCAAACTAACTTACCTCCTACTCCTGAAAAGACGTTGGTCAGTCCTTCAGTAGGGGAAACTTTAACTATATCCTCCAGGTCCAGCGTGAGTGAGTGTAGGAGGACGAGCAAGAAACAGAGAAGGAGAAGTGACATTGCCAAACGATTACTGAAGTTATTCGGGCCCGAACCTAGCCCTTGAGTGTGAGAGGGAACTAAGTGCCGCAAATCCCTGTCACAGAAGTGTAACTCTGAACATTATACCGCATTCGACATAACTTCAATCCAGTGCTAAAATCGTTCTCCCGGTGCTCTCCTCTACAATCTCCTTTACGTACCTTTCTAAGTTTCGCAGTGATAACAGTGAATTTATTAGTGGCCCCTCCATCATTGACGATTATGCCTATTACATAAGGCACCCTCTTCAAACACGCATCCGCCGTAGTTTGAATCTACCGCGCAGAGCATTAAAAATGTGAGGAGCCTTCATCATGAGCGCACGCAACCTCACTCATGGTTCAGTCATTATGAAATTGGGTTCTCACTACGAAGAAACTTCGTAAAAAATAAAAACAAAAACAAAATAAGAATAACTATTCAATAAGCTTTCCATAATATCGTGGATGTACTTGTGTGGATCTTTGACCAGACGCTGACTCAGGCGTCATTCTTCCTTCTCTGCTCTGCACTCAACCGTCCCGGACGTGCCTCCCCACGCTCCGCTGGTTCCGCATTTGTTGCGTCCCTAGTGATTTTTTTCTCATTTGTTTACTCCGGGATGTATCGAGTAAGGTTAGGATATGCGTAGCAGGAGTGTCCTGGGCGGGTTGCCCGCAGTGCAGTGTATTTTGAGTCGTGTTTTTGGGGCATCATTTCGGGTGTACCCTCGTGGTCCTGTTGTGGACATGTGAACTTTTTCACAGTTAGCTAGCTTTGTGATGCATGCGGCTTTCATTACGCGTTATTATTACTTCCTTTTATCTTTCTGATGAGGTAGCTTGTTTTTTCTGACGTTCCCAGCGTATTTTTCTTCACTTAGTGAAGTTTTTTCTGGGTCCCGAGTCAGTTCTTCCCTTTGTCGGAAGTATTTGCTACAGTGGTATGTTGACGGTGGTTCCTGTTGTGATATAATTCAGTGCTTTTTGTTTATATTACGACATGTTTACTTTTATGTCCGTCTGCCTAGGCCTACCCCGCCTCTCGTAGCTTTACCACATGTACAAGTGTTATTGATTTATGTTATAAATATGTACTACTGTGTCATGTATGTCCTGGTTTAGTTGTGTATTGGCTAATTCCACGGACTATTTATGTGTCCTGGGTTAGTTGTGTATTGGCTAATTCCACGGACTATTGTGTGGGCCCGGGGTTAGTTGTGCTTGGCTAACTCCACGGTCTTGTAATGCGTTCAGATGGTATCTGGACGGGGTGGGTTGCCTTTTCCGGCGGGTTTTTCTTGGTTACACCGTGAAAAACCCGGCTGGTTGCCGAGTTTTAGCCACGGGTGGTTTTAAAAACAGGCTTGTGTTCCCCGGCGAGTGAGTGTTTGAGGCTCTCCAGGACTGCGTCTCTGGTGGGGCCTGTGTCAGGCTCCCTATGATTCCCGGCGGGATGGCTGTACCCATCTAACAGTGTTCATGCGGACACGTGTTGTGTGTAGTTTTTTTTCCCGGTTTTGCAAAGCCAGTAAAAGCTAAGCTGTTGTTGTTTGGTTTCCTCCCCGGCGATCTTTTACAAAGAAGTGGGGATAGGAACAATTGGGGTTAATGTTATAAACTTATATTCACACCCGGCGGGTGAACCTTGGAAGGGTGGGATTAATGAATTTGCAAAATTCAGTTTAGTTGACCAGACAATGGAGGGATGCATTTTGTATCGCCGCCTTCAACATACGGCGATTTAAGGCACAATTGGGGTTAACTTTTTGTAACTTTATTTTACACCCGGCGGGTGCTCCCTGGAAGGGTGGAATAACGAATTTGCAATTCAGTATAGTTGACCAGACAATTGAGGGATACGTTTGGTATCGCCGCCTTCAACATACGGCGATCTAAATAACACTTCGGGAGAAGTCAGATCTCATATTTTGTCAGGCTTCCCAGTTTTTTATCTGTGAGATAATACGGGGGCCGGCGTCTTTTTAGGTTTTTTTTCCCAATAATATCTTCAAACAAACACCACCGGGAAGACTAAATCAGTTATAAACGCCATGCTGGTCTTTATATCATGTCAGAGGGTATTCATAAATCTTTTGGACAGGTTAAGATATTCTGAAATCTTTACTAAGGAACCCCACCGCGTAGCGAGCTGTAGTCGTTGTGTATTGCGTCTCGTTACCCAGCGGGTTATTTAACACTTGTGTGCGAACATGTTGGGTTAACCTTATGAGCATTAATTCCTGGAAATTTTCTTTTTTTCCAGAGCTGGGTCCCGGCGGGTCTATAGAGAACCTGGAGTAAGTTTCCCACCAGTCTCTGTCATGGCTACCTTTGCCCCTGTTTTTGCTTTGTGCATTACGCCCTCCTGTTCAGGTATCCCTATATTTGCACACACCCTTTGCATTAAATGTGTTAAATGTCTCGACCGCTCAAGGGGTCTGTGGGTGATGCGGAACTGTACCTTTTGCTCTCAATTAAGCCATAAAGTTTTGCAAGACAATGATAAGACCGCAGCGGTCGCTTTACGGGAGGTTAGGCAGCAGATGACCACTTATACTACCACAGTGGCTCATAAGTCACTTCAATGCGATAATGTAACTCTTTGGGATAAGTTACTAATTGAGCACCCCCCCTATTAAACGTCCCTCTAGAGTAACTGTACGAAAGTCAGCAGAGACTGGACAGGGTATTACACTTTCTCCAGCCTCAGGCACATCTAAGAGACCGCGAGAACCTATGCCCCCGGTGGCAGCCTCCTCGTCACGGGCGCGATCCAGGTCCAGGTCACCTCTTAGACAGCAGCCACCTGGTCTCTCTTCTTCGCCGGCGAGTAAGAAGAGCAAGACAGAGGGGTCCACAAGTAGCTATAGTGAGAAATCTACAAAGTCCAAAGGTAGTTCTAGGTCGCACCGTAGCCACAAGTCTTCTAGGAAAGACTCGCATGAACGAAAAGCCTCCCGGCATTCACCGGAGTCTAGTGCCTCTCTTCATGCCTCTACTCCCGGCAAATCTAGTATTCACTCTCATGGGGCTAGTGTGGTGTCAGCAACAAAAGACAGTTTACCAATTAGTATTCTAACCTTAGAATTAGAGAGTTCGGTGGACAGTGATCGTCCCCTAGCAGGGTCAAGTGGGGGCTCCATGGTTGAGGGAGTATCGGACTCCCAAGGGAGTGCAGGCCAAGGCCTGGGGGTATGGCGGTATTCTCGACCAGGGACTGAAAGCCCACGTCTGGCTCAAGATACACAATCAGTGGCTGATGTCCACCGGGACGCGGCGATCCCATCATCCATTCCAGACTTGACTTGGCAACACGACGGGATTCCGGCTTCGGCGGAATCCTCTCACGGGGAGCCAGATGACAAAGACGAGGTGTCTGTAATCTCGGACATGGAGGTGCAGGAGTCGGGTTCAGTTTTAGACGACGCACAGGATCGGAATGATTCACCTCTGAGTTCGTCATCAACTAAATTTGTCACGGCAGAAGAAATAGATGGGTTATTGGTTAATGCTCTAACAAAAAAAAATGGCCAACAGCCAGAGACTCCTACAGTAGACCTGGGAGCTTCCATGACAAGTTCCAATGTTCGGCCTCTGATTGCTTCCATTGCCTTAACTAAGAATCCTCACCCTCCCTCTATATCACCATCTGTGGTCGCTAGGCCTGCTTCGGCGGCACTGACTACTTCTAGTGTAAGGGTGGTAACGGATGTGAATCCGCCCCCTTTAGATAAAGCACCGTTAAGAAAGGTAGCGATGCCCCTATTATACGGTCCCGACGAGTCATGGGTACAATTGATCCCCACTAAACCAGAGGTCGCACAGCCCACCCTGTCAGGGGAACTTCCAGTGCCACGAGAGTGGGTAATCCAAGGCAATAAATCTAAAAAGTTACGAGCCTTGGATATATTGGGTAATGTACTAGATGTTAATGTTAAGGCCATTCCTAACTATTATCACCAGGACTATTTTGTATATACTGCTACACCTGCCCTGCCCCCTGCCTCAGCTTCAAAACTGTTTTCTGACTGGTCCAAGAATGATGCTTTTAATGATATAAAAACACTGTCAGCTCTCACTCCAGAATTAGATTTGCAAACTGTCACAGACACAGCCGCTAATCCAGCATTGAAGGTGGGGCAGTTGGGTCGGGACCTTGGGTGGAATGGGAGACGGAGGCTCAGAACTTTGCTACCACCTTCACCTCAAAATCTTCCCACCAAATTCCTCAGGACAGTCATTCTTGGTTCTCTATGCCAGTGTGTGCTGCTGGCGGTGTCCCATCTGCTTTGTTTGCTTTCTTACCTGCCCCCAAAATCAATCTATGTGAACTCAAGGACCCTTTCACTACACCTTCCCAAACTCACCTAGACCGGGAATTTAGGCTACGGGGGAAAGCGTATAGACTTTTCTCCCAATACATTGTGACGCACCAGGTGGCGAAATCGATGCTACGATCCACTCAGGCAATCACATATGCGGATGCCAGAAGATCGGTTGAACTATCTCGGCGATTGCTCCTTCAGACGTCGATTCAGTCGTTGGGTGATATCCGCACAGCCTTGCTTGAGGAGGTACGAGCGAGACAAGATCTCAGAATGTCCCTGGTTAGGAAACTTCCTGATCGAATTGCGAATCAGGTGGTCATGTCACCAGTGCTTACTCCCTCTTTAATGTCCCCAGATGTGTGGAGAACTGTTTTTAATATGGCTCAGGCCTTTAAACATAGTCCCACCCCTTCTAAGAAACCTGCCTTTAACTTTCCCAAACCCAAGCCAGTCGTAAAAGCGCAGCCGGGGGGATCTAAGCCCTTTCACCTACCTAAGTCCTCTTCCCCCCCAAGGTCAGTACAGGTATAGACAGGGTAAGTTTACAGGTCAGAAAGGATGAGGCTATAACAAACCAGGTCAGGGCCCGTCTTCTGCCAACGCCGGCCAGCAGGCTAAGCGTCCACCACCACCACCTCCACCACCATCAAAAAACTAAAGTCTCTCTCACTCCCTGTGCCGGTCTCAAGGCGGGTGGATCCGAGGGTAGTACAGCCGGCGAACCCTTGTCTGCTAACTGGGTCGTTCCGAACGTGTCACCAAGCATGGCCGTTAAATACGTGGGCAAGGATGGTGGCACGCAAAGGCATCACTTGGCAGTGGCTCCGGCGACCTCGTTTACGTCAGCCGACAACGGCGAATCTAGTTTCATTAGAGGTGGAGTCACTGATCAAGGAAATGATCGCCAAGAATGTCATCATCCCGGTCCCTCAAAATTACCCAGTCTTCACATCCAAGCTATTTCTGGTACCCAAAAGGGACAGTGTTCAGATGAGACCCGTCGTAGACCTGTCTTATCTGAACCTTCACATTCACAACGTGTCATTCAGGATGTTGACAGTGCATCAAATCAGGCTAACACTTCCGCCGGGAGGATGGATGTGTTCTTTAGACCTGACAGACGCGTATTGGCACATCTCAGTAAACAAAAGATTTCAACGATTTCTGGCCTTACGGATCAGGCATCAAAATTATGTTTTTCAGAGGATGCCATTTGGATTGAACCTGGCACCTCGCTTATTCACGAAATTAGTCCGGCAAGCCCTGATGCCATTGTTAAAACAAGGGATCAGGATTTTGTGGTACCTAGACGACTGGCTAGTGGTGGCAGAGATGGAGCAAGTATGCATAAATCATGTCAACATAACATTAAATCATGTCAAAACTCTAGGGTTCAAGGTAAATCTGGTAAAGTCAAACCTTGTTCCCTCACGAGTAGTTCAGTGGATAGGGCTGGTTTGGGACACAGCTGCTCTCACTCTGAGTCAGAGTGTGGACAATCGAAACAGATTTCGCAGGAAACTGTTCCGGTTCCTTCACAGTCTGACTACGACACGGAGAATCTGGGAGTCTCTGGTCGGCTCTCTCAACTGGGTTCAACTAACTGTAATGTTGGGCCGGTTGAAAGTAAAGCGTTTAATATTGGAGGGCAATAAATATTTTCCGCTATTGCCGGCGGAAAAATTATGGCCCATACCAAAATTAATCCACAACTTACTAGCGGTCTGGGCGAAGAGGGAAACGTTGCACTCAGTAATGTCATGGACCTCTCCTCCGCCGACGGTATGGGTAGACACGGATGCGTCAGGCACAATAGGTTGGGGTTTTCAGTCAAACCAAGGGCACCAGGGTCAAGGGCTTTGGTCCCATTTAGAAATCTCCCACATCAATGTCAAAGAATTACTAGTCCCCTTATTTTTCCTTCAGGCTCACGGCTCTACTTTGCGGGGCAAGTCGGTGGCCTTCAGAATGGACAATCTGAATGCGGTTCACTGTATTCAGAAACAAGGGTCGACGAGATCTCGAAAGTTGCTAACCGTGTCAGAAGAGATTTTTATTCTAGCCAATAGGCTGGACATTCATCTTCACGCATCTTCTCTCCCAGGCGTAGCAAACGTCTGGGCAGACGCTCTGTCTCGGAGACAGAGCACAACAGTAGAATGGGCGCTCAAGCAAACCATTTTCAACCAAATGATTGCGGAGCCTTACCATCCACAAGTGGATCTGTTTGCATCAGAGGAGACTCACAAACTCCCATTGTACCTCACCCGCCGGACGATAACGCCGGCAGGTGGGCCAGACGCCCTGGTGACAGACTGGAACAGATGGAGTTCCATTTATCTGTTTCCGCCGCCAGACGCATCTCTAATGTGCCAAGTAGTAAACAAAGTACGAGATTATCGGGGCGTAGTCTCGCTAATCGCGCCCCTGTGGCCGGCGCAGTTGTGGTACCAGCAATTGAAAACGTGGTGCCCGCACCCGGTGTCGCTCCCGGTCGGGTTTTTCCACTTAGACACGATTGGCAACCTAGCGACCTCGCTGACTTTTGCATTATGGACATTCAGGAGGCCAAGTGGCTAGCACCGTATGGTAGAGACGTGACCAATAAATTCATGAATCAATATACCCAGTCTACAAAACGACAGTATCAATCACATTGGCAAGCCTTTACTTCTTGGATCCTTAGGACAGAACAAACTGTGCCCTCGGTGGCTTTGGTTTTTAATTATTTAAATTATCTGTTCGAGCAGAAACGTTTATCTGTGGTAACGTTAAAAAATCACTTAACAGCGATTAGGATGCCATTTTGGGACCTTACCTGTCTCACCATACCAGTCACGGAGGAAACAGGTTTTATGAGAGCATGTTTTAAACTCCGCCCACCTCCCCGTCAGCTCATGCCTACTTGGTCTCTGGACAAAGCTTTGTCATTACTTCATTCCCGTCTGTACCAAAATACTGCAGATTTTACATTACTCTTAAAAAGGCCAGTATTCCTTATGGCTTTGGCCACCGGGAACAGAGTATCTGAGCTGGCGGCGATGAGCAACACACCTAATTGTCTCAGGTTTGGTAGGCTTAATGAGTGTATTCACATTGCACCTTCCCCAGGGTTCATAGCCAAGAATGAGCACAGTGAACACGGGTGTTCAGAGTTCACGGTGCCGGCGTTGAAAAGGGGAAAGGTGCACCATAATTTATGTCCAGTGCAGGCTCTAACCAAATATTTGAGAGTAGCTCCTCTAAATCCCCAGGGTGCTTTATGGGTAGCAAGTACGGGTAAGTGCTTGCTGAAACGTAGATTGGCTTCTCTCTTGGTCGAGGTCATTAAAGAGAGTAATCCCGGCGTTGTGGGTAGGGCCCACGATTTACGCAAATGGGCAGCCTCTTTGCGTTTCCTTAAGAATTTTTCTGTTGAAGATATTACGTCCACACATTTGTGGGCCTCTAATCATACGTTTTTGACGCGATACCTGTCAGTAGCTCTAGACAAACCTTCCTTGCCATGTATAGCTTTAAGGCAGAGGGTCTAGGTGGCCCTAAAAGTCACTTCTTGTTTAATTTCAAGAAAAAGGGTGGGGGGGGGGGGGGGGGTGCAGTCAGTGTAACATAGGACACCCTAGACCCCGCCGGAGTATAAGAGCTGTGATACTAGTTATGGGTATTGTGATATGAAAATTTCTCTGTACTATTCAGTGCAGGAAATTGTGCTAGTACAATGGTAGTACAAACAACAGTGTTGTTATAAGTAGTTTTAGCTGTGAAAGCAATGTAATTTTAAGCAATGGATATATTTTGCAAGATATATCCACAAGTATTATGGGGTTATATGTGCACATGTAAACTTATAAGTTTGTTATTTTTCACCACTATGTTGAGTGCGGTGCCTTGTTAACTTACAGATCTGTTCACAGAGTCTCAAGAGTTAACCCTTTTTATCAAGCAGGCTTCTTTGAAGCACGCTCCTGCTTGTACCCCTTTTTGTATATATGTGCTGCGCCAATAAATATATATCTTTTTTAAAGTAAGAATACTATGTGGTTGTTTGATTATCTGCTTTTGCTAGAGTTATGATATGATTACGAATGTCCCCCTCCAGTCTTAGATATCAGGCATAATCGTCAATGATGGAGGGGCCACTAATAAATTATAGGTTTGACTCCTGTAAGGAGATAAAGAAACCCTAATATTTAGTAGTGGCCCCGTAATCATTGACGACTGGGGCCCTCCCGACCATCCCCTTCCCATTCGTTGATGTATTAAGGATTTTGGTTTACTTGATATGTCAGTGAAGGAAGAATGACGCCTGAGTCAGCGTCTGGTCAAAGATCCACACAAGTACATCCACGATATTATGGAAAGCTTATTGAATAGTTATTCTTATTTTCTTTTTGTTTTTATTTTTTACGAAGTTTTTTCGTAGTGAGAACCCAATTTCATAATGACTGAACCATGAGTGAGATTGCGTGCGCTCATGATGAAGGCTCCTCAAATTTTTAATGCTCTGCGCGGTAGGTTCAAACTACGGCGGATGAGTGTTTGAAGAGGGTGCCTTATGTAATAGGCATAATCGTTAATGATTACGGGGCCACTACTAAATATTAGGTTCTTTATATCCTTACAGGAATCAAACCTATATTATAGTGAGGGTCCAGACCCAGATATTCCAAGATTCTCATAAGTGCAACATAAGATTTATGAAGTAGGCTTTACCTCTTCCCTTCTTGATTTGCTTTCGTTATCCCATTTGTTGGGAAACAATTCACAACTATCCTACACCAGGGATCTATATACATACTTCCTCGAATTCAGGTTCCTGAATTCCTCGCGTAGGAGATATAGATTTAGGATCACCTATAAAATATACATACGCTTACACGTAATTGAGAATACTTGCTGCAGATCTGAATATATTCGTTCCTTATCATTCGGGTTCAGATCAAAATAGTGAAGTCTCGTCGCAGATTTAAATGCTTTTCAGACACTTGATTCTGACTGTTTGCAATAAAGTATGAAGTAACCTTCATGCCTGTATTAATTATTTAGTGTATCAGGACTTTGTGTTATCATACAACTCTAGTTGAATTATTGTTTTATGTAACACCTTCAGTGCATCCTTCATATATTTATCTTGAGAAGTATACTTCTATTGTCACTGTTTATAATTATTGCATATCTATTATTTTACTTGAACTATTTGTGAGCATACTCTGCTATAGCTTAAGGACGTATCTAGTAATGAGACATATTGTCTACTTTATATATTGTTTAACCATTATTTATTTATAAGGCTATCACCCATTCTTGAGACTTATTTTGATGTTGTGTACCCTAACAGTTAAAAATAAAAACCTTTGCAATCTTTCCTTGTGTTTTATGTCTATTGCCTGTTATGTGATTTGGGGAAATAAGGTCAGTTCTCACCCAGTGGAGAGGTACCTTAGTTGAAGATAACTGCACATTCCCAGTCCGGGAATAGCAATCAGAATATATCACGTTCTTGAAAACGTGGCAAAACACATACACCAAAGGAAAGTAATTCATGATCATTCGAAATTGGGCTTTTGAGTATTTACACCAAAACAAGTGAGTGTTGATACTTATGAGAGTGTGAAAATTATATGTTCTAATGTACTACTAGGAACTCCAAAATGTTCACCATAACCCGAATATACGAGGTAAATATTAACGATCGTTGTCGTAGTTTAACCCGGGAACGGCGAGAACACTTAAGAGGTTTTGGTGGGGAAGGGGGAGGAACCTCTTAAGAGGTAAGGCCTAAACAAATCTTTTAAAAGGCCCCAGTAACACTTAAAACAAGTGAAATGGTGATTAAGTGAGATAATTCCCCTCCATACCTCCTATCACTCCTCCACATCTGTCAAAATCCCCTCCTTCGCCCCCTTCAATTATCACCTATTTTCCCTGTTATTCCCTTATTCATTGGTATATTTTCGTGTCAACATCTCCAAGCCGGTTCTATGATGTGGTCATGTGACTAGTGAATGTGTTGCATAAGGTAGAGTGTGGGTGAGTGAGTCAGTCAAGCTTCAGGTCTCGCGAGGGGAGGGTCTGCCTCGCTCTGCTCCACAATTCATGAATGGACCGGCCGACTATAATTCGCAATTTTGATCATCCAAACACTATTCCCACTTGCTTTATTGTTGTTACATGTTACTATCTTCATATTAAACATAAAATAGGCGCATATGAATAAGTAATAACGATATTTATCGTAAAATTACGATTTTAGGTGGGAATGGGGCCTAATATTGTCGCCTGGTGGTAGGGTGTCCATTACACACAGCTCGCTTTTAAGTGGTTAAACAACAACAACAACAGCAGCAGCAGAACCATCTCTTGGACAATCGTGGGAGAAGATTACTTTGTTTATTTAACCCTCTAAGTAGCGTTTTATGTGAATGTTTTCGAAACTAATGGAACTGTATTTGTGTAAATCGATTCCTAAACCAATCTGATAATCTCAGAACTGTGAACTAATTGTAATAGTTTCGAAATATGGCCTTGTTCATCATAGCCGAAATTAATTGTCTTGTACGATGGTGCCAATGTAGCGGCTACTGCTAAATGAAACGAATCACTTCCATCACTTATGTCTAGCAACATCAAGATATGATGAATTCTAGCGATATTAAAGAGATTTTCACCATTTTAAGAAATTGTAAAGATTTTTCGATTGCTAGAGATTATTCTAGATACTTCACTTTCTAGTGACATACAAGTTTTTAGTGTCTGGGGACATCTAGCGATTTTTCATATATATTCTAGCATACATTTTTTGCGTAAAGTTTATTTTGTATTGTTTTCTAATTTTGCCCTCTTTCTCCACAAGACTTCCTACATGGTATAATGTATTGTTCTAGTGATAATTGAATATTATATAGGGCTATTTTAACCCACTGAGCCCCAGCGACGCACTGTTTGCGTCCAAAATATTTGTAACTCTAAACCCCAGCGTCACATAAGGTGCGTCCTGGTTAATTACTCCGGTCCTATGGCACCTAGAGGGCTCAGATTTGTATGGGAACTGTGTAAGTATCCCACGCAACAATGCCGATGGTTGAAAACTCTCAAAGTCCAACCGCGTGCGCATGAGCGCACAAAAACCTGTTTTTGCCTACCCATTTTCCCCCTTGTAATTCCGACTTTCGGGCGCACCGTAGGACCCCTTAATGACCTAGGGGATCGTTTTTTGGGGGGTTTTCCTTCATTCCTAACCCATTCCTGGTGTTTTCTGGAGATTTTTTTTTTTTCACAACCTGCCGGTCCTGGGTGGTACATTTATTATTAACTAGCTGGGGCTCAGTGGGTTAAGTTGGCTGATAATTATGAAGCAATAATATGCTGGACGATGAGAATACTGTATGTAAACATGTCTCGGATATCACAGATAATTTTTCGTATTTTCTACCATAAGCCCAATGAATAATCAGTGTTGGTAACGAAAAACGCAGCTAAAATGTATATATCGGTTTTCTCTTCAACCCTTCGGGGATCAACCTATAATATTGACTCCTCTAAAAACATGCATGTCAGTTTTTGGCATGAATTTAGTGTATGTTTTGGTGAAAAAAATTGTACATTTCAGTAACACTCCTGAACAAAAGTGAAGACAATTAAGAAATCTAGCTATCTATTTATCTGTTGCTGGACGCCTTACTCCCCTTACGAGGGTGGCCATGTACAAAATGCCCCCAAGGGGACCTGTCCCCTGTGAGAAGGACAACCCATGCCAGTTTATTAACCTCTAAACGGCGAAGCTATGGTAGTTCAAAGGGTACCGCCATGTGAAGGTATTTGGTTCAATTCTGACGAAAATTGTCATATTTATGATATATATAATTAATACTTATCCAAATGCGCCTATTTTACTGTTAATATTAACATATAAACATTAAAAAGCAATGAAATAAGTGGTAACAGCAATTGGCTAGTAAAAAACATATATTTTAGCCCCGCGGTCGTAGTCTGACCCGGACCGGCGAGAGTGACACACCCTCCCTCTCTCCTGTCTCGCATGGCACTGAGAGCCTAGGGGAGCCCTGAGACTGTCTTAGAGGGTTGGAGAAAGACTCCCCCATCCTCCCTCCTCTCTCCCAGCCATCCTCGCGCGAAAATACTAGATATATATCGGGAATAATAGAGAAAATACCAGATAATTGAGGAGGGGGGAAGAGGGGAAAAAAAGGGGGGAGGGGAAAGGGGGTGGACACATATGGAGGAGTAGCAAGTAATGGAGGGGAATTATCACACCTAATCACAAATTGCTTTGTTTCGAGTGCCACTGGGGTGTTAATGTTTTTTTTTTAGGCTCTGGATCTATTGAGGACAATCGCATTGCACCACAAAAACCTCAATAGAGGATGGTTGCCGTTTATGGGTTAAAGGACTTCCAGGACTGACCACTCAACTTAGGGTGTCCGACTCCAAGGCCTTTTATGAATCATGTTAGCACTATTCTTCTACAGTGGTGTGTGGCTAGTCCATCCACTAACCTGATTCACCCGTAGGTAAGCAGTACAGATTTATATAAGGTTTACTCCCCTATATGGGTTGCCGACCGACATATATACAATATTTAAAAAAAAATCCAAGAGACTGATTATCAACCTTATACCTCTTTTTTTTTTTTTTTTTTTTTTTTTCTATATTCCAACTTACTTCCTCTCGGGCATAGGCTGAGAGCCTTAACATTCACCGCTTTACAATGAACAGTGAAGCCCGTGAGGTCTTGTTCCAGTCTAGGGAGTGAGACATGTGAAGCACGTAGAGTACAACGAGCACCTGTCATCTTGCCTTCACATGAGGCACGGTGCTCACTCATGGCCCGAAACGACCCCATCTCTGAAGCCACCTCGTTCCCGTGCTTCACTGTCTCACCCCCTACACTCGGACTCTCACACTTACACACACACAACACCACCTGTTGAGCAGATAACTCACCAGGCATTGCACCCCTATAGCATATTTTGAATATGGGAATATTCATAGAGTGCTATTTAATCAGGGAACAATGAGGGTATTTTATTGATGTTTCGGTGGGCTTGTGGTAATGCACTGATACCAGGTACAGCACAAATTCCATCCCAATAATATCTTCCCATTGATACATCGGGATTTGAACCCGGGACCTTTGGATTACCAGGTCAGTGGCAAGACCACTCCACCACACCTCCCCTACCTACCTTAACATAGTATTCAGTGTTTGTTATGTATTTATTGTGATCATATTATGTTCACATTTGTTTACATCAAAATTATCTTCAACAAATACTTAAAAGTTACAATACTATATCGTTTCTGATTAAAACTTTATACTTTGAAACCATTTGTTTGAGTTCTTTCTCAGGGCATTTTTCATGTCATCTTACCCCCTTGAACACCTCTATCATATGCCCTTTAATGCTATGCCTCTCTAATGAATGCAAGCCTAATTTTGTTCAATTTCAAAGGAATCTATGTTTCTGTAATAAGGACACCAAAACTGAACATCATAATCCTTATATGGACTCACTAATGCTAGGTAAATATTTTAGTATGTATTTTAGTATTTTTAGTACAGTGTTTAGTATGTGTTTTTGGTTGGGTTCTGTCTCGAGCCGGGTATTCAATAACTGAGTATATACACATGACCTAGAGCAGTTAGTCCAGCACCCTACTTGGATCCCTGACCGCCTTCGAGATCGGCCCAACATTCTTGACTTATTTCTAACTTCCAATCCTTCTACTTACGCTGTAAACCTATTATCTCCGTTGGGCTCCTCCGATCACAATCTTATATCTGTTACCTGTCATATCTCTCCAGTACAGCCATTTGATCCTCCCAGCCGGCAGCGCTTGTGGCACTATAGCGCTGCCGACTGGGAGGCTCTTTGGCATTACTTCCTTGATTTCCCATGGAATGACTTCTGCTTCCGCGGTCGGGGACCCCCGAAGTGTGCAGAACGCATAACCCAGGTAATCCTCTCGGGCATGGAGGCATACATTCCATTTTCTTTCTCTCAGTCGAATGCAAAAAAATCTTGATTTACTCACGCTTGTTCTACTGCTATCCTCAATAAGGAGGAAACATTCATACAGTAGGCTACCGTCACCTTCAAACTAAAAAATCTAGTGTTTCTTATTTTTCTGCCCAGAATCAAGCCAAATCTGTTCTTCGACTAGCCAAAACTCATTCATCAATAACAAATGTTCTAAACTTTCCAACTCTAGCTCTTACCAAGCTTTCTGGCATCTAGTAAAAAACCTCTCCAACAATTTTACTTCCTAGTCTTTCCCTCCTCTTTTCTACTCTGACGACACCACCGTCACGTCTTCCTCTGACAAAGTTGAACACTTCGCTCAAACTTTCGCTAAAATCTCCACCTTGGATGATTTCGGTGCTATTCCTCACTCTCCACCCCTTTCTCTCTTAATTATGCCTAATATCATAATATCTTCTAAGGATATACTGTTTGCCCTATTTGGGCTTAACCCCTACTGTATCAGAGGGTAATACCATAAATGTACCCTCCAGTACCAGGCAATATGGCAAAGATGGCTTCCGAGTCGAGAGAGAAGGAGGAATACTGACCTTCCTAGCCTGTGGGAGCTTGGATATAAGCTGAGAAGTGTTGCCAACGTCTTAGAGCAGTGTGTACAAGTCGTGGTACCAGGTACCGCTCGATACGGGCAGTTACAAGGACCGCACATTATGGACAAGCATCATCCGTCGCTGGTACTGACGAGTGACGTTTTTACTGTCGGCCAACGTACGTCGCTGGGACAGTAGGTGTTAATACTAAGAAGGCATACGGACCGAATGGTGTTCTCCTGTTGTACTCAGAAACTGTTCTTCCTTGTTGACTCCCTGCCTAGGCAAACTCTATTGTCTCTCGTTCTTCTAACGTCTTTCCTTCTTGATGGAAGTTTGCTCTCATTCAACTTGTGCCAAAGAAGGGTGACCACTCTCAACTCTCCAAATATTGTCTAATTACTTTCATTTGTACTGCATCTTTACAGTTTTTTAATTCAAAATGTCTTAATTTCTTTAAAATACCCAAAATGGAGACCACGATGAAAGAGAGTAGCCCCAAATCTTTCCCCTTCAGATGCGTCGCTCTTCCGCGCAGGGTTCCCACCACCAGCGCGGGAATTTCTAGGAGGGCTATCTCTACCCCCTAATTTCCCCCCCCCCCCCTACACCTATGACCTTCTGATACCCAAGTACCAGCATTGGGAAATAGCAGCAATCGACATGAACATCTCGACGAGAACCAGGTAAAGTCAGCAATTCAAGGGCTCATCTACCTTACATGTAAGATTTTGAGCCTAAGAATTACCCTCTCATTCATTAGAGTATTCATGCCATGGCTGAGTTCTTTATGGTCTGAGAGTTATTTTCCCTACTGCAGGTGAACTTTTGTTCTTACATGCCATGGTATAGTAAAAACATTAGGATCTTTTTAAGGGTGCAAATTTGACACTGGAAGTAGCACCGAAGGGCATGCCACAAACTGACTTCCAGGATCAATCCAGCACTCTACAAAACTATTAACCCTTAATTGTCGGCGCGCAACATAAGTCGAGTTAAATAAAGCTGGACTATGTGGCGGCGCTCGACATAGGTCGTGTGGCAATTTCAGCACGTAATGTTGCTGAGAGAGAGAGACAAGTGGTGGCAGGAGAGTAGCGAGCGTATGACTGCTCCAGACCACCGCGGCGAACCTACTGACACGAATCCCACCTCCTCCCTCCCTCTCTCACTCGCTATATACGGAATTGTATGGGGAAAGTGCCTAATTACATGCTTTTTGCACTCGTGTTGCACGGTTATTGCAAGAAAACTAGCCATCATAAAAGGATCGTTATGGTGTCATTCGAAAGCTCTGTTTATGCCCTTTCAGGGATAGATACTTGTTTTACGTTCTGGGTCTTATTTAGGCATGAAAATGATCACGTAAACAGCCCTATTTTGGCTATAAACACCCCGCTGGGCGGTACATATAAATAAACCGCCTAGGCCGCTAATAAGGTGTTAAAGAAGTATTTGCCATGGCAAGACAACTATAATAGTTCGGGCTTTGCGAGATACCGTTCAAGTAACTACACTTAGCACATAGAAGTCCATATTGCATCTGTCCAACACCATGGTCAAGGACATATGCTGTAAAAAGGCTTAATAACCGACCCCTGGGTTCTTCGAACACTCTTACAACGGTTAGAGGCAGATTGAGCGAACTAGTAAGGTCATGATCTTACTTATTCCTCACGTTAGCCCGATACCTCGTTGTTCTGTCATGCCACTAGCAACTTTGTATTAAAGATCTTACTTCATCATCGACTAGTATAAAGGTCAGGATAGTCGAGCAATCATAACTTAAGACATGTCCTAGTTCATGCTCATGTTTGTCCGATGGTATGCACCTATGTCATGACATAAGGAACTACCATTTAACCCTTTCACGCACATATGACGCAGAGGTTGCTAGATTAGCAATAAGAAATAGAGTTCTCTCACTCTTATAATTACCTCTCCAAAATTAGTTTTCTGCCCACAGCTAACTCAAAGACAACTGCAGAGGTTGAAGTAACTAAACTAAAGGTTTCTAAATACCCATGATGGCAACAAAGGCTTAAAAGTATCCCTAATAGCCTCAAAATCGCGGCATATGTCGGAGAGGGTTAAGACCCAAAACCAACTAGTCCATCTGTATTCTATCTATCTATCTATCTATCTATTGCCTGATGCCGTGATCCCCGAAGGGGTGGCCACGAACGAACCGCCCCCATGCACCTCTGTCCCCAGTCAGTCGACGCCCCTCCCCCCAACCAGCACCGCCTTCGTTCATGTAGTTCCTCACTCCATCCTTCCACCTCATATTCGGTCTACCTCTCCCCCTCTGTCCCTCCACCTCGCTCTCATACACCCTCTTAGTCATTCTCTCGCTTTCCATACGTTCCATATGGCCGAACCATCTCAAGTTGTTCCTTTTCACACTTTCCAGCACATCTACCTCCACACCACACCTCCTTCTTACTTCCTCATTAGTCTGTCTATCCCTCCATGTAACTCCGCACGCACTCCTTAAGTAATTCATTTCCACTGCTCTCACTCTTGGTCTGAGTCTCTCAACCAACGTCCATGCTTCGCTTCCGTAAGTCAGTGTCGGGATTACCACACTGTCATGCAAGGACTTCTTCACTTCCATACTGACCACCCTATTTCTTGTTACTGCTTTTAGCGTTCCTACAACCTTCTTCCCCTGTTGTACCCTCTCCCGCACCTCTTCATCCATAGTCCCATCTTTACTCAACACACTGCCCAGATACTTAAAAGAGTTGACGATCTCCATAGCCTGACCGTTCAGCTTCACCTCACACTCTGTTACTTCACCCATTTCGAAGACCATAACCTTGCTCTTCCCCGTATTTACCTTCAAATTCCGTTTTTCGCACACTGTTCCAAACTCATTTACCAGACCCTGCAACTCCCATTCATTATCACTCATCAGAACTGTATCATCCGCAAACAGCAGTATAGGTAGCTTCCACTCAATTCCCTCCCTTTTCAGCGATACACCAACATCCACTGCTCTTGATAGTATTTCTTTCATAACTCCATCCATATATACAGTAAACAACCACGGGGACATCACACACCCCTGTTTCAAACCAACATTCAGGTCAAAGAACTCGCTCTGCTCACTCTCCACACGTACTGCCGCCTTTGCACCCTCATACATGCTCTTCACTGCTTTCAGCAACTTGCCCTCTACTCCGTATATTCTAAGTACTTTCCACAAACCTTCTCTATCCACTCTGTCATAGGCCTTCTCCAAGTCCATAAAGGCAACATACACCTTTTGTTTCTTCTCCAGATACTTCTCCACAACACAATTCAGGGTAAAAATCTTATCTACACATCCTCTTCCCTTCCTAAAACCTCCCTGCTCGTCGCCTATCCATTTCTCCGTTCTCACTCTCACTCTCTCAATCACTACCCTACTGTATACCTTCCCTACTACGCTTAGAAGACATATTCCTCGGTGGTTACCACACACTCCTCTTTCCCCTTTGCCCTTATATAGGGGGACTATTATGCCAGTCTTCCAGTCATCGGGTGCACTCCCCTTCTCCCATGCTAGTTTGCACATTTTCCATACCCATTCTATCACTATCTCACCACCATACCTCAACATTTCCCCACACACTCCAATCTGTTCCTGGTGCTTTCCCCAACTTCACTCTTTTCATGGCTTCCCACACTTCTGACCTCCTGATCCCCACCTCCTCCTCCACTACTTCTCTTCTTCTCCCTCCCATACCATATCCAGCTATGTTTGCTGGCTCTTCATTCCTTTCATTTAGCAACTCACTGAAGTACTCCCTCCATCTTTCGACTCTCTCTTGCTTCTCGGCTAGCATTCTCCCATTCTTATCTTTCACACCCTTACTGTTTCCCTTGCTACCTTCCCTAACTTTCTTGACTTCTTTCCAGAACAGTTTCTTACTCTCCCTCCATTTTACACTCAGATTCCTTCCAAATTCCTCATCTACTCTTCTCTTACTTTCCTTCACTACTCTCTTCACCACCCTCTTACTCTCCACGTACCTCGCTCGTTTCTGTCTCTCGGAATCTTCATTCCCTCTACTACCCAACCACTCTCTATATGCTTTTTCTTTTCTTCCACAGCTATTCTTACCTCTTCTGTCCACCATGCTGTACATTTCACTCCCCTCCCTCTTCTCCTCACTCCACACACCTCCTCACATGCTGCACAGATCTCATCCTTAAACACCTTGCTCATCTCCTCCACTTCCTCCATAACTTCCAGGTCGAACCCACCTAGTCGTCTTTCCACTGCTCTCCTGTACTCCTCCCTGACTTCCTCCTCCTGCAACCTCTCCACCCTCCTCACCATTCCACCCTCCTCTCGCCTCCCTCCCGCTCTCCTCACCCACTTCTTTTGTATACTAACCTTAGCTACCACTACATAATGATCAGACAGACCCCCTCCAATACCCCTATACACCCTAGCATCCATCACAGATTTCTTCATTCGTTCATCCACACATACATAATCAATCAATGACTTTCGTTCCACCACTGTCTTATCCTTCATCGTCAACATCCGTTTCCACGTGTACCTGTGGATCATTCTGTGTCGGAAGAAGGTGTTTGCTATCCATAGCCTCCTCCCCACACATACGTCCACAAGTGCACTACCATTCCCATTCACCTCTGATGGTACCCCCCACCCTCCCACCACTCCCTCAACTTTCCTATCACCCACCTTACCATTCATATCCCCAATCAGAAATATTCTTTCATTCTTGTCAAACTTCTCCAGGCACGCCTCCACATTCATCCAGAACTCCTCTTTCTTTCTTTCAAGTATATCCTCTGTCGGGGCATACACGCATACAATCACCCACGTTTGTATTCCTACTTTCATTCTCACCCACACAATCCTTGAACCCACAGACCCATACTCTCTTACACATTCCTTCCATTTGCTACTTACAAACAAACATGCACCTTCTCTCGCTGTTCCTTCACTCACTCCAGCACACACACCCATTCCACATTCCCATTCTCTCACATCTGAACCTTTCCATTTGGTCTCTGTCATTCCACATACATCCAGCCTGGCATTCACTAACACTTCCAGAACCTCTCTCTCTTTTGTGCCATCATTCATGCCACTAACATTCCACGTAGCCATTCTCAGAATGTCCGAAGGCATGTCCTTAGTCGGTCGTGGTTCGTCAACGTTGGTTCCGTCCGCATCCGAGGCTGTTCGTTCGTTTTTCTTTGCTTAGATATTTTTTCCGGGTGGGGGTCGCAAGCCCACCGACCCAACCTCTTTATTCTGTATTCCTACCCCTATTAACTACACGGCAGGACCACCTAAGTGGCTCGACAGAACCAAGAAAAAGGACTCAGCAACTCACACTTCATCCACCTGTGCCTGCAGCTTTAGACTACATAGTGTTAGAATAGGAGTGCAGCAGTTATATTAATTCCTACACCAGTGCGAACCAAGTGTATCTCTCTAATTGATGCCAGTGTAAGAATAAGAGGGCTAAGTGTATTCAATAGGTCCGTCGTGGATCCTCGTCAGTGCTAGGACTATTATATTGTGAATTATTCTATGTATCAGTGTAAGGTGAATTATTTGTGTTGTGTATTCAAGTGATTCTTAAAGGGAAATTCAGGTGTGTACTCAGTATTATATTTACCCTTTACGACTTTTGTGCATGTGTAGTTTGGCTTTAACTTCTCCAGTCGAGTAAGAACCTACCATTGTCCCCGGTAAAAACCCTGGCATAACATTCTTAATTCAAAATTTCTTATGCATTTATCTTCCCATAAACTACTTTCAGATCTCCAGTATGGTTTCCTTAAGGGCCACTCTAATGGTGATCTCCTTGCTTATCTTCCTAACTCTTGGTCATCCTCCATTCGGGACTTTGGTGAGACTTTTTTTATTGCACTAGACATATCAAAAACCTTCGATAGAGACAGGCACAAATCTCTAATTTTGAAACTACCCTCCTTCGGTTTCTATCCCTCTATCTGTGCCTGTCTCTAATTTCCTTTCTGACTGTTCCATAGCTGCAGTTGTGGACAGCCATCGCTCACTTCCTCAACCTATCAACTGCAGTGTTCCTCAGAGTTTTGTCCTGTCTCCATTTCTCTTTCTAATATTCATTAATGATCTCAACTGTACCTCTAGTCCTATCCACTCATATGCTGATGACTTTACCCTACACTATTCATCTAATTTTTCAAGTCAACCCAGCATGCAATCACTCCAAAAGTCACATAACGAAGCCATAGAATACCTATCTTCTGATCTATCAATTATTTTTGATTGAGGCAAAAAAAATCTTGTTACTTTTAATGCCCTCATGACCCAATTTCTCCATTTAACTAACCATTGCAATCTTCCGCAAGACTATAATATATTCTTCAACAGTATCTTTTTCATCCGACCTTTCTTGGAAAGATCATATTACCAATCCTGCTAAAACAGATTCTCAGAAATTAGGTGAGCTCAACCGTCGCCATGGGTTCTTCACCCCCGCATAGCTTCTTGCTCTGTATAGGGGCACAGTGTGCCCATGTATCGAGTATTGTTCGCATGTGTGGGGAGATTCCACCCATACCGCACTTCTCGAGAGAGTAGAGTCAAAAGCGTTTTGCCTCATCAACTCAATTCCTCTTACTAATTCCCTACAATTTCTTTCTACAGGCCGCAGTGTTTAATCTCTTTCATTCTTCTATCGCTATTAAAACAATCAGTGTTCTTCAGAGCTTTCTCAGTGCATACCCCCTCCCTTGCGGCGATTCCGAGGCACCCACCTTTCAATACAGTCCCTGTGGTAAAAATACTTATAGTTAAATCAATAGATTCGAAGATGCATTCTTACCTTAGATTCAAATAAGAGTTCGAGCTGTTTGTGGTTCACATATTCAAAGCTTCACTTGCATGTTCGATACTTCAACTACTTGTTATATAGTTTACCTATGTTAGGATCTTGATAATTGTCATCAGTTCACTCCAACACTTCTCCTTGTCAATACCTATTTATTGTTTCTTGCCAAATAAAGCCTTATGAAGACTAAAGGTTACTCTGTCGATTTCTCCTATACTACAATTTATTTGTCAGGAAACAATAAATTTACTTTGCTGGAGATGGAGAGACTACTTCGTCCTACTCGTTTTGAAGGCTCACAAGATACGACACCTGCCCAGTGGAATTATTGGCTATGCACTTTCACGAATTTCCTTGGTGCTGTTGGAGGCGACCCTGCACCTGACAAACTTAAGCTACTTGTGAACTACATTTATCCAACTGACTACGCTCACATTGCCGACTGCACTGCTTATGAAGAAGCCATTGATATTCTGAGGGCCATTTATGTGATACCTGCTAACAAAGTATTTGCTCGGCACCAACTAGCCACTAGGAAACAACAGCCTGACGAATCCGTTGACCAGTTCCTACAATCTTTAAAGTTGTTATCCAAAGACTGATGGTTTAAAGCAGTAACAGCTGATCTCTACACTCAGGAAGCTATACGTGATGCCTTTATTGCTGGACTCTCATCACCCGTAATTCGTCAATGCCTTCTGGAGAATGATTCTCTCACCTTGTCTAAAACTGTACAACTTACCCGGAGCTTGGATTTGGCTCAACGCAATGCCGAAATGTATGGAGCTCCTTGGAATTATGCTGCAGCTACTGGGAAAGCTTTTCCTACTGATTCCATTTAATCTTTGGTGGGATGCATGAGGGTATGGGAATCTCTGCAGCCGTCTTCAAAACTTTTTTTTTTTTTTCTGTGAAAGGTCTCGTCATCCCCGGCTCCAGTGTCCTGCTCGGAGTGCTACATGTCATAAATGTTGAAAGAAAGGCCACTTCGCCAGTGTGTGCAAATCTTCTATCCACAGTAATAGGCACAGTGGCGCTAGTGCTGCGACTATGGAGTTACCTACTGCAAAGGAACCTTGCCCCCATGTTTCTGACTACGAGATTTTGGCTACCATGTTTCCTACGTCAACCAGATGCCCTGAGACTCTTGCTGACTCTATTAATTTCTCCCCAGTTGCTTCTCCTGGTGCGCTGACTGGCTACCTGGGACAACTACAAGAGATTCTGAGACTGTACTTGATCCTACTCCTCCACTACTTGGGACAACTGGACTACCTGAGACAACTACAAGATATTCTGAGACTGTACTTGATCCTACTCCTCCACTAAGTACTATTGCATCTGCTAACCCTGCCCTCTGTTCTACAATTCCTGTAAGTCTAAATAATGCCAATGTGAATGCTCTAGTTGATAGTGGAAGTACTACGTGTTTCATACACCCTGATATTGTGAAAAGACCGAGTCCCATTTCTCCTTCTAAACAAACTATCTTCATGGCTTCTTCACCACTTGGCTCTTCTGCAGTCGGACATTGCTTAGTTCAGTTGAGAGTGAGGGACAACCATTATCCTAATTTCAAGCTTTCTGTACTTCCCCATTTGTGCTCTTAACATAATTTTGGGCCAAGATTTCATGGAACTGCACAAATCTGTTGAGTTTGACTTGCATGGTCCTAGACCAAAGCTAACTGTGTGCGGAGTGGCCTGTACGTCATTAGATCCTCCCTCTCTTCCCTAATTTAACCCCAGACTGTAAGCCTATCTCAACTCAAACTCGCAGATTCCTAAGGCTGATGCTGATTTTTTTCATGAGGAAATTCAGTCTTTACTAAGAGACGGGATCATAGAAAAGAGTCAGTCTCCTTGGAGGGTTCAGGTATTGGTAACTAGTGAGGAACGACTTAAGCGCCGTATGGTTATTGACTATTTCAGGACTATCAATCGCTATACACTTTTAGATGCCCATCCCTAGAATTAATGATTTAGTTCATGACATGGCGAAGTTCAAAGTATTCAGTAAATTAGATTTAAAAAGTGCTTATTAACAAATTCCCCTCAGAGAAGATGAGAAGCTGTACACTGCTTTTGAAGCTGATGGTCAATTATTTCAATACACTCGGATTCCCTTTGGTCTCACCAATGCTGTGGCTGCTTTTCAGCGTGTGATAAACTCTATCATATCAGAGCATAACCTGGAAGCTACTTTTGCTTACATTGATGATGTTATTATATGTAGAATGGGGCAGAAGATCATGATCAAAATCTTTTACGTTTCAGAGAGGTGGCCTCCAAGTATCAACTTACCTTAAATGAGATGAAATGCCAGTACAATTTGAACAAGATCAATGATTTAGAATAATGTATTGCTAATGAATCCCTTAGTCCTGACTCCCGACCTTGATTGTCTCAAACCCCTAATGGATATGCCTATTCCTTCTGATCCAGCCTCTCTCAAGCGTGCACTAGGTCTTTTTTCCTACTATTCCCAGTGGATACCTAATTGTTCCCGCCGCATTTTACCTCTTTTGAATTCTAAAAGATTTCCTTTAGTCCCTAATGCTATTCAGAGTTTTTATTATCTTAGAGAAGATATTTGCAAAACTTCTATTGCTGGATTTGATGAAACGCTGCCCTTGAATTTGCTGGTGAAAACTGATGCCTCTGCTACTTTCCTGGCTGCTACTCTTTCTCAACAGGGTCGTCCCATTACTTTTTTTTTCAAGGGTCCTATCCAGATCAGAGAGACTCCAACCTGCTATTGAAAGGGAAGCTGCAGCCATTGTGGAGGCAGTACGTAAGTGGAGATTATTTCTTGTTGGAAGGAAATTAACAATAATTACTGACCAGCATCTTTCATGTTTCACACTCGTCACTCCTCAAAGATAAAAAATTATAAGATCATGAGATGGCGTCTAGAACTGTCTGGATATCAGTATGATATCCAGTATCGACCTGGTAAGGACAATATTCCTTGCGACACCTTGTCTAGGGTATTTTTCAGCTGTCTCAGGACATCCACCAGCTTCCCTAGTAAAGCTTCATGTTTCTCTTTGTCATCCAGGTGTCACTAGATCGAATCATTTTGTAAAGACAAAGAATCTACCTTATTCTCTTGATGATGTAAAAAAGTGTGCTCACAGTGTTCAATTTGTTCAGAGTTAAAACCTAGATACTTCAGACCACCTGCAGCTAACCTTATTCATGCCATGCGCCCTTTTGATAGACTTTCTGTTGACTTTGTAGGTCCCAAACAAACCTGCACTCGCAACAAGTACTTACTATTAATAATAGATGAGTTTTCTAGATTCCCCTTTGTTTATCCTTGTCCTGATATGTCTGCTCGGACTGTAATCTCTTGTTTTCAGAAGTTGTTTTCCATGTTTGTTTGCCGTTCTTCTATCCACTCTGATAGGGGTGCTCAGTTTGTATCTAGAGAAGTTTCAAATTTTCTAATGGAACATGGTATAGTTATGACTCATTCCACCCCCTATCACCCCCAAGATAATGGCCAGTGTGAGCGAGCTAATGGTACCATATGGAAGGCCATACGTTTGGCTCTTCGATCTCGCAAACTTAAAGAATCTAAATGGGAGCTTGTTCTAGACTGTGTCCTTCATTCTCTTAGGTCTCTCCTATGCACTGCAACTAACCAGACCCCTCATGAACGACTGTTTTCTTTTCCCAGAAAATCCTCTAATGGCTACCTACCTACCCTCTTGGCTCACCTCTCCAGGGCCTATCCTCCTATGCAAGTTTGTCAGGAAATCTAAGTCTGATCCTCTGGTGGAGCCCGTCCGTTTCGTGTCTACTACACCTCACTATGCTCTGATTCGTTATCCCGATGGGCAGGAGTCTACGGTCTCCACCAGGGATCTGTCTCCTCCTGGAGGGCCTCCCTCCACTGATTCTTTGTTGCCTTCTGAGAATGATCCTCCTCCAATTGCCCCTGGAGAGACTGGTCCCTCAGATATAGAAACTATTCCCCCTTCAGTGCCTTCACCCTGTGGCAAGGAATCCCAGACCCTTCAGAGACAAGAGCCTCTTGGAGAGCCTACTCCTCTTCGTTGGTCTTCCAAAGTTAGGAAATCTATAGATAGGTTAAATTTGTAAGATTCCTGTAAATAGGTTTTATACATAACTATGTATATATATGAAATGGAAATACATTCAATATTATGTATTATGCTTAGTGTATAAAGTTATTACCATGTATGGTTATTAATGTATGGTTTATTATTGTGCATATTATTATTTAGTGGGGGAGAATGTGGTAAAAATACTTATAGTTAAATCAATAGATTCGAAGATTCATTCTTACCTTAGATTCAAATAAGAGTTCGAGCTGTTTGTGGTTCATATATTCAAAGCTTCACTTGCATGTTCGATACTTCAACTACTTGTTATATAGTTTACCTATGTTAGAATCTTGATAATTGTCATCAGTTCACTCCAACACTTCTCCTTGTCAATACCTATTTATTGTTTCTTGCCAAATAAAGCCTTATGAAGACTAAAGGTTACTCTGTCGATTTCTCCTATACTACAGTCCCACTCCTATTTTGTCCACCTCTCCACCCCAAGAATTACCAAATTTTCTCAGTCTTTCTTCTACTCAAAAAGTGAACTCTGGACTTCTCCCTCAATTAATCCTTCCTTCATTCTATAACTTAGACTGCTATAAACTTTGTGTGTTCATGCATTTTGACCCCAACATTCCTTGAATTTGGCTCTCTGTCACTCCTTTGGCTTTGAGGGAGACTCATTACAGGCAGCCTAACTTTTGTCTCCTTCATAAATATAGAGAGAAAAAAACGTACATACATACAATTTAGTAACATATATACAGTACTGTACAGTGCAATATATTACACAGCACATGTGAGACATATTTAGTTACTAAAACTCTATTGAATTTGAGGTAGGTATTAAAACTCTATGAGAAAGAGACTAAAGCTTTGTTTTGAGTATATCTGCCCTTCCTTAGAGTGACGAGACTGGTTGTAAATACTGCTAATAGGTGAAATGGGTGAATTTATTGATTAGTTTATTGAGTTAGCAAGATATTCTTGGGATCCCATAATGAATCTAAAACCTTAGTTGTAATTTGAATCTTCCGCCAATATGGCGAGAGTGCACAAATCAAAATAGGATTTGATTTGATAAATTATCTAAATTATATTTGTCTTAAATGTATTAACTCCAGCAATGTTAAATAACCTTAGTATGATATATTTGAATAGTTAGAGGGAATGAACCCCTGTAACTATCTTTTGTTAAATTGACTTGGTGATGGAAAACGAGCTTTTCCGTCAAACGCATTTTAGACCTGAACAGTGTAAGACATCCCCCACGTCTCTTCACATCTATATATCAACGCTCGGCCAGGAACTCTGCTTCCATAGTTAGAGTTCATTAAAGGACTCAACCTAGATCTACATTAATCCGGGAACGGCGAGAAGACTCTTAAACTCTCGGCTGCGCAGCCCCTGTAGTATACACCATACCCCTGTGCATAGGTATTCTGATTAATTCCTCACTAAAATCGTTAATTTACCATAAATATAATTAATACTTATCCATATGCACCTATTTTATGTTTAATATGAAGATAGTAACAAGTAACAACAATAAAACAAGTGGGAATAGTGTTTAGATGGTCAAAATCGCGAATTATAGTCGACCGGTCCATTCATGCGTTGTGGAGCAGAGCGAGCCGGACCCTCCCCTCGCGAGGCCTGAAGCTCGACTGACTCATTCACCCTACCTTACGCAACACACTCAATAGTCACATGACAACACAATGGAACCGGCCTGGAGATGGTGACACAAAAATATACCAATGAATAAGGGAATAACAGGGAAAATAGGTGATAAGTAAAGGGAGGGGGGGGGGAGGAGGGAAGGAGGGGACTTTGTCACATGTGAAGGAGTGATTGGAGGTATGGAGGGAAATGATCTCACTTAAACACCATTTTTTTTTTTTAAGTGCCACTGGGGTGTTTTAAATGTGTTTTTTTTAGGCCTAGGATCTTAAGTCTCCCCGCAGTCGCCTAGTAAAACCTCTTAAGAGTCTCCCAGTAGCTGCCGTGTTAAGAGTTTTGGTGGTGAAAGGCAAAGAACTTCTTAAGATCCAAGACCTAAAAAAAAACTTTTAAAAGGCCCCAGTAGCACTTAAAACAAAGGAATATATGATTAACTCTTTGGCTGCGGGGTGTTTTGGGCTATTTAGGGCATATTCAGGCACTCCTGAATGATGAATCAAGCATCTGCATTAAATGAACTGTATTCTGCCAAAAACTAGGCGAAAATAGCTTCAAAATGAGACTAGAACGGGCCTCGTACGTGGTCTGGTTCACCCGCAGCCGTGCCATAGAAACGCGGGAAACCCGCTATTTGTTAGCACTCGCTCGTTTGGCAACACTGTTGTGAGGCAGAGAGACACCCGCGCGAGACACAGTCTACCTCAGTGGGCCGCTCGCTGCTCTGAGGAACGGAGGTGGGCCCCTCACGCTCCCGCCCACTGACACTCGATTTTTACGGTTTTTACAGGTTTTTGAAGCC
Organism: Paralithodes platypus; assembly: GCA_032716605.1. Lineage (NCBI taxonomy): Eukaryota > Metazoa > Arthropoda > Malacostraca > Decapoda > Lithodidae > Paralithodes > Paralithodes platypus. Next base: position 12,602,083 of record CM064496.1, on the reverse strand, counting down.
TGGAAATTGCTGTAAATTGCCAGGACGTTCCAGAACGTCACCCGCAGCGAAAGGGTTAAGTGAGATCATTCCCCTCCATACCTACTATCACTCCTCCACATGTGTCAAAACCCCCTCCCTCCCCCCTTGAGTCAATAGGTAAGTTACCTTATAGTTTTGTCATTTGTTAATGTGAGTTAATAGGGTACCGGTAATCTTACCTAACCTAACTTTTTATTCGAGGATTCATTTTATTTTGGTGGTGCCCCAAACATAATTTAGCCTAGATTTATTTTGCCTTAAACCTTGATGAAAATAAGTGCACCGACGTTGTAGGCTATAATAATAATAGTATTTTAGAACAGCACATGTATGTCTATCTATTGCCTGACGCTGTGATCCCCGAAGGGGTGGCCACGAACGAACCGCCCCATGCACCTGTCCCCAGTCAGTCGACACCCCTCCTCCCAACCAGCACCGCCTTCATTCATATACTTCCTCACTCCATCCTTCCACCTCTCCCTCTCTGTCCTTCCACCTCGCTCTCGTACACCCTCTTAGTCAATCTCTCGCTTTCCATACATTCCATATGGCCGAACCATCTCAAATTGTTCCTTTTTCACACTTTCCAGCACATCTACCTCCACACCACACCTCCTTCTTACTTCCTCATTCGTCTGTCTATCCCTCCATGTAACTCCGCACGCACTTCTCAAGTAACTCATGTATGTAAAAGTACTATATAAATATTAATAAAGTAGACGTGCCGTTTTGCCCAAAATAAAAACGGCATACCCAATTCTGCAATGGGTCACCATCATCACTACTAATTTCTATCACCATTACTATCATCAGCTCTACTACTATTATAGTCATCACTACTACTCTTACCATCATCACTAATAGTCTCATCATCACTACTACTGTCATCATCACTATAACTTTCACCATCATCACTACTACTTACCATCATCACTAATACTGTCACCATCGTCACTACCATCATCACTACTGTCATCTTTATCACTACAAATATCATCATTACTTGTCACCATCTTCACTACTATTATGATCATCATCACTACTAGGCTACTAGTACTATCACCATCATCTGTCATCATCATCACTATAACTACAACCATCATCACTACTATTATCACCATCATCACTACTATTACCATCATCCCCACTATTACAACCATCACTTCTATTGTCAACTTAACCTAACCGATGCCAGGCGAGATGTTTTGGGCCACAGAACGCCATCATTGCTGGGTGGGGGTTAGGGGTCTGGAAGTGGGGGGGGGGGGGGTCAAAACCATATTTTGGACCTAAAATCATAACTATTGCACAAATTAAAAAAATATATATATATTACCGTCGCATTCACGCACCGAATGTTCGTGTGAAGTTTGGTGAGCCGCTTCGGGGCACACACACACAGAACGTCATCATTGCTGGGTGGGGGTTAGGGGTCTGGAAGTGTGTGGGGGGGGGGTCAAAACCATATTTTGGACCTAAAATCATAACTATTGCACACAAAAAAAAAAATATATATATTACCGTCTCATTCACGCACCGAATGTTCGTGTAAAGTTTGGGAAAATCCGTCGAACAGTCTAGGAGTTATCGGACAGACAGACAGACTGACAGACATTTCGGCCGGCATGTACCACTATACGGGGGGCGATACCACTCTGCTTACGCAGAGTTGATAATCAGTTTATTTCGGTCCGGAAGCCAATGAGGCTGAAAATACACAATTCCTTAACCTAACTTATCCTAAGTAGTAAAGATATTTGAATCTGCCTACCACAAGGGCACTTACATGCCCCCAGAAGGGGTAGGATGTGAGCAGGGAACCAGGTGGAACCCAGAAGTGGCGCATCCAAACCTAACCTCCACAGTCCAGATATTTTTTGACAGAAACTTCACCAGCAGGTAGCTGGGATCAAACCCGCGTTACTCGAGTCAAGCGACTTAGTGCGCTAGGCCACTGTGAGTCTGTGACCGTAAATATTATAATAATTGAAGTGTTAAAATTATGATATATTGCAAAAAAGTAATATCAAAGATTAAATGAAGTATGTAAGGGCAGCGCAAGATAACACACAGCATATAATCCACACAGGCACAGACCTTTAAGTGATAACAACAGAGCTTCTTGAGGGCATGTATCTGGAAGTAGTCAGCGAGGGAGAGCACATCCTCCACATTGGCCTCGGTGAGTATGACCCGACCAGTGTATATGAAGGTCAGGACCGTGTCAAGGACCTCACCCGACACATCCTCCAACAACAAGGTCTGTGTCTTACCCTCCACTAGGCCTGCTGACAACATTCCTCTGTGGGTACAAAACATTTCATTTACCCACTATCTACAGTACTGATCAGGAATACTTAAACACTACCTAATGATAAAATCAAGACAGTGATTATTAACAAGTGAATCCCAGTAACTTTATAATCAGTTTATCAAAATAGTTTGCCACTGTATCATAATTGTGCCCTAGAAATTCCTGTCCACGACTGTAAATGAAAGTCTTCTACCATCAACAAGACTAAAGTCGCCACTGCATTAAAGTAAAAACCTGGCCTATAAATACCACAATACAGGTGTGGTGGAAAGTGTCTTGGAGTCCCACTCAGTGCTCCTGAGATAGAATCTAGCTTAAGGTGTCAAATGTTTTTTCAATAGTACTGCTAATTGTTACTGTCTCTCTTGAGCAGGGAGATAGGAGGTTGGGTCAGCCTATAGGTCTTCCAGCTTAGCATCCATAGCGTGGCTCATCCAAAGACCTAGGGCTAGGTGACTGCCTATTCGGGACTTTCGGGTACCTGTACATAGTGCGCTACTTTGTTGCACCCTCCCATGTGGACACAAATCGGTAAACAAAATGTAAACCTTTAGCAGACATTCATAAGTGAGAAATACTATCTAAAAGCAACATTATGGCAATCAGAATTCCCAAATGCTGCAAGATGTCATTACAGTATATAGAAAAAGCCCACCACATCCTTATATCACAGCACTGGCCAGCGTACCTGAAGTATGGTGAAGCAGCTGCCAAGATGACCTGGTGTGCTTGGATGACCCGGTTGTGAGTCTTGATGGTCAGGTCAGTGTACAGTCTGGACCGCCATGCCTCAAACACACTCCGGGTCAGGGACATGTGCCAACCCTGGTCACTCACACCTTCAACCATCTCTGTTCAAAATAAAATTACAATGATTCAGTTGGATTTGTCATAATTTTTCTTTCTTTTATATAGCATATAAGTTTAAGGTAGGAAATTATCCTTTCCCAATATTGTTCAACCAAACCCCACACATCATGTGACCAGAGATAAAGCTGGTATAAGTTTCTGAATGAACTGAATTGATATAGGTTATGTTACCATTGTACAATAAAAATTATCAACTATCATGTCAACAACAATGGTTACTAACATGATGAGTCTACACAAATGTACATGCTACTGTATACGGTATGTTAATTTACAAAGTCAACACTACCAACATAAATGGCAACATTTGTAAGTGTCATAAATTTTCAACACCAGTCATCAACAACTACATGTTTGGGCCGTTAATGAGGATTCTGCCTAGTACCATTTAGGAGTACTATGCCATCCACAACCTCCTCACAACAACACATTTGTGCCGTACAACGTGTCCCAACCCAGCCACTACGCCAGTTCAAGAACGACAGCTGGAGGAACAGGACAAAGAGAACTGAAGGGCCATAGAAGAAGGCTGGTCGGTGTATACAAAGATCACCCCCTCAGCCAAGACCTACAAGGCCAGGGACAGCATTTTGGCGCTCATTGACCAAGTACAAGCAAGGAGGTTGGAATAATCCAAGGTACCCTAAACCCGGATCAAATAAGCCAACCCCAAATAATCCATACAAGGTTGGGCATACCAGTAGCCTACATCCCTAAAAGAGCCACAAGAATATTCATGACCTATTTAAGTAGCTCATTTGGGTCACGCTTGAGAATTTCAGCAAAGAGAGGAGCAACTTTGTCTCCATGTTGGTTGCAGTTACGTAAAACTCACTCTGAGTCACTCATTCGGGTAAGCCTGAGCATATCGGCAATAGATGTGAGCAGATCCGTCACTCCTGGTTAGAGTCACCAAACTCCTATTTGAGTAGCTCATTCAGGTTATGCTTGAGTATATCAGCAAGAGCAACCCTGTCAACTTCCGGTTGGAGTCAATCAACCCCCAACTTCAGTAGCTCATTAGGGTTACATCTGATTATATCGGCAAAGACTGGAGTAACTCAGTCACCCTCACCACTAGCAGTCAACTGAAGCAGCCCAAAGAAAGTGCCACCTAACTACCCACAGTCCAGACACACGACGCCTGGCCGGATCAACCCTTGGATGGACACAATAGTTACAATACATCTCTGTCTTTCAGAGACCCTTCATAAACCACACTCTATCATAACTCTTTGTCAATCCAAAACTTAACTTCTATTATGCCTGAAAGACTCTGTTATTGTGGTAAAAATAAAAGCTTACGATAATTAATTACTTTGCGTCTCACAACACCCGTCTTTCATACGCTTTTAATTATACGTCCCACTACCACACCCCCTTGATAATATAACTCAACTTATGTTGAACTTCTCTTTTGGGGGTTACACACTCTAAATACTTATTTGTTGCTTAATCAATTATTCCATGTATTGTTATTTTGCTAAACATTAACTTTGCCAATTTATTGTTATTCACAAGATTTACTTAGAATTTGGTGCCTTGTGTGCCTATAGGATTATTGTTATAATTTATGTATATCACTTGAATTCACCAACATATGTATAAACAAAACCTTATATACCATAACCTGTTTATTCTGTTATTGCCTGACCTTCCCACTCACTAGGCTACAGTATAAGGACCTTCCAATCACACAGTATACTGTAGATATTGCAGGCACTCTTTACAATAATTATGGCCAGTATCTGCCTATTTTTAACTGTCAGGGTAATTAATTATATATATATATGATGTTATTAACTGTTATTGCTATTAACATTCAGTGCTATTAACTGTTATTAACCCAGGGACTGCTTTGATTGTTTTCATCTCTGATTATAATATTTTATTAGATTAACCTATCTAACCTAACCTAACCTAACCTAATATAATATATGCATGTATAACAAAAATAACAAAATAAAAATAAAAAATACTTTAGATCCTAGTGGGATCGAAAGCGTCTCTTCCTGTTTACAAGACCTAACCTGTGCCAACTGAGCTACGAGGCAACATGCTGTCATCGGTTTGAAGGCTATATTTAACCCGGGAACGGCAAGGAGATTCTTAAGAGGTTTTGGTGGTGGAAGGCGACGGGGCTCTTAAGATCCAAGGCCTAAAAAAAAGCCTTTTAAAAGACCCCAGTAGCACTCAAAACAAAAGGAATATGTGATTAAGTGAGATAATTCCCCTCCATACATGTTACCACTCCTCCACATGTGTCAAAACCACCTCCTTCCCACCTTTCCCCTCCCCTTACCCCCCACTTCAATTATCACCTATTTTTCCTCTTATTCCCTTGTTTATCAGTTTATTTATCGCGCCAATATCTCCAACCCGGTTCCAAGGTCGTCTAGTGTGCATATGGAGAGCGTGGGAAGAGAAAGAAAGCGAGAGAGAAACGTCAGTCTGCCTTCAGGCCTCGAAGAGGGAGGATATACGTCTCGTTCGCCTTTCACCTCATGACTGGAGGATCGGCAATAATTCGTCTTTTTCACCCCTCAAATACTATTCCCACTTGTTTTATTGCTGTTACATGTAAATATCTTCATATTAAACGTAAAATAGGCACATATGAATAAGTAATAACGATATTTATGGTAAAATTATGATTTTAGGCGGGAATGAACCAAAATATCCTCGCTTGGCGGGAGGGTTTGAACTACCAATGGCGCGTCGCTCTCGGGTTAACCGCGGTTGGGCCTGTCGAGTGACCATTGTTTTGACGGCATGGTGCTACGAGGCTTGTTCCATGGCCTATCATACTATTATATCCCAAGAATCATCAGACACATTAGGTTTATCTTCGGCTCTTTTAAACTATATCTGCCAAAGCAAAATGCATCCGATCTTGTGAGTGGCCCAAAGATGCGCTGATATCACTATATAAATAGATACATGTGCTTTCTGCTTGGTCATTCTCCATCCACAGTCCCCACCTTTGATTTAACTTTCTCGTATGAACACTTTTTTATTCTCGCCGGAAATTTTTCGGCAACTCTTCCCCGAGGTCCCCGAGGTCCCCGCGGAATGGAAACTGAAAATGGCCATGTGAGGAAGCAGCTCAAGACCTTCCACAATGACCAAGACTATCCAGCCTCCAGCCAGAGAGAATAGACTTAAATCCCCTCTAATTTTCCCATTAATTAGAGACTCAATGAGTCCTCCAATGGCCCTCGGAAAAATCACTAACGAATACTTAGAAAATCGCTGAGTCCTCCCCTGAGCCCCGTAAAACCACGAACGAATACTTAGAGTAATTCTTGTTTCGTTTTTTGAGTTCCTTTTTAACTACAAGTCCAATTTCCACTTGGGGAAACAAAACACATCATATCCTTGATTGCTTATATTAAATACAAATTATTATAGTTGGTTCTTCTATAACCTACACAAAAAAAGGATTTCATACCAGAATTAACTTCATACCCCCAACGGAAGTAGGCCGCACTCCGAAATGACCCCAACCAAAATGGCCACAAACTGAAACGGCCACAATCCTAAATAGTTACAATCATAAATGGTCACAGGTCATACTGGCTGCAAATATAAATGGCCACAGACCGAAATGGCCACACGGGAGAGGCTCTCACCCGCACGCAGGTAGTGACTGTCTAATGATAATGTACGACAGGTTGGGAGAGAGGTATCCTGGCAAGGATTCGAACCCACTCACTCCAGGTATATTTGGGAGAGTCGGGTACCGTAACCACTCTGCTCATGGCCAAGTAGTTACAGTGCCCGACTCTCCCAAATATACCTGGAGTGAGTGGGTTCGAAGGTAGTGACTGGTTAAATTAAAATGTAAAACTTGCAAACTAAACAAACCAAAACTGGGACAAAGACAATATAAAGTCAAATTAACTTATCAAAATCGCTATGTGGAAACAACGCTTACTAAAATACTAAAGTCAGTCACCAGCACTCACACTGGTTCAATCCACCACTTAGATTGACAGTTTTTTGTGTGATATATTGAACTGTATATATTATACAATCTTAGATTAAGAAACTGGAGCACAATATCGCTCAAGTATATCTACTGTAGTTGTAATATGAAATACTGAATGCATCAAAATGAGATGCCAGTTGATGGTGTAATCACCAAACATATACATTTGCATAAATACATAGTTAGGTGTAGGGAGGTATAAGTAGGTAGGTGTAGGCGGGTGTAGGTAAGTCGGGGTAAGTGTAGGTAGGTAGATATAGGTTTAGGTAGGTGTAGGTAAGTAAGAGTAAGTGTAGAGACGTATATGTAGGTACCGGTAGGTGTAGATTAGTAGGTATAGATGGGTAGGGGTGATTAGATTTTACACATTAACCAGGGTTGGCATGATTAAAATCAAAGAAAAAAAATCATTGATTAAAATCATAATTGATTTTTTTATTAAGATATCACATTCCAAGTAATCATAAGTAATTTTGCGCTAATCTTAATAGTCTACTAACATTTTTACCCTCTTAAACATTATATAGTAACCTATATCAACAATATTTTATATATTTCTAATAAACTTTTGCACTACCGGTAGTTCAAGAATTTAAGATATTAAATAAATTGTGTTCTTTCATAGAAAATTAATTATCTTTGCTCTTTAACCCTCCTTGCTCGGCTGGACACCATATTTATGATGGTGACCCATCGCAGAGTTGGGTATGCCGTTTTGATTTTGGGCAAAACGGCACGTCTACTTTATTCATTGTTGAACTAATGTAAATAGACCGTAGCCGTGGCTGCCGATACTGCATCGTCGCATTCGAACAGTTCTCAGTAGCATCACAAAACAGCCGGTTTTATTTCCCACCTCACACAATAACCGCTTAATGTACAGTGTTCTACTCTTCACCCATCGTAAGATAACGCCGAGTACTGCCTCTCGTATGTATATAACCTAGGGTAAGCTATTTATTTGCAGAGATATGAGTATCTTTAAATGACGAAACTTGGGAATGTACACGGTTCTAGGCTCGCAGTGGCCAAAACTGACCTACTTATCTTCACAATAAAAACTGAACCTCTTCTAGTCTTCACTCATAGTAAGGTAACAAGTACTGAATCTGGATAGATAGATATAACCTAGGTTAGGCCATATTTTGGTAGACAGTATTTATAAGCGCGCCAAAATCCTGAGAATTCGACGATTCATCCAGATTCAGCATTGGCGGGAAGGTATAAATGGCTGTTCGGCAAGGGTTAAATTACTATGATTTATTTGTTTTTCTGACATATTATAATCAAACTAATAGCCTTTAAGATGTAGGAATACTGGTATATATACTTACAGTATTATACATGTTTTGCGCAAAATGGAAGTTTGTGTACAAAAATCGAAAAAATAGATTTTAATCAAATATATCCGATTTTGATAAAAAAAAAATCAATTATTTGAATTTTTATTAAATAAATCGGATTTTTTCTCAACCTTGACATTAACGAATAACGGTCAACGTTTACACATTATCTCGCTTCAACAAATGAACTGTTGTGGGCAATTGTACTGTATATATTAAATTGGTATTACAGTACTCTCTAAGATGAAATACTACACAATATTGGTAATAGTTGCATTAAAATAACCGTCACTAACTCATATATATATATATATATATATATATATATATATATATACATATATATATATATATATATATATATATATATATATATATATATATATATATATATATATATATATATATATATATATTACAGTTTATGTTAATTATATACATATATATATATATATAATTAACATAAACTGTAATATATGGAAAGATTGCAAATGTCGTTATAATTGTTTATAAATATGATAAGTCAATCCCATAAAAATACCATCCCATTAATAATAAATTAAGCATAGGAAAATTGTTTAATTATTAGTGAGAAAATTACATACAAAGGAGTACAAAGGAAATCAAGCAACACCAGGTCGAGTGACCCCTCTAGGCTGCTTGTCCTCCAATACACTGAGGATCAAGTGTCCAAACAGTGGTTTAGAGTGGGTAAGGAATCATTGGAAAGGGAACTACTAATGTCTGTGGCAGGATTAGGAAGTTAGTAGGGGACAGATGGGTTAGTAACATAATACAGTTATAAGTGATCTTTCGTATATCTGGGAGAAAGAGAGTAACGTCTTAGTAACATATATACACAATAATCCTTGATGAATTTGAGGGGAAAATAAAATAAAGTTATTCATTTACAAAAACAGACAGTCGCAGGTTTGATGCAAGATATTTGTCTAGGCGAAGTTTAAAAGAATCAACGGTGCTGCAGTCTATAACATCTCGGGGAATCCCATTCCACAAGTTGACAACTCGATTGAAGAAGAAATTCGTAGATTCGTGTGAGTTAAAAGATTTACCAATAATTTTGCAACCGTTTCCCCGCGTGTAATTAGATTGATCGATAGTGAAGTACTTACTACAGTTCATATTGTCGATGCCATTGATGATTTTGAACACTTGAATTAAGTCGCCTCTTAATCTGCGCTGGGTTAAAGGAAATAGATTTAATTCTCTAAGATGCTCCTCGTATGGTTTGTTCTTCAGACTAGGTATAATTTTGGTAACTCTACGTTGAACTCGTTCTAGCTTGTCTATATCTTTTTGGTAATAAGGGCACCAGGATTGAACGCAGTATTCCAGAAGAGGGCGGACTAAGGAATTGTAAAGAGTTAGGATTACATTTTTGGATTTATGCTCAAATGACCTGCCTATAAAGCCAATTATTATACGGTACCACCTAGAAAATCTAAAGTTAAATCATTCAATATATAAACGAGAAATGATAACGTTGCCTACACGTCACACCATCTTATAAACATAACCAACCCTATGGCCATCACAACCTTTACAACCACAACAATCACAAATGAAAATGGGTAAACGTCACACGCACTTATCTGTATTTCTGGCTACCAGTTCCTTTGTTTACCTGTCTTTGTCTCTATACATTTATACATGTTCCGGGTCTACACATACAGTACATACACACACACACACACACACAAATATATATATATATATATATATATATATATATATATATATATATTGTTATAACAGGTTTTTACTGAGGTTGTATTGACTTTATAGGTAGGTTCTTACTCGACTAGAGAAGATGAGAACACAAGCGCGAAGGCAATAGAGGATAATATAATGCAGAGTACAAACACAGATTATTTTTATTCACACAAATCATATAGGTAGAGGTGCAATGTTACATAAGAAATGGATAGGTTATATATAACAGCACTAACGAGGATCCACTACTTGTCTCAAGGGGAAGATATAGGTAGGTTCCGACGATCTCTGAAGACGTGGCTGCCTGGTATTCCCTACGACGTCCTGGTCCGTGGGGGTGGTCCTGTCGTGTGACGGTGACAGAAGGCAGGGGAAGATTTCCTTGTAGATCTTCTGAAGACTGTAGATGTTAGGGTCTTACATAAAAACGAGCCGTTTCACCAGTGTCTTACGCTCTTGTATCATAGGATTAAAGTAAGGAGCCGTTTCACCAGTGTCTTACGCTCTCTCTTACAATCCAGACCTAGACTTCTATGGGAGTCTCTGGAGGAACTTATATGTTGGAATTTTGGGATGTTATGAGTACGAGCCGTTACACCAGTGTCTTACGCTCTCGTATCGTAAGGACTAAGTAGGGAGTCGTTTCACCAGTGTCTTACACCCTCCACTACTAAAGTCCTGACTTAGAGGGAAGCCGTTTCACCAGTGTCTTATGCTCTTCCAACCAAGTCTTACTGAAGGGGTAGGTTTACTACAACTAAAGCACGTGGCCAGTGCTGCATAGTCGAGTTATAGTAATTCCTGTATCAAGGCAAAGTGCTCGATGTTGGGTTGCACCAGTGTGGCCCAACAAGGATACATGTAAATCCTTGATATCTTCGAGAAAAGGAGCCGAGTAGTTCCACCAGTGTCTTACTCCCTCAAGGCACTTTTCTCGGATATACTCCCAAGTCTTCCAGTTATCTAGCCTGTCAGTACGGTCTAGAGTATCGTTCCAACTGTACTGATGATGGTTTTGGCTGGAGAGGTCTTACCAGTTTCGCCGTTCCTTCCGGTTGCGCATCTCGGTGTTAGAAGGGCGGATGTGCTTGGAGGAAGGTCTATGTCGACGGCGGTAGCCCATTGCAGGATTCGTGCCACGGCGGTGGTGCATCTCCGGGCAAGATGGGCGCGTGGTGGTTTGGGGTTTATGGAGGATTTCTTCTCCCTGATATTTGTATCGAACCTCTCTTATTTCCCTGGTGATGTCAGTGGATACCCTCACTGTTAGGTCCTTTACTGGGGTCAGGGGAAGTGGCGAGGTGATGCTGACGACCCGGGCCTGACGTGGTGAGGAGGCTCTTGTGTCCTCTTGCCTTAGCGGCGTAGTGACAGGAGTTGTTATTGGGGGTCACCTACCTACCTATGTCACCTATGTGGAGTTCGCCACTCTTGCTAGTGGCACCGAGGAGTGCATCACCCTTCGTTGTTGTTTGAAAATTGGTGCAGCAGACTGTTCGAAGGGGCGGAGCGCTCCCCTGCGAAGATGGGCTCGTCTGGCACTTTTTGTAGTTCGACATCGAGGGTTCTCTTGAAGCTGTCTAACGAGACGCCTCTCATGTCTCTTACTCGCCGCGGGAGTTTGTTGAAGAGACGTGCTCCTCTATGTGATAACCAGCCCTCACGCAGAGAGCCCATACCACCCTGATCTTTCATCTTGGGGATATCGCATTCCCAACCTCTCTTATCACTGAACTTCATTGCTATTGGGGTATGTAGATTTGGTACAAAACCCTCTGCGATTTTCCATGTATATATTATTAAGTATCGTTCCCTTCTACGTTCCAACAAATACAGCTTTAGTGATTTTAAAGGCTCCCAATAGTGTAATTGTTTTACTGAGTTTATATGTGAGGTGAAGTTCCTTTGTACACTTTCTAAGTCATTAATCTCACCTGCTTTGTATGGGGATGTTAATACGTTACAGTATTCTAGCCGCAGTAGCACCAGGGATTTGAAGAGTGTTATCATAGGCAATTCACTGCGAGTTTTAAATGTACGTAGAATCCAACCTGTTAGCCGTTTCGCAGCTGCAACTTTGACCTGGTTATGTTCTTTGAAACCCATATTTTCAGACATTATCACCCCAAGGTCTTTCACATTGTCTTTACGTTCTATTATGTGATTGGATTCTGTTATGTACCTTGTGTTCTCTTTAACGAAATCATCATCTCCGTATCGTATTAATTGGAATTTTTCTTCATTAAACTGCATTTTTTTATCCCTGGTCCACTGAAACACCTTATTTATGTCCTCCTGCAGCCGGCCTGTGTCTTTACTATCATACTCAGTTTCTTGTCATCCGCAAAGGAAGATACTGTACTGTGTCTTGTGTTGGCATCTATGTCACTTATTAGAATGAGGAAAAGAAGGGGCGCTAGCACTGTTCCTTGGGGAACTGAGCTTTTGACGTCTGAAGGCACAGATGTTACTTGGCTTACTGCTACTGATTGTTTTCGGTTCACGAGGAAGTTGTATATCCACCTTCCGATTTTACCTGTTATCCCTTTTGCTTTAAGTTTGTGTGCAATAATACCATGATAACATTTATCAAATGCCTTAACAAAATCGGTGTAAATGACATCCACGTGTTTCTTTTCTTCTAGGGATTTAAGAATTTTGTTGTAATGTTCTAACAGTTGCGAGAGACATTATCTTCCTGCTCTGAACCCATGTTGATCAGTGTTGTGTAGTTCAGTTTTTTTCCATAAATGTTGAGATTTTGCCTCGCAGGATTCGCTCGAAAATGTTAATGATGTGGGAAGTCAGAGCTACTGGGCGATAGTTTTTTGGTTGTGCTTAATTACTCCTTCCTTTATGCAAAGGGGCAATTATTGCATTTTTCAAACTATCCGGTATTTCTCTAGTGTCTAGACTCATTCTCCACATTATAGCCAGGGGTTTTGAGAGGTTTTCCTTACATTTCATTATTAGGATTGAACTCCAAGAGTCCGGGCCTGGTGCCGAGTGGGATGGCATGTTGGTTATGGCTTCTGTTGTCTTTTGGTCCAAAATTAATATCGAGAATCTAGGGGGTTTCCGTGGGGGAATATTCATGACAAATTCATTTTGGTCTCTGATTGCTTTTGTTTCGTCAGGCTTACTGAAGTCTGTTTCATACTGTAGACGTAATGGTTCACTCATTTCCTTTTTGTCACCTGTTTACGTTTACGTTTACGTTGAGGGACCCGCAGAGGGCCGCTCTCGGGCGGCATGATATGCGGGAGTTGTGCTTTTAGGACTAATGGTTAGGGACAGGATCAGGATTAGGGATGTAATGATTGCTGATCCTAGTTCTAAATGAATCAAGGGTGGGGCTATTAACTACATGAGATGGGAGGTGGTTCCACTCTTGGATGATGCGGGGAAAAAATTATTGTCTAAATATATCCGTGCTTGCCTGATATGTGTGGTATTTTAGGTTGTGGCTGCGTCTTGTAAATCGTATACTTGTAGGGTGTAAATATATATCTTTGTCTATATCTACTAAGTTGTTAGTGATTTTATATAACATCTGTTTTGTCTGTGCATTTGTCTTCTTGCAAGTGGGTCGAGTTTAATGTCTTGTTTGAGCAAAGTGACAGATGTATGTGTGTCTGTAATCACGTCTGATCCATCTTGCAGCTTTGTTTTGTATGGCCTCTAGTTTATTTATATTGTTGTGAGTGTGTGGATCCCAGACGGTGTCGCAGTATTCTAAGTGTGGCCAAACAAGTGTTTTAAATGCTAGAATTTTAATGTTTGTGTTGCACTTGGTGAGATTCCTACGCAGGAAGACCAGGGCCTTATTAGTCTTTGCTCTGACGCTGCTAACGTGAGTGACCCATCATCCTTACTTAGTGGGCCGATGTTTGATGTGGTTTTAGTTTTATGTTTAGCGAATGAAAAGAAGTACTTGGAGTTTTCCTTTATGCTTGCAATAGCTTTGCTCTCCTCTTCTATTTGTTGTAGTTCATATGAGATTCTTAGTCGTTGTTCAATTTCCACAATGTCTCTATCTATTTTGACCTTTTGTCTTTCCTGTAGATTTTGTTGTGTGCGTCTTCGTGTTAGTAATTTTCTTCTTCTGTACAGCTTCCTTCTTTCCCGTTCTTGTTTGCTTCTTCGTCTTCTTTGTCTTTCTGGTATGTGGTGGCTACAGATTTGGGTCATGGTTTCCGTTAATAGGACTAGGCATTTTGATGGCGTCCGGTTGTTCATTAAATCTTCCCAGTCTATCTCCTCCATTTCTTGGTTTACCTCTTCCCACCTTATATTTTTGCTATTGAAGTTAAATTTGCTGAATGGACCAGTTTTTGGTCTAGTTTCTGAGGTGTTCTGTACACTTGCTAGGGTTGTTTTGATCTCAATTAATTTATGATCTGACTATGTTGTGTCCGATATGTTATCACTGTGTAGGCTACTAGGGAGTCATCATTAGTGAAGACAAGGTCTAAGATATTGTTTCCACGTGTGGGTTCGGCAATATGCTGGTTAAGACTAAAAAAGTCGCAAAGTTTAAATAATTCTCTTGCGTTTGCTTCTCTGGAGTTATTCGACACTACTTGGTCTTGGTCTTCACTTGATGTTTGGAAGGTTAAAATCTCCTAACCACATAATATTTAGTGTCGGGTTTCCCAGGGCTTCCACTTCTGATTTTATCATGTTGAGCTGGGTTTTGAATTCTTCTAAGGATGAGTCAGGAGGTCTGTATGTGACAATAACTGCTAAGTTTAGGGATTCTATTTTAACTCCAAGTATTTCCACTAATTTATTACTGTCATATAGAAATTCAGTAGATATCAGCGTGTCATGAATGTACAAGGCTACACCTCCACGTGTTATATGCGTTCTGTCCGCCCTATGTAGGTTATAACCAGGAATCCATACTTCACAATCTGCCTGATCTTTAATGTGGGTTTCTGTGAGTGCCGCAAATATAGCGTTTCCTTCTTCTAGCAGGCCCCTAATAAATGGTATTTTATTTGTGGTTCTATTTTTTAGACCTTGGATGTTTGCAACAAGATGGGGGAGGGGCTATTTATTCTACTATGTGTACCTAGTAGTCCTTGGCAGGTATTTGGTGTTGCTCGTAGAGCACATCTTTGTGCCACGCTCGGGAGGACAGGAGGTACTCTAGCTGGTCTATTTGTTTATCTTGTTCTGCCATTTTCCATAGTGTCTTCTTCCTCTGTCTCGTCCTCGCAAAACTTGAGTTTTTTTTATTAACATTTGGGTTGTTTCTGGCTATCCTGCAAGTCCCCCTAATATGGAAATCTGAGTATTTGTTATCATAGCATTTCTTATTCTCTAGTGATGACTGGCAGAGGGGTGGGTGGTGGTATTTGCAGTTTTCACCAAATCTGCATTGGCCATCTCTGATCATAATGTTGCAAATTTTGAGGTGCTCAAATCTGCATTTTACTCCACTAAGTTCACCTTTTGGTCCAAAGTGGCACATTCTTTTCATGTGATATCTGCATACAGGTGTAGCTGATCCTTGTGTGCCTGAGTGTGATGATGTGGTTATTGATGTTGCAATTTCCTTTGTATCGGTATGCATATGTTGCCTTGGGACCAGTCCAGATACTTCACGAGTGGTACTACCTGTCTCTTGGTTGGTTGTGGTTGAAGCACCCTGTACTGCCGTGGTTGTGGTAGATGGCAGTTGGTTTTGATTTTGAGAGCTATCCCCTTCATTTCTCTTACGTTGTTGTTGCTCGGGGGAGTTGGGCACAAAAAAAGTCCTTATGCCTGGGCGGTGGTTAGGGGTGACAGAAGGGTCTCAGTTGGGCAGATAGAGGGTGAAGGGGGTGGAGGTGGCTGAGAGGTAACTTGTGGGGGTGTGGTTGATTGTGAAGGGCACTGTGGGGGCAATTGAGGTTGAGAGTCACGTGGGGGGGTGTGAGGTTGAGAGTTACGTGGGGGTGTAGGGGGCTGAGAGATATGGATATTTGTGCGTGAGGGAGAGTGTGCGCATACAGGTGACAATGTATTACTGTAGTGTGACAGCCAGTAACTAAGATCTTCTATGAATCGCGAGCATGATGTTAAGTTTGTCGGGAACTGTGTTTTGTTGTCAGAATGGGGTGAAATATATTCATTTAGCAAGGCCATTTGGACTTTTTGGCCAATTTTCTCCATTACATCAGTAAATTCTTCTTGTAGCATAACAGGGGTGTCTTTCAGCATTTTCTTGAGTTTAAGTTCATTTAATTCATTGAAGCAATTTACACATGTAAGTCCTTTTTTTTTTCCTTTGTTGTGCTTACCCATGCATTGCTGATGAAATAGCAATTACATTCTTCACATTTGGCAGTTTGGTTCTCGGACTTTTGCTTGCATTTAGTACACTCACGCGTACTAAAAGTTGCTCAGGGGTGGGGTCTTCCTTCCCCTACTCTATCCTGGGCAGGTGGAAGGGGGGAATCGGGTCCAAGTCTACCCCCACCTTCCACCCCCAACTCCCCCACCTTCCTTCTCTAGCTGGCAGTTAGTGATTAATGACGATTGTTCTCCTGAATTGCAAATTATTGTTAAACCATCATATCACATGCTTACAATGACTGTAACTTTTAAAATGTATAAGGAATTTATTAATAAATATACTGTATAATTGTATTCTCAAAATGAGTCTCTATATACAACGTGTGTTACAAGAATTTCAGCTGTAGTGATCTTCTCTCTCTCTCTCTCTTTCTCTCTCTCTCTCTCTCTTTTAACACGCTGACTACGAGGTCAGTTTATTAAGTTTTTAAATTATGTAATGGTTTGACAATTTGGATCATAGCAAAATGTTTAGCCTCAATATGAATACGATACGCAACCATGGCTGACAGTTAGAATTGAAAAGGTTCAGAACTAGTATTTGTGGAAACTGTTTCCCGTTTAAGAACTGTTCAACCTGGAACAAACTTTCCTCAGAAGTTGTAAATATTTCCTCAATTGAGCAGTTCAAGAAGAGAGTAGTCAGTAGATGGTATTTTGCACACTTTGTAATGAGTGTAGTGCACTGAACAATGTCTCTCCTTCCACTTCGAATATTTCCCCGAAATGGACCGTAAGGTCTTTGAGATACTAACTATTCCTTGTAACTCCTTGTAGCTCTCTCATAGCACACACTTTTTACAACCAAGATATAACGAGTCTGAATGAGGTATATTTCTCTTTATTAGTAAAATGCCACAGGAACGCTGTGGTACGAAAATCCTGAGAGCGAAACCTCCAACCCTAACGAGCCACAGGAACAAAAATCCTGAGAGCGAAACTACCATCCCCAACGAGATCCCAGGCCCCTTTTTCCTTTCCCGATTGGTCTCTCTCTCTCTCAATTCATTCCACATATTATACGTCTCTCAATCACAGTCTTCTAATATTCAAACCACAATACTTTCCTCACTGATATTCTTGATGTACCACCTAAGTATGTATTTAATTAGGTAACCACCATACAGACTATAATACTTTCATTGTGTAGGTTCGAGGCGATCTAAGACACCTTAACTTCCATTTCACACCAAATCAGATCGTGATTACGTCAGCCCTGTATTTAGTTATATAACAATCATAGCCCTCCAATTCTAAGTCTCTAACCTCCCACTAACTATAGATTCCCAACCTTTAACCACGACTCTATACACCCTAAAATGCCCCAGAACGAGAAGCCCACCACAGAAGCCACGAGCGAACACCACACAGAAACACCCGAAAGAAAGGTCCACAGAACGCAGCGGTGGCGGACCACGACTGTGAGGACGGGACCTCTAGACGACTTCAAGTAAGAACGAAAGGACCAGCTGACAGAGCCAGCCAATTCAGACAGGCCCAAGCCCGCAGGGCTAAGCAGCTCCAGGCCGCACCTACAGTACCTACCCCTTCTAAACTGACCATTTTCCACACCTCACGTACACTACCCCCTCGTGTCCTACACTTCTAACTACAATGATGATGAACAGGAATATACATTCATATTAAAAACACCCATGCCCTGTCCCGAGGTTGAGCCAATGCCAACAAATCAGACAGCCATATATCTATGTATGTTCTTACATCCGAGAAGTAGATGTTATATATCTTAGAAGTTAAAACACCCACGCCTGTCCCTAGACCTCGTATATCATTTCCCATGACGAGTATAGATATATGTAACCCGTGCTCAGTCGCCCCCTTGCATTGTTCCTCTAGTAACTAAGTGTCTCTATAATATTAACTGCCACCAGTATTGATACGACATAGCGGCACTGTCCTTGTGTCGTATTGTGCCAAGTGCAGATCAACCAGGTTTCATCACTTTATTAGGACGACGACTATAATGTCGTCGTTCATCGATGTATTCAATCCTTAGGTTACGTATCAATATTAACATTTCCTAACATATCTTGTCTTGCCAGACTAAGTCTCTGAAGACCCATCGCCCCCATAAAATCTATGTATTCAATCCTTAGTTTAAGATATTAATATTAACATACCCTAACATCTTGTCTTGCCAGACTAAGTTTCTGAAGACCCATCGCCCCATCAAATCTATGTATGCAATCCTTAGGTTAAGTATCTTTATCCGCCATTGTGTTCACCTTTTTCCATTTACTTTTCCACAATTGTCATACGTCTTCCACTTGCCTGCTTCGTATCCACAGTCCACACTACGCCAATTTGCTTCGTGTCCTACACCTCTTACCCCAACCAGAGATTGTATGGATAACCTTTGTTACCAGTATCTATCATAGTATTCCTAAACAATAACGAAGTACCCCTACGAACTGCCGTTTTTCTTTGGTCTATATTTCATAGAAAACACAGTTCCCAGGGACACCTAGACATACAAGAAATCGTGTCAAATAATAGGTCCATAACCCCTCGTATTGACGAATAATAATACACCATGTTTTTCCCTACTTTATCCACAGTCAAGCACACACCTACAGTTAACCTCCTTCTTCCCCACCGCTCCACAGTCCACATGATTCCATCTTTTCCAGACTCATATACCACCCCGTATTTGCATCCCCCGGTAGCATTTGGCTAACGTACTTTCAGTCCTTTCAAACTCCAATATCAATTGTAGCCTAATGCCACCCCCACGCCCAGAGACCTTAGGGTTAAATTTCCCTGTAGCCCCCTGAGCTTCCCCCCCTCTCATTAAGATACCCGCGCTTCTCGACTCTTGTCCGACCTAGCCTCTCTCTCATACCTCTTGAAGATCCTTGATTTTTCCGTTGCTAACGCTCTCCAACCTTTTATATATATACTCCTATCCAGCCTGCCTTCACTTAGTAGGCCAGAACAACATTAGAACTTTACTAACCCCTTGCATGCCATCTATTCTCTTACAACCCATTCACAACCCTGCACCCAATGGTCGTCGGTGCGAGGTTCGCCGCCTCGCCAGTAACTAACTTCTATTGCCATACTTCCAGATAAATGTGGCAGAGTTAGCAACCCGTCTCCACCACACCAAGCAAACCATGAAATTAACAACCAACCGATTATAACCAGCTAGCCAAGGCACCTTCGGTTTTGATATTAAAAACACCCACATCTGTCTCATAAACAGAGGGTTATTACAAACACTGGTGATATGGCAAGCCCTAGCCACAGCCGCCGGACGACCATCACAGAGAGAGGGTGCCCAGCTACCCTTTTTTACCCACCCGAGGAGGGAGACCCCCACCCCTGCGGAGGTATACCTGACCCCTGTTTTTACTCCCGGGTCATTGCCAGGTAGCACAGGAATTCTTCCTATCAATGAACTAACCATGCATGAATAACACCTTTACTAACCTCTATTAACTCACAATAAACCATTTACCTTTCTTGCATACTCTGATCACTAAATTAGCACCTCAGCTATACCATAGAATGAAGATTGAACAATCTAAGAGAGATGCTCCTATCACAGCTGTCCCCATCCTCCTCGCAAAGTAGATCCAGTCTCTCTCCCCTCAATACTTCCAGAATAGCCAAAATAGTACCTCTTACTAAGGCTCAGTTATATTAAAATATGAAGGCTTCCTATAGCCATGTGCCACAACAGTAATCACCATCTTACCTAGTCCCCATATCTATTGAGAGCTCAAATAAGTCCATAAGACTCGAGATCCCTATGGCCTACAGGGCCCAAAACCGAGCCTATAAACCCAGCTCCAGCCCCCAGTAAAATTAGTTGAAAGCTAGACACCAACCAGTGGTCACTACCCTGAAGTTAACCTCTAGCTCTGCCCATGTGTTGTTCCGGAGTTGAGAGATTCCAGAGCCAGCAGACTCCGTGGCAGACTTGAATAGAAGGACCTGTCCACGTATTGGAGAACTTCATACATATGGACACCCTGGACGGCCGCGGAACCAGTCGCTAGCCCCCAACATCATGGACGCAAGATAACCAGGACCAGACCCATCAAATACTACCCAAGATTCACTCTATCAGTACTACATTACTACAATGCTATTTAGAGAGGTCACTTATTCATATTTCTACGAAGTGGCCATCTCTTTGCCCCAGTATAATTCATATAACCATTCAAAATAGGAAGTGCTAAGCGTATCAGTGTTCATTAATTAACAGGCGATACTAACTCTCGTAATCAACTATATACCCAGATATTATTACATAGAAGTGAAACCCTAGTGATATCTGAATGTTCGCCCACTGATTTGCGTTCTATGTATTTCTGAAACAAGAATATAAAACTTAGATCAGTACCCCCTGAGGTTACTAGAATTCCCGTGCTCTAAAATACGCATGTCTAATCTAGTCTGTGAACTGCCACTTGTGCACCAGAGCTACCAGTAATAAATCTAACAGTGAATATGATTCTATAAGTAACATTGATGGTCTTCGGTATATAAACCTGTTGAATTAAAGCCAGTGATCAGAAGATTAATACCTGAACGTTGGAAGTGGGAGACTAGGCTCCATCCAGATCCACTTATGCTAGTGTTGTTCAAATCTATATTTTGTCTTGCACGAGTCTTTCAGAAGTGGTATATCAATAAACGTGATCGTGTATCTTGTTACCGTGTGTTTCTTTGTGTTCTCTATTCCTCATACCTTGTATTGTGCATGCAGCCTTATATACCCAGTCATTTAGAACTCACATTACCCAAGTTAATCCTGTAGAAAAACAGGGTATAACATTGGCGGCAGCGGTGGTTCTTGATTCGGATAAAAGGTTGCATTACACTGCAAGTTTGGAACAGTAGAAGCATGGCAACATCGCAAAAATGGCAGCCCGCTATGATACTCACACACATTCCCGAGTATGATGTAAACACGTATGATATCGCCACTTACTTAGACATAATAAAGCCACTGTACGATGTGGCATTTCAAAATGACCGGGACAAAATCGCCGTTGCATCATTGCACATTATGCAATTGGGAAAAGCCGTTTCCCAAATTGTTGATAAGCTTACCTGGAGCTATTCTTTTTGCCAAATTGCTAAACAGGTAAAGCAAAAGCTTACCTGGAACCAGTTTCGATCCCTCGTGATCCGGACCTTAGGGCCACTTTTGGGTTCCCTCGTCGCCCCCAAAATAATAAAAGTCGACGAGATCAAGTATGAAGGGGATATAAATGTGACCCTCATACAACTCTACAGATACGTGAGGACCACGTATAGCTCTGAAGATGACGAGCAACAAAATGAACTCTTATTCACCGCATTATTAAACATCCTCCCACCCCACATCACCGCCCATCTCGACCCGTACGGCTTATTCGAAGAACATATGCTCTCCATCAGAGAAGAATGCCTACTCAGTTCGATGAATCCCCTATCCAACCCTTCAGCCCCTATCCAAGAAAGTAAATGTATTCCTCCACTGAACACTATCATTGATAAGTCCCTCCATCCACCTAAAGAAAACTCTGTGCACCCTTCCAAAATGACTTCCGGTGAAAGTCCAACCCCAGTGCACTCTTCCTTGCCTCTATCATCTCTTACCATCCCTAAATTTTCCCCTGACCAGCCATCCACCAACGATCATCTTCCATCAATTGTGTTACTCCATAAACCCTATCCTTTTTCTATGCCTGCCAACAAACCACAGCACGTAGAAATGATCACCCCCACAGTAACCAATTCTTTTTCAAATTCACCCCTAAAAAGTGCTGCTCAACAACCTGTCACGCCTCTCACTTCCTCATATTCATCACCTGTCCCCCCCTCAAAACTGTCAAACCTCACACCCCCCACCATCATCTCCCCACCTGCCCAACCTCGGTGAACCCCTTCAAACACCTGCATCAACCAGGAATGCTATAGCTCCGCCTACCTCCTATTCCCCCCCTCCCTTGTCACCCTCTCCAACATTACCCGAACCGCTCTTGAATCCACCTCCAGTAACACCCCCGCTCACCAACCTACCTCTGCCCCATAATCCAGCACCAGAACCAAAACCAAATTCCATTGTTGTCCGAGACAAATCTCTTCCGCAACAATCTCTCCAAACTGACCTACTCACCTCATCCCCACAATTTACCTGTCAATCACCCAGACCCCCATCGGTCCAAGATAAATCCTCCCATGTTTCCAGGACAGACTCGGATGTATGTAACAACCATTCTAACAAATATTTATGTGCACGTGTTTCCAGGGAAAATGCCGACCTATGTACCAAAAAAAAATTTCCCCATGCCCCCAGAAATGTTCAGCTATTCCACAAACAACAAAATTCCCCTTGTGACAGTTTTCCGTCAGTAGCTCCCTTCCACCCCCACACAATTCACACCCCTAGAAAACTTCAAAACCCCACACTTGATTCGCCCTCTCATGTCAAACAAACTCACCAGTCCCAGATAACCTCTAACCAGACCGTGACTGCCACCAAGAAAATTCCCCAAATTCGTCCTGTTAACAACCCCAAATCAGTACATCAGTCCTCCCTCAATAACCCATGTCTTATGCCTAACTCTGACCCCACCAATCCTCCCCAGTCCCACATAACCTTTAACCAGACCAAGACTGACACCAAGAAAATTCCCCAAATTCGTCCTGTTAACAACCCCAAATCAATACATCAGTCCTCTACCAATAACCCCTGTTCTACACCTAACTCTTCCCCCACCAACCCTCCGCAGTCCCCCCAACAAATCCTGTTTTCTAACTCGCTCACCTCTCACCACCCTGACCCTCCCACACGCGCCGTTAATCCTCCCCTCACGCGTGACGACCTAGGGACCCAACCATGTTCCCCCCCCTGCCCCCAGAAATGCTCAGCTATTCCCCCACCAACAAAATTTCCCTTGTGACAGTTTTCCGTCAGTAGCTCCCTTCCACCACTCCACAATTCACACCCCTAATAAACTTCAAAACCCCACACTTGACTCACCCCCTCATGACAGACAAACCCACCAATCCCATATAACCTCTAAACAAACCGTCACTGCCACCGACACACCTCACCACTCTGATCCTCCCACACGCGCCGTTAATCCCCCCCTCACGAGTGACCCCCACCAAAGTGATTTTCCCCCCCTCATGCGTACTGAACACCTGCTCACCAGTCGGTCCCCCACCATCATGAGCCCAGCTAAACTTTCAACCTCCACCAATTCCCACCCTGCCAGCCTAACCTCTCACGACCACATTCAGAACGAAAAATCACCCCCGTACATAACCCCTACCTCCTCTTTCCCCCCTATCTTACCCCCCTCTTCACCGTTACCCCATCCGCCCCAAATTCCACCCCCAAAGATCCCGCTCGACAAAATACCACGCCCATCCCAATCCAACCACAAAACTTTTTCCACCTTGGCTAAACCCCAAAATACTACTCTCTCTCGCCCCAAACAACATAATCAACCTCTCAACTTCAACCACTCCTCGAAATCCCATCCATGTGTCTCCCGAAAATAAAATCAGTCCAAATTCAACCCCTCTCAAACCACAACCCTGCCTACCCAGACCCCCCCCACCATCTCCCTATCAAATCCCCACACCCCAAACCTCCAAACCACCCGATCATAGTAAACTCTCAACCTTCAGCCTTACTCACCCTTCCCCAAACCCCACTCACGACCACAACTCTCTACACAATTCAACCCCTCCTCAGCACCAACCTCTTCCGCAACAACAACCCCGACTCGACCTGCCCGTTTCACCTTTAAACCCCCCCTATCACTACCCCCGACCGAAACCAATTAAACCCCCCTCCAAAACTGGCCCCGGGCCAGCTCGCACCCACACCCACATTCCTAACGACAGACCTAACGGTATATCCACCCCTCCCTTCCAAAGTGAAAGTGAACCACCAAGGTCAAAGCCACAACCACCACCACCACCCCTATTACCAGACCGTCACCCAGACTAACGGCGACCCTAAATAACCCCCCCCCCTGATGATGATGAGGATATTATTGTACTTTAATTTTTTTTGTTTTGATTGTTTTCAATTCCTAAGCGATTGGGCATGCTTCTACAAATTTACATGTTTTCCATATACTGTATATATTATATATATATTTTTCCTTTGTCATACTACTTTTCTTGTTAACCTACACTTTTCTGACTATCTTTTAAAATTGTTTTATACATTGTTAAACACTTTAGCTCTTCTTAATTTTCCTGTGTTCTTAATTATCTGTCCTTTCGTCAAGTACTTTTATCATATTTTCTCTCCTTTTCCAACATCTATGTATTTTCTTCCCTCGTTTTTTTCTTGAATAGTAACTCTCCTATTAGTTTTCCAGTGTCTTAGATATATGGCCTGAGTAATCTTTTTTCCTAATTTCATTATATTATTCACATTCCAGGATAAAAAAAATTTAAGTTTTTGTCTCTCTTTTCTGAACAGTCTGTTGCTAGTCGGGATGACAGTAATCTTCGTCCTCACCGACAGGCTGCCATTTCCCTCCAACCTAAGCCCCTCACCGACCTGACCTGGCCCCCCTAAACAAACCTACGTACTCCAACCTTAAGGTACGAGGTCGTACCTAATATAAAGGCGACGGAAGTAAAATGCCACAGGAACGCTGTGGTACGAAAATCCTGAGAGCGAAACCTCCAACCCTAACGAGCCACAGGAACAAAAATCCTGAGAGCGAAACTACCATCCCCAACGAGATCCCAGGCCCCTTTTTCCTTTCCCGATTGGTCTCTCTCTCTCTCAATTCATTCCACATATTATACGTCTCTCAATCACAGTCTTCTAATATACAAACCACAATACTTTACTCACTGATATTCTTGATGTACCACCTAAGTATGTATTTAATTAGGTAACCACCATACAGACTATAATACTTTCATTGTGTAGGTTCGAGGCGATCTAAGACACCTTAACTTCCATTTCACACCAAATCAGATCGTGATTACGTCAGCCCTGTATTTAGTTATATAACAATCATAGCCCCCCAATTCTAAGTCACTAACCTCCCGTGGTTTTATCCACTAACTATAGATTCCCAACCTTTAACCACGACTCTATACACCCTAAAATGCCCCAGAACGAGAAGCCCACCACAGAAGCCACGAGCGAACACCACACAGAAACACCCGAAAGAAAGGTCCACAGAACGAAAGGACCAGCTGACTGAGCCAGCCAATTCAGACAGGCCCAAGCCCGCAGGGCTAAGCAGCTCCAGGCCGCACCTACAGTACCTACCCCTTCTAAACTGACCATTTTCCACACCTCACGTACACTACCCCCTCGTGTCCTACACTTCTAACTACAATGATGATGAACAGGAATATACATTCATATTAAAAACACCCATGCCCTGTCCCGAGGTTGAGCCAATGCCAACAAATCAGACAGCCATATATCTATGTATGTTCTTACATCCGAGAAGTAGATGTTATATATCTTAGAAGTTAAAACACTCACGCCTGTCCCTAGACCTCGTATATCATTTCCCATGACGAGTATAGATATATGTAACCCGTGCTCAGTCGCCCCCTTGCATTGTTCCTCTAGTAACTAAGTGTCTCTATAATATTAACTGCCACCAGTATTGATACGACATAGCGGCACTGTCCTTGTGTCGTATTGTGCCAAGTGCACATCAACCAGGTTTCATCACCTTATTAGGACGACGACTATAATGTCGTCGTTCATCGATGTATTCAATCCTTAGGTTACGTATCAATATTAACATTCCCTAACATATCTTGTCTTGCCAGACTAAGTCTCTGAAGACCCATCGCCCCCATAAAATCTATGTATTCAATCCTTAGTTTAAGATATTAATATTAACATACCCTAACATACCTTGTCTTGCCAGACTAAGTTTCTGAAGACCCATCGCCCCCATAAAATCTATGTATTCAATCCTTAGTTTAAGATATTAATATTAGCATACCCTAACATACCTTGTCTTGCCAGACTAAGTTTCTGAAGACCCATCGCCCCATCAAATCTATGTATGCAATCCTTAGGTTAAGTATCTTTATCCGCCATTGTGTTCACCTTTTTCCATTTACTTTTCCACAATTGTCATACGTCTTCCACTTACCTCCTTCGTATCCACAGTCCACACTACGCCAATTTGCTTCATGTCCTACACCTCTTACCCCAACCAGAGATTGTATGGATAACCTTTGTTACCAGTATCTATCATAGTATTCCTAAACAATAACGAAGTACCCCTACGAACTGCCGTTTTTCTTTGGTCTATATTTCATAGAAAACGCAGTTCCCAGGGACACCTAGACATACAAGAAATCGTGTCAAATAATAGGTCCATAACTCCTCGTATTGACGAATAATAATACACCATGTTTTTCCCTACTTTATCCACAGTCAAGCACACACCTGAAGTTAACCTCCTTCTTCCCCACCGCCCCACAGTCCACATGATTCTATCTTTTCCAGACTCATATACCACCCCGTATTTGCATCCCCCGGCAGCATTTGGCTAACGTATTTTCACTGTCCTTTCAAACTCCAATATCAATTGTAGCCTAATGCCACCCCCACGCCCAGAGACCTTAGGGTCAAATTTCCCTGTAGCCCCCTGAGCTTCCCCCCCTCTCATTAAGATACCCGCGCTTCTCGACTCTTGTCCGACCTAGCCTCTCTCATACCTCTTGAAGATCTTTGATTTTTCCGTTGCTAACGCTCTCCAACCTTTTATATATATACTCCTATCCAGCCTGCCTTCACTTAGTAGGCCAGAACAACATTAGAACTTTACTAACCCCTTGCATGTCATCTATTCTCTTACAACCCATTCACAACCCTGCACCCAATGGTCGTCGGTGCGAGGCTCGCCGCCTCGCCAGTAACTAACTTCTATTGCCATACTTCCAGATAAATGTGGCAGAGTTAGCAACCCGTCTCCACCACACCAAGCAAACCATGAAATTAACAACCAACCGATTATAACCAGCTAGCCAAGGCACCTTCGGTTTTGATATTAAAAACACCCACATCTGTCTCATAAACAGAGGGTTATTACAAACACTGGTGATATGGCAAGCCCCTAGCCACAGCCGCCGGACGACCATCACAGAGAGAGGGCGCCCAGCTACCCCTTTTTACTCACCCGAGGAGGGAGACCCCCACCCCTGCGGAGGTATACCTGACCCCTGTTTTTACTCCCGGGTCATTGCCAAGTAGCACAGGAATTCTTCCTATCAATGAACTAACCATGCATGACTAACACCTTTACTAACCTCTATTAACTCACAATAAACCATTTACCTTTCTTGCATACTCTGATCACTAAATTAGCACCTCAGCTATACCATAGAATGAAGATTGAACAATCTAAGAGAGACGCTCCTATCACAGCTGTCCCCATCCTCCTCGCAAAGTAGATCCAGTGTCTCTCCCCTCAATACTTCCAGTATAGCCAAAATAGTACCTCTTACTAAGGCTCAGTTATATTAAAATATGAAGGCTTCCTATAGCCATGTGCCACAACAGTAATCACCACCTTACCTAGTCCCCGTATCTATTGAGAGCTCAAATAAGTCCATAAGACTCGAGATCCCTATGGCCTACAGGGCCCAAAACCGAGCCTATAAACCCAGCTCCAGCCCCCAGTAAAATCAGTTGAAAGCTAGACACCAACCAGTGGTCACTACCCTGAAGTTAACCTCTAGCTCTGCCCTTGTGTTGTTCCGGAGTTGAGAGATTCCAGAGCCGGCAGACTCCGTGGCAGACTTGAATAGAAGGATCTGTCCACGTATTGGAGAACTTCATACATATGGACACCCTGGACGGCCACGGAACCAGTCGCTAGCCCCCAACATCATGGACGCAAGATAACCAGGACCAGACCCATCAAATACTACCCAAGATTCACTCTATCAGTACTACATTACTACAGTGCTATTTAGATATTTCACTTATTCATATTTCTACGAAGTGGCTATCTCTTTGTCCCAGTATAATTCATATAACCATTCAATTAGGAAGTGCTAAGTGTATCAGTGTTCATTAATTAACAGGCGATACTAACTCTCGTAATCAACCATATACCCAGATATTATTACATAGAAGTGAAACCCTAGTGATATCTGAATGTTCGCCCACTGATTTGCGTTCTATGTATTTCTGAGACAAGAATATAAAACTTAGACCAGTACCCCTGAGGTTACTAGAATTCCCGTGCTCTAAAATACGCGTGTCTAATCTAGTCTGTGAACTACTACTTGTGCACCAGAGCTACCAGTAATAAATCTAACAGTGAATATGATTCTATAAGTAACATTGATGGTCTTCGGTATATAAACCTGTTGAATTAAAGCCAGTGATCAGAAGATTAATACCTGAACGTTGGAAGTGGGAGACTAGGCTCCATCCAGATCCACTTATGCTAGTGTTGTTCAAATCTATATTTTGTCTTGCACGAGTCTTTCAGAAGTGGTATATCAATAAACGTGATCGTGTATCTTGTTACTGTGTGTTTCTTTGTGTTCTCTATTCCTCATACCTTGTATTGTGCATGCAGCCTTATATACCCAGTCATTTAGAACTCACATTACCCAAGTTAATCCTGTAGAAAAACAGGGCATAACAATTAGTGTGTGTGATGAATGTTGCCTGCATTCGATACACATAGAGGACAGTTGATGGGGTTTGTAGAGGTGAGAGGCTGGGATCACAGATAGAGACAGAGAAGGCGAGCTCTGCTACTCAAGGGTCGATACTCAAGCCTTACTAAAAATTAAAACCGACTTTGATCGTAAGTTGTATCGAGTTCTACATTTAATTGATTGAAAACAAAAAGTGTATAGGCCACATATAATTAAATACATACCGTTTACAGTATGTATGGTATTGAATAAATGGGAGAAACTGATTGAAATGGTAAATGAAACAATCAATAACAGTCGCAACACTATTCCAGCCAGTTTTTACCTTTAGTCCTTTCCTTTTATGATATAAAAGCCCGACTTATAAGTAATTTTAGAACCTAGGAGTAGATCGTAGAGGGCACCATGTTGTGTATTGCAATAATGGTGAACATAATATCCTGAATACTGTATGAGATTGGATTTAATTTCGGTATTATTATATTCGAATCACATTAAGTCTTGATTGTAGAAAGTAGTGCAATGAGAGAGAGAGAGAGAAAGGGAAACAAGACTACTACAGCCAAGATTCTTGTAACCCATGTTGTGCATAGAAACACATTTTGAGAATGCAACTATGCAGTATGCTGTAATAATAAATTCCTAATATATTTTAAATGTTGGCCATTGTATGCATGTGCAATGATGGTTTAACAATAATTTGCAATGCATGAGAACAATCTTCGCTAATCACTAACTGCCAGCTAGAGAAGGAAGGTGGGGGAGTTGGGGATAGTTTGGGGGTGGAAAGTGGGGGTAGCCTTGGACCCGACTACCCCTTTCCACCTGATCATAACTTGAATATTTCATTGCTCAACCTCTTATTCTTTTGCATGAATTGTAGTTAGGTGCTTGTTAAACCGCCCAGTAGTTGCCTTGCATGATATTTTGCTGTATTATTGACTGATAAATGTGTGTTTGTCAAGACTCCCTTTGTTTACATAGTACCGGTTACTGACGCTTGTGCGTGCACACATTGTAAACAAACTATCTGCTTTTGCTTAATATACTTAAATCTAGCCCTTATTGTATAAAATGCCCCAGAACGAGAAGCCCACCACGGAAGCCACGAGCGAACACCACCAGGAAACGGGAACAGAAACACCCGAAGGAAAGGCCCACAGAACGAAAGGACCAGGTTACCAAGCCAACCAGTTAAGACAGGCCGAAGCCCGCAGGGCTAAGCAGCTCCAAACCACACCTGCCTATCCCTTCTAACCACTGACCCTTCCCCCACCTCGCGTATACACTACCCCTCGTGTCCTACACCTCTACCTACATGATGAGGAACATGAATACACCTTAAGTTAATACACCCATGCCCTGTCTCTAGGTTGAGCCAATGCCAACCAGTTCAGACAGGCCTAAATCTATGTATGTTTTTCCATCCAAGAAGCAATATGTTAAAACCCCATGTCATAATTGATAAGAAACTATGATACCCACGGGTACACCAGTGTATGTATAACCATTATTCCTGTAAGACCTAGACAGAAATGACTGCAGATGTTAGCCACCATGCAGTACCTCTAATTCTTACCCCAACCAGAGATTGTATACACCACCCTCTGTTACCATTGTCTCGACGCCTTTCCACCACGAAACAATACCGAAGCTACCCCTACGAACTGCCGCTTTCTTTGATATATATGTCATAGAAAACGCAGTTCCCAGGAACAACTAGAATCAGCAAGAAATAGTGTCAGAGTAACAGTGTCCATAACCATCGTATTGACGAGTAATAATACACCATGTTTTTCTCTACTTTTATCCACAGTCAAGCACATACCTACAGTTAACCTCCTCTTCCCCACAGCCCACAGTCCACATGATTCTATCATTTCCAAACTCATATACCACCACTTATTGCTCATCCCCCGGTAGCGTTTGGCTAACGTACCTTCCCTGTCATTAACCCCCAGGCTACGATACCAACTGTAGCCTAATGCCACCCCTACGCCCAGAGACCTTAGGGTCAAACTCCCACATAACCCCCCTTAACCCTCTCCCTCTCGTTAACCCCCCCCACGCTCCTCAACTCCCTTCCGACCTAGCCTCTCCAGCATACCCCCTGAATATCCTTAACTTTTCCGTTACTAACATTCTCAAACCTTTTGTATATATACTCCAATCCAGCCTACCTTCCCCCAGTAGAAAGGAACACCATTAGAACTTTACTAACCCTTTGCATGCCATCTATTCCCTCACAACCCATTCACAACCCTGTACCAAATGATCGTCCGTGCGAGGCTAGCCGCCTCACCAGTGACTAACACCTATTGCCATACTTCCAGATCAATGTGTCAGAGTTAGCACCAGTCTCCACCACATCCAACCACCCATACAATTAACAACCTAACCAAGTAAACCAGCTGATCAAGGCACCTTCGGTTTTGGTATTACGAACACCCACATCTGTCTCATAAACAGAGGGTTATTACAAACCCTTGTGATATGGCAAGCCCCCAGCCACAGCCACCCTGACGACCATCACAGAGAAGGGACGCGCCCCTACCCCTTTCACCCACCCGAGGAGGGAGACCCCGATCCCTGCGGAGGTATACCTCACCCCTGTTTTGACTTCCGGGTTATTGCCAGGTAGCACAGGAATTCTTCCTATCAATGAACTAACCATGTATGACTAACACCTTTACTAACCTCTATTAACCCCCAATAACCCATTAACCTTTCTTGCATACTCCGATAACCAAATTAGCACCTCAGCTATACCATAGAATGAAGACTGAACAATCTAAGAGAGACGCTCCTATCACAGCTGTCCCAATCCTCCTCGCAAAGTAGATCCAGTCTCTCTCCCCTAAATACTTCCAGTATAGCCAAAATAGTACCTCTTACTAAGGCTCAGTTATATCACATTATGAAGGCTCCATATAGCCATGTGCCACAGCAGTAATCACCACCTTACCTAGTTCCCGTATCCATTGAGAGCTCAAATAAATCCATAAAAACTCGAGATCCCTATGGACTACAGGGTCCAAAACCGAGCCTATAAACCAAGCTCCAGCCCCCAGTAAAATCAGTTGAAAGATAGACACCAACCAGTGGCTGGCCCCTTAAGTTGACCTCTAGCTCTGCCCTTGTGTTGTTCCTGAGAATTGAGTTCCAGAGCTGGCAGACTCCATGGCAGATTGAGATAGAAGCATCTGTCCACGTAAAAGACATCTACGTGCACCTTATAACCTTCACATAAACCAGTGGGTATATAAGAGTGTAGCCAGCAACGATCGCCAAGAGATCCGTCTTGAGAACTTCTACATATGGACCATCTGGACGGCCGCGGAACCAGTCGCTAGCCCCCAACCTCACGGACGCAAGATAACAAGGACCAGACCAATCAAATACGACCCAAGATTCACTCCATCAGTACTACAGTGTTACAGTGCTATGTAGAGATTCACTTATTAATATTTCTACGAAGTGCCTATATCTTTGTCCCAGTGTAATTCATATATGACCATTCCATTAGGAAGTGCTAAGCGTATCAGTGTTCATTAATTAACAGGCGATATTAACTCTCGTAATTACTCATATATCCAGATATTAATACATAACCGTGAAACCCTAGTGATATCTGATGTTCGCCCACTGATTTGCGTTCTATGTGTTTCTGATACAAGAATATAAAACTTAGATCAGTACCCCCTCAGGTTACTAGAATTCCCGTGCTCTAAAATACGTGTGTCTAATCTAGTCTATGAATTACTCCTTGTGCACCAGCGCTACTAGTGATAAATCTAACATTGAATATGAATCTATAAGTAATATTTATGGTCTCCAATATATAAACTTGTGAATAAAGCCAGTGATCAGAAGATTAATACCTGAACGTTGGAAGAGGGAGACTAGGCTCCATCCAGATCCACTTAATGCTAGTTTGTTTAACTTCTATCAATTGTCTTGTACGAATATTCATATCTTCTTATGTGTCAGATTAATCATCATCAAACAACATATAGAAGTGTGTCCCTAAATAAAAGTGATCGTGTGTCGTGTTACCGTGTGTTTATTTTGTGTTCTCTATTCCTCATACCTTGTTTGTGCATGCAGCCTTCTATACCCAGTCAGTTAGAACTCACATTACCCAAGTTAATCCTGTAGAAAAACAGGGCATAACATTGGCGGCAGCGGTGGTTCTTGATTCGGATAAAAGGTTGCATTGCATTGCAAGTTTGGAACAGCCAGAACACGATAACATCATGGCGCACCGTTCTCACATCCCCATCCCACATTATGATGGGGAAACTTACGAGATCGAAACGTTCATGGACATAGTGAAACCCGTACTTGACCTAGTTTATACCACGGGTGCAGAAAAGATAGCCGTGACATTAACGCACCTGGGAAAAGCCGTTTCCCTGGTTGCCTACCAAGTGCACCCTGCTCTCACATGGGACGAATTTCGCCCAATAGTGATAGAAGCCATTAAGCCTTCGTTGGGCGTTTTCGTGGCCCACACCCGTATCCAAGACACTAAATTCGAAGGCGATCTAGATGCCACAGTGAATAAGATCGCCCAACATATAAAAGTGTCTTTCCCCACATTGACCAGAATCCAGCAAGAGCAGCAGATTCTGGTCAACCTTGTATCAATATTGCACTCAGCAGTAAAAGATCATTTCCGTGTGCACGATTTCGTCGGATATCAAAAAGATCTCATCACGATCCGACGTATTTTGGCCGTGCGCACAGAAACACCCACCCAAATAGCTGTAATAAAGAGGTTTCCCACGCACCCGCAGCACCTCGACCACCAAAACCCCAAGGCCCAAACCTTCAACTCCAAGAATGCCTACCCATCCTCATCCTTCCACAACAGACCGACCTACCCTTCCGGCAAGCCCCAACCCAGTAGGCCCCGGTTCCAACCTACCCAGCCACGCAGAATCTTCAACCGGAACAAAACCTACAACACCTACCAAAGTAAAAACCCTACATTAGTAATTATCAACCCCTATGATTTCCCTGCCTGTAGTGCTCAGTGTGCCCTCCATCAAATTCGTGACTCTGCCAAACCTCGCCCCTTTACTCCTCACATTTCTGTAAATGAAGAGGAGTTGGGACAAGAGGAAGAAATGGAGGAAATGCACACCGGAGAAATAGCCCCTATCATGACCTCAGACGATACCGAGGAAACCCTGGAGGAGGTAGATACCGACTCCCAGGATTTTTAAAGTACCCCCCGCCCACGATGGCCTCGGCGGGGGACGCCATAACTGACCGCACTGCCCCCATTTACTACATGGCCAAAATCAAGGACATTCCTGTCCGCTTGTTAATCGACACGGGAGCTGCCAAATCATGTTTGTTCAAGTCTTATTATGATCAACACCACCGACTATTTGGCCCCTTGTTACCTACCAAATCAGAACTAATCTCAGCTGCTGATACCCACTTAACCCGGTGAGACCCAGCGTCGCACGTGTTGCGTCGGCAGTCTTTGATCACCAACTCCCAGCGACGCATCACGTGCGTCCGACATATAAAAAACACTTACGTGGCTCGTAAGGTAGGAAATGGCGGGAGAATAGGAGGGGGAGGTACCGTAGTGTGTGTGGGAGCCGGGCCAGCAGGTGTGAGCGGGCCGAGACAGCCGCGCGGCTGGTGGTGGTGGGCTTAGTGGGGATAGTTTACACCCTTAGTTCACCGCCACTTTGAACCTTCATTACTCCGGTCGTATGGGAGCTAGAGGCTTGAGATTTATGTGAGACACTCCTTAGGATGTATGCCATACAATGCCATACTCAGTTTTTACCCTAGTGCTCCCGGGCAGGTGGTCATGCGGGGGAGACGAACTATTGAAACCCCCCCCCCCCGCCCCCCAAATGACCGAAATGAGTTTTTTTTTTATTTTTGTCTTCATTTCTCACCATTCTCTTCCATTTTGGCTCAACAAAAATTTTTGAGTTTCCCCCCCCCCCCCCCCAAAAAAATCCCAGGGGATTTTTTTTTTTTTTTTTTTTTTTTCATTTCTCATCCTTGTCTTCCATTTTAGCAAACAAAAAAAAGAAGTGAAAATGGCTTGGGACTGGGGTGAACAAAATATTATAACTAGCCGGGGCTCAACGGGTTAAATCTCCTAGGAGACACTTTGCCCCTGTCAGTAACTACTCCTGCCCCCCATGCCCGTTGTTATCACCCGTTCACCGTATTTTCCTCCCACTGTAAACATTACGATGGTTTCCTTGGACTTGACCTCCTTCAAAAATTCCAGGCCCAGGTTGACTGCGGCCAGAGGCTGATCTCATTAAAAAAAAAAATCCAACCCAAAGCCTCTGACAAACCAATCACGCAGAAACCTATTCACAAAAAGAAAAAACACCTCCCCCCTCAACAAACTCTGAGTCAGGGTTACCAAGTTGCAGCTAGCACTAAGGTAACTCCTAACCCCTCGCCTTGCCCCGAGTTCTCTCAAAATATCACTCATTTCGTTGAAAAAATGCCTCAACAAACGAAAGAAGACAAGTCCAAACAACTCCCTCTCGGTAATCCCCCCATTTCTCCGAACTCTGTCCAGGATCAATCCTCCCATGTTTTCCAGACTCTGATGTATGTAAAAACCATTCTATCAAATATTTATGTACACGTGTTTCCAGGGAAAATGCCGACCTATGTACCCAACAATGTTTTCCCCATGCCCCAGAAATGCTCAGCTATTCCACAACCAACAAAATTCCCCTTGTGACAGTTTTCTGTCAGTAGCTCCCTTCCACCCCCACACAATTCACACCCCTAGAAAACTTCAAAACCCCACACTTGACTCGCCCTCTCATGACAGACAAACCCACCAATCCCATATAACCTCTAAACAAACCGTGACTGCCACCGACAAAACTCCCCAAATTCGTCCTGTTAACAACCACAAATCAGTACATCAGTCCTCCACCAATAACCCATGTTCTATACCTAACTCTTCCCCCACCAACCCTCCGCAGTCCCACCAACAAATTCCGTTTTCTAAATCACTCACACCTCACCACGCTGATCCTCCCACACGCGCCGTTAATCCCCCCCTCACGCGTGACCCCCACCAAAGTGATTCCCCCCCCCTTATGCGTACCGAGCACCTGCTCACCAGTCGATCCCCCACCATCATTAGCCCAGCTGTAGTTCAAGATAAATGTCAAATTCCCCCCCGCCATCAAAAATGGGTTAACCTTCGACCCATACCCCAAACTCACATGATATTTTCCCCCACTACCACGTCCACCAACCCCAATCGTTGCCTCTTACTCCCGCCATCATTTCCGCTCGCATCAACCACCTTCTCGTGGCAAATATCTCTGAAGAATCCCTGACATTACCAAAAGGCCTCATCATAGGAGACCTCGAAACTTTTGATGACCTCCCCATTGATTCCAATGACACCCCTACCAGCCTCAAATTGCCCCCTCTCTCTGACACATTATCCGACCACCAAAAACACAGCATGTACAAACTATTGCTAGAGTTCAGTGACGTATTTGCCCAACAACCCACTGAAATCGGACAGACCGCTGTGGAACAACACATCATTAACACCACAGGCCCCCCCCATAAGACAACCATCCCGTAGAAAAAATCCCATACAACGCCAGGAAGAGGAACGCCAAATCCAAGAGATGTTAGAGGCCGGAATTGCTACCCCGTCCATTAGCCCCTGGTCTTCCCCTGTTGTCCTAGTATAAAAGAAAGATGGGTCAAACCCATTTTTGCGTCGATTACAGGAGATTGAATGACGTAACCATTAAGGACGCTACGCCATTACCCAGGATAGACGATTCCCTTGACTCCCTATACGGATTCAGATGGTTCACTACCCTCGACTTGCAAGCAGGGTATTGGCAAGTGCCTATCAAGGCAGAGGACCAAGAAAAAACAGCATTTTCCACTAGTGGTGGCCACCACTACGAATTTAACGTCCTACCTTTTGGCCTCTGTAACGGACCCGCCACTTTCTCCCGTTTGATGGAAGCGGTATTACATGGCCTGACCTGGGAAACCTGCCTAGCATATCTAGACGATATTATTGTGTACTTACAAACCTGGGAAGAACACCTCCTCAGGTTGAGACAAGTTCTTCAAAGAATCCGAGCCGCCGGGTTGAAATTAAAACCCTCAAAGTGCGAGATTGCACGAAATAAGGTAGATTTCCTCGGCCACGTAATATCTGAACATGGTATTGCACCAGACCCAAAGAAACTTCAAGCCATACAAAACCAACCCCCACCCACCACCGTTAAAGGAGTACGTTCTTTTCTAAGTTTAGCCACATACTACAGACGTTTCGTCCCACACTTTGCCGCAATAGCCAGACCCTTCCACCAACTCACCCACAAGGACACCACATTCACCTGGACACCTGAAAGAGACCTCGCTTTTAACACTTTGAAACAAAAGCTAATCCAAGCCCCTATTGTCGCTTTCCCTGATTACCATAAACCTTTCCGTCTTTATACCGACGTATCTCTGTACGCCATTGGTGCAGTTTTAGCTCAAGTAAGAGACGGAGAGGAACATGTGATAGCATATGCCAGCTCCACACTCAACCAAGCCCAACAGAATTACGCAGCCACCAAGAGAGAGTGCTTAGGGATCATTTGGGCACTCAACCACTTCAGGTCATTTGTGTTGGGCGCAAAACTCGATATAATAACCGACCATCAATCTTTGCAATGGTTGCATAAGTGCGAAACCAACTCAGCCATCTTGGTACGCTGGAGCGCTGGAGGGAGACACTAGAGGACTACGATTTTACAATACAGTATCGTCCAGGTAAACTTCACACCAATGCAGACGCCCTGTCACGTTTGCCAGTACCGAAAGACCCCCCAACCAACCTAGCCGCCTTACAAAACACTGAGCTCTTATCTACCCCATCCACCAACATAATTCCCCCCCAGCACCCTCACTAATTCAATCTTGGGAAACAAGAATCAGACCACCCTGGATACCGTTAAATGTCTTCAGGAAACTGACTCGCTGGGGAGATCAACTTGCCACAGACTCCGGTCACATAGTCCTAGACCCCACCATTGCCCACGACTACATGATTGCCATCCACGAGGGAAACGGCATACACCTTGGACAAAAGAAGATGTTAAAAATCTTCGCGGATCAGTACTGGACCCCCAACCCCTCCAAGATTGCACAACGCGTGACAGAATCCTGCAAACCTTGTTTATTGGGGAAGGCTAGATCACGCACCCCAGGCCCAGCTGGTACCATTTCTGCCAACAAACCGTTCCAAGTCCTATCCCTCGACATCATGGGCCCGTTTCCTTCTTACGCTGGCAACCGCTATATCGTCACAGTTGTTGACGTATATTCAAAATTTTTAATAGACTGCCCAGTTAAAGACCACACAGCCACCACCGTCGCCACACTGCTTGCCACAGAAGTGTTCCCTATATTCGGCCTTCCCCTTGCTCTTCTATCCGACAATGCCCCCGAATTTAGTGGACACGTTTGGCACCAGTTCACCCAACAATGCGGTATTAAGATCAAACACTCATCCCCATACTGGCCTCAAGGAAATGCTATATGCGAACGCAGCCATCGCACCATCAACAACCAGTTACATACCAAAATGATTGCTCTTAACACCTCAGACTGGCCATCACAGATAAAGATGATACAATGGGGCATGAACACCTGTCCCTGAGAAGACGGTATTTCTCCTCATGAACGTGTTTACGGCGTACCCCCCCTGTTACTGCCGTTCCACCATCACGCTCACCTCCCCTCCAACACCTCCACAATTGACCCATTGCAACATCTGCAAAACACCCTCCATACCGCCCAAACCTGTCAAGACACCAAAACTGATAACCCCGAAGATAAAAACCCTTTCACCATCCATGACACCGTAATGGTAGCCAACCTCCCTGTCACCAACAAATTAGGCCCTCGCTATGTCGGCCCCTACACCATCATACAAGTCCCAAATGCCTATCAAGTCACCATTGATTATCACGGCGTGACTCGCACGTTCCGAACTAGATTCGTCCGAGCTTTTAAACCTCTAAAACCACAAGACATTACCCCACCCCACACGTCCGACCCTGAATTGAACCCCTACTACCCCTCCCACTCAGGCTAAATGTTCCCCTACAAACCCCTAAGGGCCTAAACCCTCCAGCACCGAACCGGCCGATCATTCCTCAACATACCCCCCAAACTAACCTTCACAAACCCCAAGCCCCCACTATCACACCTTCCTCCACCATGACCCATTCCTTCACTTCTGATAGTCAAGTACCTCCCCAACTTATCCAAGTACGAAAACCTCCACCCACAACGGAAACCCTCCCGTCTAGCCCTGACGTACCTCCACCAGGCACCACAGTAAGAAAACCACCACCCCCACCTAAAACCAAGTACACACCCAACCGCACCACACAATCTACCTCAGTAACCTCACGCTACAACTTACGCCCACGACTAAAATCTTTTAAAACCTCCAGAAAACACACCCTGCTAACCAAGTTCCGTAGGGCTGCCAGACCACTATCCTCCTCCTCCTCTTCTTCTTCGTCGAATTCTCCTCCACAAAGGGAAATAAGACGAATAATCACAAGTAAAAACCATAACCCCTCTAACTATATTCCAAAAATAACCACCCCCACCCTCCCACGAAAGAACATACCTTCCCCTTCAACCTCATCCCCTCTCAACCCCCACCTCATCACCCCGAATGACCTGCTAGATCTACCCCCCCACCAAACTCCCACAAAACCGCCTATTTCCACCACCATCAAATCACCAACCCCACCAAAGAACACACCCAACACATTTTCCTACCCCCAACCCTCCCAATTAAACCTCCACTCCCTACCCACCCGTCTAGCCCCCCCGCATCCACCCCTTTCCCCTCCACTATCCCTGCGACCCCACCCACGCATCAACCAACCTCATCATCTCATCAAACCCCCAACCAACCAACCCCTAAAAAGTACCCTATGCCAACGACCAACCCCTCCTCACACACCACGTCTAACACACAACTAACTCCTAACCAAAGCCCCTCCAAACTGACGTACCCGACCTCCACACTCCCACTTGAATCCCCCCACAAAGTTGCCCCTGAGAGAACCCCCATACATACCCCCACCCAATCCTCTCCCATTCCGCCTACCACCCTCACTCGACAAAAACCTCCACACGCATCTACCTCTCAAATAACCCCCTACCTCACCCCCACTAAATGCCCTCCACCTGTAAAGCGTTCTTCCCCTCAATATAAAACATCGTCGAGCGACTCAAGTCCCACTACAAACATCTACCTTCCCACCAGAACCTCCAAAGGTAGAATCATCAACAGACCCATCAGATTTGAAGACAGTTATGTAAAAACAACACCCCGTTCTTACACTAAAGACCCAAGCCACACAACACACACACCCCCTCTTTCTCACACACCTCCATCACGCACCTTACCTAAACCAATATTGCACATTGCCTCCATATATTTTCCCAGCCTGCAACACCACCCAAGAAAACCCCAAAACCCCAGACTCATATCCCCCCTTCACCCCCAGCTCCGTTTTCACGCGTTAGTCCCTCCCCTTCAGTTATTAACCCCTTCACCACACTGAAGAGGCCTCCTGTCAGTCCCACACACCTCACTCGATACATGGCCTCCACCATGAACAAATCCACACCATTCGTCACCCCCGTCCCTACCCCCACGGAGGAAGAATACACACCGTTCATAAGAAAGGTTAAAGTAAAAACGTTCACAGGACGCTTAGCCCGTCTACAGCGCCCACATCAAGCCCGGGCAACCGCCCTCCACAACACCGAGGACACATTCCTACAGGTCTACATAGACCTGCAAAAGAAACCTGACCCTCGCTCTCTTGCTTGGTGGGACCTTCTAAATACCCTCAAAATGACCCACCATGACTATGCTTCTTTTTACTTCACCCTTGAGGCTCGAGGACGAGCCTACAACGAAGGAGAGGGAAGTAAAATGCCCCAGAACGAGAAGCCCACCACGGAAGCCACGAGTGAACACCACCAGGAAACGGGAACAGAAACACCCGAAGGAAAGGCCCACAGAACAAAAGGACCAGGTTACCAAGCCAACCAGTTAAGACAGGCCGAAGCCCGCAGGGCTAAGCAGCTCCAAACCACACCTGCCTATCCCTTCTAACCACTGACCCTTCCCCCACCTCGCGTATACACTACCCCTCGTGTCCTACACCTCTACCTACATGATGATGAACATGAATACACCTTAAGTTAATACACCCATGCCCTGTCCCTAGGTTGAGCCAATGCCAACCAGTTCAGACAGACCTAAATCTATGTATGTTTTTCCATCCAAGAAGCAATATGTTAACCCCCTGTCTTGCCAGACTATGTTTCTGAAGACCAACCGCCCCCATAAATCTATGTATGTTCTTCCATCCGAGAAGTAATCTGTTAAAACCCCATGTCATAATTGATAAGAAACTATGATACCCACGGGTACACCAGTGTATGTATAACCATTATTCCTGTAAGACCTAGACAGATATGACTGCAGATGTTAGCCACCATGCAGTACCTCTAATTCTTACCCCAACCAGAGATTGTATACACCACCCTCTGTTACCATTGTCTCGACGCCTTTCCACCACGAAACAATACCGAAGCTACCCCTACGAACTGCCGCTTTCTTTGATATATGTCATAGAAAACGCAGTTCCCAGGAACAACTAGAATCAGCAAGAAATAGTGTCAGAGTAACAGTGTCCATAACCATCGTATTGACGAGTACTAATACACCATGTTTTTCTCTACTTTTATCCACAGTCAAGCACACACCTACAGTTAACCTCCTCTTCCCCACAGCCCACAGTCCACATGATTCTATAATTTCCAAACTCATATACCACCACTTATTGCTCATCCCCCGGTAGCATTTGGCTAACGTACCTTCCCTGTCATTAACCCCCAGGCTACGATACCAACTGTAGCCTAATGCCACCCCTACGCCCAGAGACCTTAGGGTCAAACTCCCACGTAACCCCCCTTAACCCTCTCCCTCTCGTTAACCCCCCCACGCTCCTCAACTCCCTTCCGACCTAGACTCTCCAGCATACCCCCTGAATATCCTTAACTTTTCTGTTACTAACATTCTCAAACCTTTTGTATATATACTCCTATCCAGCCTACCTTCCCCCAGTAGAAAGGAACACCATTAGAACTTTACTAACCCTTTGCATGCCATCTATTCCCTCACAACCCATTCACAACCCTGTACCAAATGATCGTCCGTGCGAGGCTAGCCGCCTCACCAGTGACTAACTTCTATTGCCATACTTCCAGATCAATGTGGCAGAGTTAGCACCAGTCTCCACCACATCCAACCACCCATACAATTAACAACCTAACCAAGTAAACCAGCTGATCAAGGCACCTTCGGTTTTGGTATTACGAACACCCACATCTGTCTCATAAACAGAGGGTTATTACAAACCCTAGTGATATGGCAAGCCCCCAGCCACAGCCGCCCCGACGACGATCACAGAGAAGGGACGCGCCCCTACCCATTTCACCCACCCGAGGAGGGAGACCCCGACCCCTGCGGAGGTATACCTGACCCCTGTTTTGACTTCCGGGTTATTGCCAGGTAGCACAGGAATTCTTCCTATCAATGAACTAACCATGTATGACTAACACCTTTACTAACCTCTATTAACCCCCAATAACCCATTAACCTTTCTTGCATACTCTGATAACCAAATTAGCACCTCAGCTATACCATAGAATGAAGACTGAACAATCTAAGAGAGACGCTCCTATCACAGCTGTCCCAATCCTCCTCGCAAAGTAGATCCAGTCTCTCTCCCCTAAATACTTCCAGTATAGCCAAAATAGTACCTCTTACTAAGGCTCAGTTATATCACATTATGAAGGCTCCATATAGCCATGTGCCACAACAGTAATCACCACCTTACCTAGTTCCCGTATCCATTGAGAGCTCAAATAAATCCATAAAAACTCGAGATCCCTATGGCCTACAGGGTCCAAAACCGAGCCTATAAACCAAGCTCCAGCCCCCAGTAAAATCAGTTGAAAGATAGACACCAACCAGTGGCTGGCCCCTTAAGTTGACCTCTAGCTCTGCCCTTGTGTTGTTCCTGAGAATTGAGTTCCAGAGCCGGCAGACTCTGTGGCAGATTGAGATAGAAGCATCTGTCCACGTAAAAGACATCTACGTGCACCTTATAACCTTCACATAAACCAGTGGGTATATAAGAGTGTAGCCAGCAACGATCGCCAAGAGATCCGTCTTGAGAACTTCTACATATGGACCATCTGGACGGCCGCGGAACCAGTCGCTAGCCCCCAACCTCACGGACGCAAGATAACCAGGACCAGACCAATCAAATACGACCCAAGATTCACTCCATCAGTACTACAGTGTTACAGTGCTATGTAGAGATTCACTTATTAACACCTTAAGAGCGGCCTATGCGGTTTATTTATATGTACCGCCCAGCGGGGTGATTTTAGCCAAAATAGGGCTGTTTACGTGATAATTTTCATGCCTAAATAAGACCCAGAACGTAAAACAAGTATCTATCCCTGAAAGGGCATAAACAGAGCTTTCGAATGACACCTTAACGATCCTTTTATGATGGCTAGTTTTCTTGCAATAACCGTGCAACGCGAGTGCAAAAAGCATGTAATTAGGCACTTTCCCCATACAATTCCTTATATAGCGAGTGAGAGAGGTAGGAGGGAGGTGAGATTCGTGTCAGTAGGTTCGCCGCGGTGGTCTGGAGCAGTCATACGCTCGCTACTCTCCTGCCACCACTTGTCTCTCTCTCTCAGCAACATTACGTGCTGAAATTGCCACTCGAGTTATGTCGAGCGCCGCCACATAGTCCAGCTTTATTTAACTCGACTTATGTGGTGAGCCGCTAATTAAGGGTTAATATGTCTACGAAGTGGCTATATCTTTGTCCCAGTGTAATTCATATATGACCATTCCATTAGGAAGTGCTAAGCGTATCAGTGTTCATTAATTAACAGGCGATATTAACTCTCGTAATTACTCATATATCCAGATATTAATACATAACCGTGAAACCCTAGTGATATATGATGTTCGCCCACTGATTTGCGTTCTATGTGTTTCTGATACAAGAATATAAAACTTAGATCAGTACCCCCTCAGGTTACTAGAATTCCCGTGCTCTAAAATACGTGTGTCTAATCTAGTCTATGAATTACTCCTTGTGCACCAGAGCTACTAGTGATAAATCTAACATTGAATATGAATCTATAAGTAATATTTATGGTCTCCAATATAAACTTGTGAATAAAGCCAGTGATCAGAAGATTAATACCTGAACGTTGGAAGAGGGAAACTAGGCTCCATCCAGATCCACTTAATGCTAGTTTGTTTAACTTCTATCAATTGTCTTGTACGAATATTCATATCTTCTTATGCGTCAG
Organism: Paralithodes platypus; assembly: GCA_032716605.1. Lineage (NCBI taxonomy): Eukaryota > Metazoa > Arthropoda > Malacostraca > Decapoda > Lithodidae > Paralithodes > Paralithodes platypus. The sequence continues at coordinate 12,557,316 of CM064496.1, read as the reverse complement.
ATTAATCATCATCAAACAACATATAGAAGTGTGTCCCTAAATAAAAGTGATCGTGTGTCGTGTTACTGTGTGTTTATTTTGTGTTCTCTATTCCTCATACCTTGTTTTGTGCATGCAGCCTTCTATACCCAGTCAGTTAGAACTCACATTACCCAAGTTAATCCTGTAAAAAAACAGGGCATAACATTGTAGTTATTGTAGCCCTTACTGTAGTTAAGTGCTTGCTAAACTGCCCAGTAGTAACCTTGTATGACATTGTGGTGTATTTTTTTTACTAATAAACTTGTCGGGAATTTAGATAAAGAGGTTAAATTACATATCACTGGTACATGAAATATCCCAACAAATAGTTATAATATAATTACCAACGACGTAGTCGATGGGTGTAATCCAGTCCCCCACACACGGCTAATTCAATTGCATGACATGTAGGAATGTTCACATAATACAATATCGATACAATGAACTTAGCTTAGAGGACTGGTGATGTAGGACTGTTGTTATAGATTAATATTTGTAGCACATGGTGAACTGTGGGTTGAGTCAGAGCCGGGGGGGGGGGGGGGGAGATGTTGGCTGTATGGTGTTGATTGAGAGACTAAAGGGCCGGCGTCCGATCGCTTCGCGAAATTACATATGGCTGCCAGCTCATAATAATTATAACCCATAACTTGGTTTCATGATACATCTAGAGCTGATGTAGATATTTATACATTACAGTTAATATTTAACCTATACTTAAGAATAAACTACAATACACAAAGAACCAGCCGAAATCGTACATGCGATACGATACCGCCAAATTAAAATGTCTTATTGAACCTAAAACTGTCGGGATCATTACCCTATTCCCGACATATTGCCCGCCACCAAAAATTATATACAGGAGCTATATACAGAGAACAAAAAAAAAAGGACATCGAAGTCAAAGATCACCTAGTTTGATCTTTGATCTCCAAAGATCCATGGAACTCATAGCCGCCCTCCTTTTGGGACGAGCGTCACCTGAAGCCTGAGGAGGATCATCCTTCTCATCATCAGCTGCCCCACCTTGAGGAGCACTGTCACCAGCACTCTCCCGCGGAGGGGTATCAGTAGAGACGCCAGGATCATCCGGCAGTTCTACATCCTGCTCCAAGGGATATAACCTTACGACTGGGCGAGTAGTAACCCCAGTCGAAGTTCGTATTCTAGCAACCCTTATAAGACCATCAATGCCCTGGAACAAATCGACAATCCTCCCAAGCTTCCAAAATAACCTAGGACGCTCATCATGAATCAGTACGATATCCCCGATACGAGGCTATCGTTGATTCGTCCCTTTGATCTTATTAGAGTGACGCTCGCAAAGAGACAGCAAATATTCTTGGGTCCACCGTTTCCATAGATCGTCTGACACCTTGTTCACATACTGGAAGCGACGACGTGTGGCGTCAGCATTGCCGAACGTAGGGTCATGCAGATCTTCGTCATTTACTGACGATCTAGGAAAGGTATTAAGGGTTCGTCCACGTGTTAGCATAGAAGGCGAAATGGGTAAGAGGTCATCAACATCTGCCGAGGTATCGGTCAAGGGCCTGTCGTTGACTGACATCTCAATTTCTACTAAGATGGTTTGCAACTCCCGTCTGGTCACCAGTGCCCTTCCTAATACCTTCTTCATGGCAGATTTGACGATACCAATTGTTCTCTCCCAAATCGCCCCGAACCATGGTGCACATGCTGGTATAAATCTCCACTGACAACCCTTTCCAGTGAGGGTAGCCACAACCTGCGGGTCATCCATTAAACTCTGGAGATATTTAGAGGCACCGACAAAACAAGTCGCATTATCGCTCATAATAATTTGAGGGAAACCATTGCGGCCTGCAAAGCGTCTTAGAGTATGCAAAAATCCCTCACTGGATAGGTCGTCAATCAATTCGATATGAATCGCTCTGGTTACCGCACATGTGAATAGAACGGCATATACCTTTATGATATTACCGGGCGATTCTCTAACTTGAATCGCTCCGGTGTAGTCTACCCCGGTTACCTGAAATGGTTCAGTCCTTTGTACCCTGAACTCAGGCAAGGGAGGTAGATCAACTAGGGAGTAAGGCTTACCCTGTAATCTTTTACAGATAGTACAGCTATTGTGGATCCCTTTAATTGCTTGTCGCATCTTAGGGATCCACCAACGTTGTCGCATATACGCCAGAACATAATTTATGCCAAAATGTAGGCAGGTCCGATGGCATTGGCGAATCAACAGTTTGGTAATCAAATGAGAGGAGCTAAGGAGGACAGGATATTTCGCAGAATCAATAATGTCTGCCTTTTGTATCCTGCCTCTACACTTAATTATGCCTCCTTCCATATATAATCCTAGCTGCCTCATTAAGTTTGAGGGTTTGACCTTTGACTCCTTGCTCAGGATTTGATGTTCAGTATAATAAGATTCCTTTTGTACTAAACATATTAGTTTCGCTTCTGCTGATCTCAATTCATGGAGTCTGATATGCTTCGAATCTTCACTAAGGAAAGCCCCGTGAGCCCGACTTCTCATGTTGTTAATGAAACGGTATATCCATGCAAATACCCGTATTACTTGATCATAGCTGCCGTAACGTTCCCACTCTACCAACTTGTTATCCTGATGTGTAGTACTCACATTCGAACTACTTAACACATCATCTTGGGGCCGACTTGAAGGATCAGATATGCATTCCCTGAAATCCTGAGGCCATTCAGTTGGAGATATAAGCCATGGAGGTCCATGCCACCAAATAGAGGACGACATAAACTGTTGCGCCGAGATCCCCCAGGAAATTATGTCACTGGGGTTATCCCTGGTGCTCACATAGCGAAATTTAGCTGTAGGAACTAAGTTATGTATCTCATCAGTGCGATTAGAAACATAAACAGGTAACACCTTCTGGCTGTGTACCCATGAAAGTGTTATTTGACTGTCGCTCCAGACATAGTTGTTATTAATCTGTAGTATGTCTGCATAAGCATCCAGTGTAAACTTTATCAGACGAGCAGACAGAAGCAATGCAGTAAGTTCTAATTTAGGAACTGTAATTTTCTTTATAGGGGCTACTTTGGCCTTTGCTATAGCCAGCGTCGCTTCACTACCATTGCATATGTATATGGCAGTACCGTACGCACTATTACAAGCATCAGAAAAGGCATGTAGATCCACCTGTTGACCACTAATAACCTAACGATTAAGTTGGACCCTGCAACATGTGGAAAGGTCCGACCGAATCAACTGCCAAGTATCTTGTAACTCAGTCGGGAGGGGCGTGTCCCAATCTAGTTTTAGCCGCCACAGTTGCTGTAAAAACATACGACCACGGATAGTTACAGGCAGCAAAAAACCTAGGGGATCAAACAACCTCGCTGACAAGCTTAAGCAGTTTCGCTTGGTCATAAGCTGACATAAGTGTGACAGAAGGATATACAATCTGTGGTAGTGTCCCATTTGTGGCCTAAAAACTTCACCTCACTATTCTCAGTAGCTACACCGTCAGAAGCAAATTGACCTTTCAAAAGACCACTATTAGTGGCCCATTCTCTTAAGTATAAATGAGCCTTGGCAAATATATCGCGGATCTCCCAGCATCTCTTGAGCAATAAATCTTCAATGTCTCCAGTGCCTTGAAGATTGTCCACATAGATCCCCTGCTTGATCTCATTCTTGAAGTCAGGATCTAGTCCAGCCTCCTCAAGATGACGCAAGATAGTAGCGTTGAGAAGGAACTGGGAACAGGTCGCCCCGAATAAGATGACTCTGAACCTGTAGACCAGATACTCTGAATCTAGATCCATTGGGTCCCGTGGCCATAAAAATCTTGTAGAGTCCCTGTCTTCACGATGGAGTTGAAGCATCAGGAAGGCCTTCTCAATATCGGCGACGCATGCAAACTTATGACATCTGAAGCGCAACATAATTTGCGCGAGATCAGAGACCAGGGACGGACCCATGTACAGACAATCATTCAGGCTATAGGAGCGATCACTGGATTTAGCAGAGCAGTCATACACAATACGAACAGGAGTGGTGGAACTGTCCTTTTTAATCCCATGGTGAGCAAGGTAATGGATGTTATCCCCATACTCACTGAGATCTACTCTCTCCACAAATCCACGTTGTACCTGCTCGGTAAAAACTGCCGCATAAGTCTCGCAATAATTTGGATCCTTGACAAACTGCTTCTGAAGGCCACGTAACCTACCAAGTACTAGATGGAAATTAGTAGGTAATTTACTCTTGCTATCATTCCAAGGGAGCCTTACCACATACTGACCCCTGCCAGAGTCATACGTTACAGTCTCTTCATACGAGCTTAACGCTAGCTTGGACTCACGATCAAGTTCATGTGGGTCAATTCCAATATTGTCCAAGTCCCATAGCTTATCTATATCAGTACATGTATTATCAGGCATATTTGGCCTAATATATTTATCTATGGGGCTTACTGCTACCTTGAGGACCGTAACCACCTCCACCTGTGTGTCATGAGAGGAAGTGGCATAGGATCCAGAAATGGCATACCCTTGGATCGTGGGGAGCATTATAAGCTTATCTACCCGCCGATATCCAGGGTGAACCAGGTCGTAGTAATAATCAGCTCCGACCAGCAGCATAATACCATTGTTAGCAGAGAGTTGATCATCAGCCAGTTTATAACCCTTGCTTCTGAGATATTTCAAATGTGGTTGAATCTCTGATGCTATATAGAAACTGGGTAGTGTGTCGACCACAACAGCCTTGATGGGACATACCTTTCTTCTACAAACATAGGAAATCTCCACGATATCATAGTCACTGGAATCTATTTCACCAGTGAAACCATGGAGACGCAAATTCTCTTGACCCTTGCTGGTACACTTGAGCTGGGGTAATGATGACCGCAGAACGAATGACCTCTGTGAGCACTGGTCAAGTAAGGTGCGCGACATTATAGTATTATTATTACTCCCCACTACTGGCAGCATCATAGTAGGAAGCAATTGACATTCTCGAGAAGCAATGGACATGGCAGATACTTTATCACCCTTGCTCTTACTTTTCTCATGTGACTCTTTGGGGGTTCTCCCCTTTTCTTTGCCGTCATGCCGATCAGACTGGGTGCAAAGGGAAAACCAATGTTTCCCCTTGCAATACTTACAAGGTTTGATGTAGGAATTGGTGCAAGTACTGTTGAAGTGGTCTCTTGCCAGACAGCTGGTACATAACTTAAGCGATTTAGCCTTGCCAATCTTCTGTGTAGCCTTAGGATACTTAGGACACTGGTACCACAGATGACCGTGGACACTGCACAACTTGCAACCTAATGATATTGGCCTTTTTTGTTTAGAAGTCTCCTGGCAGCAGCCTCCACGAACCAAGACCACCCACTAAACTACATGGCAACACACCCACAGACACCAAGAAATATCAAAACAACACCCAGCACACGGTATCACACACAATTATTGTCCTCTCTCCCTCCCTGCCCACCCCGAACCAACTTCCAGAAGCACATCCATACTCATATCTCTCGCCAATCCATCCACTCACTCACAGACAACACGCAGCTGCACGACCTCTCCATCCTTCCGATCCTCGCGAGGACAGAGTCCACCTGGCCAGGCTGAGATGCGGACACCATCCACCTCTCCTGAGCTATCAGAAGAGACTGGATGACTCTGTTGTTGACGCCTGCCCGGGATGTAACACAGCACCCCATACCATTAAACACATCATAGAAGACTGCATTTCACACAACCACTTACGCCAACAACACAATCTACACTCAATGAGAGCTCTGTGGGAAAGCCCGATCGTGGCCATGGCCTTCCTCAGGGACTCGGGGCTGTTCGGCCAGGCAGCTTAGGGAACAACAACAACAACAACAACTCTCCATATTGAGACTTCAGTCTGGTACACCTGCACCAACGCTTCCAAGTTTAGTGGAGAGTCGCTTAGTTGTCGTCTTACGATTTCTTTTAGGGGAGAGGGTATCTTGTTCAAGATATTTACACTAAATATCTCCTCACGTGATGGCCATTGTCTCCATAGATCGGAGGAGGCTCTCAAAGGAGGCATAGTACTCCTTTAGGTCCGCCACATCATAGGATCGAGGATCTCGTGTGAAGAATTTGGTAATTAACGCGGTCTTGATGACTTCCACTCTCCCGTAAGTTCTCTTCAGCAACTCCACTGCAGACTCGTAGCTGGTAGCTTCTAGCTTGTACCCATCGACCAACTTCAATGCCTCCCCTTTCAATTGACCACGGAGATATGTGAACCTTTGGATGGATGTGAGTGTTTTATTATGATGGACGGAACACTCAAAGATATCCCAAAATCCAGTCCAGGTAGCCGAATCCCCGGAAAAGGTAGGCAAAGTAAGCTTCGGCAGGTTAAAACCAGTCGCCTTTGGTGTACCGGTATCCTTAACAGAGGTTGATTCTTGGGTGGAAGATAGTCTGGCTAAGGCTGTATTAACGTCCTCAAAGTACTCAAGATCTGCCAACATTTCTTCTTCCACATCGTCAGTAATTGTCAATAAACCATATACCTGCTGAGCATAATTATCGTAAGTGGCTAGCGATTTAGTAACAGTAGCGAATTTACCCTTAATTTGATCAGCCGTGGCACTTAATAAAAATTCATCAAGATCTCTTAAACACCTATTTAAACTTCCCTTCGTCCCTCCCTTAAGAATCTTAAGTTTCTTTAAATCTGTCATCGTTAAGGTCTGAATCTAAGCTATTAACTCTCTAAACTATAAAGCAAACTAGTTACACAAATTAATTTAAATTAAAAAATGTGGCAATAGCAGTGCCACTCCCAATTTGGAAACGGTCATTAGGCTACTAGCTGCAGTAGGAAGAATTAATTGAATAAGAAATTGACAAATAGCAGAAACAAACTAGGGCTAGAGAAAGAAGGGTAAAGGAAAAGAACTGACTAGTAATAAGTATTAGGCCTAGCCCAGCTGCCCATCCCACAATCATCAGGTCTGTTGGCTGTCAATCGCTTAGGAATCAACAGAGACCGAACCCCATGACCGTAATTAGGCAACTAGGCTATAAAATTTAATTAAACGAGTCACATGAGAACCCTCCCCACCGGCAAAATTAAGAAAAGAGTCTCATAATGACAAAACACAACGAACACCACAGGCAGACCACCAAAGCGAAATGAACAGCTACCACAGACACCTGCAGGCCTAGCCTGCCTAGCCTAGCCTAGCCTAGCCTATGAGCGCAAAATGGTGCCCTACCCCAATATCCAGCCCAGCCATCCCACCAAAAAACGCCAAGGATCACACGCCCAAAAAAACCTGGAAACTAGCCCCAAGAAAGATAGGGACGGCACCTAACTGGAAAAAAACAGAGGGAATAAGCCGGGTCTACAATAGGGAAACGGCAGTCGGCCCAACAACGCGCGAGGCGGCAGCCATTTGTAAGCCCACAAGCGTCAAGGAAGTAAACAAAACGGTACTACGGTAAGGAAGCCTTAGGGCACGAAGGACCATTTTTTGTCGGGAATTTAGATAAAGAGGTTAAATTACATATCACTGGTACATGAAATATCCCAACAAATAGTTATAATATAATTACCAACGACGTAGTCGATGGGTGTAATCCAGTCCCCCACACACGGCTAATTCAATTGCATGACATGTAGGAATGTTCACATAATACAATATCGATACAATGAACTTAGCTTAGAGGACTGGTGATGTAGGACTGTTGTTATAGATTAATATTTGTAGCACATGGTGAACTGTGGGTTGAGTCAGAGCCGGGGGGGGGGGGGGGGGAGAGATGTTGGCTGTATGGTGTTGATTGAGAGACTAAAGGGCCGGCGTCCGATCGCTTCGCGAAATTACATATGGCTGCCGGCTCATAATAATTATAACCCATAACTTGGTTTCATGATACATCTACAGCTGATGTAGATATTTATACATTACAGTTAATATTTAACCTATACTTAAGAATAAACTACAATACACAAAGAACCAGCCGAAATCGTACATGCGATACGATACCGCCAAATTCAAATGTCTTATTGGACCTAAAACTGTCGGGATCATTACCCTATTCCCGACAAAACTGTTGTCAAATTTCTCTTGTCTGTAAGCTAGACCCATGCCAATGCAAGCTCAAGCGCCATCTGTGTAATCATAAACTGACCCTCTTCTTGTATTCTAAATATTCAACTCTAGCCCTTATTGTATGTCACCTAGTTGAACTTTTATTTTTTTTATTTTTTCATCCAAGTTGACTATAAATCGCACACACGACAATTCTTAGATAGTTCAATATCGAGTTAGAGTAATTTAGTTATTACTTTTGATAGCCTACTTAAGAGCATTTCAGGTACTTGTCATCATAATAATAGGCCTATTACACTCTTCTCAGGCAAAAAATACATTTAATTATTTTATTGTGTCACCACTGTAAAGATTAAGGATATTTGTTTTTTCCAGTTTCTCACTAGGCTAGTTTAACCCTGAAGTGATTTGAATTGAATAAAGTTATCTGAAGTGAGACAAGTGATCAGAAGTGACGTGAAGTGAATTAAAGTGAGTGAAGTGATTGAAAGTGAGTGAAGTTATTAGAAGTGAATAAAGTTATTTGAAGTGTGTGAAGTGATTTGAAGTGAACAAAGTGTTCTGAAGTAAGACAAGTTATTAGAAGTGACTTGAAGTAAATGAAGTGACTTGAAGTTTTGTTATTGTCACCATGCCTCGCTCTTGCATGGGCTGTTCCGGTAGGTTTGGCCCTACCATCTTTGCCTGCCCCGAGGTTCATGTCTGCCGATTCTGCCAGCTCCGAAAAGATTTGGCAGCAAAACTGGATGAAGCTAACATCAATATTAACGCCCTCACCAATTGAAAGAACCTGGAAACACTTCAAGAATTTGCAACGCTCAATGTAGGAGTATCATTAAATGAAGAAATTACTACTACTGCTTCATCTTCCACCAAACCAACGCCTGATGTACCTGCTTCAGTACATGAACCAGATCAAGAAGATCAAATAATGACTCCGCTCTCCCTCAGGACAACTTCCGCATCGTGAGCAACAATGTTCACCCCATCACAAGGAAGATCATCCCCGAAACTATGTTCCAGAACCGTTACCAGATTCTTGCGAACTTAGACGACGAAGAAGAAATGGAAGAAATTCGGCTCGTAGGAGATTCGATGGTTTGTGGCCAACTCACAGAGTTCTGTGCCAGGACACCCAGGACCAGGAAGCACTTCTGTATCCTGGGTGGCGGAGTGGACAACGTTGCAGCCGCAGTGAACGAAGTTTCAAAGTTGGCCCCATCAAGCACAACGTACGGCATTCATGTTGGATCGAATGATGTGCAGCAGACCCAATCGGAGGACCTCATGCTAAAGTACCAAAAGCTGATTCAAACGTAAAAGGAAAAGTCACGAAGAGTCATCATATCAGGGATCATCCCAGGATCGGTGTGGAGAGCCAGTTCTTCAACATAGCCACCAGCATGAATCGTCGACTTGCTAACTTCTGCAGGGAGGAGGACATTGGATTCGTCAATACCTGGGACGCCTTCTACCGCGAAGATCATTTGTTTGTAGTGGATGGAGTCCATCTGAACCAGGTAGGAGCAGCAAGAATTGGCCGCCTGATTCATGACGCAGTAAAGAATTTTCGGAAAAGAAGCAGAGTCAACCGATGACTACCAGGGATGAGGATCGAGGACAGAAAGGACCGAGGACAGACAGGTACGTAAATGTAGATCCGACCAGAACCAAAAATGTAATTAAACACCCACGCTGCGGGCAAAATCGTCCAAAATTACTTTCATTCCATGCTCTTTATCATGCATAAGTAAGAGGCAGAGCGTAATACAATTATATATCCGTGAAGGTACAATGATAGAGCTTTCCAATGATACCTAAATCAACCCTGTACAACATCTGGTTATCTTGCAACGATCTTGCAAACGAAGGCCAAAATCAGTAAAAAAAGGGGCAATTTTTGCTGTTTTTGCTATGTGTGACGCTGCACATGAGTGAACCAGCCTTCTTACACACACAGTGTGTGCCCGCAGCCTGTGGCGAGCGGTTGGAGCCCCCCTACGCTCTCTCCAACAGCTAGCTTTTCTCTCAGGGATCATAATAGCCTCAAAATGGCTCCTGTCATATGACGGGCACCATACAGAAGGGATTAAAGAGCGTTATGTGAATTCTAAGGCCACAACTTTAATGATTGTCTATGCAAACGCTCGTAGCATACACAATAAATTTTCAGATATAGAGGAACTAGTGTTTACAGAAAATTATGATGTAATTGGCATAACAGATTCTTGGCTCAATACAGAGACATGTTAGCAGAGTATTCACTTCCCAGTCATGTAATGTTTGAGAAAAGCCGAATTAATAAATATAGAGGTGCCATATTATTTCTTATCAAAGAAAGTCTTAACCCGATCCTCTTGTCAAAACCTCAAATTATGAACGTTGACACATCTTTTGTGCTAATAAAAAATAGTAAAGGTACAAAAATAATACTTGCATTAATATACAGACCTCCAGCTCTATCAGTGCAAACTGACCGAGAAATTTATGAACAAATTGCAGACGTAAGTAACTCGCAAGATACCGTAATTTTTGGCGATTTCAATTTACCTGTGACCAAGTGGGGACAAGACTCTGGACAAGACTTGTATGCAAACTTGCAAGAGAGTTCGCTCTATCAATTTGTTAGATCTCCGACCCATGCAAATATTGTCCTTGATCTTGTACTTACAACAAAGGAAGAATTGATAGAGAATTTGAATGTTGGTGATTAATTCAGTAATAGTGACCATCATATTATCACTTTCCATTTAAAATTTAATAGCAACAAACTCAATGCCAGCAAAGAGAAGGCCCCAAATTTGAAGAGAGCAAACTTCCGTAAACTTAGAGCATTACTCAAAGAAACCGATTGGAGTTTTCTGATTACCAATGATGATATTTACCAATCATGGAAATTTTTAACCACAGCTTACTTAAACGCAGTGCAGGAGTGTATACCATAAAAAAAAAAAACGAAGATATAGTAAGCCTAAGTGGTGGAATAAAGAAATAGCGGAGTGTCTACTTGCCAAAGAGAATGCTCATGATAGATTAAAAATGTCTGATAACCAGAAAAATAAAGAGACATTCATAGATCTACGACGTATAGTCAAAAAGTAAATTAAACAAAGTAAAAACACGCTAGAGATACATGTTGGAAATCAGAGTAAAGCATGGTTCACACATACAAGAGTCGGTGCCTGAATCCAGCAAGAGTGAACGATGGGTGACACTCTTCGTGACTCTGGCAAGAACCAGCCCGAATAGGTCACTGTTCCCGATTCACCAAGAGTCAACAAGAGTCAGTACGTGTTCATCCAAGAGTCAGTACGAGTCACGGAGAGTCAACAGGAGTCACAAAGAGTGTAACACGAACCCAACACGAGTTGAGGAAATTTGAAAAATAACGGTCAAATTCCAGGGTAGAAAACAAAGAGTCGGTACGAGTCAACACGAGTCAACAGGAGTGTAACAAGAGTCAACAAGAGTGTAACAAGAGTCAACAAGAGTGTAACAAGTCACGAAGAGTGCTCCCAAGAGTGGCCCCCATTGTGCAGGTGCCCGATTCACCCAAGAGTGTAACAAGAGTCAACACGAGTCACAAAGAGTTATGCAGAGTTCAACAAAAGTCAACACGAGTCACGAAGAGTCAACAAGAGTAACACGTGTTTACATGTGTGTCCTTCAGACTCGTGACGGGGACAAGAAATTTCATGCAGGTTTGAAATTTCTAGGCCACGTCACGAGTCCCTAGGACACACCCCGATGCCAACACGACTCACACGAGTGTAACACGAGTCACGAAGAGTCACGAAGAAGATACACGGGTCATTGCCGAATATGAAAATGTCCTCACTCGTGTTGGACTCGGGCACCGACTCTTATATGTGTGAACCATGCTTAAGACAAACCCGAATTGTTTTTACAGTTACAGTTAAAGCTTGGTGTTCCATTGTTTCAATTTTCCTAGTGAGGTTTACTATATAAATATATAATTATAAATATATATATATATATATATATATATATATCAGAGTTGGGTCGACTAACTGTAATCTATATTTCAATTATTAAACTCTCCAAGCTGGAATTTCTGCATCTTTCGTAGTTATTTGCTCCTATTGTTTAACTTGTGATTATCAACATTTGTTGATAATATAAGAAATATACGATATATACGGCACATAATATTTATCTTTTTTATACTACAGATCTATGTTATTTGGAAGACAAACAAATGTTTTACTCTTGGGTTGAAGAGTTGCACAGAGTAGGGGTTGGATTGTGTTGCAAGACGGGTACTACGTACCCTACATAGAGGAGGTGGTATACAATGGGAGAGCTCTGAGTAACACTGATCATTGTAGTAGCGATAGAATAGTGAGAGAGATGCAACATTGCGGCGGAGAGAGAGAGATTGCAGAGAGTTGGTGAGTGGACGTTAGTTAATGATACGAAAGGCCTTCTTTTCTACTTTGTCTAGGAGTACGGTGTGAGAGGATCCTCCCCATACATGTGAACAATACTCAATACAAGGACGCACTGTGCCCCTGTACAGAGCAAGAAGCTGTGCAGGGGTAAAGAACCCCTTGAGGCGGTTGAGCACACACAGCTTCTGGGAGGCTGCCTTAGAAAGACTGGGAATATGGTCCTCCCAAGTGAGAGCAGAAGAAAAAGAGACACCAAGAATATTGAGAGAAGATGAAGGATTGATTTTTGCATTGTTGAATTATAAGGAATACTCCTCTGGGAGTTCCAGACGGGAAGTAAGATGGAGAAATTGTTTTTTGGAAGCATTAAAGGCAACAAGGTTTTCTCTGCCCCAATTGGAAATAGTAGTTAGATCAGAAGATAAGTGTTGTATGGCTTCATTAAGTTTGTTTTTGAGGGATTGCTGGTTGGGGTATTCTGAAAAACTAATTGAGTAGTGTAAGGTAGAGTCATCTGCGTATGAATGGATGGGACTGGAGGTACAGTTGAGAAGATAATTTATGAAAATTAAAAAGAGAATGGGAGATAGGACAGAGCCCTGAGGAACACCGGAGTTGATAGGATGAGGAAGTGAGCGATGGTCATCCACAACCGCAGCTATGGAATGGTCTGAAAGGAAATTAGAGACAAAGGCACAGATGGAGGGATAGAAACCGAAGGAGGGTAGTTTAGAAATTAAAGATATGTGCCTCTATCAAAGGCCTTCGATATGTCTAGTGCAATAGAAAGGAGGATGACCAAGAATTAGTAGGATATGAAAGAAGATCACCAGTAGAGCGACCCTTAACTCATAAACTGCGAAGCTAAGGTAGTTCAAACCCTCCCGCCCACGAAGGTATTTGGTTCTATTCTGACAAAAATTGTCATAGTACCATATATATATTTATTACTGATCCATATGTGCCTATTTTACTTTTATTATGAACATATGACCATTTAAGGGCAATAAAAGAATTGGAAATAGCATTTGGGGGGTGAAAAAGACGTATTATTGCTGCAAGGTCGTATCATGAGGCGAGAGTTGGGGGGGACGTATATCATCCCTCTCCGTGGTGTAGAGCGACACTGAGGCCTTGTACTAGAAGTCTCTGTGTTGCAAGGATCTCTAGCTGCCTTGCCTATGTTAAAGGGAATGTGAGGGAAATTCGCAGTGAATATTACCCGATATAATGGGGAATAAGAGGAAAAATAGCTGATAATTGAGGAGGGGGAAGGTGGGGGACACATATGTAGGAGTGGTAGCAAATAATGGAAGGGAATTATCTCACCTAATCACAGATTGCTTTGTTTTGAGTGTCACTGGGGTGTTTTCTAAGTTTTTTTATGCTCTGTATCTATTGAGGACAGTTGAAATGCACCAGAAAAAAACTCTATTGAGGACGGTTGCCGGTCATGGGTTAAGGAAGCCATTCTGGCGATCTGAGAGTAGATTATGAGAAGATAAATGTTTAACCCTTACTGTACCAGCGACAGCGAATCGCCGTTAGTAATAAAGTCACTCGTCAGTATCAGCGACGAAAGATCGCCGTCAGTACTATGCGGTAGTTGTAACTGACCGTATCGAGCGGTACCACATACCGTGAGTTGTACACACTGTTTTGAGACCTTGGCAACACTTTTCAGTTTATATTCAAGGTCTCACAGCCTAGCTGGCTCAGTATTTCTCCAACCTTTGAGGTGGAAGGGTATTCTCTCTCTCTGAAGCCATTTTGACCTTATTGCCTGGTACTGGAGGGTATGTCTATGGTAAAACCCTCTGGTACAGTAGGGGTTAAGAAATTTGGAAGCAAGAATAGTTTTAACCCTTAACACCTTAGCGGCCTATGCGGTTTATTTATGTGTACCGCCCAGCGGGGTGTTTTTAGCCAAAATAGGGCTGTTTACGTGATCATTTTCATGCCTAAATAAGACCCAGAACGTAAAACAAGTATCTATCCCTGAAAGGGCATAAACAGAGCTTTCGAATGACACCATAACGATCCTTGTATGATGGATAGTTTTCTTGCAATAACCGTGCAACGCGAGTGCAAAAAGCAGGTAATTCGGTACTTTCGGTACATAATTGAGTATGTAGCGAGTGAGAGAGGGAGGAGGGAGCTGAGATTTGTGTCAGTAGGTTCGCCGCGGTGGTCTGGAGCAGTCATACGCTCGCTAGTCTCCTGCCACCACTTGTCTCTCTCTCTCAGCTACATTACGTGCTGAAATTGCCACTCGAGTTATGTCGAGCGCCGCCACATAGTCCAGCTTTATTTAACTCGACTTAAGTGGTGAGCCGCTTTTTAACCCGGCAAGCGCGATAGGCCTCACGGAAGGCTTCCTATAGGGAACGCGATAGGCCTCACGGAAGCAGGACCATAAAAAAAGCCTTCCATAAAAAAAAAGGGCCTATCAAAACAAAGGAATTTGTCTCTAGGTGAGATAATTCCCCTCCAGTACTCATCCATGTAAATCTCACCCACCCCCCTCCCCTCCTTCCCCACCTTATTCCCCCCTCCCTCCCTCCCCTCCTCAATTATCACCTATTTTTCCTCTTATTATCATCATTTATCGGTTATTTTTCTCTCCCGCGATAATGTAGCACAAGTGGGTTGCATAAAAGATCGTTATGCAACACCCAGACACCGGCACACACCGCCTCGCTCGTCTCAGTTGACTCCCAGACAGCGAGAGGGGAGGGCTGCCTGTCTCTCTCTCTCTCGCCTGAGATTATGACCGGGTGGCCAATATCTTCGTTTTTCACCACCCAAATGCTTTTCCCACTTATTTTAGCACTCTTGAAGGTTCATATATACATCATATATGTAAAATAAAAGCATACCGAAAACAAATAATGGTTTATATTGTAAATATAACGAATTCTGTCAGAATCCAGGGCTAGAAATGCACAAATAACTACCCTAGCACCTACGTCTATATCGCGCTTGTCAGGTTAAGGGTTAAAAAGCGGCACACCACATAAGTCGAGTTGAAAAAACTGGCAAAAAACGGGTGAAAAAGGGTTGAAATCGAGTGAAAATGGGTGGGATAGTAATGATCCATACGTCCGACATCTGTGGCCTCCCGGCCCACACTAACTCCAGTTCCCCCACCGCGCGTGAGGATGACAGTGTAACCAATAGTTCGCTAAAAGTGAGCAAGGTAGCAAATTCAGCTAAACTTCCATCTTCGAGGTAACACTGTCAGTGCTCCACGAGTGCTACGTAGCTGTATGTGGCGTCATTGTGTAGCGATTTCCACCTAGTTTTCGGCGCAATACAGTTCCTTTCATACTGATGGTTGATATAGCAGTCAGAACGGCCCGGAAAGGCCCAAAACGGCCACAGAGCACCCGCTAGAGGAGGGTTAAAAACTTTAGAGATACAAGGGGTGAGAACAATTGGACGATACTTGGAGGGTTGAGAGCGGTCACCCTTCTTTGGGACAGGTTGAATGAGAGAAAACTTCCAGTAAGAAGGGAAGACGTTAGAGGAGAGACAGAGACGAAAGAGCTTGCCTAGGCGGGGAGTCAGCACGGAAGCACAGTTTTTTAATACAACCGGAGGAACACCGTCCGGACTTTACACCTTCTTAGTAGGCCTATTAAGCCCAGAGAAAGTAAAAAGAATATCTTTAGAAAAGATTAGGATATTAGGCATAAGTAGGAGAGCGGGGAGTGGAGAGGGAAGAATAGCACCGGAATCAACCAAGGTGGAGTTTCACCTGATAAGTGGAAGGTCCAGCAGTGACAATCTATGGCCAGAATACTGACTTCATAAAATGGTTTGACTATAGTATTATGAAAAGACTATCATAGGATTAAAGTATATATATATATACACATCATTGTTGAATTTACTTCCTCGCTCAGTTCTCCCAGACTCCTATCACACACAGTAGGAAATATAAAATAGAGGAAAATTAACCGATTAATTTGAAAATATTCCAACCATGTTAAGTTAATCCAATACTCTAAATTAACTAGTTAGGTTAAAAGTTAATTAACTTTACTGACCCAACTCATATATTTATATATATATATATATATATATATATATATATATATATATATATATACAGTATATATAATATATATATATATTATATATATATATATATATATATATATATATATATATATATATATATATATATAGAGACAGAGAGAGAGAGAGAGAGCTATACGTGTGTGTGTGTGTGAAAGCGGATGAGGAAGGAGGATGGTTAGGGAGAAATAGATATACAGATATTTGAGGGAAAAGTAGAACACAACATTTACAATTATGTTTACGTTTACGTTTATGTTGAGGGACCCGCAGAGGGCCGCTCTAGGGCAGCATGATATGCGGGGGTTGTGCATTAGGACTAGTGGTTGGGGACAGGATCAGGAGGAGGATCAGGATTAGGGATGTAATGATTGGTGATCCTAGTTCTAAAAGAATCAAGAGTTGGGCTATTAACTACATGAAATGGGAGGTGATTCCACTCTTGGATGCTGCAGGGAAAAAATGATTTTCTAAATATGTCCGTGCTTGCCTGATACGTGTGGTATTTTAGGTTATGGCCGAGTCTCGTAAATCGCATACTTGTAGGGTGTAAATATATATATTTGTCTATATCTACTAGTTGTTAGTGATTTTATGTAACATATGTTGTCTGTGCATTTGTCTTCTTGTTGCAAGTGGTTCTAGTCTAATGTCTTGTTTGAGCAAAGTGACAGATGTAGTGTGTCTGTAATCACGTCTGATCCATCTTGCAGCTTTGTTTTGTATGGCCTCTAGTTTATTTATATTGCTGTGAGTGTGTGGATCCCAGACGGTGTCGCAGTATTCTAAGTGTGGCCGAACAAGTGTCTTTAATGCTAGAATTTTAATGTTTGCGTTACTCTTAGTGAGATTCCTGCGCAGGAAGCCCAGGACCTTATAAGCCTTTGCTCTGATGCAGCTAACGTGAGTGGTCCACCTCATGTCCGCTGAGATGTGGACCCCCAAATATTTGTGGGAGGGAACAGTATCTAAAAAAAGTGCTATGGAGTTTGTAGGAAAATGGGTGAATGGATAAAGCGGATATGGTGACATTTATGTCATCTGCCAATTGGCTTCCCACTCTTAAAGTGCAGTTAAGTCGTTCTGTAGTCGAAGGTAATCGTCCATATTAGTAATTGGTCTATAAACTAAGCTATCATCTGTGAAAAGTCTAGAACTAGAAGTAAGCGATAGTGGGAAGTCATTTATGTAAGAAAGGAGAAGTAGGGGACCCAGGACAGTGCATTGTGGGACCTCAGAAGTTACAGAGACAGTGGAAGACTGAGAACCATCGAGAACAACGTGTTGATCACGATTGGTTAAGAAAGTGTTAATCCAGTGAAGAAGTGGTCCTCGGATGCCATAATAATCTAACTTAGCTAACAGTCTTTGGTGAGGAACTTTGACCGAAAGCTTTGGCAAAGTCTAGTAATATGGCGTCCACTTGTCGAATTTTGGGGTCGTTCAGGGTTTGGGAAATGACATGTGTGGTCACAAGTAATTGTGTCTCGCACGACCGTTTGGGTCGGAAGCCGTGCTGTGAATCAGTCAGTATATTTTGCCTATCTAGATGGTCCATTAAATGTCGGTGGATGATATGTTTTAACATTTTGCAGGGAACTGAGGTAATCGAAACAGGTCTATAGTTAACAGGGAGGGTTCTGTCTCCGGGTCTGAAAATAGGTGTCAACTGTCACGTTTGCCAATAGCCAGTCAAGCGGAAATTCTCCGGTGTCAATGGTCTGTGAGAATATAACCTGCAGGATAGGGACAAGAATGGCAGTATTTACCTTGAGTATCCTGCAGGGTATATTGTCTGGTCCAGTCGCTTTGTTAATGTCTACCTCAGATAAATTATTCTCGATTCCACAGGTACGTATAGTCAGCGGAGGTATAAGTGATGGTGATGGTGACAGTTCCGGCAAGTCTGCTTGTTCTTGTGTGAAAACTGACTGGAACTGTGAATTAAGTGCATGTGCTTTGTCCTGTGGAAATGTGACCAGAGAATTGTTAGTCCTGGTTGTTGACCCTTTCTATGAAAGGCAAATATAATATTTCTGAAATTCAATGTAAACAGACGTACCGTAGAAGCATTATTCGATAGGGAAGAAAAACAAGAAATATATTTTGTGATAATTGGTGTAAGATATATATATATACTAGTAGGGGTACCCGGCGTTGCCCGGGTTTAAATTCTACTACCATAATCACCATCCACCTATCCATCCATCCATCTATCCATCCATCCATCCATCCATCTATCCATCCATCCATCTATTCATCCATCCATCCATCTATCCATCCATCCATCCATCTATCCAACTATCTATCCATCCATCCATCCATCTATCCAACTATCTATCCATCCATCTATCCATCCATCCATCCATCTACCACAATCATCACAATACTACTACTGCCATAATCACCGGCCTCGACCTCCCTGTGCCTCATTAAACGGCGACCTCGATTTCGGCCGCTAAATGACCTCCGATTTTGGATCTGACCTCATCGGTACCCCCATTTTGGGGGGCTGCGAACAACTTTCGTTCCAAACACCTTTTAGATCGGAGGCCTCCTTCTGCCCCAAACGGCAATTTTTTTCGCATTTTTTTCGCTCCCGTATACTACATAAGTTCTGCCGAAAATTTTATTAAACAAAAGTGTCTCTGATTTCCACTAAACTCGCCTAAAACCATCTCCAAAGCCAGGGCTTTCCAACGGTGCCCCACACTCCCACCTGGCACCAAAACTGTGGGAGGAGTTTAGGAACAAAGGTCGGGTAACTGACAGACATTGACCTTTATTTATTAAGATATACTGTATATATATATATATATATATATATATATATATATATATATATATATATATATATATATATATATATATATATATATATATATATATATATATATATATTATACCACTCCAGAAGACCTCACTCACGCCAAATGACTCAGTTACCCCCCTCCAAAATAACGTGGGAAGCCATCAGGGAAAACGGCCCCACAATACTACAGTCCCCCCACTAAGACCCTCCAGAAACCAAAACAAACCCTGATCACTTCCCCACACCGGCGTCTGAGCAAAGGACCGGAAGTGATGTCACCCACGTAGCTCGGCCTGGGATTGGCCGACAGGACCAACGCCTCCACCAACAAGGACACCATGACGTAACCCACCAACCGCCCTTACGATTGGTCCCTGGAAGGCATCCTGGGACGAATCAGGAGGACCCTTCCATTGCTCCCCCCCTACCCCAACGCCGGGACCAGAACGACACAACCACACCCTAGAACCAGTGTATCGACGTGTCCCTTTCCCCTGTACAGCTTCTAGGACAAGGAGCACTTAGAAATTGGACAGGTAGGCTATCCAGGCCAGGTAGGGGAAGTTATCTCAACCTCCCCTCCTGAGATCTGGATGCTTCCTGGCTCTAAGGATGCTCCCTGGCCCGACCTAGCTACTTGAAAACGGCTAATCCCGATCAAGTACAGATCTAGATACTTCCCGGCTCTAGAACCTAGAATGCTTCCCAGCTTCTTGGTAGCTTGATAATATAAGCTATAACTACGATTACAGAGACACTTTGTAACAGACGAGACCTGCTTTTCAGGCCCCTTTTACAGTAATTTATTAATTAATTCAGTTACCAATTAAAACCCTTACACGCTTACACTTACACTTAATTATTCATCTATAGGTATATTGTTACATGTTTGTCTAACTGCTAACTTACCAAACTGCTGTGTACCTATAGGTAGAGAGCTCTGCCACACACACACACTTACACTAAACTCCAGCTAGGGATTCCCCCACATAATTTAGTCTAACTAGGAGTTCATTATTCATCTATTACGTCTCGCAGAGTATGTGCTAGTTGTGTATATATATGTATGTATCCTTGTGTGTCCTATTGATACTTATACTTGCATTTACCTTAATATTTATGTTGATCTTTACTATGCATTGCACTTGTATATATAAATCATAATAGATATGCATATCAACCTAACTAATTAAATAATAAATTGTACACCTGGCTCCTGTATTCTCTCAACACCTCCCCCTCGGCACATCAGAACCCGTGACAGACATTATAGGGAGTTCAACTATCTCTAATTGAATTGTCTACCACTATGAAAATTAAAATTAAAATACATCAAGAATGACATTAAGCTTCTGTTTTATGCTTACCATCCCTATGCAAGCTCAACCTCGTTGTCAGTTTCCCTGGAATATCTCGCTCTTATGATATCTCACAACTTAGATACAGAGGGATGGGACGGGGCTGGAAGGAGGGGTAATTGCATCATTAATTCCGGGGTCATTTATAAATATTAGGTTTTCGGTCATCCCATTGGGAATCAATGATGTACTGCCGAATTATAAATCTGGCGGTGGGACATTCATATGTCAAATAACTCATGCAAATAAGGAACAAAAAAAACATAATTCTTGCTTAATATATATTTTCTTTTATTGGTAGAATATTACAAACAGCAGCAGGTCATGCCTTAAGATCACACTGCAGAAAAAAGATACTAACATATATAAGTAACGCTTACACAGAAGCAATGTACTTAACTGTACATGAGAAGTTTGACCTCCAAGTTCAACAAATATATACAAAAATAGTTTGTGCTGTAATGGTGAATAGTATTATGGTCTTACTTCTAGAATTGTATATTACTTTTTTATGACTAGGAACATGAGATCACAGAATATGTGTACATAATTGACACATAGAGTACACGATTAAACTCTAACTTAATATTAAAAACTTTGGAGCAGGTAATCAGATGAGGATTCTGGGTAGGATTCAGATCAGGCAGCCCCTTCCTCTTTTTCACAACATATATATATATATATACGGTAATCAATAACCAGTATTTTGGGACAACCATGAAACTTAAGAAGGAACAACTGATTTCATTAATGCTACACACTGAACATGTGGGTGATCAAGGTGTACTGACAGGTATCGGGAAAGGAAGGTATGTGTCGACAACCAGATATTTATTTGAGCGATATCGTCTGAAGAGTAGTTGTGCAAGAAGCACAGCGAGGCTGCCCACTTGCGAACATTGTGTGCTCGGCAAAAAACACCAGTTTATGCTCTCTGATAACATTAGCGATATAGGCCGCAACTTGTTTCTTCTTTAGACGAGTACGCTTGTCGGGCAATACCCATAAATGAACAGGATTAATAGGGTTAGCAACTATTAAATAATCATTGACTGCCTTAAATGGGCATAATGAGTGAGGAGTATGCCCGTGTTAAAGTGCAGGTACAGAGAACTTTCGAAAAACATGGTCTTTGTGCTCGTTTCTTGCAATAAACATTGGTTCTGGGGCGATACTAACAGAAGTCCTTCTAGGGGAAAATTTGAGGCAGGTCGGAGCACGCGAAATGGCAGTCAGTTCCGACACGCGATCACCTGTTGCTACCACCATAAAAAACAAGGCTTTCTTAAGATAGGTCTCGACGGTAGGCTGTCAAGTGTACAGAGGTGGTTTCAGCGCTAGCAACACGTGATCTAGTGACTATGTAAGCATAAGCTGTCTAGGTGGTGGCCGAAGCCTGAAGCATGCGGGCATGAACCTTTTCTCTTTCACTTCTGGCATGGATAGACCCCGATCATAAAAGGGGACCTTTACGGCTGTCAAATGATTACGAATTGTAATCACCGAGAGTTGTCTCTCTTCAAAGACGTAGTCTAAATATTTAAAGATAAGAGTTACCGATATTAACTGTTGGTCAGATTCAACAATACAAGTCGTAAAAGCCCTCCAATGGGACTGGTATTAGTGTTTAGTTGCTTCTGCTTAACTACTCATGAGCTTGTTAGTAACTCTCCCTCCATAGTAGTCAAGCTATTTCGCATTCTGAATGTTGAGAAGGCAAAAGTTAGCAAGGTCTTGAGGTTCCTATTTGTCTCAAAGTAGAAACTCGTTACCAGGAGCGAGACCAGATTCGGCACCATGTCTTCAGGCGCAAATACCATGCTTGAGCCGGCCACACAGGAGCTATCAGAGGGACTATCCTCGATAGCGCTGTAGTTTGTTGACTACCCGACACATGAGTGATGCGTTTGGAGGTGGAAACAGATAAATGGACGTCCATCTGTTTCAGTCTTCCAAGAACGCGTTGGAACCTCCTGCCGAGGTCTATGTCCAACGCGTCAAGTAGTGAGGTAACTTGCTCGTCTGCCTGGAAGCAAACAGATCTACTTGTGGGTGGTATTTCAGGGCAATCATCTCTTGAAAGACGGTTTGCCTGAGGCTCCACTCCACAAACTTTCTCTGTCCTCTCGACAAAGTGTCCCATAGGTTTGCTACACCTGGCGAATAAGTTGCACGGATGGTTATTCTTAGCTTGTGGGCTAACTTGAATATTCTTTCGGAGAGACGATGGAGAACTAGTGACCTCGCCGACCCTTACTTCTGAATGCATGAGACAGCATTCAGATTGTCCATTCTGAACACCAGGGACTTGCCTTTCAGGGAGGTGCTGGGACACCTGAGAAACTTGAGGGGAACAAATAATTATTTTGCACTGATGTGCCAGTTGTGGTGCTTGGACCATTGTCCCTGACCCTGATGACCCTCAGTCAACTGACATCCCCAACCGAGGGTCCCCTATGCGTCTGTGTCTACCACACTGTCGGTGGGGGATCAAGTAACGACTGAACAGATAATGGAATGAGGCTCTGAGTCCAGAATGTCAGCAATCAGACTATGAGGAATGGTACAGGCCAAAGATGACCAGGCGGACAGATTAGAAAGGCATTGTTTCCATCTAATATTAGTCGTTTGAGGTGAAGGCAGCCTAAAGGGATGATTAACTGAATCCAATTTATCGTGTCAATTAGTGACTCCCTTTGATTGATAGAGTCGAACATCTGTCGAACCATTGTGCCCAGTCTAATGAACAACTGTCGGGAGAGAGAATGGACGGGTGTCGGAATTTTAGACCATGACCGATCTCATCGGGAGTTCATAAGAAGCGACAGTCCAAAGAGTCGGGCAGTCTCAACCGAGTACTCAGGAGACTGCCCTCCCGATTAATTGATAGCGGAACCAAATCTTTGAAATATCATCGGATTAACAAGGATTGATGACAACCCCAGTGCTGAGGAAGACCATCGGGTGATGCCAACCCCAGTGCTGAGGAAGACCATCGGGTGATGACAACCCCAGTGCTGAGGAAGACCATTAGGTGATGACAACCCCAGTGCTGAGGAAGACCATCAGGTGATGACAACCCCAGTGCTGAGGAAGACCATCAGGTGATGACAACCCCAGTGCTGAGGAAGACCATTAGGTGATGACAACCCCAGTGCTGAGGAAGACCATCAGGTGATGACAACCCCAGTGCTGAGGAAGACCATTAGGTGATGACAACCCCAGTGCTGAGGAAGACCATCAGGTGATGACAACCCCAGTGCTGAGGAAGACCATCGGGTGATGACAACCCCAGTGCTGAGGAAGACCATCGGGTGATGACAACCCCAGTGCTGAGGAAGACCATCAGGTGATGACAACCCCAGTGCTGAGGAAGACCATCGGGTGATGACAACCCCAGTGCTGAGGAAGACCATCGGGTGATGACAACCCCAGTGCTGAGGAAGACCATCTGGTGATGACAACCCCAGTGCTGAGGAAGACCATCAGGTGATGACAACCCCAGTGCTGAGGAAGACCATCGGGTGATGACAACCCCAGTGCTGAGGAAGACCACCGGGTGATGACAACCCCAGTGCTGAGGAAGACCATCGGGAAGG
Source organism: Paralithodes platypus (assembly GCA_032716605.1). Lineage (NCBI taxonomy): Eukaryota > Metazoa > Arthropoda > Malacostraca > Decapoda > Lithodidae > Paralithodes > Paralithodes platypus. The sequence continues at coordinate 12,532,950 of CM064496.1, read as the reverse complement.
AAGAATAAGAAGAGGTATCAGACTAAGATGGCTTTTATTAGACCTGATCACCCGATATGTTATTCTAAGGCCTTGAAGAGCAGAAAGAGCAATACTACCTTGAATAATATATTTGAATGATTAGCGTTATGCCACGCTTTTATGGAGTGAGGTATATTCTGGTCACGCTTCCCGGCTCTGGGAATATCACAATGAACCTTGACTTAGGACTCTCTCAACTGGGAGAAGACTGATCTTAGATCTAATTTTCAATACGAAGGACATGCAAACAACAAAACACAATGGATGGTACAATGGATTTTATTCCCTAGGCGTATAAACTAAGAGGTACAAATCCATGAATTCAGATATATATAATAGAAGCAAATATCACACTCAACAGGTAAATAACATCAATGGTAAAAATAGGAGGCGAGATAGGCCTCAAATATAACAGTCTTCCTAAGCTAAGTGGATCAAATTTAATCCATAAATAAATTCTATTTTTCATTGAGAACAAGGTTGACTGTAAAAATTTAAGAGGGGAGATACAACTCACTAAAATTTAACTCAACAGGAGTTCAACATAGGGTTGACTCAAAACATAGGTGAAATGTACTAACTCTCATATAAAAATATACTCTATACGCCTTAGGACAAAGTGACAAGATACTCATAAACCCAGACATGTGGCAGGGACACTCAAATTACGGGTAAGTGTGTGTATTAAAATATAACGGCAATGTTGTAGGGTAAGACGGGGTAATTTCGCCGAAAATCGCGTATTTTGACGAATAGAAACTGCCACAAATGGAATTTTAATTTTTGTAATTTTTTATCTATACATTCAGCCTTTCTGCTATAGATGCCCAAAAAAAGAAAAAAAGATATAAGGTTATGGTCATGCTGCCGAATTTTTGAAAAATGTCACTCTCGCGGCGAAATTACCCCGCCTGGCGGGGTAATTTCGCCGCGACCTATTTTACGCATCATCTAGCTAGTAAACTAGATAACATTATATGAGTAATGGCCAGACAAAACACTAGCGCGCAGGTAAAAGCAATGAAAACATTCACAAACCCAAACTGACACTAAACATGCCAATAGAAAAACGTCGCACGCACAACACACAACTGAACAGGGCGGGCAGAGATGCAGGTGTGTCACACGTGTAGGCCTAGGCGCCACTGTGTCTAGTGAGGGTGTGGACGTGTCTAGTGTGGGTGTGGAGTTGTGGACATGTGCGGGTGTGGACGTGTCTAGTGCGGTTGTAAACATGTCTAGTGCAGTTGTGGACGTATTTATTAGGCCTACGGGTGTGGAAGTATTTAGTGCGGGTGTGGACATGTCTCGTGTGGGTGCGGCGTGTAGGTTGCTAGTACAAAGTATCAGGCAGCAGCTGACGGCTACTGCCAATACTGTGTCACACGCAAACATAAAAACAAACAAACATACAAACACCCCCACACACACCCGACCATACCGTTAGACGCGCCGCTAGCCCCGGCTCCAGGCCCCGCGAAACTGCAACAAAACCTAAGCCAAACTAGATCTACAGCCTAAGCTAAACTATCTATACAACCTAAACCAAACTTGCTCTACAACCTAAACCAAAACTGCTCTACAACCTAAGGCAAACTGCAGCCGAATCCATGCAATAGTTTCGGAGATATCGTCGTTTGAATGCAAATTATTAGCGTCGCGGCGAAATTACCCCGCGGCGAAATTACCCCATCTTACCCTATCTATATTTCCTCTACTGAGGGTCACAGGAGCCTGGACCTGAAGATGTATTTATACACAGAGGACAGAGTGTAGGTGTTCACCAACAATACGGGGTTAACTTCACTCCAGGAAGAAGGCAGGACGATAAGAACGCCCAAAGTACAGCTAAATTACATTATCACGAGTTCCCGGAATATCTAGGTCTAGGCCTTACTAAATCGCAACTTGTACCGCAGGGTCTGGGGGAAAGCACTGGTTCAGAATGAGCACTGGAAGGTCTGGAAGAGCACTGGTGGCTCCGGGGGCGCACTAAATGTTCGCCAAGTCGTGGCTTGAGTCCGGGTCTGGCCCAAACAGTCTGTACAGGCGCTTCCTGTTGGACATCTTCTGGACAGGACCTGGTGGCTTGAGGCGGCTCCTCCCGGACTTCATTCCTGGGGCTCGTCGGCTGGTGTCCCGGTAGTCTCTCAATCTGCGTCTACCAATATCGGCAATATTTCCAATAGGAAAGGCAGCTTCTCCTCAACCTACAGAGTCTTTCTGGGTGTTGGGGGCAAGCTCACCTCAGTGGGGCAAGCCGGTACAACCAAGTCGCTTCTCAGCAGGTGATAAAAAAGAAGTGGCCAGGGACTGCCTGATTTAAAACAGGACAGGGGTTTTCTCTTTAACGGGATTTACTCTATTTCGAGTGACCTCGGCACTGAGCAAGGGTAGCAGAGTGTCACAGGAGATAGCAGGTATTACCAAGCCTGACTGTAGTTCATCTGATCTTAGTCGGTTCCTATCAGAGGGAACTCGAAGACCCAACGGGAGTACTGTTGGTCGGCACTTATTAGAGAACGCACGAACAGTCCCCGGACCGCCAATGTCAGAAGAAGCTCGGGATGAATTACAGTCTTTCGTCAATCATAGTTCATCTGGTCTTGATCGGCTCCTATCAGAGGGAACTCGAAAACCCAACGGGAGTACTATTGCTCGGCACTTATCAGAGAGTACTCGAACAGTTCCCGGACTGGCGAGGTCAGAAGAAGCTCGGGATGAATTACGACTGGCTTTTTCCACCTTAGGCTTACTGTTGTCCTTTCCCACCTTAGGATTATTTCCCTGTCTAGAGACCAAAAATTAGTTTAAGCCAGCAGGCTGAATGCTCGTTGATCGGTGGGCTGGCTGACATGGTGGCTCTTCTGGCTGAGATGTTGCGGCTGTGGCATCTCTGTGCAAGAAGGGCACATCTCTGGGTGGCGATCGTTTGGGTGGTTGATGCTGAGGTGGTTCAGACTGCAGAACTGTTTTTATGGTTGTCTTTTATTTCATTGCAGGTTTTAGAGTTGGGGCATCTGGCCAGTGGTTATACGAATGTAATGTGTTGGGTGGTGATGTTTGTGGGCCCACGTGTCGAGACTTCCCTCCGCTTCGCGTCTTCTGCCGTTTCTGTGGGGGTAGCGAGGGGACCTGAATGGTTGTTGTTGTCTCCGTATTATTAGATGATTCGGCATTTGGTGAGTCTCGTGAGGGCGACGTGGTGGGGAATGATGTGGAGTCACGTCTGTTTCAGGCCGCTACTTTAGTTTTGCCCTGTAGTTTGTTCTGGTTCGTTTTCTATGGACGGTCGCGCCATAGAGGACGCAAAGTGAGGAGGGGTATGGAGGGGAGACTGTTCTTGTCTGGGCTCCTGTGTTGGATTGTTGCTATCCTCGCGGTGTGGTGTCTTCTATTTCTTGGTGCGTGGGGGTGGCTGGCAGATTCTAATTCCTGCCGCATATCAATTACAGTAGGTTTGAACACATTTCAAAATCCCAATACCCTGATGAACACATCTGGATCAGAGCGGAAGTATCCGATCTTGAAGGTATGAGGCCCGGGTATAAAGAATTAACATGGACCAGCCTGACTTAGAAGAATGTCAAAAACGTTCACAGAAGACGCCAGAACACCTCTAGGAGACATCAGAGTAAATATAACACCTCAGAAGAGGTTAGGAGAAATTTAAATACTCGGAAACTGATGTTGAAGAAGTCATCACACAAACCCACTGACCGATGTGTGAAACCCTCAAAAAGTGAAGAACCTAAAAAGCTAGGCTAACACAGGCCTCCAAATCAACAAAACTAGCTAAGAAATAATAAAACTCAAATATAAAAGGCAGGCTATCCCACTTATTAACACCACATGGTACCTAACTTTGGGCACAGTCAAATGGTGTCGGTAACAAAATAATACACAAAAAAGTGATGGTTAGCTAGCTGAAATACATGTTTAGCAAGCCTAATCAGTGACAATTATGCAAAAAAAAACTCACTGTGTGCAAAAACGGAGGCAGGCAGACGACAGACAGGGCCACCACAAACACGTCTACACCTCATGACCGTCCACCAGCTAAAAGCGAGGTTGAGCTTGTATAGGTATGGTAAACATAAAACAGAAGCTTAATATCATTCTTAATCTACTTTTATTCTATTTTCATAGTGGCATCTGATTCAATTGACATCCCGGACATAGGTAATTAATCATGCCACCTATGATGTAATGTATTTGGGAGCTCTGGTGGACGGTTGGTCCCTGTAGAGGGCTCGCATGCCGGCAGGGCACCAAATATGCATATTGGCAGTACATCATTGATGGAGGGGTCACTGTTTATGAGATAGGAGAGAAAAGCAAAGGAGGAGAAGAAAGCACCAGTAAAAGAATTACTCCTGTCACCACGCCGCCGAGACACGAGGAAACAAGAGCCTCCCCAACTAGGCAGGCTCGGGTCGTCACCATCACCTCGCCACGTCCCCCGACACCAGGAAGGGACTTAATAAGACGATCAACATCTAGCCCCACCAGTGAAAACAAAGAACAACAACCACAGCACTCAGGGAGGAAATCCTCCCATAAACACAAAACCACCACGCGTCCATCTTGCCTGGAAACTCATCACCACCGTGGCGCGGATTCTGAGAGGGGCTACCGCCGTCGACATACCACCTCCTCTGCGCACAACCGCCCTTATAGACCCGAGATGCGCAGCCAGAAACAACGACGGAATTGGCAAGACATCCCCAGCCAAATCCAGAAGTGGTACAGTTGGAAAGATATTCAAAGGCACAGGCTGAGATTATCTGGAAGACTTGGGATTATAATTATGCCGAGAAATTGCCTAGAAGGAATAAGACACTGGTGGAACTACTCGACACATTTTCTCGAAGGTACCTTGGATATTTACTCTGTATTATGTATTATTGTTAGACCACACTGGTGGCCGACTAACATTTTTACTTCTAGCATTGGTACGTGACTTTACTATGATTATAGGTTTACCACACTAAGTGCAACCTTAGTTCTAGTAAACCCAAAAACATAGTAAGTACTTTTGCTTGTTTCTTTGTTAGACCACAGTGGTGGCCGACCAACATTTTTACTTTGCTTTATTACAGTACTTTGCTATAATTATAGATTTACCACATGGAGTGCGACCTATAGTTCTAGTAAACCCGAAACCATAATAAATACTTTTGCTTGTACCTTTTTTAGACCACACTGGTGGCCGACTAACATTTTTACTTTGTTTTAGTACAGGACTTTGCTATAATTATAGGTTTACCACACAGAGTGCGACCTATAGTTCTAGTAAACCCAAAACCATAATAACTACGATACGAGAGCGTAAAACACTGGTAAAACGGCTCGTCTTCGTAATAATCCCGAGATTCCCTTACAGAAGTTCCTGCAGAGACTCCCATCGAAGTCTAGGTCTGGATTATAAGAGAGAGCGTAAGACACTGGTAAAACGGCTCGTCTTCGTAATAATCCCGAGATTCCCTTACAGAAGTTCCTGCAGAGACTCCCATAGAAGTCTAGGTCTGGATTATAAGAGAGAGCGTAAGACACTGGTGAAACGGCTCCTTACCTTAATCCCATGATACGAGAGCGTAAGACACTGGTGGAACGGCTCGTTTTCATGTAAGATCCTCACCTCCACAGTCTTCAGAGACCTTCAAGGAAGTCTTCAATCATCTACTGAAGTCTGAGCCCTCAGCTTTACAGTCTTCAGAGATCTTCAGGAAGTCTTCCCTTCACTGCTGTCACCGTCACATGACAGGACCACCCCCACGGACCAGGACGTCGTACGGAATACCAGGCAGCAACGACTTCACAGATCTTCCGAACCTGCCTGTGTCTTCCCCTTGAGACACCTTGAGGATCCTCGATCGTGCTGCAAATTGAAACCTACCCTTGTCTTATATACTATTGCAACATTAATAATATCTCTTTCTGTTAATAATAATAATCTATGTTTATAATCTGTGTTATATTATCCTCTATTACCTTTGTGTCATTGCAAGACTATAGCAGGCGGGCAGACCGGCTGTATGTGCAACACCAGGGCAGTGATAGGCCCTCCAGTGTGAATGCTGTGAGCAGGGCCATCCTGCCTGCCTTTGGTGTTTCCCAGGATGGTGGTTATATGGACAGTAATTATAGATTAAGGGGATATGGGTGGTTTTTTCGGGACACCCATTTCCTTCATGCTTAGCCCCTTTAGTTTTCAGATTTTAAGACGTTCAGCCCATTAGTTTGGCAATTTTAAGGCCTTTCGCCCCATTTCTTTGTCAATATTAAGAACTTTCGTGCCCTTTAGGTGTTGATTTTTTTCCTGGCGAGCGTTAGCGAGCCTGGAATTGTGGAGGAACCAGCCTTCGGCCGCGACATTTTTCTACCGAAAAATGCACAAATTAATCTCGAAGGCGGATCTAATAGATGTTTTTTTCAAGCTTGATGGAGGCCTAGGGAGGAAGCTAAATAATTAATGAATATATAAATAAATAGATCCAAAAAAATAACCACTGTTCCATTAACCAGAGAGTTCAGGCCCAATAATCTTAGTGCGGGGAATGATTACAGAATAATAAAAGCAGTGAGAAGTGAGAATTAATGCAAGTGACAAATATGGAGGAGAAATACAGAAGCTATCCCAGAAGGTTGCTGATTTGGAAAAGTTAGTGCCATCAGTTACTATGAATTTAACTGCTGTTCCTGGCACAACAGAAACTGAATCTACCCTTTGTTTATACCACAATCGTTTTGGGCCTAGAGCTAGGAAGTGTACCCAACCGCACAGCTGGGCGGGAAACTCCAACAGCGGGGGAAAGTATATGCAACCTCCCCCGCCACCCTTGATGTTTCCCTGCTGTATATAAAGGATACAAACTCTGGTAGAAGATTTTTGGTGGATACAGGGGCTTCGGTCAGCATCCATACTTGACAAGAAAGACAAATATTCAGCTTATGATCTTTTAGCAGCCAATGGAACCCCAATTGTGTCTTATGGTACCAGGCCATTAACACTCAATCTTGGACTTGGAGATACGCTGGTATGGTGCTTTGTTGTTGCCGAGGTGAACCAGTCTATTTTGGGCCTGGATTGCCTTACTTATCATGATTTTAGTGTGGATTCCAAACGGCACTGCCTAATTCATAACCCTTCAAAGAGAACTGTCAAAGGTGCTGCAGTCCAGCCCACAGCAAGAGTTCAGGTTGTTACTCATCTGCAACAGGAAACTACATATGATGACCTTCTACAAGAATTCTCATGTTTGACCTCTCCAGTGCTTTCCAACAGCAAACTTCATCACAGCGTGCAGCACCATATTGAAACCACGGGGCCACCGTGTTTTGCAAAACTTCGTCGCCTCCCTCCTGAGCATCTGTATGCAGCTAAGCAAGAATTTGACAAACTCCTTCACGATGGTATCGTAAGCCGGTCAGACAGTTGCTGGGCATCACCCCTTCATATGGTACCAAAGGCTACACAAGGAAAATGGCGAGCGTGTGGAGACTACAGAGCCCTAAACGCTAAGACACGCCCTGATCGCTACCCAATACCGCATGCGCAAAATTTTCACATAAGCCTTTATGGCAAGACCATCTTCTCGAAGAAAGACTTGGTTAGAGCCTTCCATCAAATTCCGGTGGACCCTCAGGACATTCCCAAAACAGCTATCACCACCCCTTTTGGATTATTTGAATATCATATGATGAATTTCGGCCTGAGAAATGCAGCACAGACATTTCAGCGATTTATGGACCAAATGACCTGTGGTATAGAGTTTGTAACGGTGTACATAGACGTTATCCTGGTGGCATCTGAAACTGCTGCCGAACATCACCTGCACCTAACCCAGCTCTTCACTACATTGACGGATTATAGACTTAAAATACATCCAGCTAAGAGCATCATAGGAGTTCCAGAGATTGATTTCTTATGTGATCACGTCATGGCAGCAGGAATATCACCTCTCCCGCAAAATGTAGGAGCAATCAGTGACTTTCCGAAGCCTATGAACGCTCACAGATTAATAGAATTTTGGGGCATTGTTAATTATTATCACCGCTTCCTCCATGGTGCACCTGACTCTCTGGGACCACACCATGATTTGTTGAAGGGATTTAATCGGACCTCAAAACGGCCTTTTTTTTTTCTTTTTTTTTCTATGTGATTGGGGGAGGCAAAAGGCAGAACTGCCTATAGCAAGTGCCTCCCCCATAGTTGAAAGAGTGACAGGGCCAAAATCAAGGGACGTTCGAGCCAAAATGCCTGGACACACGGAGTTTGAAGCAATTTAAGTCATAGGAAGAGGGAAAGACTGATTCTGGGAGAGAGTTCCAGAGCTCAGCTGTTGAGAAGAAGAAAGTTTGAGAGTAACATTTCACTCTTGGGTTGGAGAGTTGCACAGAGTAGGGGTGGGATTGAGTAGCAAGACGGGTACCACGTGCCCTACGTAAAGGAGGTGGTATACACTGGGAAAGCTCTGAGGAACACTGATTATCATAGTAGCGATAGAATACCGAGAGAGATGCAACATTGCGGCGGAGAGAGAGAGATTGCAGAGAGTTGGTGAGTGGACGGGAGTTAATGATACGAAAGGCCTTCCTTTCAGCTTTGTCTAGGAAAGCGGTGTGAGAGGAACCTCCCCACACATGTGAACAATACTCAATACAAGGACGCACTATGCCCCTGTACAGAGCAAGAAGCTGTGCAGGGGTAAAGAACCCCCTAAGGCGGTTGAGCACACCCAGCTTCTGGGAGGTTGCCTTAGCAAGACTGGTAATATGGTCTTTCCAAATGAGAGCAGAAGAAAAAGAGACACCAAGAATATTGAGAGGAGATGAAGGATTGATTTTTGTATTGTTGAAGAATAAGGGATAGTCCGCTGGGAGTTCCGGACGGGTAGATAGATGGAGAAATTGGGTTTTGGAAGCATTAAAGGTAACAAGGTTTTCTCTGCCCCAATTGGAGATAGTATTTAGATCAGAATTTAAGAGTTCTATGGCTTCATTACGTTTGTCGTCGAGGGATTGCTGGCTGGGGCGTTCTGAAAAACTAATGGAGTAGTGTAAAGTTGAGTCGTCTGCGTATGAATGCATGGGAATTGAGGCACAGTTGAGAAGATCATTTATAAAAATTAGAAAGAGAATGGGAGATAGGACAGAGCCCTGAGGAACACCGGAGTTTATAGGGTGAGGAAGTGAGCGATGGCCATCCACAACCGCGGCTATGGAACGGCCGGAAAGGAAATTAGAGACAAAGGCACAGATGGAGGGATAGAAACCGAAGGAGGGTAGTTTAGAAATTAAAGATTTGTGCCAGACTCTATCGAAGGCTTTCGATATGTCTAGTGCAATAGAAAAAGTCTCACCGAAGTCCCGAAGGGAGGATGACCAAGAATTAGTATGATATGAAAGAAGATCACCAGTAGAGCGACCCTTAAGGAAGCCATACTGGCGATCTGAGAGCAGATTATGAGAAGAGAAATGCTTAAGAAATTTGGAAGCAAGAATAGTTTCAAAACTTTAGAAAGACAAGAGATGAGAGCAATTGGACGATAGTTGGAGAGTTGAGAGCGGTCACCCTTCTTTGGGACAGGTTGAATGTGAGCAAACTTCCAGCATGAAGGAAAGACATTAGAGGATAGACAGAGACGAAAGAGTTTGCCTAGGCAGGGAGTCAGCACGGAAGCACAGTTTTTGAGAACAACAGGAGGAACACCGTCCGGACCGTACGCCTTCTTAGTATTAAGCCCAGAGAGGGTAGAAAGTACATCTTTAGAAGAGATTAGGATATTAGGCATAAGTAAGAGAGAGGAGGGTGGAGAGGGAGGAATAGCACCGGGCATCTGATCCAAGGTGGAGTTTCTAGCAAAAGTTTGAGCGAAGAGTTTAGCTTTGTCAGAGGAAGAAGTGATGGTTGTGCCATCAGAGTGGGAAAGAGGAGGGAAAGACGAGGAAGAAAAATAGTTGGAGAGGTTTTTGGCTAGATGCCAGAAAGCTTGGGAAGAGCTAGAGTTGGATAGTTCAGTGCATTTATTATTGATGAAAGAGTGTTTGGCAAGTCGAAGAACAGATTTGGATTGATTCCGGGCAGAAACATAGGAAGAATGAGAGTCTTGAGTTTTAAGGCGTCGGTACCGTTTGAATGCTTCCTCCTTATTGCGGACGGCAGTGTAGCTGCTGATGAGGCATTCACAAAGATGAAGTCCCAGATTGCATTAATGACACTTTTGGCACACCCGGCACCTAATGCACCTACAGTTTTAACTACAGATGCATCTTCAGCGGCGGTGGGGGCATTGTTACAGCAGGAGATAGACGGTGAACTTGTCCCAATTGCGTTCTTTAGCAAGAGTGTGACCCCTTCGGAGACAAAGATCCTCCCAACCGGCGGCGTATTGATTTCCCAAGGTAATCCTATCGGGCATGAAAGAATACATTCCATTTTCTTTCTCTCAGTTTAATGCAAACAAATCTTGGTTTACTCACGCTTGTTCTACTGCTGTCCGCAACAAGGAAGAAGCATTCAAACGGTACCGACGCCTTAAAACTCAAGAATCTCATTCTTTTTATGTTTCTGCCTGGAATCAAGCCAAATATGTTGTTGTTGTTGTTGTTGTTGTTCCCTAAGCTGCCTGGCCGAACAGGCCCGAGTCCCTAAGGGAGGCCATGGCCACGGTCGGGCTTTCCCACAGAGCACTCAAGGAGTGTAGATTGTGTCGTTGGCGTAAGTGGTTGTGAGAAATGCAGTCCTCTATGATGTGTTTAATGGTATGGGGTGCTGTGTTACAACCTGGGCAGGTGTTGACGACGGAGTCATCCAGTCTCTTCTGATAGCTCAGAAGAGCTGGATAGTGTCTGCATCTCAGCCTGGCCAGGTGGAGTCTGTCCTCACGAGGAAGGGAGGATTCACAAGGATGGATTTCGGGAGGTCGTGCCTGCAGCTGCGTGTTGTCTATGAGTGAGTGGATGGAACGGCGAGATATATGAGTATGGATGTGCTTCTGGAAACTGGTTTGGGTTGGGCAGGGAGGGAGAGAAGATAGTATTTGTGTGTCATGGCGTGTGCTGGGTGTTGTTTTGATATTTCTTGGTGTCTGTTGGTGTGTTGCCATGAAGTGTAGTGGGTGGTGTTGGTTCGTGGAGGCTGCTGCCAGGAATTGAGTGCCTCTCATGTCCAGATGGTCTTCGACTTTGAAGACTTTGGTTTCTTGGTGTAGGTGATCTGTAGGTGTAGTAGCTGTGCAGCCTGTGATGATTTTTAGGGCTTTATTTTGAATAGTCTGTAAGGTCTTATGATGTGTTTCAGCTAGGTTAGAAGCCCAGGCCGGGCTTGCGTATTCCATCACTGATCTTATGTATTGTTTGTAAACTGTGGTGGTGGTTTCTTTGTTGTGTCCAATTTTTGTTGAGGGCAAGTGACCTGAGGGTGTTAAGTCTGGGTGTTAGTTTCTTTTTCATGTTTGTGGTGTGCTGTTTGAATGTCATTTGAGTATCATATGTTACTCCTAGGATTTTGGGGGAGTGTGTGTGTGTCTTAGGGATGTGTTGTTTATGGTGAGTTGCGGGGAGTATTTGTGATCTCCTGTCCAGCTTGTGAAGAGGGTTGCAGTGGATTTGGCTGGGGCTAAATTGAGTCTGTTTGTAGTGCACCAGTCATGTAATGTGTTGAGATAGGGTTGAAGGAGACTTGTTGCTGTATTCACTTGCTTGTTCGTCAAGGGGAATCCACGCAATGCGAGCTAAGCTCATTATTATCGCGCCTCCTTAACTGGGAATGTATTGCGTGAAATGCATGTTAAGTGTTTATGTATCGTTGGAATGGCTGTGGATGTGTGTGTAGTCTGTATTTTAGCCAATTGGCGACATCTGGAAACGAAGGCTTAGGGTTAATCTGTACGGTACCATTCTCACTACGGTACCAGTCTCACCCGAAGGCTTAGGTTGACCAGTAGCTTAGGTTGACCAGTACGATACCCATCTAACCTTGTAACCGATCACCAACCCCAGATGGGACGTCACAACTTCGCCCACTTATACCAGGTTCCTATTTATACTGCTAGGTGAACAGAGGCTACACCGTTAGGAGACTTGCCCAAATGTCTCTTCCCCGCCCGGGTCTGGGTCTGGGTCTTGGTGTGTGCATGTGAGTGTTATGTCGTCTCCGTAGGAGGCTATGTTTATTTGGGGTGTATTGGGTGTACTTATATCATGCATGTACAGATTGAAGAGTGCGGGCGACAGGACGGATCCTTGCGGGACTCCAAATATGTTCTTTGACTTGCCAAACACTCTTTCATCAATAATAAATGTACTGAACCATCCAACTCTAGCTCTTCCCAAGCTTTTTGGCATGTAGCCAAAAACCTCTCCAACAATTTTTCTTCCTCGTCATTCCCTCCCCTTTTCCATTCTGATGGCACAACCATCACTTCTTCCACTGACAAAGCTGAACTCTTCACTCAAACTTTTGCTAGAAACTCCACCTTGGATGATTCCGGTGCTATTCCTCCCTCTCCACCCCCCTCTCTCCTACTTATGCCTAATATCCTAATCTCTTCTAAAGATGTACTTTCTACCCTCTCTGGGCTTAATACTAAGAAGGCATATGGTCTGGATGGTGTTTCTCCTGTTGTACTCAAAAACTGTGCTTCCGGGCTGACTGCCTGCCTAGGCAAACTCTTTTGTCTCTGTCTCTCCTCTAACGTCTTCCCTTCTTGCTTTTTTTTTTTTTTAACCCTTCCTACCCGGGCTGTCTCAGCCAATGACGGTCGCCCCTACCCGGGCGATATGGCCGAAAAACGTCTAGGCCTAGGCTACCGTATTTATGTTTATTTTCACTGCTAGAACTTTCCCACATTGGCGATGTAATCGATGTAATCTGTAATCGTAGTGCGGTTTTCAATCTGTATTTTGGCATTGAGTAGAGCTCTGTAAGTCAACTGGTTCAGTTGTGATGACGATTTCAGTGGAGCCAATATTGCAGAGATGTTGCCAATATGGGGGCTTTTTAGACACTAATTTCGTCATGATGTCAGAACAATAACATTGAGGAGTCGTCTCCTTCTTGTTTTCGGAGGTGCGGTGACGAACGCTTGGGTTTGTTGACATACGTCGTACGCACGGCGTTCGGACCAAGCTTAATTAGGCTATTAAGCTCATGCCTTAGATAAGGCATACCGGGTATTGGCCCTTCTTTCGTGCTGTCATTACCTAAGGTAGGAAGGGTTAAATTAAAAAAAAAAGAAAAAAGGTCCCACCCCTTTCCCATTCTTAAGTAAGCCATTTTAGATTTACAGAAGAGTGACCATTACTTGCATTACTGCATGTCCACAAACATTTCAGTAATGTAAGCATGTTTCCTTCTATTTTTTTTTTTTTTTTTTTTTTTTTTTTTTTAATTATTATTGCTTGAAGTTTACTCTCATTCAACCTGTCCCAAAGAAGGGTGACCGCTCTCAACCCTCCAACTATCTTCCAATTGCTCTCATCTCTTGTATATCAAAAGTTTTTGAAACTATTCTTGCTTCCAAATTTCTTAAGCACTTCTCTTCTCATAATCTTCTTTCAGATCGCCAGTATGGCTTCCTTAAGGGTCGCTCTACTGGTGATCTTCTTTCATATCTTACTAACTCTTGGTCATCCTCCTTTCGAGACTTCGGTGAGACCTTTTCTATTGCTCTAGACATATCGAAGGCCTTCGATAGAGTCTGGCACAAATCTTTAATTTCTAAATTACCCTCCTTCGGTTTATATCCCTCCATCTGTGCCTTTGTCTCCAATTTCCTTTCCGGCCGTTCCATAGCTGTGGTTGTGGATGGCCATCGCTCACTTCCTCATCCTATCAACTCCGGTGTTCCTCAGGGCTCTGTCCTATCTCCCATTCTCTTTCTAATTTTCATAAATGATCTTCTCAACTGTACCTCCAATCCCACCCATTCATACGCAGGCTACTTTACCTTACACTACCCAATTATTTTTCCAGAATGCCCCAGCCAGCAATCCCTCAAAAACAAACGTAATGAAGCCATACAACACTTATCTTCTGATCTTAACTACTATTTCCAATTGGGGCAGAGAAAACCTTGTTGCCTTTAATGCTTCCAAACCCAAATTTTTCCATCTTACTACCTGTCGGTAACTCGCAGAGGACTATCCCCTATACTTCAACAATACAAAAATCAATCCTTCATCTTCTCCCAATATTCTTGGTGTCTCTTTTTCTTCTGCTCTCTCTTGGGAGGACCATATTACCAGTCTTGCTAAGGCAGCCTCCCAGAAGCTGGGTGTGCTCAACTGCCTCAAGGGGTTCTTTACCCCTGCACAGCTTCTTGCTATGTACAGGGGCACAGTGTGTCGTTGTATTGAGTATTGTTCACATGTGTGGGGAGGATCCTCTCACACCGCACTCCTAGACAAAATAGAAAAGAAAGCCTTCCGTCTCATTAACTCACGTCCACTGACCAATTATCTGCAGTCTCTCTCTCTCTTCGCCGCAATGTTGCATCTCTCTCACTATTCTACCGCTATTACAATAATCAGTGTTCCTCAGAGCTCTCAGTGTACTGTATATCACCCCCTCTTCATAGAGCATGTAGCACCCATCTTGCAACACAATCCCACCCCTACTCTGTACAACTCTCCAACCCAAGAGTGAAACGTTATTCTCATCTTTCTTCTATTCAACAGCTGAGCTCTGGAACTCTCTCCCAGGCTCAGTCTTTCCCTCTTCCTATGACTTAAATTGCTTCAAACTCTGTGTGTTCAGGTATTTTGGCTTGAACGTTTTTTTATTTTGGCCCTGTCACTCTTTCAACTCTGCTACAGGCAGTTCTGCCTTTTGTCTCCCTCACGCACATAGAAAAAAAAGCAAAAAAGTACAGTGCTTTTGATAGAGAACTCCTGGCAGTTAAACATTTCAAGTAATTCCTTGAGGCACAACAATTTCACATCCTGACAGACCACAAACCCCTTACTTATGCGATGAACCAGCAAGGAGACAACTTCACCCCACGCGTATCCAGGCACCTGGCATACATCTCGGAATTTACGACAGACATACGGCATATCCACGGTAAGGAAAATTACATAGCCGACGCTTTATCACATGGAGTATCTGCTATTATCCCGTCAATAGGAGTAATAGACTATGAAATCTTCGCAGCTGCACAGACTAACGACAGAGAGCTTGTTCAACTGCGGAATCAACAATCCTGTTTAATCTTGGAAGAATTTGATGTCCCGGGAGCAGATTATAAGATATGGTGCGATACGTCATGCGCCCAGCCACGTCCCTTTGTTCCGCAGCAACACAGACAGGAGATTTTTCGACTTCTGTACTTAATGGCCCATCCAAGTGTTAAGGGTTCGCAGCGGTTGGTGTGCCGTCGGGTGGTCTGGCCTGGAATGAAGTCTGATATCAAGAATTGGACTAGAGATTGTTTACCATGTCAGACAACGAAAGTCCATGCACACACAAGACACTATCCCTGCATCTAATAAGCGTTTTCATACAGTCCATGTTGACATCGTGGGGCCTCTTCCACATTCACAGGGCTGTAGATATATCCTTACATGCATTGACCGTTTTACTAGGTGGACTGAAGCTATTCCAATGCCAGATGTCACAGCAGAAACAACCGTTCATCATATTCTCTCAGGCGGGGTCTCTCGTCTTGGAGTCCCGGAGATAATTATAACTGATAGAGGTCCCCAGTTCGAGTCTCATTTGTGACAGAGCCTGCTTCAGTTCTTGGGTACCAAGCATCAGCGGACAACAGCCTATAACCCACAGTCAAACGGAATGGTAGAAAGATTCCAGCGTCAACTCAAGCAAGCAATACGGGCACAGGCTCATCCGTACCGATGGACAGAAATATTGCCATTGGTCCTCCTGAGTATTCGGTCAATCACAAAAGAGGATATCCACCATGCTCCAGAAGAAATGGTGTACGGAGAGCTACTTAGACTATCTGAAGAATTCGTTCCAGAGGAAGGTAGTGAAGACCCTGCATGTTTCCTGCCTGCTCTTCGGCAAGCCATGGCTGATCTAAAGCCACTGGACCCCGTCGTCAGAAGCCCCAGAACGTACATGTGCCACCTGATTTGGCCACTGCAGAGTATGTTTTGGTCAGAAATGATTCGGTCAAAAATCCACTACAGCGCCCTTATGATGGACCGTTTAGAGTGTTGGCAAGATCACCTAAGCACTTTACCATTAACCGCCGTGGGCGCCTAGATAGTGTCAGTGGACAGACTGAAGGCTACCAGTGGTGGGCGTGGGCGCGCCGATTTGGCGCTCTGCGCTCTGCGATCCGGTGCGCACTACCAATATAGAGGAGCGCGGAGCGAGGAGCGGCAAAAATCTGAACTCGGAGTGCAGGCGGGGAGCGCAGCTTGAGTTTTGCGCTCCTTTCTGGCGCTCCGGAAGCAATTTTTCCTGTCAACAACAGGTTCAAGAACGTCATTATCGTGTACAGTCATCGTACGGTGTTACTCACGGTGTTAGTGAACTGTGATACAGTGATACTATGATAGTGACAGACTGACAGTGCCACCTTCAAACCCTGGAAAGGTA
The DNA here is from genome assembly GCA_032716605.1 of Paralithodes platypus. NCBI lineage: Eukaryota > Metazoa > Arthropoda > Malacostraca > Decapoda > Lithodidae > Paralithodes > Paralithodes platypus. Next base: position 12,516,356 of record CM064496.1, on the reverse strand, counting down.
AGAACCTGGCCAGTGCCAGAGTTCTTTTTATTTTTTTTTTTTTTTGGGCTAAATCTATCAAGTTGGGTGAGAAAGGAAGGATAATGGTAAAAAAAACACCCCCCTTGTCCATTTTCGCCAGAAATCAGGTCCCCCGATAGTCGCCAACGTAGCTGAAAAGAGTTAAAATACACTATAGACTTCAGAAACTTTTATCATTTTATGGTATCGATACCATCGGAATGTTACTTGAATGTATGGGTGGGAGGGTGGTTTGGGGGATGGTGGGGGGAAGGTAGAAGCGTAATTGACTCGTGTTACAAATATGAAGCAGATTGGTGAGGTAGTTTCGCCACCACAGATTTTTATTTTTTTCCTTTTCTTTGTACGGATACGCTGGAAGTGGGTTGTGGGAGGCAGTTGGGGGTGTGGTGGAGGGAAGGCAGAAGGGTAAGGCACTTGTCACACAAATATGGAACCGATTGGTGCAATCGTTTCGCCGCCACAGATTTTCCTTTGTTTTCCTTGTGAGGCGACCGATAGTCAGCGAGTGGGTGGGAGGAGGGGTTTGGGGTAGTGGTGGTGGGTATGCAGAAGGGTAAGGTACATGTGGTAAAAAACTAAAAATATGAAAGCCATAGGTGCAGTCGTTTCGCTGCTACGATTTTTTTTCGGCGAGTCAGTATATAATTATATACGGACCTGGCACTGGGCGTGACAACTGAAAAGACCCTAGTCCCGGCCGTATATATACCGTCGAAGACTGGTCAGCGGGTCATCCATGATATGATATCAATCATATCATTGATATGACATAAAGAATTACAGAAACTGAGAAAGTGAGAAACTTAAACTTCAGAAAGACACCATGACTTGAGTTTTTTTATTTTTTTTTTATTTTTTTTATTTAATGAAGTGAAAGACAAAAGATTGTATTAATTTAGGTAAATAATTAAATAACTTCTAGAAGCTGTTTTTTACTTGTTTTTATTATATACCTATTTTTGGGAGCGCGGAGCGCAGAGCGGGAAGCGCATCGGGTCGGCTGACCAAAGGAGCGCGTGAGCACTGCCACATTACCTTATCTCTGAGGAGCGCGGAGCGCTGCCGCATTACCGGTCCCACCGGAGCGCGCCCACCACTGAAGGCTACTGCAGCCTCGACCAGACCCAGCGCCTCTTCAAGCCGGGGAGCCTGCCGTACAAGTTCCTCTCCAAATAACCCCACATAAACAAGATGCTTCAAAGAGGATTGATCCAGGCATACATAAACCTGGACCAATATGGATCAAAGTCTCCTTACCAACGCAAGACCACACCTCACATCAGTCCTCGAGACCATTACCATACCATACCTCTTATCAATCTGCTGTACCATCATCTGATACCTTTTATATATCCCTTGAACAATCATCAGATCACATTTCCCATCAATCCTATCTACCATCATCAGATAATTTTTCACATCAATCTGCTGTACCATCACCAGATGCTCCACATCAATCTCCTAAGCCGTTATGCACACACACACACGCACACACACACACACAAACACACACACACACACACACGTACATGCAAACACACGTATCCCCCCCCACCCTCCTTCTCTCTCTCTCTCTCTCTCTTTCTCTGTCAACTTGTGGAATGGGCTTCCCCGAGACGAGACGTTATAGACTGCAGCACCGTTGATTCATTTAAACTTCGCTTAGACAAATATCTCGCATCAAACCCGCGACTGACTGCATTTGTAAATGAATAACTTTATTTTATCCTCCCCTCAGTTACTAACCCATCTGTCCCCTACTAACTTCCTAATCCTGCCACGGACATTAGTTCCAGGACAGTAGTTCCCTTTCCAATGTTCCCTTACCCACTCTAAACCACTGTTTGGACACTTGATCCTCAGTGTTTGGGAGGACAAGCAGCCTAGAAGGGTCACTAGAACTGTTGTTGCTTGATTTCCTTTGTACTCCTTTGTACTCCTATAGGACCTATACCATCATCATATCATTCTTCACAGTATTCCCATATACCATCATTAGATACCTCTATCATAATTATCGCCTCAATCTCTTATATCATCAGATCAGATTTTGCATCCATCTGATGTACCATCACCAGATAATTCCTCTCAATCTCGTATACTATCATCAGATCACACCTTGCATCAGTCACTCATACAATCAGCAAACCATACCCCATATCAATTTAATGTCCCTTTGTCTAATAAAGTATCACTTCAACCACACCCTAATGCAACCCCCTATCTTCCCAAATGTTACTTGAATTATCAAAGTCTGCTCCATTATAACACAATCAGTTCAGTAATTCATCTTTGAATCAATCTCAAAATGCTCAACCTCAGTCTTGTCAAGATCCCATTCTGCATAATCTTTCCAACAATCATCCAGAGGTTTTACCAAATTGCATTTCTAATCCCCAACCTGTGTTCTATGATTCTATCCTTCAGGCAATGATCATATGTATGCACATGAATTGTCACCCCCAGATGTACCCCCGTCATCTCCCGAGGTGAACTTGGATGGCACAGTTACCTGTGCGGGCCGAGTAGTTCGGCGCCCTGCACGATACAAATAAGGCTTCATATCTACTAGCTATTCATGTTATCTCTTAGAAAAACAATAAATGTAATAATTAATATAATGTAATTACTAAAAAAGGGGGGGGGGGTACTGTAGTGTCATTCAAGCCAGAAACTACACAATCGCAAACTGGCTAGTCTGACCCTATATGACCAGCCAATCCTGGGATGTCGGGTGAGCCACTGAGAATCGAGCAGACCTAACGTCATAGGTGTGTTGGGCGAGTGCAGCCAGTACTCACCAGCCAGCCATACTGTACGCACATACCTGACTCATGCTCGGGACTTAAGCAGGTATCACACTGGGGCACATTTTCGCCCTTCTACGATCTCCGATCTCCGTTTTCAGCCAGTAGTGCAGGCAACTCCTATCACACACGTATAGGCTTTACCCACTGGCTTTACCATGGTTAAGCGATCGTTATATTGTGGTGTTTCACCTAAACTGTAGAATAATATGGATTGATATTGACAAATGTTTTGTAATAGGACCCAATCTATACGCTAACGTTGCTATATTTTGCGTTTGAAGCTTATATAAGTAGCTACGAGGAAGTTTTTCACAATATATACAGCCTGACAGCGCCCCTGTCGTTACCTCGGCACTAAGCGATCGTTATATTTTGCTGTTATTTAGCTGCAAGTGGTGTAGCTATTTTAGCATTAATTCGCCTAGTTTATGTCTATCCGCAGCCCTTCTCACAATCAAAACACACAATTTTGTAGCAAAATATATATTTCGATGTCATATATTTGAGATATCATTGAGAATAAATGCGAACCGAACCGTATTGAGGCTGACAATTTACCTCTGTCAAAAGATGTTGCTTCCCACCCAGTGCAGGCTGCATCCTAGCTCCGTCAAACGGCGATATTTGTGCCGGAGAAGGGCGACAGCTCCGTTTTTTGCGGTAGAAAGGCAAAAATTGGCCCAGTGTGATACACCCTTTACTCACCGCCACCTCTGCCCTAAGACTTAAGCACGGTTCCCATACCTCCGTTTGGCCGTGTGTGCTCTCCCAGGAGTTAAAACTTCATGTGCATAAAATCCAATGTTGCCACACTACCTCTTAGCTCACCCCGTTGGGCTTACTTTAAGTATAAATGGCCAATTATTCGTCTGTATGTTACTGCTTGACACAATTTATCGTGATATGCACAGTCTGAAATACAACTTAAATTAACGAGCACTAGCAACAAAAAAGGCAATGTACTTCAAGCCTAAATTTGTTTATTTCGGAATATATATTACACAGTATCCATAATTGGTCGTCGTGACAACATGCACAGCTATCAAATTATACTTTCTATGCAACTCTGGCTTCACAAAATGGAAAGTATGAGACTATTTAAAAATGTGGGCTGCCTTTTCACCTTGCTCCTGGGCTATAAACATTGGCAGTACTTCAGAACTCGCCCAACATTGTGTCCATGGCGGAGAGGGCGGGGGTTTATCTTGTTTACATTATAAATACGCACTATACGTGCATCCTGTGTGTGTATGCATAGGTTGTAGGGTGTGTACTATTCATTGGTGACTAGTACATGCCAATATAATATATCATGGGCACCATAAATATACGTAATTGTATTCCGACGTCCGTCCAAAGTTAAATCCAAGTCAACTTTTTGGGGACAGGATCCGGGATCGGAAGCGCGCGAAACGGAGAACAATAGACCCCGGTTCCCGCTCGCTGGAGCCCACGCGTGAACGAACATATGTCATCGATGACGTAAGTCATAGTAACATGTAACAACAATAAAGCAAGTGGGAATAGTGTTTGGATGGTCAAAATCGCGAATTATAGTCGGCCGGTCCATTCATGAATTGTGGAGCAGAGCGAGCCAGATCCTCCCCTCGCGAGGCCTGAAGCTTGACTGACTCATTCACGCACACCCTACCTTACGCAACACAATCGCTAGTCACATGACAACACCCTATAACCGGCTTGGAGATGTTGAAACGAAAATATACCAATGAATAAGGGAATAACAGGGAAAATAGGTGATAATTAAAGGGGGGGGGAAAGAGGGGATTTTGACAGATGTAGAGGAGTGATAGAAGGTATGGAGGGGAATTATCTCACTTAATCACCATTTCACTTGTTTTACATGCTACTGGAGCCTTTTAAAAGTTTTTTTTTAGGCCTTACCTCTTAACCTCTGGGCTGCGCAGCCCCTGTAGTATACACCATGCCCCTGTGCGTAGGTATTATGACTTTTTCCTCACTAAAATCGTTATTTTACCATAAATATAATTAATACTTATCCATATGCGCCTATTTTACGTTTAATATGAAGATAGTAACATGTTACAACAATAAAACAAGTGGGAATATCATTTGTATGGTCAAAATCGCGAATTGAAAGCGAGAGTTTCATTCATCAGTGTGAGCCAGCCGGCAACACATCCTCCTCTCTCGAGGCCTGGAGAGAGACTGAGGCCTCTCTCTCTATCTCTCGCTCTTTCCCACGCATATACACACAGATAACCACACCCTGCACCCGGCTTTCTAATATTTGGACGAAAATATACCAAAGAATAAGGAAATAACAGGGAAAATAGGTGATAATTGAAGGGGGGGAGGGGGGAAGGGGGAAAGGAGGGGATGTGGAGGAGTGATATGAGGCATGGCCAAGGGAAAAAAAAAATTCAAATGCTACTGGGGCCTTTTAAAAGTTGTTTTTTAGGCCTAGGATCTTAAGAGTCTCCCCGCAGTCGCCCAGTAAAACCTCTTAAGAGTCTCCCCACAGCTGCCGGGTTAAGAGGTTCCTCGCCCTTGCCCACCAAAATCTCTTAACACCTTACGAGCGGGCTAGGCGGTATATTTGACCGTGCCGCACAGCGATTTTTTTTTTACCATAAATGGGGTTGTTTCCGTGCTCTTTTTCATGCATAAACAAGACCCAGAGCATAATACAAGTATGTATCCCTGAAAGGGCGTAAATTGAGCTTTCCAATGACACCCGAACGATCCTTCTACGATCACTGGTTGTCTTGCAACGATCGTGCAACCGAAGGGCAAAATCGCTAAAATACGGTAATTTCTTTATATAATTACGTATGTAGCGAGGGAGTGAGGGTGGATGTAAGTGGAGTAAATCTCAGTAGGTCCACGGCGGCCGTGGCGAGCGGTCGTGAGGTAACCCATGCTCCTCCAGTCACTCGTCTCTCTCTCAGAGCCAATAATGCGCCAAAATTGCACTCGGACTTAAGGCGGCACATAGTCCAAATTTTTCGATACGGACTTAAGTCGGGCCCCGATCTTTAAGGGTTAAGAGCGTTCTCGCCGTTCCCGGGTTAATGTGCATTAACTATTTTTACGTTCCTAACGTATGACATTGGATTTTAATATTGTACAATACAAATAAGATTTTATCCTAAGTGTATCTTTCATTCCTTCTGTGGTATATTTAAGTGACATAATAAATAAAAGGAAATAACTACAAGTTGAGCTTGCATAGGGATGGTAAGCATAAACCAGAAGGTTAATATAATTCTTAATTTGTTTTTATTAGTATTATTCACAGTGCCATCCGATTCAATTGACGTTCCGTAGGTAATTAACCCTTAAAAAGCGGCTCACCACATAAGTCGTATTTAATAAAGCTGGACTATGTGGCGGCGCTCGATATAGGTCGAGTGGCAATTTCAGCACGTAATGTTGCTGAGAGAGAGAGACAAGTGGTGGCAGGAGACTAGCGAGCGTATGACTGCTCCAGACCACCGCGGCGAACCTACTGACACGAATCTCAGCTCCCTCCTCCCTCTCTCACTCGCTATATACGGAATTGTATCGGGAAAGTGGCTAATTACATGCTTTTTGCACTCGCGTTGCACGGTTATTGCAAGAAAACTAGCCATCATAAAAGGATCGTTATGGTGTCATTCGAAAGCTCTGTTTATGCCCTTTCAGGGATAGATACTTGTTTTACGTTCTGGGTCTTATTTAGGCATGAAAATGATCACGTAAACAGCCCTATTTTGGCTAAAAACACCCCGCTGGGCGGTACATATAAATAAACCGCCTAGGCCGCTCGTAAAGGGTTAATCATGCCACCTATGATGTAATGTATAGGTGTGCTACGGTAGACGGAGGATCCCTGTAGAGGGCTCGCATGCCGGCAGGGCGCCAAATATGAATATTGTCAGTACGTCATTGATGGAGGGGTCACTGTATAAATATATATTGTTACTTACCTACTAGGGGAAACTCACCATCATCGTATGTATCTGTTTACCATTATTTACTCTATTTGTATTAGCCAATATTAAAGTCATTATACAGTATATCCATATGTTAATAAACCTTGTTTGTAATGTGCTTTTGTGTTGCCCTCGTCCTGCTGCATGCCTATATGTGTATCTTGTAGGAGTTTCATTATTAGCCCATTCAAGATAGAAGCCCCTTCCAGTATTATCAAACCCAGTAAATATCCTGGTAAAACAGTAAAAGTGTACCAACGGGTTTATTAGTGTTCGATCTTTACATTAGAGACGCATATTTAATCCCTGTGTATAAATATAACCGCTGTACTGTCTATGATTGCATGAATTGCCTTGTTCTTGTATTGTGTATGACAAACTTGTTTCTTTCCGTTTATTGATTACACACCATTTTTGTTCAGTCTAGCTGCGGCTAGCATAACAAGCACAATTAATCAGTAATTACAAACAGCCTTCGTTCTCGATTGTCAATGATATAATTATAACTGTGTACATATGCAATTACCATTATTTACCGTAAAATAATTATTATGGACTTTATATACATCATCATCAATGTCCTTATCGAAATAGAAGATATGATCGAGATGGTATTGTACGTATCTCTTTAACCCAGGTAGTTACTATATCTATAATCAAAGTTCACTTACTCACAGTAGTGACTAGACAATACTCCAGACAAAATAATCACCTGTATGTCTAATCTTATCACTATAGTTACACGTCACAATACCTGTACTGTATGTAACGTTTGTATAAAGAAAAGCTGTTCACTAGATTATCAGTCAAGGAGGGAGAAGGCGACGAAGAGCAACCTCTCTCACTGAAGGTTGTAGCACCACTAATACTATACAGTACACTAGACTTATTTTGATGATAGCGATTAGCGAGTATCTTATACACAACCTTCTATGCGGAGAATCATAGCACCTTTGGTTTTATAAACCCACATAACTTTCACTGCTACCTGTCTGCCTGTCAGTGATGTAGGGTATCTGTTGTTGCTCTAGTTTAATATATTATATACAACCCTTTAACCTGTCTGCCTGTCAGTGATGTAGGGTATCTGTTGTTGCTCTAGTTTAATATATTATATACAACCCTTTAACCCCATGAGGATTATGACATATTTTAACATTTTATTCTGGCTATTACTAGACGATTTCATTAAGTAAACGAGGGATCTGCGTGAGTCAAAAGGTTTATTGAGATCAACTTTACACCTTTGATTGCTAAAGGTCTTTCCTAAGCTGTATATAATCGTCTAATAATAGTCAGGAGAAACTGCTAAAATGCGTCATGATCCTGAAGGGGTTAACTACACGAGGTCTTTTATGAACCAGTTTAGAAGTATATTGATAGATGTAGCTGGAATACAATCAATTAATGTTTCATCAATGTAAATATGTTACTGAACGAAGTATTATTAAACTCGTTGACTCATGAGACTTATTTTTAAGCTAAAAAGGATCGTCCAATGTTAGCCAGAGGAAATTAAAAATATGGAACAAAAATAATGAAACAAATATATCAAATGCATTCGAAAGGCTTGACAAATAAATGTACATGATAGTTCTTAATATTATTAAATATACAAGGTATGCAACATGTTCTATTTTTAGAGAGAATTGAAAAACAAAAATGCAACCACAGAAATAGCTGTTACTGTAATCATATTGGATTGAGTCTACCTCCCGGACTTTGAACTTGAAAACTGAGTCACTCCCACAGTGGCAGCTTACACATCTGGCACTACAGGCACACAAAGTAATAGTAACCAGTTCCTGGTACACTCTCATATATTTACTTTACCAAAGTGGCACTTGCTATAAATCAACTACAATTCAGGCATAATTTAAGATTAGGTTCACTGTACAATATTTGATTGTCTGTGTGTGTGTGTGTGTGTGTGTGTGTGTGTGTGTGTGTGTGTGTGTGTGTGTGTGTGTGTGTGTGTGTGTGTGTGTGTGTGTGTGTGTGTGTGTGTGTGTGTGTGTGTGTGTGTGTGTGTGTGTGTGTGTGTGTGGGTATGCTACAAGGAATAATGTATTTCCTAACCCGGCAGCTGCAGGGAGACTCTTAAGAGGTTTTACTGGGTGACTGCGGGGAGACTCTTAAGATCCTAGGCCTAAAAAAAATAAAATAAAAGGCCCCAGTAGCACTTAAAACTATGTTTTTGTTTCCTCCAAACCTCATATCACTTCTCTACATCTGTCAAAGTCCCCTCCTTCCCCCCCCCCCCCCTTCAATTATCACCTATTTTCCCTGTTATTCCCTTATTCATTGGTATATTTTCGTACTATCATCTGCAAGCCGGTTGCAGGGTGTGGTTATGTGAGTAGCGAGTGTGTTAGGTAAGGTACAGGGTGGGGGAGACTCTCAGTCATGCTCTAGAGCTCGCGAGAGGTGGGGTTGCCTCGCTCTGCTACACATTTCATGAATGGGCAGCTCCGTATATATTCGCAATTTTGACCATACAAACACTATTCCCACTTGTTTTATTGTTGTTACAGGCTACTATCTTCATATTAAACGTAAAATAGGCGCATATGGATAAGTATTAATTATATTTATGGTAAATTAACGATTTTAGTGAGGAATGCATCGAAATACCTGCGCACAGCGGTATGGTGTATACTACAGGGGCTGCGCAGCTGAGAGGTTAAAGACCTCACGGTCAATTCCAAATTAATAATAATGACAACAGTGCTCAATAGGGGTGCTGCACTCGACCACATGTATAGCCTACCCTGCCGACTAAATGGTACCGCCGTCGCAGATTGGCCATTACCGCTCATGAGTCTGGATCGTTAACCCGGCAGCTGCGGGAAGACTCTAAAGAGGTTTTACTGGGCGACTGCGGGGAGACTCTTAAGATCCTAGGCCTAAAAAAAAAAACATTTAAAACACCCCAGTGGCACTTAAAAAACAAAAAAATATTGTTTAAAAGAGATAATTCCCCTCCATACCTCCAATCACTTCTTCACATGTGTCAAAGTCTCCTCCTTCCCCCCTTCCCCCCCCCCCTCACCCCCTTCAATTACCACCTATTTTCAGTGTTATTCCCTTATTCATTGGTACATTTTCGTGTCACCATCTCCAGGCCGGTTTTATGGTGACATCATGCGCCTAGCGAATGTGTTGCGTAAGGTAGGGTGTGGGTGAATGAGTCAGTCAAGCTTCAGGCCTCGCGAGGGGAGGGTCTGGCTCGCTCTGCTCCACAATTCATGAATGAACCGCTCGGTAATAATTCGTGATTTTGACCATCCAAACAATATTCCCACTTGTTTTATTGTTGTTACAAGTTACTATCTTCATATTAAACGTAAAATAGGCGCATATGGATAAGTATTAATTATATTTATGGTAAATTAACAATTTTAGTGAGGAATTAATCAGAATACCTACGCACAGGGGTATGGTGTATACTACAGGGGCTGCACAGCTTAGAGGTTAAGGATCAAATACATCAATCCATCTTCAACTGTTCATACCTAAATGCGCAATGAATATATAGTTGTAGCCATGTTAGTCGTGATTGTATCTAACCTTGTGTGTATGGGTGACAAATAAATTAAGACATGTCAGTTAACCCGTTGAGCCCCGGCTAGTTATAATATTTTTTTCACCCCAGTCCCAAGCCATTTTCACTTCTTTTTTTTGTTTGCTAAAATGGAAGACAAGGATGAGAAATGAAAAAAAAAAAAAAAAATCACCTCGGATATTTTTCTTTTTTTTTGGGGGGGGGGGGCCTCAAAAAAATAGTTGAGCCAAAATGGAAGAGAATGGTGAGAAATGAAGAAAAAAATAAAAAAAAAACTCACCTCGGTCATTTGGGGGGCGGGGGGGGGGTCGAAAGTTCGTCTCCCCAGCATGACCACCCGCCCGGGAGCACTAGGGTGAAAACTGAGTATGGCATTGTACGGTATACATCCTAAGGAGTGTCTCACATAAATCTCAAGCCTCTAGCTCCCATACGACCGGAGTAATGAAGGTTCAAAGTGGCGGTGAACTAAGGGTGTAAAGTATCCCCACTAAGCCCACCACCACCAGCCGCGCGGATGTCTTGGCCCGCTCACACCTACAGGCCCGGCTCCCACACACACTACGGTACCTCCCCCTCCTATTCTCCCGCCATTTCCTACCTTACGAGCCACGTAACTGATTTTAATATGTCGGACGCACGTGATGCGTCTCTGGGAGTTGGTGATCAAACACTGCCGACGCATCACGTGCGACGCTGGGTCTCACTGGGTTAATTAGTCATATCATTACTAATTAACCCTCTCAGGCTTGGAACCGTGATTAGCATATTTAGGAAGGGCGTCCCTAAATGCACGGATACACAATTAGCGTATTGGATACTTTCGAAATCAACTGAATGAAAACCGAATACTCAACTTGCATATAAAATAGGCTATGATAAGTACAAAGGAGTACAAAAGAAATCAAGCAACAACAGATCTAGTGACCCTTCTAGGTTGCTTGTCCTCCACAACACTGAGGATCAAGTGTCCAAACAACGGTTTAGAGTGGGTAAGGGAACATTGGAAAGGGAATTACTGCCCTGGAACTAATGTCCATGGCAAGATTAGGAAGTTAGTAGAGGACAGATGGGTTAGTAACTGAGGGGGGGATAAAATAAAGTTATTCATTTACAAACGCAGTCAGTCGCGGGTTTGATGCGAGATATTTGTCTAAGCGGAGTTTAAATGAATCAACGGTGATGCAGTCTATAACGTTTCGGGGAAGCCCATTCCACAAGTTGACAACTCGATTGAAGAAGAAATTCTTAGATTCGTGCGAGTTAAAAGATTTACCAATAATTTTGCAACCGTTTCCCCGCGTGTAATTAGATTGGTCGATAGTGAAGTACTTACTACAGTTCATATTGTCGATGCCTTTGATGATTTTGAACACTTGAATTAAGTCACCTCTTAATCTGCGCTGGGTTAAAGGAAATACATTTAATTCTCGAAGACGTTCTTCGTATGGTTTGTTCTTTAGGCTAGGTATCATTTTGGTAACGTTGAACTCGCTCTAGCTTGTTTATATCTTTTTGGTAATAAGGGCACCAGGATTGAACGCAGTATTCCAGAAGAGGGCGGACTAAGGAATTGTAAAGGGTTAGGATAACTTCTTTGGATTTATGCTCAAATGACCTGCCTATAAAGCCAATTATTTTGTTTGCCTTCTTAACAACTTCTGAACATTGTTGACTCGGTTTTAGGTTACTCGATATTGTTACTCCCAGATCGGTTTCTCTGTTTACATTCTTAAGCTGAGTGCCATTCATCGAATAGTTTGCTTTCTCATTTAGGTATCCGATAATGTAGTACTTTACATTTATCCGCATTGAAACTCATTTGCCAAATTTGGGCCAAATGTCGTGAAATGAAGTGTTGGTAGTGGCACGCTGAATGAAAAATCAGCAACATTTCTCCCAGTCAACCTACCCCCTCATGATCGATAGGTAGAGCGAGAGTCCTCAGTCTAACTCGAGCAATGAAGCCGGAGGGTGCACTTGCGATGCCTATAAACATGTCGGATATTTCGCCTGGACTACGGGGTAGTGTATCTAAAATACTAGATGATAGGGTTATATATGTTAGAATAGTTATTTTTTATATTATATATGTGGTACCAAACCTCCCAGCAAATCAGTAATGAGATATGGACATCAATATCCAGTAGGCAGAAAATGCTTTCCGGGATGTAGAGGAGAGGCGTGTCCTTGCATACCTCTCAGCAAATCAGAGCGCAGCATTACCTGTGAGAAGGGAGGAGTATTACCAGCCACCTTAACCCGCCTACTTGTGTGCCTATTGGTCAACTGTACATCCGATATCTTCACCACCTGTCCACACCTCATACCCCGTCAACAACCATTTTCTTACCGTCGTGCAAGCCTACTACTCCCATTAGCCATGAGAAAATGGGGAAAAAAGCACTGCCGGGATTCTATTATGACGGGGGGAAACAAGATAAATGTGAAGAACGGATCAAAGGAACTGCCCGAGAGATGATAGCCCATCCCGCCAGACTCAGCCAACCAGCGTGCTCGCTGGTATGATGGGCGGGTATATAAGGAGGGGCCGGAATGTGACAGAGGCAGAGTACCAGAAGGCAGCCCAGTCAAACCACTTCTCAGGGCATTCACCCCCGTCCTACCTTATCTCTACAACTACATTAAGGGTTAACCCGGGAATGGCACAGAGACTCTTAAGAGGTTTCACTGGGGGAAGGCAAGGGGACTCTTAACCCGTTGAGACCCAGCGCCGCACGTGTTGCGTCGGCAGTCTTTGATCACCAACTCCCAGCGACGCATCACGTGCGTCCGACATATAAAAAACACTTACGTGGCTCGTAAGGTAGGAAATGGCGGGAGAATAGGAGGGGGCGGTACCGTAGTGTGTGGGGGAGCCGGGCCAGTAGGTGTGAGCGGGCCGAGACAGCCGCGCGGCTGGTGGTGGTGGGCTTAGTGGGGATAGTTTACACCCCTAGTTTACCGCCACTTTGAACCTTCATTACTCCGGTCGTATGGGAGCTAGAGGCTTGAGATTTATGTGAGATACTCCTTAGGATGTATGCCGTACAATGCCATACTCAGTTTTTACCCTAGTGCTCCCGGGCGGGTGGTCATGCGGGGGAGACGAACTATTGAAACCCCCCCCCCCGCCCCCCAAATGACCGAAATGAGTTTTTTTTTATTTGTGTGTTCATTTCTCACCATTCTCTTCCATTTTGACTCAACACATTTTTTTGAAGCTCCCCCCCCCCAACCCCCCACCGGCCCCCCCCAAAAAAAAAATGTCAGAGGTGATTTTTTTTTGTTTTTTTTTCATTTCTCATCCTTGTCTTCCATTTTAGCAAACAAAAAAAATAAGTGAAAATGGCTTGGGACTGGGGTGAACAAAATATTATAACTAGCCGGGGCTCAACGGGTTAAGATCCAAGGCCTAAAAAAAGCCTTTTAAAAGACCCCAGTGGCACTCAAAACAAATGAATATGTTATTAAGTGAGATAATTCCCCTCCATACCTTCTATCACTCCTCCACATGTGTTCCCCCCCTTCAATTATAACCTATTTTTCCTCTTATTCCCTTGTTTATCGGTTTATTTTCCACGCCAATATCCCCCACCCGGTTCCAAGGTCGAAAGGGAAGCATATAGAGATCGTAACAAGAGAGAGACTTCACTAGAAAGACATCAGTGTCGATTGATAAGTGAGAGGGGGAGGATGTGTGCCGTGCCGGCTCTCCTCTCATGAAGGAACCGGTCGGCAATAATTCGTATTTTTCACCCCCCAAATACTATTCCCACTTGTTTTATTGCTGTTACATGTTAATATCTTCATATTAAACGTAAAATAGGCGCATATGAATAAGTAATAACGATATTTATCGGATAATGCCGATTTTCATCAGGAATGAACCAAAATATCTTCACCTGGCGGGCACATTCAAATACCATAGCTTCGCCTTTTAAAGGTTAAATTGAGGGAAACCTAAGGAGACACGAGGGGCAAGACATGCAGCAGCAATTACAAAATTCCAAGAACCATATTGCCCAGTCTCCATATGAATGCCACAAAAATATAATAGTAAACATATATAAGGTCAAGGTTGACTCATTGGATAGGGGAAATTATAGGGGCCTGAAAATGCTAGACCAAGTCATGAAGGTCTGTGAGAGAGTCTTTGAAGGTATGATAAGGGAAAGCATTTTTATCGACGATATGCAGGAGATGGAGAGAGGGCATTGCAAGTAAAGTTAATATAAGTAGAATTAATATAAATAAAACCAAGGTTTTACACAGAAGATTAGAGTTAGGAAAGGTAAAAAATAGTAGTGCAGGCCCATGCATAGTATGCATAAAAGGGGTGGGCGTGAACTCAATACAATGTAGTGTCTGCCGCAGCTGGATACATCACAGGAAGAAGCGCTGCACTAGAATAAAGGGACCTCTACCAAGCAAGAGGTCCGAAATTGAGAGATTTGTATGTATAGTATGCAAAGGTGAGCTTGTATTCAATGACAGGCTCGAGAGTGTTAACTTTGGCAATGAGACACTGGAGATGGTGGACAAGTTTTTCTACTTGGGTGATACCATCTCTGGTGGTGGTGGGGCTGAGGCCTCCACTATCGCCAGAATAAGATGCGGCTGGGGAAAGTTTAGAAAACTTTTGCCACTACTCATCATGAAAAGGATCCATCTCCCCTTGAAGGGAAAGGTGCACGCTTCATGTGTTAGAAGCGCAATGACATAACTATGCTTCAGAAACGTGGCCTGTCAAATCGGCTGTCAAAACAGATGATATCAACAGAATGGAACGCAATGAGATGAGAATGGTGAGATGGATGTGTGGTGCCAAACTGCAAGATAGGATATCAAGTGAAGAGCTAAGGAGAAGATTAGGTATCAAGAGTATCAGTGATGAGATGCGTACTAGCAGGCTTGGATGGTTTGGATATGTGGAGAGGATGAATGAACTAAGCTGGGTGAAAAGATGCAAGTCCATGAATGTGGAGGGAGCTGTACCAAGGGGCGAACCAAGAAAGATGTGGGATCGGAGTTTGCGGTCTGATCTTAAATCAAAGAACCTGACAAGTGAGGCAGCTCTTAACAGGGTTGCCTGGAACGCCGCCATTAGGAAGTGAGACCGGAACCGCGCTTCGTATGGCGCACTCGGTCTTTAAATTTGTGAATGTATGTATGCATGTATGTATGTATGTATACAGTATATACATGACATTGTATCGTCTTGCTGTAGTCCAATTTGCGCCTGAGAGTGAACAGTAATGGTCATACGTTTCCAAGAAACTTAACTAAGCGTGAGAGAGTCAATATGCCAATTAATTAAATAACTTATAGAGTAAAAATTTGATGTCTAGCTTAATATCATCAAACTCTTATAGTCTAATCTTTAAAAAACACCTTTCATCAGATGATATGGACAAAGGTAGGTTACCGTATGCAGCCTACAGAGATTTTATGGCAAGTTCTTTTGAAGCTACCTATCACAGTAAAACAACATATCTTAAATTAATCCAACATAATTTAGAATGATTTAGCTTATCTAAAATTAATATATTTTGAAATTATTTTACCTAATGTAACGTACACCAACTGCCTGTGTCAAATGGCAAATTGTCCTTACGATGATATACATTATTAACTTAAATTATATTATAATAGTGCATCCTAGGTTGTATTAGCCAAATCTAGGTTAAGATGGTTTAAGGACAAATGATTGTGTACTATACCATATATAACCTTTTGGCACATAAATAGCCTACCATCAGGGACGAGAAACTATTGACGGCACTAGCTACCTAATAACAAGAGGTCAGTTGCTCCCTCCTCCACTTCCTCAGCACACCTACTTCTTTTACTTCACCAGCTCATCCATGGACCTGATCTTCGTACTCAGCCCCGAGTCAGCCAAATGCTACTCCCAAGATTGCCAGAAGGATGTCATCTATTAAAGCCAAGAACAAGGACAAAGGTAAACATTAATATCGGTCTACAGACAAATTAACGGAACAGCTTGCCCAGCTCCTCAGTCACAAATACCGCCCAGCCATAGACTTGTCGGCTCTGAACAAGTTAATTTACAACAAACGGTTCCGAATGTAGACAATTGCCCAAGTACGATTAACTCTCCGACCCATCTAGGCTAGACCTTTCAGAGGCGTATTGGCACGTCCTGATTCACAAGAGATTTCAAATATTTTTAGCGATTTAATACAACAATCAGGCTTTATTCTTTCAACACCTTTCCTTCGGGCTAAATCTTGCACCCAAGATATTTTTTAAGCTAGTCCGACAAGCGCTGTTGCCCGTCCTCAAGGAACGCATCGCCGTTCTATGTTATTTGGATGATTGGTCAAGCAATTGAACGAGTTAGGTCACGAGGTCTAACCATTGCTATGTAGATGCTCTATTAGATATCTATGGGTCTAACCCCACACTAATATATCCTGAGACTCCCGATATTACCCTAAATGCGGCAAATCTTACCCTAGTACAGTATTTTCACCAATAAAACTGAACTGAACTCACATTACTGTTTCCACATTTTCACTGAATTTCGTTCGTGTGTGCTCATATCCCACATTTCATGAGAACGTTAAACTAAAATCATAATATATATCACAGTTTAAGATATGCATGTTTATTGA
The DNA here is from genome assembly GCA_032716605.1 of Paralithodes platypus. Taxonomy (NCBI): domain Eukaryota; kingdom Metazoa; phylum Arthropoda; class Malacostraca; order Decapoda; family Lithodidae; genus Paralithodes; species Paralithodes platypus. The sequence goes on along the minus strand of CM064496.1, from coordinate 12,499,360 downwards.
TTGTAATTCAAGTAATTAATACTCTTAATAAAAATAATAATGTGTTCGCCTATTCTCTATTATCAGTACTGTATATTAATCAGAGCTGGGCACCACAAACAAAAAGTCAAGTCAGCAAACACAAATCAGCAAACCCAGAACACAACTTCAGCAAACACAAATGTGCAAACCTTGTGAAATTTCTAGTCCTCAAATGCAAATATGCAAACGCAAACCGTTTTTTATTAATTTTAAATTTAAACTACAGAATCGAGGGTAAATCAATAAATTCAATCTCTAATGTCAATAAATATATATATTTACTTAAATATAATGTTGCCCAACTTCCATGGACCTGAAGGATATACATACAGGCTTTTAAAGCTTGGAAATTGCTGTAAATTGCCAAAACATTCCACAACGTCACCCGCAGTGAAAGGGTTAATATATAGCATAGGCCACTTAGTTTGTCCACATGGGCAGTAAAACGTTGGGGCAACTTGTTTATGGGGAGAGTGCTTCAGTAATAATCAGTATTCGCAATTCCGCACCATCCAGGAGGTACGCCGGATCACAGAGGTGCAAAGAGGCAATTTATTCGTGGTCCCCCCTTTGGGAATGGCAATAGGCTATATATGCCTAGATAGGTCTACTTTAGATAGATTAAGTAATTTAATAGAAAGTAGCCTAGGCCTATTAATTTTAATGCTCAGAATAAAGGCCTAGCTTCAGATCAAAATTTAATAAAATTTTATTGTAGGCTAAATTTAGTCTAGGCCTATATGATACTTTCAAAATTAACACTTTCTACTTGACACTAAAAAAATTAGTGTGATTATAGGCCTAGGCCTATACATAGAAGTTAGAACATGCAATATTTAGCCTAGGCCTACATGCTTTGAGGCATTTTGATGGAATTAGTGACTGATTATAGCCTAGACCTAGGCCTAGGCTATATATTAAAGTTAGAACATGCAATATTTAGCCTACATGCTTTGAGGCATTTTGATGGAATTAGTGATTATAGCCTAGACCTAGGGTATATATATAGAAGTTAGAACATGCAATATTTAGCCTACATGCTTTGAGGTATTTTGATGGAATTAGTGATTGACTGATTATAGCCTAGACCTAGGCTAGCCTATATATATAGAAGTTAGAAAATGCAATACCGGTATTATTTAGCCTACATGCTTTGAGGCATTTTGATAGGATTAGGGTAGCCTAGGCCTAGCCTAATAAAATTACTTATATTAGTAATTAGCCTATAGGCCTAGGCTATATTTAGAAGTTAGAACATGCAATATTTAGCCTACATGCTTTGAGGCATTTTGATGGGATTAGTGATTATAGACCTAGGCCTAGGCTATATATAGCAGTTAGACTTAGCCTAGGCCTACGTGCTTTGAGGCATTTTGATGGGATTAGGGTAGCCTAATAACATTAGTTTAGGTTAAAAATTAAGAGGCTATCAATCAAATTAACGATAGCCTAACTTTATAATCTTAAATTAGGCTAGATTATAAAGTTATAAAGCCCTTCTCCAGAGACATCTTCTTGGTAATTACAGGCCCATAGAAGGTTTCTAGGTGGGGCCAGGGGTGGCTTAGGTCCTCGATTTCTGCATGCTCTGCAGCATCACTGTCGGATGATGGTGGTGAACTGCTCCCCATGCTGTTGGCAGCTGCGGTAGGCATGATGGTAGACTCCATGTTCACTTCAATAGGCCGAAAATATAAACAAAGTTGAAGTGCTAGCAGGTTGGAACTCTTGGACTGCTGTGTGTTGTAGGTGTTAGCTCGACGCTTGCTACTAAGTAAGTGAACAAACGTGAAGAGCCGATGTATAGGCCTAGATTCCAGAACACAGGTAGTTGGCTTGGTCACGTGACTTTTTTTGGCTGGAGCTGCAGGAGCGGCCCAGGGCTGGCTGGCGGCTGGAATTTGTATTTTGCGGACTCGAGGTTTGCAACATGGAGGTACATTCCAGAGCTTCAAACCCGCAAATAGGCAGCCATATTGGCGCCAACGCTAATCCGCCAACAAAATGACACTTCCGCCATGGCGGAATTGGCTATTTGCGGAAGTGTTGGCTAAAGTGCCCAGCTCTGATATTAATGCATCTTAGTAGTGTAACATTAAGGTTCAGATTATGTGGCAACAACCGTGACTATTTTATAGCCTGATCCTATGGTCACTTTGGTGGCAGGGGAGATGCCCTGGAAGGTGCTGTTTTCAACAGTTGATCGATCGATAATAGCCGAGATGAATGCAATATATTTGATAAATGAATGAACTGTTGCATGCATTTATTCTTACAAACCTGAATATTCATACTACAGTATTATTCTAAGTACAATGTGTGAAATTGGGTAAAACAAAGAGTTGAAGGGTATTTTTAAAAGATATCTGACCGAACGAACATATACAAGATGGATCAAACATGGTGAAACGTAGTACATACTGATAAGTGATAGATGTGGTAAGCAAGATACGTGTGTGTATGGACACAGCCTCCTTGTGGGACAGTACAGTAACTGTTGTTTAACCCGGGAGCTGCGGGGAGACTCTTAAGAGTTCCCCCGGCGCACTGCGGGAAGACTCTTAAGAGTCAGAGAAAATAAAAATCAACTTTTGACATCGAAAAAAAAAAAAAAATTTATATTTTTTTTTTTTTATTTTTTTATTTTTTTTTGGCCCCTGGGCCATGCAAAATCTCAGTCCTCTACCTCCCCTCCTTCCCCACTTTCCTCCTCTCCTTCAGTTATCACCTATTTTCTCTGTTATTCCCTTATTCTGAGGTATATTTTCGTGCTAACATTAGAAATCCGATTGGAGGGTGTGGTCATCACTGATAGCAAGCGAGTGCAAGAGAGAGAGAGAGAGTATCGATCGACTGTGTCTCAGTGGCCTTGGGGGAAATTGGCGGGAAAGCAGATTGCCTCACCCATACATTATACAACTCGCGGGCTATATCTCCGATTTTGACCATCCAAACGCTGTTTTCACTCGTTTTATTGTTGTTTCAGGTTAATACCTTTATAATCAACCCATAATAGGCGCATATGGATAAATATTAATGCTATTAATGGCACAATGAATATTTTAGTGACGGAAACACCTCAAATACGTCAGCACAGGGGGACGTTTCCAATTACCCCCATGCGCACTTCAGAGGTTAATGGTGCAAAAAAATGGCCCAACCTAGGTTATTTATATATGAGACGGCAGCATTCACTGTTAGACTATAACATTGTATACAAAGAAACTGCTGCCCTCCCTCCCCCCACCCGGCACACCAACCTCAGACAAATCCTGTCAAACTCAGAAACTTACCGAGATAAATGGGGACCTGTCCGACAAGCCGATGTCAGTCCGAGAAGTGCGGGTTTCCGAATAAATAGAGTCTGAATTATCGAGGGTTTACTATAATATATATATTCTCTCTCTCTCTCTCTATATATATATATATATATATAAATTAATCTTAGAGATGGAACGAATATAAATTTTCACTATTTGCGAATACGAATACAAATTTTTTGTTGTAAAATTCGCGAATACGAATACGAATAGCGAATATTTCAATCCTTATTTCATCCTTCAAGAACTGGTAATTATTTTTATGTCGCCAACAAACGTTAATTAAATTAATATGAAATTAATTACCAGAAGTTAACCCGGCAAGTGTGGCAAGACTGATATAAGTTTTACTGGTGGGCTGCGGGAAGCCTTATATAATCCAAGGCCTAAAAAAAAAAAAAAAAAAATCAGCCCAGTATCAATTTGTTTTATTTTATTTTTTTAATTGCCCCTTGGCCATGCCAAATATCACTCCTCCTCATCCTCTCCTTCCAACCCCCCCCCCCCCCCCCCTTCAATTATCACCTTTTCTCCCTGTTATTCCCTTATTCTTAGGTATATATTCGTGCTAACATTAGCGAGTTGCTAGCAGGGCATGGTCATCTGTGTTACCAAGCGTGTGAAAGAGCGAGAGAGAGACTACCGCACAACAGTGTCTCTCCAGCCATCTTCACGGCTGGCTGGCTGGCAGGCTGCCTGAGCCATACGTTATGTAACTCCCGGCCTCTATCGCCGATTTTGACCATTCAAACGCTGTTTCCACTTGTTTTATTGCTGTAACAGGTTATTACCTTTATAATCAACGTAAAATAGGCGCATATGGATAAGTATTAATGCTATTTATGGTACGATGATGATTTGAGTGTAGGAAACACTCTAAATACCTCCGCACAGGGAGGGGTTGCCACTACCCCACCTACGCAGCGGAGAGGTTAATGACGATGTGAATGTGTAATTTCTTAAATATCATAAGTGAACTGTATGAATTATTGTTTAATATATTGTAAGAGTTCAGCCATAGAAAATTGAATAATTAAAATTAAATCCATTCAATTTTCTGTTTCCAGTCCTCAGTCCCAGTGTTGCCGCTTTGTTGGTACTAAAGTACCAGATTTGGTACATTTGACTCTCTCAAGTACATTTTATACATTTTCCAATAAAATAGTCCATATCTGGTACTAAATACGAAATCAGTGAGGAAATAATTATGATGTATTATATTTTAGTGACATGCTATTACATTGGATATGTCTGAAATGGCAATATTGCGACGGTTCAAATGTCCAGGTCCAGGCGTCCAGCACACGTTCGTTTACCGGGCAGTGATTCCACTTTAGAATAATTTGATACTTTTCACTAGTTTGACCTGGTACTATTAAATACAGTTAAGTAGCAACACTGCTCAGTCCTCCTTCATTCCACTTTAGCGGCCCCAACGCACATTTACACTGTTATTTATTAGTTTGTGTTAACTTTAAAATTTAATATTTAAAATTTGTTTATATATTCTATTGGTTTCGTGAACATATTTGCATAATTGCAAATAGCTATGAATGGAAATGCGAATACGAATACGAATACGAATATTGAAAAACATAGAGAATATTCAGACATACGAATTTAGTAGCAGTCTCTATGTTTCCAACGTAGGGCTTATGATCTCAGCCGCTACCACAGCGGGCCGATTTATCGGTACTCACGCGAAGTTCCAAATAATCTCTAGAGTTGCACCTCAATTCACTACTAGGCACGTTGTACACACTCCGAGACGACTAAAGAAGGAAGAGAAAGCGAAGGAGAGAATGAATTGTTATAGTTACCCATTTAATCTAGCTGCTCTCCTCTAAGCCATGCTCCATTTTCTATGAGCCTGCGCCAGTACATATAAAAGTATCAGTATCAGCTTTTTTATGTGTTCTGCGAGTGCCTATTTTTGCCTGCCCCTTCGCTTCAACTAAGTGAGTGTGAGCCTTTTCAGGCTGTTGAGGTTTTAGAAGGACGTTTCAGTGATGTAGGCAGCACTTTTCGTATTTATAGCGTGTTTTTGGTGTGCGCTTAGTGCTGGAGATGTGTTGAATTATATTGTTTACTTCGGGGGTGGTTGGTCCTCAGCGCCGCGTAGCGGTCGTTGAGTGTACTATTCTACCCTCGCTTTTCGGGTTCCTGTTCACTTTAATGACCATTAACGTAACTTGGGGGGGGGGGCCATGTATGCTTCCCGTGTTATGCATTGTGTTTCTGTTCCCTTTTTTTGCGTGAACTTTTGTTTTATTTTGTTTTTCGTATGACTGCGTGTCGAAGTTTTACAAGACTTGAGCATGAAGTTTCTCTGGATTCTGCTTTTGTGAGAGCAGTCTTTATTCTCTTTCAAACATGCTGCTTTGGTCTCAACTGACCTATTTCTGACTTGTTTTTCAACATGTCCATGTTGGTAGTCTTGTAATTCATCGCCTGGTTCACCCTTTTGTCAGTTCCTTTTCGTTTCCCCGGGCCTACTTGACTCGAGGATACGTGGTTCTGATAACAGTGTCAGTCGCTCGCTTGCCCTAAATTTTATTTTATTTTCCCCACGTAATTGTGGGGCTTATCGGGCAGTGTTTAGCTTTGTTACTATAGGTTCTTTCAATCAGGGATTGACGCTGCCCTAGTGTTTTCTCTTTTTATGTGTATTGTGTAACTAAGCTAGGCTTGTTTTTTTACCTTGAGCAGACCACCGTCGGAATGGTCCACACAGGTCCTTTCCTTCTGTTTTCCTCTTATCTCTACTGACTTGGTGGTTATGGTCTTATACGCTCTTGTTGAGATTCTCGCCTTTATGTTTTGTGTAACTAAGCTAATCGGTTTTTTGCCTTGAGCAGACCGCCGTCGGGATGGTCCACACAGGTCCTTTCCCTCTATATTCCTCTTGTCTCAACTGACTTGGAGGTCTCGGTCTCGTCGCTCTTGTTAAAATTCTTGCTTTTCTTACATTTACCTGATTCCGTTCTTCCCCTGCCTGTGTTTACTTGATCATGGGGGGGGGGGATGTCTGGAAACTGTGTACGGGCCCCGCTCACAGGGAGGATAAGCTGGGACAAGTTGACTCGACTTTCGTGTTTACACACGTTTTTTCGCCACACAGGCGGGGGTCTTCAGGTGTCCTCAGCTCCTTCGTCTTTTTAGTTTTCCACTATACAAGCGAAATTCTACTTTTGATGTGCCCTGTGCCTTGTCAAGGAATCGGCCACATAGCCTTTTGCCTTGATTTTTGTGTTGGCGCCCTGTTATACCCCTTTTTAATTGTACCTGGACAACAGCTGCTTGGCTGTTTCCTCTCCCTTGTGTCCTGTCCCTTGTGTCCTCCTTCTGTACCTAGTTTCCGCCCTACAGGCGGCCTCCTAGTGTACTCGGTGGACCCAAGGACCTCCTGAAAAGTCCTAGGACTCGACCCAAAGTGGCGATTATCCTGTGTGTATTGGATTCCCTCCCCTCCCCTATTTCCACTAATAGGGTACTGTTGGGTTGCTCACACTTGACCTTTTTCCTTCCAGCTGGTGCCCGCTCTACTGCCGGCCTAACCTACACCGCCGCCGCTTCGCCCCCTCCTCCCTCCGCTCTCCCAGAGGGTTCTCAGGTATTTTGGATGGGGTCTTTTTTCCCCAAAGGGATTGGACCTGTTTACCAGGGTTGGGTCTTGCCAAATGGGCTTGTCCCAGCCCTGGTGTTTATGGTCTACTGTGTGGGTGTTTTTTACTTGACTTTCCTTGTTATCTTTGCTACTTGGCGTCTTCCTGGATATTGTCTTAATTAATTGGGTTTCGACTGCTATTTTGGCTATACTGCCTCATACTTTTACCCTGTCTCATCTCCTCCACTGGTGTGTAACGCTCCCCCCCATTTTTCGGTGCCATAATGCCGGCTCCTCCCTGCTTCCGCCTGACATGCAATCGGTCGGCCATGCTGGACCATCGGGGGTGCTGCCTCCACACGGCCTGCTACGGCAAGGATATCTACGACCCCCGCCGATGTGAAGTTTGTCTCTCCGCCCTTTAACTCCTGGACTCGCACCCTTCATCGGAGGAAGGCCGACGGGCCAAGGGGCCTCTCCGTCTATCATGGGATATCATCTCCCATTATGTACGCCTTGCTTCTGCCCTGTGAGCAGCCCTCTCCTCTCCATTCCCCGTTCGGTCTCACTGATGTCCTCGAGGTGGATCGGGAGGGGGGGGGGGGGAATGGTTGCGTCATGGACGACCTGTGTTGGCACACATTCGTGTTTACACACGTTTTTTCGCCACACAGGCGAGGGTGTCCTGGTGTCCTCTGGCTCTTCATATTTTCTAGAATTCCGCTCTACAAGCGAATTTTCTACTTTTTGATGTACCCTGTATCTGTTTCTGGGAATCGGCCACATCGCCTTTTTTCTTGGTTATTGATGAAGTTGGTGCCCTGTCCAAGTTTGAATGTATGTATGGTCCTGGATATGGCTACTTGGCTGATTTCCTATACTCTGTGTCCTCCTTCTGTGCCTTGTTTCCGCCCTACAGCCGGCCTTCTAGTGTACTAGGTGGACTCAGGGACCTGTTGCCAAGTCCCAGGGCTCTACTCGCGTGGCGATTATCCTGTGTGTCTTGGATTCCCCCTCCTATTTGTAAGTCTCCTTTCGGGACTTCGGTGAGACTTTTTCTATTGCACTAGACATATCGAAAGCCTTCGATAGAGTCTGGCATAAATCTTTAATTTCTAAACTACCCTCCTTCGGATTCTATCCCTCCATCTGTGCCTTTGTCTCTAATTTCCTTTCCGGCCGTTCCATAGCCGCGGTTGTGGACGGCCATTGTTCACTTCCTCACCCTATAAACTCCGGTGTTCCTCAGGGCTCTGTCCTATCTCCTATTCTCTTTCTAATTTTTATAAATGATCTCCTTAACTGTACCTTAATTCCCATCCATTCATACGCAGACGACTCAACCTTGCACTACTCCATTAGTTTTTCAGAATGCCCCAGCCAGCAATCCCTCAACGACAAACGTAATGAAGCCATAGAACTCTTAAATTCTGATCTAAATACTATTTCCAATTGGGGCAGAGAAAACCTTGTTAACTTTAATGCTTCCAAAACCCAATTTCTCCATCTATCTACCCGTCAGGATCTCCCAGCGGACTATCCCTTATTCTTCAACAATACAAAAATCAACCCTTCATCTTCTCTCAATATTCTTGGTGTCTCTTTTCTTCTGCTCTCATTTGGAAGGACCATATTACCAGTCTTGCTAAGGCAGCCTCCCAGAAGCTGGGTGTGCTCAACCGCCTTAGGGGGTTCTTTTCCCCTGCACAGCTTCTTGCTCTGTACAGGGGCATAGTGCGCCCTTGTATTGAGTATTGTTCACATGTGTGGGGAGGTTCCTCTCACACTGCTCTCCTAGACAAAGTTGAAAGGAAGGCCTTTCGTATCATTAACTCCCGTCCACTCACCAACTCTCTGCAATCTCTCTCTCTCCGCCGCAATGTTGCATCTCTCTCGCTATTCTATCGCTACTATAATAATCAGTGTTCCTCAGAGCTATCCCAGTGCATACCACCTCCTTTACGTAGGGCACGTGGTACCCGTCTTGCAACTCAATCCCACCCCTACTCTGTGCAACTCTCCAACCCAAGAGTGAAACGTTACTCTCAAACTTCCTTCTGCTCAACAGCTGAGCTCTGGAACTCTCTCCCAGAATCAGTCTTTCCCTCTTCCTATGACTTAAATTGCTTCAAACTCCGTGTGTCCAGGCATTTTGGCTCGAACGTCCCTTGATTTTGGCCCTGTCACTCTTTCAACTATGGGGGAGGCACTCGCTATAGGCAGTTATGCCTTTTGCCTCCCTCAATCACATAGAAAAAAAAAAAAAAAAAATTAGATGTCGGGTAGCTCACGCTTGACTTTTTACTGACAGGGAGGTTCGGTCTTGCCTCCACGTTGTGTTTACACACGTTTTCCGCCAAACAGGCGGGGTGTCCTCTGCCTCTTCCTCTTTCTATAGAAACTCGCTCCACAGGTGGGTTTTCTATTCTTGGATGTACCCTGTGACCTGTATCTGTAACCAGGATTCGGCCACGTGTCTTTTTCCTCTGGTTATTTATGCCCTTTGCATTCATATGCACCCAGGGAACGGCTGCTTAGCTGGGTTTCCCCCCTTGATATGTCCTCTGTTTCCTTCTGTGCCTCGAATCCGCTCCACAGGCGGCCTCTTGCTCCTAGATCGACACAGAGACTCGCTGAAAGGTCCCAGGCCTCCGCTCACGTGGCGTTGGTCCTGTGTGTATTGGATTCCACCCTTTCTTAATTGAACTTTTACCGAACATCCCCACCGTGGCCTCCATTTTTGTGTCTGGCCTGCTGCTCCGCTCCTCGGACTTCACTGGGATCTTAAGCCCTACGTTGAATTCGCTTTTCCTGCCCAGTCCAGGACGTTCTCCACCCATTGCCGTCGACAGGTTTGGGTGGTTTTTCTGCTCGTCAGCCCCTGCCGACGTCCGCAGCCACCTCCTCCTGCCGGACCTTTTAAGTCCGGGACTGACGTTCCTTGGGGTGGCCTGGCAGGAGGCTTTCTTGCTTGTGCTAAGCGACACATGCTCCGCACAATGGGAGGTCGTGGCGAAGCCCTCGTCGTCCTCCTCCAACCATGCGAGTGGAGGTCCGTCGCCGGCAAGGAGCCCTGGGCCTGGGGCTTGGGCTATGTGACGGGCCGCGGGGGGCGTTGTATACGCTCCTCCCGTGGCCGTTCGTACCCGGTTTGCCGTTCCATCCTGTGGGTGAACTATGCTGGCAAGTTCCGGGACCCTCGTCCTACGCTCCCTTGCTCGGACGGGAGGGGGACAGGCCGGAGCGTGAGGCCCGCTCTCCGTTTTCGTCAGGACGGCCAGGTGGACGGGGGTTGGCCATGGCAGTTCCTTTCTCCATGACGAGTTAAGGAGGGCTATGCTCCGCACAACGCGTGGCTCCTCCTGGCCAATACCCTCTCGCCTCACCCGGCCGTCTTATTGACTTGGTGGTGGGCCTGACGCAAAGCGCCCGCACCGGCTTCTCCCGCCCCCACTTCCTGCACTAGCCACGCCGGTTGGCACGACGGTGGTATAGAAGGGTCTGGCCTCGAGGTGGAGGTATCAACCTCCTCTCGGGCGCCCTCCCCGTCATCGACGCAGTGTCTCAGGAGGTGGCCCAGGTAATCTGGTCCATGTATGGGGGAGGTGCCGTCGCGATAAAATCTTCTCCTCACATTGTGTCCTGGACACACTCGCTGTAGTCGTCCATGTCGCATACCTGGGGGTTCACATTCGCTACTTGACAAGGCGGGCCTACCACGTTCACACTGGGGGCCATGGAACCTGCACAGTGCTCCTGTTCCCCGGAGTCGGGTGTACGCGTCAACACTTCGCGTGTCGTGTTCTGCCCATTCTCGTTCACGAACGTGTTCTGCCCGTTCTCGTTCACGACCGTGTTCTGGATTTTTCCCCGGCTGAGATCTTTACCTTGGGCGGCAGTGACCGTGCCTTTAGGTCAGCTCGGACTCGACCACCTTGTTCTACTGGTCCCCTAACACTTCCCTGTATCGCCCCCCCCCCCCCCCCTTACTGGCTGTGGCCGGTACCGCGCTTGCTACATATGAGACTATCACACTGGGTCGCTCGGGGCTCGCTCGCTGCAGCGGTGCCCTGGACTGCTCCCCCGGCGGCCATCTAGATAGACACAGATGCGTCGTGTGAGGTGGGGTGGGGCTCCCGATCTCACATGGGTCATCGCCACCACGGCAAGTGGTCAGGGCTCTTCGCTTACACGTCTGGGCCATGATCCTGTTGGTACCGTTCTTCTTCCTGCGGGATCGCTGCCTTGCCCTAGCGGGCATTACAGTGGCCTTTCGGTTGGTCATCTTCTCCGCTGATGCCTTCGGCACGGACTGAAGTGGGTGACAGTCGGTGTCCACATTGCCTCCGCCCGTCGCACTCCTCATGTGCTACGTCCTCCATGGGCTGGGATTGTTCTGGCGCAGGGTTTGGTTGATCGCGCCAATGTGGCCAGCCCATGCTTGATACACTACGCTATACTGGTATCCCGGTATACTGGCATACTGGTATACTGGTACATACTGGTTTCCCATCAATTTCCCGTTAACATGCGTTGTAACGGCTCAGACGGGTTGCTTTTCGGTAGTTGGAGTGTACTGTAGGACGATAAAGTCCCGCCTCACCACTGCCCCACCCAGTCATCACTGTGGATGATGTTGGTATAGTGCTAACCGTTCCTCAGCACGATTCACCGGAGTCCCCCGCAGCACTTGCTCCTGCAGTCTCTGTTACCACACCAGCCTTAACTGTGTTCCAACGAGACAGCACGTTCACAAGACTCTACTGTCGGTTAGACAATTGGCCTATGGAACAATAAAGTCCTGCCCCAACACTGCTCCAACATGTAAACACTGTTTCCGCCGCAAGTGTGGTGCCAAACAGCTGAAACGATGTTGTCCGTGTTCCGTTCCCCTCCCTGTCTCCGGCTTCCTTTTTTTTTTTTTTTTTTTTTTTTTTTTTTTTAAGAGACAATGAACGGAGGAAGGAAAAACACAGATAAAACAAAAAGGTCCATGTGCCTAAAGGCATCCTCCATTCATAAAATGTTTGTAACAACTGGATTTAAACATTTGTAGATTGTAAGTTTGTGGAAAGCAATTCGAGGGAAGTGAATTCCAAAGAGTAGTAGCTCTGGGGATAAATGAATTCTGATAAGCAGAAGTTCTGCATTGTGGAGGATAAAGTGTAAATTCATGGGCGCTCTCAGCTGCCCTAGTTCTACGGGGAAAGATGTGGAGAGGCGGCACAATTGAAGCAAGTTCCTCGGAACAATTGCTGTGAAAATATCTGTAGAATAATGCAAGGGATGCAACGTTTCTTCGTATGGATAATGTAGGAAGGTCCTGTGTGATTGCAGGGTTATTGATTAATCTAATAGCCTTATTTTGAATTTTGTCCAACTGCCTCAATGCAACCACTCCACTTCCACCCCACAGAGGTGAACAGTAATCCATCTGAGAACGCACATGACTTTTATATATTACGGCCAACTGCTCGTCAGTGAAGAATTCTCGAACTCTGTACAGGAGTCCCAGTTTTTTAGAGGCATTCTTAGCAATGCTTCTAACATAATGTGTCCAGCTCAAGTTAGTAGTTAATGTTACACAGAGAATGTCAATACTACGGGAAGTGGGAATATTTACATCATTAAAAAATATATGGGAGTCAGTGAGATTCTGTCGGTTAGAAATTGAATGTACTTGGTTTTCTGTGCATTAAAGGAAACTAGATTCTCTTGTCCCCATTCATTAATTCTAGAAAGGTCCTGGTTCAGAGAAATTGCAGTGTTTATTTTTGAATTTATAAGATCGGGTTGGGTGAAAGAATTGGTAAATGTGAAGGAACTGTGGAGTGTTGAGTCATCTGCGTAGGAATGTATTGGATTATGAGTGGTAGATATGAGATCATTGATATGAATGAGGAACAGAGTTGGGGCCAAAACTGATCCCTGGGGAACACCAGCATTTATTGAGTGAAATTGAGAATAAAGGCCATCTACCATTACACATATTTTTCTGTTATGAAGATAAGAATAATTAGTGGAACTAATGATGCAAGGCCGTAGTGTGACATCTTCGACAATAAGGATTGATGCCAGACTCTATCAAATGCCTTTGATATATCCAGTGCTATTGTATGTGTTTCACCATGTTAGTCTGTAGCTTGGTTGATTTGATGCGTAAGAAGGCAAAGAATGTCTGCAGTTGATCGACATCGTCTAAAACCATATTGCCTATCACTGATTAATTTATTATTCTCCAGATGCTTAATTATGTGATTATTTAATATAATTTCAAAGACTTTGCCAAGAGTGGAAGTTATAGCTATTGGTCTGTAGTTTGATGGATCTGAAGAGGCACCTTTTTTAGGAACTGGATGGATGTTTGCTTCTTTCCAGGGTACTGGGAAGCATGAGGTATGAGTACACAGACGGAAAAAATTTGCCAATACAGGAGCGAGCGCCAAGGAGCAATTCTTAAGTACTATTGGAGGAATTTCATCTGGACCAGGAGCCTTATCTACTGAGAGATTCTGCAAAATAGTTTTGACATGTCTGGTGTGGATCTTAAGTGAGGGAATTTCAGGTGAATTAAAATTAAGTACAGGGACATCTTGATTTATTTCATCTACGGTTGAGTTGGTGGAGAAAATATCCGCAAGAAGGTTAGCTTTACCTCGTGGGTCACTTACAAGATTGCCAGTCGGAGATTTTAATGGTGGAATGGATGAAGCAGTAGTGAAGTTGGATTTGAATGAGTTAAGAGTAGACCAAAACATTTTGTTATCATTTGGATTATTTAGAAGTTTATTTGCCTGCTTATGGAGAAAGTTTGATTTAGCTAGGTTTAATACAGTTTTGGCATGATTTCTGATGTTTCTTGGGCCAGATTGGAGACCTAGGGACCTCGTTGGCATTTGTGTCGTTCATGTTTGTGTGGCAGGGTGGTTGCCACCTTTTGACCTCGGCTTGGCTGATATGCTTCATCGGCGCTGGCTGACGTCTCCATGGAGGGCTTCAGCCTTATTGGATTGGGTTCCCTAACTGGCTCAATGATGCTGAGCAGTGAGCGCACAGCTCCCTCGGTTGCGTTCGTGTTCCGTTACCTTCATCACTGGTTTGGGACACTCGCCGACATGTACTGTACTACATCTTTCGAGGCTGCCTGCTCGCTCTTGGGGTACCCTTAGAGGCCTTGACGGGGCTGGTGCTCCCTCACAAGGGGTGTCATATTTCTGAAGGCCTGCTTTAGGCTCCGTCTGCCCCCACGCTGGATACTGGCTCAGTGGTCTCTGGCGCGGGCTCTTGGGTTCCTTGCCTCATCCGCCTACGCCACTAGCCCAATCCCTGTTCTACTGCTAAACGACAAAAAAAATTCTTCTTGCTTTGTCGACAGGGGTGTGGGTATCAGGGTTTGCAACCATAGCCGGGGCCCCTTCCCTCGGTTTCGTCACTTTGACCCCTTCTGTTCGTTTTGTAGACTCGTATGGAACTTCTGCTATGCCGGATTCACGCCCTGTTTGCTTCTGTGTGTGCCACTGTGCCGGAACGGGCTTCGGTGTGCATGCTGTGGGCCTACATTTCCGTCATGTTCTTGGAGGCAGTAACCCTCTTACAGAGGGCTCTGCTCATATGCCTTCCGCTTTTACAGTCTTGCTATCTCACTGACATGACCGACACAGGGTTATGGTCCCCCCGCAGTGCATCTGTCTCTTCATACCTCTCCATGCCCACGGCCAGGCTTAGTATGCCTTGGGTCGCGTTCAATCAAAGTGTCCCCTGCTTCATCATCCATCCTGATTCTATTCATACTGTATTCGTCCCGTACTGTATTTTTTTCCTTTCCCTGACAAAGGGGGGGGGGGGAGGTCTTTTTTGTATGCTTGTACAAAGCCTTTCTTTCAATACAAGTCTGTTTAGTATTGAGGATGTAGCTCTTACGGTTTTTACATTATGACTACACTGTCTACGGGTTTTGCCTTGGTATGCTTATGCCTCATACCCATGTCATGTAAATGACGAGTGTCATATGATGTCGTCAGCCGCCTATACCGTGCCATTTTGTTTTGTAAACACTTAACCCCTGACTTCACTTAAGGTTTTCGCTCTTACAATTTTTACATTCTGACTCCACTGTCTTCGGGTTCTGTGTTGGTATACTTATGCCTCCTACCCATGTCATGTACCTCCAGAGTGTCCTATGATGACGTCCGCCGGCTATGCCGTGCCTTGTGTTTTTGTGAATACTTTCCACTTGGCATCACTTTAGGATTTCGCTCTTCCAGTTTTTACATTCTGACTCAACTGTCTCCGGGTTTTTGTGTTGGTATGCTTGTGCCTCCTACCAATGTCATGTAACTACTGTGTGTCATATGATGCCGTCCACCTTCTCCTGTGTCTCTTCATCCCTTACGGTATTTTCTTCCTTTCCCTAAACAAGGGGGGGGGGGGGGTGGAGTTCTTTTTTGTATGCTTATACAAAGACTTTCTCTTTCAATACATGTATGAACTGGTACTGTCTGTTTAGTGTTGAGGATGTAACTCTTCAGGTTTTTACATTTGGACTACACTGTCTACGGATTTTGTATCGGTATGCCTATGCCTCATACCCATGTCATGTAAATGAGGAGTGTCTTCCGATGCATCCACCTGCTGTGCCATGCCTTTTATTTTTGTAATATTTACAATTGACTTCAACTTTCCCATGTTGGTGTGCCATTCCAAGGTCGACATGACCTATTCCTTTACCTGCCTGTGTATTTTAGACCCTAGACTGATACGCTAGTAACTGTATTTTCTTAATATGCACCATACTGTTACGCTCTTTTTTCCCGATAAACTAAAATGTTTATTTGTGTCTTTTCTTGGTCCTCTACTTTTGCTAAGGCTTGGGTTTTTTGTGGTTTATTGGATGTCCGCCTCCAATGTGGGATTCAAGCCCTACGTTGGAAACGTAGAGACTGCTACTAAATTGGGAGGTTTGACGACCTCCCTTATAACCAAATAAGGAAAACCTTTTATTTGGTAGCAGTCTCTGAGTATCCAACGACAGAGTATCCCGCCCTCATTCCGATCCCCTGCCCATCCAATCTACACTGATTACTTGATACCTAGACACTTTTATATGTACTGGCGCAGGCTCATGGAGCATGGCTTAGAGGAGAGCAGCTAGATTAAATGGGTAACTATAACAATTCATTCTCTCCTTCGCTTTCTCTTCCTTCTTTAGTCGTCTCGGAGCGTGTACAACGTGCCTAGTAGTGAATTGAGGTGCAACTCTAGAGATTATTTGGAACTTGGCGGGAGTACCGATAAATCGGCCCACTGTGATAGCGGCTGAGATCATAAGCCCTACGTTGGATACTCCGAGAATGCTATCAAATAAGAGGTTTTCCTTATTTGGTTATAAGGGAGGTCGTCAAACCTCCCAATACGAAACGAATATTTGGTCCATCTCTAATTATATATATATATATATATATATATATATATATATATATATATATAGACCATATATATATATATATATATATATATATATATATATATATATATATATATATATATATATATATATATATATATATACTGTATATACTGTATATATATATATAGAGAGAGAGAGAGGAGAGAGATTATATATAATCTTTATTCATTCTGCGGTGCTATAGGTGTCCTGGGGTTGCCTATGCAACAACTTATAGTGTTTGTTGGATACAAGAGCAGTGTCACAGATATCAAAAGATCATTTAACTTATCGGGCATGGAGAAACTACAAAAGGAACAGATTGTAGCCATTTTGGCTGTGGACATTTAGGAGTGTAGCTCTTTTGGTTGTGGCCATTGATGAGTGTGGCTGTTTTGTGGTTGTGGCCATGAATGTTGTGATTATTTTATAATTCTGACTTTTGTTTTAGCCTTTGTGGCATTGTCCTTATACAATTAGGTTATTACTTCAGCATTACTAAATACAATAATGTCTATCTATCTATCTATATGCTCAGGCCCGATCCCCACTTTTCCTATTTTTATTTGTGTTTTTTATTTAATTCTATATTTTTTTCTTTTTCTTGGGGGTGGCCGCCTCAAGACAGAGCAAGAACAGGGAAAACACAAAACACAACATAAAACAATGAACAAACACAGACAAAACACAAATTCACACACATCTAGGTCACCCAGGAGAAGACCCAGAGACCAGGGTCACCAAGGTCGCTCCAGCACTCCCCCGGCCCCCGACCACTCGGAGAGGTTCCGATCTCGGCAGGCAGACATGCAGCGGAGCCGAAGGCACAAGCCCGCCCACCACACTTCCAGGCGCACCCTTCATATTAATCGTCTCCCCGGGCCAGGCGCCTGATGGACTATTATCTAGTCCAACTTGGGCCCGACCCCTTCCCCCAAATGACCACGTGTTCACTCAACTATTCACAAGCATTCTCCATTCATTCCTGTTTATTACCACTTCCTTTGCCTGATCTATAGTAATTCCTCTATCATCCAAAGCTTGTCTTTCACAGTCTCTCCATCTCAATGGGGGTCTTTCTGCCCTTCTATCTCCCCTTGTATCTGACTCACACATTCTCTTTGTAAGCCTTTCATCTCCCATTCGTTCAACATGACCATACCAGCTCAGCACCCTTCTGTCCACTCTGGCTGACAAATGTTCCTGCTGCCCCACTCTCCTACGTATCTCTTCATTCCTCAATCCGTCTCTACGAGTAACTTTGCACATACTCCTCAAGCAGCTCATCTCCATCACATCCAGCTTTCTTCTCTCCCTTTTCTTCAGAGCCCATGTCTCAGTCCCATACATCACTGTTGGCACAACAATTCCTTGATACATTGCACTTTTTACTTTCATTCCGAGATTTCTCGTCTCCCACATACTTCCCATTGCTCCGAAAACCTTCCTTCCTTCACACACTCTCTGTTTTACCTCCATTTCTATACCTCCACTCCTGTTTATCATTCCTCCTAGATATTTAAAACACTCTACTTGTTGCAATATTTCCCCATCCAGCCTCACATTTAGATTCACCCTACGATCACCCCTATTACATACCATTACTTTACTTTTATTGACGTTCACCTTCAGTTTCCTCCTCCCACAAACCACTCCAAACTCTTTGACTACCTGCTGCAATTTCTCCTCAGAATCCGCCACCAACGCTGTGTCATCTGCGAACAGCAACTGATTCAACTCCCAATCTCTACCATTCTTTCCTACTAAACCCAATCCTCTTCCCATAGTTCTCATTTTCACCTCCCTCACCACACCATCCATAAACATATTAAACAGCCATGGTGACAATACACAACCCTGTCGCAAACCTACCTTTACCTCAAACCATTCACTCAACTCACCATTTTCTACTCTAACACATGCTCTG
This sequence comes from Paralithodes platypus, assembly GCA_032716605.1. Lineage (NCBI taxonomy): Eukaryota > Metazoa > Arthropoda > Malacostraca > Decapoda > Lithodidae > Paralithodes > Paralithodes platypus. The sequence continues at coordinate 12,481,040 of CM064496.1, read as the reverse complement.
CTCCCTTCATAAAAACTCTTAACTGCTTCCAACAAATTTCCTCCAATTTCATAAATCCTTAACACCTTCCGCATTGCTTCACGATCCACACGATCATACGCTTTTTCCAAATCCATAAAAGCCCAAAATATCTCCTTATGCTTCTATAAATACTTCTCGCATAACTGTCTTGCTGCAAACATCTGATCCACACACCCTCTTCCCCTCCTAAAACCGCACTGTTCTTCTCCTATTGCAACTTCCGTACACTTTACTATCCTCTCTATCAATACCCTGCCATACAGCTTTCCAACCACTGATAATGTACTGTACTTTATTATATGTTTTGAGCACCTTTTACCTAAAGTACAGTAACCTAGATATTGTTTGATTATCCAGGAGAAGTCTTAGAAATAAGCTGGCATGGAGGTGATTCACTCATATACAGTAGATATAATATTGGGCTAGGAATAGCTATATCATGCCCTAGAGCCTAGATGTAAAAATACGATCATGTATATAGAAAAGTTGTATAATTTGATCATTACTACATATTGAAAAGCACTTAAATTCAAGTAAAGTACGTAATGTAAATAATGTATAATTATATGGAGGCGACACATTCTTGTATATATTTTATGGCGTAGGTGTAGATAGTTAGGGCAAGTTAACGATTAACCTCTCCGCTGCGTAGGTGCGGAGGTATTTAGACTGTTTCCTAAACTCAAATCGTCATCGTACCATAAATATCATTAATACTTATCCATATGCGGGCGGGTGCCCGACCCCGAAAGGGGTTGAAATGGGGGAGCTATCCCCCCGCCAAAGGCGGCTTTCTAGGGCCTTTCCTAGCTGATGCTGAGAGGATTCGATTCTAGTCATGTGGTGATGGGCTGGTCTATCAGAGTGAGAACTGAGCGATCTCTGCCATACCCATAGCTTACTCTGACTGTTCCTTTAACATATATATTTTTTAGATCTCGAGTGACGGCGTCTTTTCCGTGGATTGACCTCCCAATCTACCAAGATTGGAAGCCAAAGCATCACATTTTTCCCTTGCCCCTCAACTTTCTCTTCATAATTGCTGAGGGGCACAGGGCCCTGGGTGGGGCTTTGGTTTCCCGGGCGTTTCCGCACCCTCCTCAGCTCCCCGCCATGGAGTGGCTTCGGTCACCCAGGCTTTATTGTGGTCGGCAGGGAGGGTTCTGTGGGGGCGCTCGGTTATGGCCTTGGAATTGCTCGGGTTGGGGCTGTTCGGCCAGGCAGCTTGGGGAACAACAACAACAACAACAACAATAAAACAAGTGGAAACAGCGTTTGGATGGTCAAAATTGGCGATAGAGGCCGGGAGTTACATAACTTATGGCTGAGGCAGCCTGCCAGCCAGCCAGCCGTCACGACGGCTGGAGAGACACTGTTGCGTGGTAGTCTCTCTCTCGCTCTTTCCCACGCTTGGTAACACAGATGACCACGCCCTGCTAGCAACTCGCTAATGTTAGCACGAAAATATACCTAAGAATAAGGGAATAACAGGGAGAATAGGTGATAATTGAAGGGGGGGGGGGGGGAAAGGAGGGGATGTGGAGGAGTGATATTTGGCATGGCCAAGGGGCAATAAAAAACAAAAAACAAAAAAAATATACTGGGCTGATTTAAATGTTTTTTTTTTAGGCCTTGGATTATATGAGGAGATCCGCAGCGCACCGGTAAAACTCTTATGATGAGATCCGCACTTGCCGGGTTAAGAGTGAACATGAAATATGTGGCCATTTTAATTGTGGCTGTTTATGAGTGTGGCCATTTTGGTCATTAAGAAAAGTGGCCACTTTGGATGTCGTCGTTAAAGAGTGTGACTGTTTTAGAGTGTGGACGGTAAGGAGTGTAGCTGTTTTGGTTGTGACCGATAAGGTGTATGGCCTTTTAAGAGTGGCAATTCTGGTTGTGACCGTTAACCCGTCAAGTGCGGGGAGACTCTTATGAGTTTTACTGGTCCACTGCGGGAAGACTCTTATAATCCTAGGCCTAAAAAAAAAACATTTAAAACACCCCAGTAGCACTTGAAACTTTTTTTTTTTTTTTTTTTTTATATATTTATTTATTTTTTGCCCCTTGGCCATGCCACATATCACTCCTCCACATCCCCTCCTTTCCCCCCCCCCCCTTCAATTATCACCTATTTTCCCTGTTATTCCCTTATTCTATGGTCTACTTTCGTGCTAACAATAGCGAGTTGCTAGCAGGGCGTGGCCATATGTGTTACTAAGCGTGAGAAAGAGCGAGAGATAAGGAGAGAGACGTCAGTGTCTCTCCAGGCATCGTGAGGGGTGGATGTAGGCCAGTCTGGCTCACACTTGATGAATGAAACTCTCGCTCTCATTTCGCGATTTTGACCAGCCAAACACTGTTTCCACTTGTTTTATTGTTGTAACATGTTAATATCTTCATATTAAACGTACAATAGGCGCATATGGATAAGTATTAATGATATTTATGGTAAAATAACGATTTTAGTGATGGAAACAGTGAAATAGGTCCGCACCAGGGCATGGTGTTCACTACATACGGTGCGCACTTCTTAGGTTAAGGAATGTAGGCATTTTAGAGTGTGGCCGGTTTGGATTTGGCCATGGATGTTTAAGAGACTGACCATTAAGGAGTGTAGCTATTTTGTTTGTGAATTTTAAGGAGTGTGGCCATTTAGGAGTGTGGCCTTTTGGTTGTGACTATTAAGGAGTGTAAGGTTTTAAGAGTGTGGCCATTTTGGTAGTCCTTAAGCTAGCCTAGTTTTAAAGAAATGGGCAGTGAGGATATGACAGGAAAAAGCTGTTCATTCATGGGTGTGATATGAGTTTCCCATTCGCAGTAACTAAAGCCATTCAGTACCGGTGACGTCCTTTTCATTATATTCCAGCACTTATTCATATGATTATATAAAGTTTAGGAAGGGTGGCTACCAATTACAAGGTGACAGACTATCTGAATTTATCCTTTTAGCTACTATATATCCCTCCCAAGCTTCATAACTCTGCTGTGGATGTTTGATGGAATTCCACACACTTGTCAACTACTGAGCATGACAGTGGTAGTTTGACATGTGTGGTGTAAGGCAGGTGTTACGCTGGCCAGCTTGCCAGAATGTACTCGTGACTCGCTAGCACTCGCCACGGCAGTGAAATGGGCTATAATAATCGTAGAACGATATTCTTTCTTTCTTAGTATTCATGTTGTCACAGACAGATCAGTGTTTGCCTTTATTCTTGTCTGTGACACTTAGAAGTATTTTATATCCATTGTAGTGATTATAACATGCAGCGTGTGAGAGAGAGAGAGAGAGAGTCGGAGGGGAGAGCGAAGAGGCAGTGTGTGTGCGTATGTACATGTGCATTCCTCGCTCGGTGGGCCCGCCCGCTCGCTATTGGACGGCGGGCCTGGCATGGCATATGACGTCTGCTTGTCATGTGACGTAGTGGCCTGTGATTGGTCGCAGAGCCATCTGGTGGCCAGACTCAGTACTTCGCTCCTTCTCTCTCGTCAGAACATGGTATCGCGCGCTCGGCCCTACAAGTCCCTCGCATTCTGTCCCACATCTAACCCCCTTTACTGATGAGCCTCTCTCTGAACTCCTTCTTTCCAATACTTCTTATCTTTATTCAATTACCCATCCCTTCTGGTTCTCGCCTACGACTTCCATAGTCGGCCAGTCGTATTACCAGCGCCTGTTCTCACATATATGTTTTGCACTAGCTTTAGAGTTTATTAGAAACATAGTCACATGGATTCATATTGTTGGGTGCTTCTAATTATTTGGTTGTTCTTTATTACTATTTAATGCTAGACAGTGGAGGGTATCTTTGGTCGTTGTCTGTGTTATGTATATGGCAAGTCAGAGCCTGTACGACTTCGACGGAGCTAGGTAGCCTGTAGTACACCCTTGTGCATATTTTCCTTTGCGAGCTTAGCAGTATACAAGCGAAGGGCTTTTGCCTACTCTTGCTTGTATACTTGCTAACTCATTTTGTTGACCTTTGAGGAGCGCCAGGGTAAGACCAGATACTTGAGATCTGGACTTACCAAGAGAGCCTCCTAGTCACTTAACGTAAGATAAGGGAAATCTGTTCAGGGGAGACAGTAGGCTGCGAGCATGCTTGAGCTCTGCCTAGGCTCCCTGTACCTTTATGCTGCTGCTAGACTTTATTAGTAAGAAAGACAGAATTTTGTTTATTAACTTTAACCGCGTGTGCTTTAGCAATTATTCACGTATTGTTTTACCCTAGGTTGATGCATAGTGCACAACCCAGTATGGCTGTTACTTTGGCTAAGGAAGTACTGTTTTTGAGTTGCTGTTGTTAGTGCTGTCACAGAGTTGTTGCACTCTCTTGTTTCCATATATATGTATCCTACTTTTTGGTGTATTTAAGATACACGCTTTGGTGTCCTGCCCCCTGCATTATTCCTGTTCTATATTCGACGAGCATCTTAGAGCATCAGACGTTTTCAGAAGATTCCATATCTGTTTGCTGTAGGACTAGACTTCAAGTGTTTTCATAGAGCATTGAAGAGTTTTAGTGTTGAGTTCAGACTCACACTAAAGATAACGTAAGCATATAATCTTTTATTAAATCTTGTCATAGTTTATTTAAGCATTGTTATTACTCGAGAGCTTTTTATTAACGTAATTACTCTTGTTGTGAGTAGGCTTTGCTGTCACCGGAAAACCTTTGTAGAAGTACACTTAACCCAGTTAATTGATACCCCGTTATCTAGTAGATTAACTCTGGAGGGTTTAAGTGTTTTGTTCACCGGCTTAATAGTTCGAGGGTTTGGAATTAGCGTACCGTTGTTGCAGATCTAGCCTATCTTGTAGTCCAATATTAAGTGCCCTTGTTTATTTTGTTGTGCCGGTCGTAACACAGGGCATTTTCCTGCTTTAACACCTTGGAACATTGGGTTGGGGGTAGAAGGGGAGACTAGGGAAACTACCCATCACTGCCAACAAAACCCCTATATCCATGATTCTTCTGATCCTGTATTACCCACATTGCTGAGATAAGTTTACACTCCACGTAACATAATTACCAGTTAAAATTAATCATTCCAGGCCGTAAGGACTTCAGCTATCAATGGATAGCTATACATTTTTAGATGAGGTGGTGGGTATATATGAAAACATTGGTGTATGGTAAGTATTGTGAGTAAGTAACAAATACCGTTTATGAGATGGCTTGGGTGTGAAAGGGATCTGTCTTGTGTGGGCCAGTTGGCTCTCTGCAGAACCCGATTTTATTATGTTCATATTTCTTACAATTGTATCTTGGTGGCAGGTATATGATAACATGAGTGTATAGTAAGTAGTGTAAGTAACATATAACGTTTATGAAATGGGTTGGGTGTGAAAGGGATCTGCCTTGTGTGGGCCACTTGGCTCTTGCGGACTCCCATTTCATATTGTTTGCATGTGGAAGGGATCTGCCTCATTTGTACAGGTGTGCAAACATGAAAGAGAGAGAGAGTTACCATAGAGTTACCATAGACCTCCGGACCGTATGGGCTGGCAGGCCCTGGCTGAAGCCTCCATGTCTATTCTCAGGAATCTCGCAGAGCCCCCAAACAGGCAGACATACAGAAAGAGAGAGAGAGATTGGCTGTGTAAGGGATCTGCCTCTCGTAACAGAGTTCTAGATATGTGAAATAGGCTACCGAGTGCTCCAATGGGATCAAGAACAATAAAGAGCTTCAAGATAAAATATGGACGAGACGGGTTGGGTGTGAAAGGTATCTGCCTTTTGTGGGCCACTTGTTTCTCTGCAGATTCCCAAATTGCATGAGTAAGGGATCTGCCTCATTTGTACCGGTGTGCAAACAAACAAGAGCGAGAGAGGGAGAGACTGGCTGTGCTAGGGATCTGCCTCTATTTGTTTAGTAACAGAGTTATAGATATGTGGAATAGGCTACCGAGTACTATAGTGGGATCAAGAACAATAGGGTTCCAACATAAAATTAGATAGGACGAGATCGGTTGCGTGTGAAAGGGATATGCCGTGTGTGGACCAATCGGCTCTCTGCAGGCTCCCGTTTCCTTATTTTTCTTATGTTTTTATTTGTTAGAAAGAGAGAGGGAGAAAGAGAAGCATGGCGAGAGAGAATAGAATGTCGTAAACGTAAGGAAGACAGCGATAAATGAGAGAGAGAGAGAGCGCGGGATGGGTTGGGTGTGAAAGGGATCTTCCGTGTGTGTGCTAATCGGCTCTCTGCAGACCCCCGTTTTCCTATGTTTTCATTTGTTAGAGAGAGAGAGAGAGAGAGAGCTGCCTAATTTGTACAGGGGTGCAAACAAACGAGCAAAAGAGAGAGTGATTGGCTGTGTAAAGGATTTGCCTCTAATCGTTTGGTAACAGAATTGTAGATATGTGGAATAGGCTACCGAGTGCCTTGTGTGGGTCAATTGGCTCTCTGCTGACTCCCATTTTCTTATGTTCCTATTTTTTACAATTATATCTTGGTTGCAGGTATATGATAACATTGGTGTATAGTAAGTAGTGTAAGTAACATATAAAGCTTATGAGATGAGTTAGGTGTGAATGGGATCTGCCTTGTGTGGGCAACTTGTCTCTGCTGACTCCCATTTTCATCTTGGTTGCATGTGTAAGGGATTTGCCTAATTTGTACATGTGTTCAAACAAACAAGAGTGAGAAAGAGATTGGCTGTGTAAGGGATCTGCCTCTATTCGTTTGGTAATAGTTGTAGATATGTGGAATAGGCGCACCGAGTGCTTTAGTGGGATGAATAACAATAGAGCTTCAACATTAAATATGATAGGACGAGAGGGGTTGGTTGTGAAAGGGATCTGCCGTGTGTGGGCCAATCGGCTCTCTGCAGACTACAGTTTTCTTATGTTCTTATGTTCTCATTTGTGTGTGGGAGAGAGAGAGAGTATGGCGATAAAGATAATAGGATGTCGTAAATATTAGGAAGACAGAGAGAGAGCAGGATCGGTTGCGTGTGAAAGGGATCTGCCGTGTGTGGGCCAATCGGCTCTCTGCAGACTCCCGTTTACTTATGTTCTTATGTGTGTGTGAGAGAGAGAGAGAGGAAGAGTTTATAAGATGGGTTGGGTGTGAAAGGGATCTGTTTTGTATGGGCCAATTGGCTCTCTGCTGACTCCTATTTTCTTACATTCCTATTTCTTACAATTATATCTTGGTTGCAAGTACCGGTATATGATAATATTGGTGTATAGTAAGTAGTGTAAGTAACATATGTGTATGAGATGGGTTGGGTGTGAAAGGGATCTGCCTTGTGTGGCCCACTGGCTCTCTGCAGGCTCCTATTTTCAGCTTGGTTGCATGTGTAAGGGATCTGCCTCATTTGTATACCGGTGTGCAAATGAGAGAGAGATTGGCTGTGTATGGGATCTGCCTCTTGTAACAGAGTTGTAGATATGTGAAATAGGCTACCGAGAGAGAGAGATTGGCTGTGTAAGGGATTTGCCTCTATTTGTTTGGTAACAGAGTTGTAGATATGTGGAATAGGCTACTGTGACGATGTTCCTTCATCGTAAGCTTTATATAGTTTATAAATAGTCTATATAGCTTATAAATTACTATGTTGCATTGGTCATAATATTATATTCACAGGGTGAATATATCATACGTCTCGCGGTAATTTCAATAGTGCGTGAAGCAGTGATCAACCCTGCTTCATATTATCCGTATATTATCGTCTGTCCCAGTATATGATCGCCTGCTTCATATTCTTATTATTTCGTTCAATGACGTGGTCACTTTGCGTTTCCATTCTCAGTGGCTGTCGCCTGCAGATGTTTTAATTGTTTATTAGTTTATTGGGGGTTATTAATAATACATTAACACAATGCATATAATTATATATGTTATGCATTGCATACATTTTGTATTTAGTTATTTAATCCTGTGTGGTCCTCCTTACATTGTACATTTGGTTACATTGTACAAAAAGGAACCATCGTCCAAGCTGGTTCAGGTAGAGCCATCTGGTGGTGTCAGTGAATACCCGCTGAACACCAGGCAGTCCGCATTTAACATTCGAGGGAACAAGACCTCCCTCTCGCAATTCTCTCATATTGGCATTTGTTTATACTTATTTATTTATTGGCATTTACTTCTTTGTTTATTCATTTTGTATATTAATGTAACTCAGACGGATTCTAAGGACGTGTGTGTGGCTTGTGTTTGTCCCTCCTATTGTACCTGTGTTTTCCTATATAGTTGTTCTTCCTTTCTGTGTTTCTTGAGCCGCAACCATGGCTTTGTTATGGTAGCCAGTATACTTCGGTATTGGTGGAGGGATACGAAAATATTCCTCGCTGGCATAACAGTGTTTATTTATTTCCTGCAGTGGCGTGTGTTGATTACCAGCCGATAGTTATTTATTTCTTTTATGTGCATATATTCAGTTGGGGGTCCAGACTATTGGGCGCCTGGTTCGAAGTAGAGGGTGGAGGACTTCATTAGTCTTTCTGTTACAGGGAGGATTACTTCGGCCCAGGCCAACCAATGGTCTGGACAGCTTAAGTGGGTGGTGGTTGATTGGAGTTTTATTTTGACCAGTGTTTGATTCATTAAGTTTGCATTCATTATTGGCATGTATTTAACGTAATTGCATTAATGTAACTTAAATCAGAGCTTTCTCTTCTTTGTGCAGCTTAGGAAGGATCCTCCTCAGTATTGCCATTCGGTACTGAGTTTTGTTGATAGTTGTGGCTCAAGATATCTTTTCACCACAACTAGGGGTTCCAGTTTCTGCATTGTGTGTATAACGGAACCAGTAGGGGGATTGTCTGCACCTTTGGTCCCCAGAGAGCCTGGACGTTGCGAATGAGCTCTGTGCGATAGGCTGTGTTACGAGTTGAGGCTACGGAGGTGCTGAGTATTTACTTGTCTGTGTTAGTCCATGGACTAGAAGCCTCCACTGTCAGTCGTAACACTACCGATTGCAGTGGGATCAAGAACAATAAAGCTTCAACAAAAAATTATGTAGGATGAGATGGGTTGGGTGTGAAAGGGATCTGCCATTTGTGGGCCAATCAGCTCTCTGCAGACTCCCGTTTTCATATGTTCTAATGTTCTCATTTGTGAAAGAGAGAGAGAGAGAGATGGGTTGGGTGTGAAAGGGATCTGGCATGTGTGGGTTAATCGGCTCTCTGCAGGCTCCCTATTTCCCATGTTCTCATGCACTAGGATGTCGTAATCGTAAGGAAGACAGCGATAAATGAGAGAGAGAGAGAGAGCTGCCTAATTTGTACAAGGGTTCAAACAAAAAAAGAGCAAAAGAGAGAGTGATTGGCTGTGTAAGGGATTTGCATGTATTCGTTTGGTAACAGTTGTAGATATGTGGTAGGCTACCGAGTGCAATAATAATAATAATAATAATAATAATAATAATAATAATAATAATGCTTTATTTCAGACTCACACAGTACAGAGGGGACCATACTGGGGTCCATATATACCTTACAGTAACATAAATATATATAGGCTACTGTACATAGGCTACATAAAATAAAAAGAAACTAAATAATACCCAGCTTGCTATCATGTAGTCCACAGCACTGCCTCAACCAAAAACAGTGGTCATCAAACTATTGTGTTACCAAAACCACTGTACTAATTGTGTACAGTACCATGCCTCACATCATTTAGCTTCCGGTACAGTATGTTGCTACAGTACAGTATAGGAATATCGGTACTGTACTGCACTATGAGGTTCAGTACCGGTATGCTAATTTTGTAGAGTAGCAGACCTGAATACATTACTTAAGGTTAAATATAGAGCAACCACCTCCAGTGTGCCTGAATCCTAGAGGTGGGAGTTTGTAGCATTTTAATGATACTGTTCTCAGAAGTGTTAAGGCACTGAATGAATTTATATGTTAGCTTTCTAATGAGTGATTGGTAACAGTGTATGTTCATATAGGCACATAGCGTACTTGTACTCTCATATTTTGAGAGCCCCAGAAACATTTTCATGATATTGTGATATGAGATACTTAGTCTATTTACTGTCATTTTCTTATAGTTCCACCATAGTTGTGCTGTATACATTAGTGAGCAGTAAGAGTTGAACAATGTGGGATCAAAAACAATAGAGCTTCAATATAAAATTAGGTAGGACGAGATGGGTTGGGTGTGAAAGGGATCTGCCGTTTGTGGGCCAATCGGCTCTCTGCAGATGCCCGTTTTCATATGTTCTCATTTGAGAGAGAGAGACCACCACCATATCCCCACGATTTGATAAGGCCGAAATTACAGTACCACACATCTCACCCCCTCTCTCTCTCTCGTAATCTACCCCCCTTATTTACTCTATCATTTCCATCTTATTTACTGTTTATGGCCTAGTTATTAGTGTTCACTCTTCACATAGGTCTCCTGCTACTTCTGCATGCATACATAATAGCATGAAAGTGATCAATACACGCGTTATGAAGCTATGTATCTCCTATATCGAGGCCCCTACTATACCTCCCTCCCTCCTCCCCATTCTCCTTCCTACCCCTTGGATACCAGTGCTGCCAGTTCTACCGCTACATTACCGCTAGATGTAGAAGTATTTACTTCAATCTAGCAGCCATTTTTTTTATATCTAGAGACATTTACGAGGGATAATTTTTAAATTTCAGACATTCTAGTCATATTACATTGTAAAATTTGTAAAATTTGCAAAACAAACAAACCAAAACTCTTTAGAGATTGCGGAATTAACCCACTGAGCCTCAGCGACGCAAACAGTGCGTCGGTAATGTATGTAACGCTAAACCCCAGCGACGCAACGTTTGCGTCAGTGTTACTCCGGTCCCAATTACTTCGGTCCTATAGCACCTAGAGGGCTCAGATTTGTATGGGAACTATGTAAGTATCCCACGCACCCATGCCGATGGTTGAAAACTCTCAAAGTCCAACCGTGTGCGCGTGAGCGTGCAAAAACATGTTTTTTTGGGGAAATTGCCTTCAATTTTTTACTCTTGTAAAATCCGTTTTCGGGGGCTCTGTAGGACCATTTTTTGAGCTTTTTGATCGGTTTTTCGTGGTTTTTCCTTCATTCCTAACCCATTCGCTATTGTTTCTGGAAAAAAAAAAATCAGAATCAGCCGGTCCTGGGTGGTACATTTATAAATATTTAGCTGGTACTCAGCGGGTTAAGCCACTGTCACACGAGCGCTTCTTCCGTCAATTTTCCATGAGCAAGTTTTTTCTGGTGATATTTAGGGATATTTTTGCATTGGAATCGGAAAATAAAATGAAGGTAGATTATGTTAGCTAGTTTAATTCTTATGGAACTTGTATTTTGAAGCAACCAGACAACAATTGCCTGTAAAAAGTGACGGAAAAACGCTTGTGTGACACCACCTTTATTCTAGCATTGTTTGACTATGTAGCAACATGCTAGCGACTTTTGAGAAAGGATCTAGTGGTATTTTGTGGTAACACTTAAGTTAGGGCTGAAGGAGGAGGGTTAAAATACGAGTCACACAGACAATTAGACACGCCACGGACAAGCTTCTTGGGGTGACCACCAGTCAGAAAATTGTCGCATTGTCGCAGGACCCTAGGACAAGTGGTAATTTACTTGGTAACTCAACAATATAATAAGCTTCGTTTTAAAGACACTCCATTCACAAATGGTATTTTTTTGGTAGTAACATATCTATTTGTGCACACACAATTAATATATGTATCTACTATAACCCTATAATCATTACACATGGCGAAAAAACAAAAATTATGAGAATCCACAAATTGCTTGCAAAGTATGAATGTTAACTTGCTAAGCACCAAATCCTTATAGAAATAGTATATATAATAAACACATGCTATAGTAGAATTATTTACAGTGGAATAAGCTACTGTCAGTAAGTTTAACTATTGTTAAAACTCGCTAAATATATGGACGCGTATATATATGAGGATATGGCAGGACCTTATAAGTCATCACTTCCGACGTAGGATACACACTCTCCCTCAACTCACACGCGCAAGCAACCCACTGTCATTTTTGTTTCCAAAAACTATATCGACAGCTTATTTAATTTTCCAGAACTTCTGTTGATTTCTTGTAAAAACTTATCATATTATGATAATACATAGCATCAATTAACCTAAGAAGTGCGCATGGGGGGTATGAGACACCACACTCCTGTGCTGACGTATTTGAGCTGTTCCCATCACTAACATCGTTATTTTACCATAAATAGCATTAATACTTATCCATATGCGCCTATTATAAGTTGATTATAAAGGTATTAACCTGTTACAACAATAAAACAAGTGGAAACAGTGTTTGGATGGTCAAAATCGGCGATACAGGCCGGGAGTTACATAATGTATGGCTGAGGCAACCTCCCTGCCCTCCTCCCCTCCCCTTGTCTGGAGAGACACCGTTACGCAATAGTCTCTCTCTCGCTCTTTCCCACGCTTGGTAACAGTGATGACAACGCGCTGCTACCAACTCGCTAATGTTAGCACGAAAATAGACCACAGAATAAGGGAATAACAGGGAAAATAGGTGATAACTGAAGGAGGGGAGGAAAGTGGGGAAGGAGGGGAGGTGGAGGAGTGATATTTGGTATGGCCCAGCAGCAATAAGAAAATAAAAACTATTTTGTTTTTGTTTTTTGGGTGTTTTAACCCTTCAACCCCGGGTGGTACACGTGTGTACCATTATGTTTTGACCCGAGGAACCCGGGTGGTACAACATTGTACCATTGCTTGCATATGTGCTTTCGAATGGCGCGTGTAAACATTTCGTTCCGTGGTCGCTAGGTGACGCCACCAGACACCATGTACGCCACCAAAACAGTCTCCACCCTGCCGCCAACATGGATACTAGCCCAAAAAGTGATTCCCCTGTGTCCGATTCCATGCTCCCTTCGACGGCTGCCCAGGTTCGTCGCGCCCTAACGCAAAGGCACGTACAAGATGCGTGGACTCCCGGAGGTATTGAAATAGCTTTGAGGAGTTATGAACGTGGTGAAGGACAAAATAGTGTTGATGACTTGGGCAGTGATAGCTCCGAGTCTTATCAGTCGCACTATAGTGAAGATTTAGACGATCTAGACGAAATTCATCAAAGAGACGCGCAATTTGTTGGATTTGAGCATGACGATGATAGTGATGATAGTACTGAACGTGATATAGTTGTGCAAGGTGATGAGAGTGTAGTGAGAGTGAGCGAATGGGACAGCACTAGGTCGACTGCCAAGTTTAGGTTGAGTGACACGACACCTAGCCCTTCGCCAGCTAAATCCCCATTCAAGATACGTTTTTATAAGAAGCAAGTTCTTGAAAAGGCGGCTGCGGCAGCCAGGAAAGAGGCCCTAAAACTTGGTGAGGGAGCAGTGCGTGAGGGTGCCAGTGAGGGTGAGCGTGAGGGTGAGGTTGACCCGCCATTGTCTTCCTTATCTACCTACGCCACCCAAGTTGCCCCAGGCGCCCGCCATTCTTCCCCACCACCACCAGCACTGCCTAGGGTTGAGGACCCCCCACTTTCGGCCTATTTACCCCCTATTTCCCCCGAGAGGAGACATACTACTAAAGAAAGGGGAAAAGGGAGAAAATATGTGAAAAAAGGAGCTACAAGTAGGCGCTCTTTGTTCGAGGCTCCCGCGGCTTCCACCCCTGCCGGTCCCAGCCATACGCCCCCGCAACTTTCCCCAGGGTCCACCCCACCTCTCCAGCCTACAACAGAGGTTCCTGACGATGTATTTGACCTCGCATCCATACCTGCACCTACAGACCATGAACCAGTGCTGTCTACGACTCGTCGTAGGCCAAGGAGCCCCGATCCTCTGCATGAAGATGACAGAGCCTCACCTGCCACTCCTTCCCCACCTCGCCGACCTACGCATCCATTCGTTCCCCGCGAGATTATGAGGGGGGTCTGAAGATGAAGGGCACCTCACAGATGACTCTGGCCATGATTACATGAGTCCACCGTCAGGGCAAGATGACGGCTCTGACGACAACGACGATGACTTTATGGACATCGACGACCCTCAACCCAGACGCTTGGCCCAGGGCCGTCGTGCTCCTGGCCGCCCTGGCCGCCGGGCTGGGCCTGGGCGCCGTCGCGCTCCTGGCCGCCCTAGGGTGCGCGCCGCCAAAGTTCGTGGGCGTGCTGCCCCAGCTGCAGCTCCTCGTCAGCGTCGCCAGCAGGACCCATTTTATATTTTCAACTGGCAGGATGTGGCTGCTGATGAAGTGAATGACCCTGATGTAACCCCTTTTGATGAGGTACAGGAGGATTCAGGAGTTACCCCAAGTTTTCCCGCAGGCCCCAATGCTCCACCACATGAGCTTTTTGAGGCATTATTTGATAAGGAGGTTACTGAGTTTGTCATAGAGGAGACAAACAAGCACCACCAAATCCAGGTGAACTTTTTTGGCAAGGTGACCAAGGGCCACATGAAGCGGTGGACCCCAGTGACTCATCCCGAGTTCATGGTGTTCCTGGCAATCACCATGCTAATGCCTCATGTAAAGAAGCACAGGTTGGCTGACTATTGGATCACCAAAGATCTGATATCCACCCCTGCCTTCGGGAAATACATCTCTCGGGACCGGTACCTCGACATCCTCGGAGCGCTCCATCTTGTCACCAACACCGACATGCATCTCTCTGACAAGCTGTGGAAGATTAGGACGTTGTACGAGATGATGTGAGAACGTTTCACGTCATACTTCACGCCCTTCTGCAACGTCTGTATTGACGAGTCTCTTGTGCTGTTCCGGGGAAAGCTGAGCTTCAGGCAGTACATCCCCTCAAAGAGACATCGCTTTGGTATAAAGTTCTTTGTGCTGTGCAATTGCCAAACTGGCTATGTCCTGGACTTCCTGGTCTACAGCGGGAAGGAAGGGGACGTGGAAATAGACCCCCTCATTGGCTTTGGCGGAGCAGTGGTTCAAGCCATGATGAACCGGTACTTCCAGAAGAATCACGTCCTCTACACGGACAACTACTACACGTCCCCCACTCTCTCAAAGTACCTCCATCAGCGCAAGACGGGGACTGTAGGCACAGTTAGAGCGAAAAGGAAGGGCATGCCAACTTTCCCTCCTAAAACCAAGAAAGGCGATGTCTTCAAGAAGAAGTCGGGACCCATTCTGGCTATCCACTGGCACGACCAGCGGAAGGTCAACCTCCTGAGTACCGTCCACAAGGGGGAAATGGTTGAGACTGGCAAGGTGGATCGCCGCACCCAAGTCAGGGTGACCAAGCCCGATGCTGTAATGGACTACAACATAAATATGAGGCTGGTGGACAAGTCCGACATGCAGATAGGCTTCATCGACTGTCTGCGTACCTCGTGCAGATGGTACAAAAAGTTCTTTGTGCACATGGTGGACATGTCCAATGCTGAATGCCTACAATATCTACAGGCTTCGGAATCCGCGCACACCCAGGAAGTTCAGTAGCCTGCGGAGGTTCCAAAAACAGGTGTTGGTGGAGCTCCTGGACAGGTACCGTATGCTACGCCACAGAGGGCAGTGGCACAACCTGGGCGCCCCGTTCAGGACCACATGCAGTGTGCACAGTATCTAAATGTGCACAAGCTCGGTTATCTGCCTCTGGATCGAGATGGAGTCACCATTAGCAGAAGGCGGTGCCATGTCTGCTGGAACAGCCAGGTGAGGCCGTGGAAGCAGAAAAAGACCACCATGCAGTGTGTGGAGTGCCAGGTGTCACTATGTGCTATACCGTGCTTTGCTGAGTACCACACCAAGCAGGAGTACTAACTAATAATCATAGTGAAAGTACCAAAGACTGACAATATGTATGTATATAGGCAACAAGTGGAAATAAAACAATGTATTGTGATAAAAATGTCATGTATTATGAAAACATATATAAATAAGTGAAAAAAGACACAATAAATTGTATATAAAACGTTTACAAAGCATATAACTAAGTGAAAGTGACACATGACATAATATTAGATGGCCAAAGTATAATAAACACCTGTGATAACGAATAATCACTGCCTAATATAACAATAACCTACCTCAATTACTAATAAAATGTACCGTATCAAGTGAAAATGAGCATTATCAGTGAGAGTGACACTCTCTAAAGCATATTTATCAAAGTGAAAATGACACAACACCCAATACTTGATGGGCAAAGTACAATAAACACCTGTGATAACGAAAAATCACTGCCTAATATAACAATAACCTACCTCAATTACTAATAAAATGTACCGTATCAAGTGAAAATGAGCATTATCAGTGACAGTGACACTCTCTAAAGCATATTTATCAAAGTGAAAATGACACAACACCCAATACTTGATGGCCAAAGTAAAATAAACACCTGTGATAACGAATAATCAGTGCCTAATATAACAATAACCTACCTCAATTACTAATAAAATGTACCGTATCAAGTGAAAATGAGCATTATCAGTGACAGTGACACTCTCTCAAGCATATTTACCAAAGTGAAAGTGACACACGAACTAATATTAGATGGCCAAAGTATAATAAACACCTGTGATAACGAATAATCAGTGCGTAAATAACAATAACCAGCCTCAATTACTCATAAAAACTACGGTATCGAGTGAAAATGTGAAATATTAGTGACAATGATAGCCTAATACACATATTTTATATAATTGGACTCCAAATAACTATAATAGCATCACTATCAATAAATAAAATCGCCTCCGGGAGGTAAAAACTCTGGCGCGACGAGTGGCTAAGTGCACAGTAGGTTAGCCAAGCCGGGGCCTGGGCCAAGGCGACGCATCCAAACGCGGGAAGATTTTCCCGCATAAAAATCACTCCACTTCCCGCGCTCGCCATTATGCAATCACTTGGGCTAGAGACCTCTACTCAATGGCATTCTACACATGAAGGTTTGTGCAAATTTTTTTTTGTTTTTTATAACTTTGTGTCATGTATTTCAGGAGTAACAGGTGAATCAACATGGACCAAAATTCCTCAAAACCCCCGGTCACAGAGTACAGTCACGATCTACCCTAGCCGGGGTTGGAGGGTTAAATGGATTTTTTTTTTCCCTTACTCTTAAGAGTCTTCCCGCAGTCCGCCGGGGGAACTCTTAAGAGTCTCCCAGCAGTTCCCGGGTTAATAGAGCATACTTATATGAAAATATAATCATGCTTTTCGTGATAAAGTAATAAAGAGTAAAGGAATGGCTAGAAGACCTGTTTACGGATAGAGGTTCTCGTACCGTATAGGCAGCAAAATTGATAAGCCCGACTCGCCCGGGACCACGGTCAAGACCAATAATTGGTAAGCCCGTCTTATTTTATGGACTATTATAATATTCTACTCTGCGTGAGGTTTAAGCGCTATATAATGTCAAACACTTCTAAGAAACTTACATTGGATGAATTATTTACTTCATAAACCTCTGAATAGAGGAACTGAAATGATAATATATTTTGTACAAAGGTTGGAGACATTTAGAGAAATCTAGTTTTATATTTACAAAGAGTGAATATGCTACAAATTAAACACACGATAACTGCTTCAACAATCATACTAATGGCTGCTAATAGTATATAACGCATAACCTTGGTATATTTCTTTTTGACCTAAAAAATAGTGGTTAGTTCCCAAAAAACGACCATTCTCCATCTGGTGGTCACCCCAAGAAGCTTGTCCGTGGCGGTTCTAATTGTCGAAACTTTGAAGATCCAGATCACTGTTATTAAAGTAAGCATTTGGAAAGTAAGGAATTGATAAAAACCTTAGCCAATACTCTGCTATTCACCAAAAGTATATTTGAATTATCATTATTATTTGGTAGGGTAGGTATATGTATAGGTAGGTTGGCTAAATAATTGGTGGAATTTGTAGGGACTTACTTTTTTGAGAGAGTTAAATTTTAAAAATGCATGGATCTGAATGATTAATATAAATATTATTAGCAAAACTAGGGGTTTCGGGGAAGCAGAGACTGAAGACTGAAAACGTTGTGTGGGTACAGATTACGGTTTTAAACCAATTTAAGAATAGACAGTTTTAAATGTTGCAGCCAAACTATTCCACCAATTTCTCTTTTCTTGGTACCAAAACGTTCTGAATTGCGAGCCTCGCACAACTACGCAAAAATGGCTTTGATCATCCACTTAGTTTTCAAGATATGAATTTTTAAGTGTATTTTCAAGATTGCTGAAAAAAAAACTCACATGCAAAGCAAAACCTTTTCCATAATATTTGTGGAGCATTAGTAGTGGAGTCCATATACCAAAGCCCAATATTTTTTTATTAGTGGGAGAGACGGTATTTACGTTTGTAATTTTTCGGGAAAACGGCTGCCACGGATCTGTTTGGTCGCCATTTTGGATGGCGACCAATATAAAAACGCACCTTGTGTGAAAGTTTGGTCCCGATCCGAAAAGCGGTTCCGGAGTTATTGCGTAACTACCGGCGTAGAAAAGTAATTTGGAAGAATAAAAAGATTTAATGACTACAATAGGGGTTCCCCGCTAGGACTCGAACCCCTAATAATAATAATAATAATAATAATACTTAAAGTTGCAAGCAATGTTGTCCGGGGTTCAAGCGGTTTTGCATGCAGGGTATTATGTTGGATATAAGGGCTGTGTCACAGATATCAAAAGATCATTTAAATTATCGGGCATGGAGAAACTACAGAAGGAACAGATTGTAGACATTATGGCTGTGGCCCTTTAGGAGTGTAGCTCTTTTGGTTGTGGGCCTTGTGGCCGCTTATGAGTGTGGTTGTTTTTGGTTGTGGGCATGTATGAGTGTGGCCTTTTTTTTTCTTTCTATTCCGACTTATTCTTCAGCCTTCGTGGCATTGTGAAGGCTAGGCTTAAAAAAGTACTGGGGCGTGCTATAGTTTCCTTATTGGAGCTGGAGGCTACCATGAATGATCGCCCCTTAATATATGTCTAAGGTGATCTGGAGAACCCTAGTCCTATTACTCCATCCATGCTGGTCAAGGGTCATAGACTTTGTGACTTCCCGAATGATGTGATTTAGCCAGATGAGCTGCAGGATCCTAGTTACGATAGTAAAGCCGCAATACACAGCAGGTACAATTACATCAATAAATTAATCCGGGACCTATGGAAGCATTAGTCTAGTGAATACTTGGCATCATTAACCCGTCCAATCCCAGCGACGGCTATAGCCGTCAGTAGATAAGTAACTCCCCAGTCCCAGCGACGGTTATAGCCATCAGTAATGTACTTGTCTTGTAACTGCCTGTACAAGGCTAATTTTTTGTTCTTTTTTTGTTTTAAAGTGATGGATCCATTCTTGCCTCATCTTTTGAGGTGAAAAGGTGGTCTCTCCTGACATTTTGGCCACATTGCTTGGACTGCTGGGGACTTTTATTACTGTATCCTACGGTACAGTACGGGTTAAGAGAAGCCAATAAAACAAAAAGAGGCTCATCAAGTAGTGTATGGACAAAAATAAATGACATAGTTCTTATACATGACGAGGAACCTCGTGTCCTGCGGAAACTTGGTAGAGTACCGTAATCAAACTCTATCCGGGACGAGATGATTTAGTTAGTGGTCCAGATTAGGACAAAAACCGGCCTGACCACTCGGCCCATCATCAAGATGTATCCACTGGAACAGGATGTCGAAATGTATTCGACCTCTCGTCCAGCGGTCGCTGATGATAATGTTGGCTGTCACGACTACACTCCTGCGTCAACAGCGGTCGTTGGACAATTCGCCGGTAACGATCCCGTTAGAAAACAACATCTTCGCCGAGCCGCTGTTAGTTCTTCACAGCTTTGGAGATCTAAGATCGCTGCAGGATTACTGTAGATAGTGTATATATTGGTGGTGGGAATGTGTCGAGACTCGTAAGCACCTCAACAATTTAGGATAAGTAAATATTGTATACTGTAAGCTTAAACTTGGCACCAGTATTAGCCTAACATACATACCTTTAACCTCTCCGCGGCGCACAGGGGGTTTTCTACAGGGTAAGACTGTGCGCACCTATGATGATTTTGGGACCTATTGCCAATTTCGATAAAAAGTACATCATCGTGTAGGGAATGTTTGCGTGCATCGGCCCATATATATTTGACCCCCCAAAAAATGTCTGGGGGGGGTAGGGGAACGGTCCGTAGTTGAAAAATGTGGAGCGAATGGCACCGCGCGGCTAGATTGTCATCGAGCGGCGAGATTTCCCTGCCGAATATTTACGCGCGCAGGGGATAGAAGGAGAGGGAGGAGGGGGTGGGTTACCGCGTATTATCACGTATATCTCCTTTTTCGAGCCCTTTTAGGCTATTTAGAGTATGTATACATGTGTAGGGCACCCATATAACAATGAATATGCCTCATAGTGACCAAAAATTGCAATATATAAGGGAATTATAAGAGAATATTTAGGCGGGAATGAAGATGTGTTGGAGGTTTGGCGGCAATTTATGAGCTGAGAGTGTGGTTTACGCCATACATATCACGTATATCTTGTACGTAGAGCACTGTCACGCTATAATACAGACTTGTACGTATGTATACGTGCCATATATCAAAATATATACCGCATATAAACCAATTCATGCGATATTTACGCACATTATCAATGAGTTTCTATGTGTGAACCAAGGTGTGAGTGAGTTGTGGTGGGAATGAAAGGGGGAGAGGGTGTGTTACGCCATAAATATCACGTCAATCTTGTATTTAGAGCACTCTCATGCTATAATAAAGACGTGTACATATGTAGGCGTCCCATATAACAAGGAATATACCGCATATAGCCCAATTGATGCGATATTTACGCAAATTGTGAATGTGTTTCTAGCAGACGGAAGCCTGAAAGGGGGGGTTGGGGTGGGTGGGTGGGTGGGAGGGAGGCATGCAGGGGTGCAGTGAGTGAGTGAGTCGTGGAGAGATGGAAGTCAGGCAGATCTCTAGATAGATAACCAGCTTAGTGATAATTGTGGAGGCGCCCCAGGCGTATTGATGTTTGGTATTTTGACCCTTATGTCTACCAGATGGCTGGTGTTCGTTGCCATCAACAGGTCTACAATAACATGAGTCAGGAATGGAGAGAGAGAGAGAGAGAGAGAGAGAGAAACTGAGACATGCGTATGTCGTACATATAAATGGACTTCAGAATTGCATTTTTATGCAAGCAGACATTGCATTTTAGACACATGTGAAGTACCACAGAAACATGTAGGCCATTGACTGTAAATAAAGTACTATATTTATAGACCACCAGCGACGGTGCTGAGTCAACACAGGCAGATTGCCTGTTGTGATAGAGGGCTAAATATAGACTGGTGTCTCCTTACACCTGCGAAAGGGTAGATTGCCACCAGAGAAACGTTTACTTATTTATTTCGAAGTAATATGCAATCTAAATGTATATTCGAGACCTACTGCAATTATTTGTATGACAGTCATGACTATGTATAATCCAATATACGCGCGTAGGCGAGACATAAGAAAGCTGGTTGAGCAATTTTCGACACCCACACAGTTATTATTCATTTTTATTTACAATATTATACAATACAAATGTATTTGTGAAGAGTATTTTATCCATTATTGTATTTATACCAATTTTGTTCCCAGACAGAGCTGCTGTAGCTGGAGAATCAAGGAGCGGCAAGGGTCACCTCGTGACCGCCTGACCGTGTGAAAATGAGTGGAGTCACACTGAGAGGGGCAATTTTGCTGAGTGTTTGGGCAATTTTGACAGAATAAAGTTATATAATTACTAATTCTTGACAGAGACAAACTATTATAAACCTTGGCATGATATAATTGATAATCCCATCAATTTACAAACGTAAATTGGTGGGATAATTCATTTTTTTTTGTATATTGTCATTTCGATTGTAGACACGAAGTTTTGAGTGATATTTGGTATGAGCTCCTGTGGCATGGTTGGTAAGGTCGCGGACTGGAAAACTCAAAGTGTCGTAGGGTAGTGGGATCGAATCCAGGAGGGGGTTATGGGGAAGGTTTTATATTGTCTAGAAACAATTTTATAAATTTTTTTTTTTACAAGATCATGCCATTGTATTCAAACAATATGAAATATTCATAGAATATATCATATTGTAAGAATACAATGACATGACCTTGTTTTCTTTTTTTCTTTTTTTATTGTTTTATTTTATTATCATAGTAGGTTTGACATGATTTATTGAAACATATTTATTTTTGTACAATTCATTTGAGGTAAGAAAATAATTATATACACATTACTTAGGCTAATAACAAACATATATATTGATATACTAAAAAAATAAGGCATATTACATGTAAATCTTTGAAACTTATAAACTAAATAATGAAACATACAATTATATAATGTAAAAGCTATATCACAGGGACATCTTTGGAACTTATACATTATATAATATATATGTTACATTATGAGGTAGCGTGATCAATTAGGTCAGGTCAGGTAAGGTAGGGCGCGAGTCCAGGGCAGGGCAGGGCAGGAGGCGAGTCCAGGGCAGGGCACGGGGCGAGTCCAGGGCAGGGCAGGGCAGGGCAGGGGCCGACACTCAGTAGTTCTTGAAGGTGTGGTAGTCCCTGAAGCACTCACCCAGGCAGAGTGCAACTTTGCACTCGGCGCACATTGAGGTGACTCTTTTGGTCACATGGGGTTTCCTCACACTGGAGCTGCAGACGGTGCACTGCACCTGCCTGTGACGAGTGCCAATCAGCTCGGTGTTGGTTGTGTAGTGTCTTTCGACACCCAGCTGGATGCGGTCAGGAACGTGATCCCCACGCCATGCCGTACGTCTGTGAGTGGTGGTGGCATACTTCTCCAGGAGTTGGTAGGAGACGTTGTACACGAACTCCCGGAATTTCAGCTTCTGGTTTGGGGCCATATCCTTCTTCACCAACCACAAGTTGTAGGCGTTCAGCATCGTTATGTCAACTAGGTGGAGGAAGAGCTTGTGATACCACTTCACAGTCTTCCTCAGACACTCAACACCTGACAGCTGACAGTCAGACTTGTCCACCAGGCGCATGTTTTTGGTGTAGTCCACTACCATGTCGGGCTTGTAGATTGTCTTCCTGGTTCGGTAGTGGATTTTGCCAGAATCCACCTGGGCACCTGTGTGGACGGTGGAAAGCAGGTGGACGTCTCGCTTATCCTTCCACTTCAGGGCTATCAGTTTCCCACACTTCTCGAGCTGCTTGTATTTCTGCCCCTTTCGTCGCCTTCTTCGCACATGCCTCTCGCGGTGTTCCTGGGCCAGGTCGTCTTCTGAAGGTGTGTCACTGGAGGAGGCATCTGTGAGAGGAATGACATCACCTGTGAACTTTGGCATAAACTTTCTTGTCTTTCTGACAGTCCCACATGACCCCGTTTTGTTGTCATAAAGAAACTGGCAGAGAGCAGGAGAAGTATACCAGTTGTCAGTGTAGATGATGTGGCCTTTGCCCAGGTAAGGTGCCAACATTTTCCTGACGATGGCACCTGACATGCCCATGGGGTCATTGGCAGCGGCTTTCGGTACGTCAATGTCAGTTCCTGTATACACGATCATGTCAAGCACTATTCCAGTTTCACAGTCGCACAACACGAAGAGCTTGATTCCGAACCTATGCCTCTTCAAGGGGATATACTGCTTGAAAACAAGACGTCCTTTGAAGAGCACGAGCGACTCATCAATCACCAAATTGAGGAAGGGGTAAAAGTATTTCCTATACCTCTCCAACAACATGGTGAACACCTCCCGAACTTTCCATATCCTGTCAATCCTGTTAGGATTTTCGTTGTCTGCAAAGTGCATAAATCTTAGCAGCAACAAAAATCTGTCACGAGTCATGAACTTATTGAAAGTTGGGGTGGCGATGAGAGGGTCGTGCTTCCAGTAGTGTTGCAACACATGCTTCTTGATCAGAGGCATGAGGAACAACAAGGCAAAGAACGTCAGAAATTCTGCCACAGTCGTATCCACCCAGCCTCGTATTCTCGCTTTTGGAGAAAGGACGTCCAATCTGCCAAACACCCACCTGTAGTAGGCGTTTGTTTGGGCAACGATGTACGTCATTACCTCCATGTCGAAAAAAGCGAGGAAGAAGTCGCTTTCGTTCGCTTGATCATCACAGGGCCAGTCGTCAGTTGTTCCTGACGTCCCAGGATTGAACTGGGGCACGTCAGGTACAAAATTGACCCCGTCAGACCAATCGAACGAAGGCATGCCAGGGATCGGAATGTCGTCTGCGTCTTCTTCTGCGTCTGAAATATCGCTTCCATGGTCGCGATACAGCACTTCATCATCATTACCCTCCTCTTCACTCGACAGACGATGCCCTTCCTCGTTTTCGTCACCGACGTCGGACTCACTCCCACTGTCCACTCCCAAATCCCCCCACCCTTGGTCCCGTGCTAGGGCTTCGTCGTCGAAACCCGGGCTGCCAATGTCCTGCGAATCACCATCAAACAGCAGGGCGGCATACTTAGATGGTGTAAGAGTTTTCCGGGTCACTTTGGCACGTGCGGGAGTCTTATGGACAGGGACAGCAGAGGTGGTGGCAGGGGCGGCGGCAGGGGCGGCGGCGGCAGGGGCGGCGGCGGCAGGGGCAGCAGTGGTGCGTGGCCTTGATGGCAAGATGATGGTGGTGCCTGTCGCCCTTCTCTCTGTTCCTTGGGCAGGGGCGGCAGGGGCGGCAGGGGCAGCAGGGGCGGCAGGGGCAGCAGGGCCGGCAGGGACACCAGGGCCAGCAGTCGCTTTCCCAGTCGCTTTCCCTCTCCCTTTCCCCTTCCCCTTCCCTTCCCTGTTCCTTGGGCAGGGGCAGCAGGAGCGGCAGGGGCAGCAGGGGCGGCAGGGGCGGCAGGGGCAGCAGGGCCGGCAGGGACACCAGGGCCAGCAGTCGCTTTCCCAGTCGCTTTCCCTCTCCCTTTCCCCTTCCCCTTCCCTGTTCCTTGGGCAGGGGCGGCAGGGGCGGCAGGGGCAGCAGGGGCGGCAGGGGCGGCAGGGGCGGCAGGGGCAGCCGGGCCAGGGGCGGCTGGTGGTGTTGGTGGTGGTAGGGGCACTGTGGCTGGCGTACGGGTTCTTTTCCCTACGCCCGTGCCTTTCATTTTTCCTGCCCCCGCAGGTAATGCAGCCCTAGGGCGGCCTCCTGCGTCGCTGGTACCGGTGGCAGGGGTGGCAGGGGTGGCAGTGGTGGCAGTGGTGGTGGTAGTGGTTGTTGCAGTGGCCTGGGTCGTGGTGGCAGTGTCCCGAAAGACCAATGACCTGCTTTTGGTGCTGGTGATTCGTCCTCTGAGCTGTAGGGCGTGTCGTACTGGTAGCTAGGGTCTTTGGCAGCCACCCTCTGCCTTCCACGGCGGCTAACACCACCAGAAGGAGGGCTGGTTGTGTCATCAGGGAGCGAGCGTGAGGGACGTGTAGGCTCCATGACTAGTGCGTGGTTACTGGCGCGGTGGTGCTTGCACGAGTGCGGGGCGAGCGTTTGGCGGGGTGGTATCGAGAGTTGACATGTAGTACTATACCCACACCAATTTTCAGCCGCCTGGCTATAAACGCGCGGTTTTGGTACGTGTTCAAAGTCTCTGCTCTTAAGAGTCTACCCGCAGTGCGCCGGGGGAACTCTTAAGAGTCTCCCCGCAGCTCCCGGGTTAAGAAAGATATGTACAATTTTGTATTAAGTTTCCAGAGATGTGAAGTCGGAGTCGAGGAGTCGGCTACTTTTGGCTTGAGTCGGAGTCAGAGTCGGTAAAAATATCTCCGACTCCCATTCCTTTACGTGATCAATTCCTGTGTAATGTACTTGGGTGCACTGCCAGGCCAGTGGGAAATTTCCACAAATTTGTGGGAGAAATTAGCTTTTGTGGGAGGACATTTCAAGCAAGCAATTTGTGGAAAGTTTTTGTAGGAATATTGATTTAACGTGGATATGTTTGTGGAAATGTTATATTTTGTGATGTTTTGCATGAATTAATCTGTAGATCATTGAGATAAATTACTCGACGATGTCGTAGAAGACGTACCCAACGATATGTGATATGTCCTGTAGCCAGGGTTGGATCAAATACTGATTTTTAGAGGTAAAATACAAATACAAATACTTGTGACATTATGATGCAAAAATACAAATACAAATATAAATACTTTTTATTCCTTAATTCAAAAATACAAATATAAATACAAATACTTCTGAAATTAAGATGTCAAAATACAAATACAAATACTTTATACAAATACTAACTAAGCGAGTCAGACCAAGCGTCGACGGAAAAGTGGCGCGGCATTTAAATTAAAAACAAGCAGGAAAAGATGCACACCAGATTCATAATGTTCAACGTTACTGCTTGCAGAAAACAATAGTAGTAATAAAAATAACAAAATTACAAAACTAAAACAAATGCACGTGTTTTCGTCCTCACAAATTTTCTGTAAGTAACAATACGTATCAAAAAAAATTCCTTTGTTTATGGAACAGGTATAAGGCAGTAGCCTTAAACTAGCCTGCTGCCTGTAACACTAACAAGTGTCAAAATACAAATACAAATACAAAATACTTTTTCTTCTGGATGCCAAAATACAATTACAAATACAAATACATCGAAAATGTATTTAAATACAATTCAAATACAAATACAATTGTATTTGATCCACCCCTGCCTGTAGCGGACGAGTCTGATTGCTGTAGTACCCGTATACGTCTCCACTCTCAAGTCTCAACACTCTGCTAGGCTGCTCAGCAGTTGACAAGGAACGCTAATTAGAGATAGACCACAGTCACTGACTCTGCCAATATTTTATCACTTTATATAGGTAAGATCATTAAATATTCTGTGATTATAGCAGTTAGCTTATGAAAATAATATGATGTAAAAAAAAAAATCTTACGGGCGGACTGTGATGTCCCACTTTTTTATAATTCTTTGATGAATGTCCTGGGTTCGAATCCCGGGAAAATCACGTGCTTTCGTTAATTTAATTTAAGTTATTAGAATTCACAGATCAGTTGTATTCATTTACGATATATTATACACTAATAATATGGATGAACTTGAAAATATGTACTCACGCTTGCTCTACTGCTGTAAGCAATAAGGAGGAAGCGTTCAAACGGTACCGTCGCCTTCAAACTCAAGAATCTCATACTTCTTTTGTTTGTGCCCGGAATCAAGCCAAATCTGTTCTTCGACTCGCCAAACATTCTTTCATCAATAATAAATGTACTGAACTATCCAACTCTTGCTCTTCCCAAGCCTTCTGGCATCTAGACAAAAACCTCTCCAACAATTTGTCTTCGTTTTTCGTCTTTCCCTCCTTTTTTTCCACTCTGACGGCACTACTGTCACTTCTACTTCTGACAAAGCTGAACTCTCGCTAATACTTTTGCTAAAAACTCCACTTTGGATGATTCCGGTGCTATTCCTCCCTGTCCACCCCCCTCTCTCCTACTTATGCCTAAAATCATAATCTCTTCCAAGGATGTACTTTCCACCCTCTCCACCCACCTCTCTCCTACTTATGCCTAACATCATAATCTCTTCCAAGGATGTACTTTCCACCCTCTCTGGGCTTAATACTAAGAAGGCGTACGGACCGGACGGTGTTCCTCCTATTGTACTAAAAAACTGTACTTCCGTGCTGACTCCCTGCCTAAGCAAACTCTTCCATCTCTGTCTCTCCTCTAACATCTTCCCTTCTTGCTGGAAGTTTGCTCTCATTCAACCTGTCCAAAAGAAGGGTGAACGCTCTCAACCCTCCAACTATCATCCAAATGCTCTCATTTCTTGCATCTCTAAAGTTTTTTAAACTATTATTACCTCAAAATTTCTCAAGCATTTAACTTCCCATAACCTAGTCTCACTACGGCAATTGTCATATGACAATTGCTTGGTCACCACTGTACCATACAGGTTTTTTGGACTAGAAGTGACCTTCATTCCCTGCACATTTTCATGTATAAACAAGAGCTAGAACGTATTTCAATGATATATCCCTGAAAGTAGAGGAATAGACCTTTCCAATGACATCTGAATTATGTCTCTACGACCACTGCTTGCCGTGCGACGATATTGCACATGTGAGGCCAAATTGGTAAAAATTAGCGATTTTCAATGGTTTTCGCAATTACCAAGTCAATAGGGGAGCTGGAGAAATCTCCCAGGTACGCTAGTGTTCGCCCAGACACGGCTAGCGACGGACACGCGCTGCTTAGACTCGCTTGTGTGCCTCCCAGGCCTTGTACTAGGCCGATATTCGGCAATTGTCATATGACAATTGCCACAGTGATGTCCGTATTATTTATATAGTAGCCTGCAGTAATTGAGTTGAGGGCCGCTCTACTGGTGATCTTCTTTCCTATCTTACTAACTCTTGGTCATCCTCCATTCGGGATTTCGGTGAGACTTTTTCTGTTGTGCTAGACATATCGAAGTCCTTCGATAGAGTCTGGGACAAATCCCTTATTTCCAAACTACCCTCCTACGGTTTCTATCCCTCCTTCTGTGCCTTTGTCTCTAATTTCCTTTCCGGCCGTTCCATAGCTGTGGCCGTTCACTTCCTCAACCTATCAACTCTATTGTTCCTCAGTGTTCTGTCCTATCTCCAATTCGCTTCCAATTATTCATTAACGACCTTCTCAACTGCACTTCCGGCCCCAGTCACTCATATACTGACGACTCTATATTACACTATTCAGCTAGCCTTCCACAACATCACTCACAGCAGGAACTCCAAAACTCACATAAGGAGGCAATAAAACACCTATCTTCTGGTCTCTCTACTATCTCTAATTGGGGCAGAGAAAACCTTGTTACTTTCAATACTTCCAAAACTCAATTTCTCCATTTATCTATTTGTCGCCCCTTCCAGAAAACTATGATCTACTCTTCAACAACATACAAATTAACCCTTCATCTTCTCTTAACCCGCTGAGCCCCAGCTAGTTAGTAATAAATGTCCCACCAGGGCCCAGAGGGTTGATTTTTTTTTTCCAGAAACAATAGCGAATGGGTTAGGAATGAAGGAAAAACCACGAAAAACCGATCAAAAAGCTCAAAAAATGGTCCTACAGAGCCCCCGAAAACGGATTTTACAAGGGTAAAAAATTGAAGGCAATTTCCCCCAAAAAAAGGTTTTTGCGTGCTCACGCGCACGCGGTTGGACTTTGAGAGTTTTCAACCATCGGCATGGTTGCGTGGGATACTTACACAGTTCCCATACAAATCTGAGCCCTCTAGGTACCATAGGACCGAAGTAATTAACCTGGACGCAACCATTGCGTCACTGGGTTCTGGTGATCGAACATTGCAGACGCAACACGTGCGACGCTGGGTCTCAGCGGGTTAATATTCTTGGTATCTCTTTTTCTTCTGATCTCTCTTAGAAAGATCATATTACCACTCTTGCTAAAACAGCTTCCAAGAAGCTAGGTGTGCTCAACTGCCTTCTTGCTCTGTACAGGGGTACAGTGCGTCCATGTATTGAGTATTGTTCACACATGTGGGGAGGATCCTCTCTCACAGCACTTCTAGACAAAGTAGAAAAGAAAGCCTTCTGTCTCATTAATTCACACCCACTCACCAATTGTCTGCAGTCTCTCTCAGTTCGCCGCAATGTTGCATCTCTCTCAGAATTCTACCAGTTTACGGTCTTTTCGCCCACGAGTCTTTTCGCCCACGTCTTTTCGCCCAAACTAGAGTCCTTTCGCCCAAACAGTGAAATCCGTTCGCCCAAACAATGGAGTCAATTCGCCCAAACCAAGTCCCTTCGCCCAAATAATATAGTCTGTTCGCCCACCCCTTTAGGTCCGTTCGCCCTCACTTTGAAGTTTGTTAGCCCACACTCTTAACTGGCTATTAAATGCTGCAAATTTAATTTTGTTTTCAAATTTACGGTTAAAATGTATCTGTCCATAACTGAATATTGATATAAATTTATATGAATCTCTGTATATGTATGTGCATATGTGTATGTATTTATAAATACTGTATATATATATATATATGATTGGGGATATGAATGGTAGTGCACTTGTGGACGTATGTTTGGGGAGTAGGTTGTGGATAGCCAACACCTTCTTCCGACACAGAATGATACACAGGTACACATGGAAAGTGGTGTGGACGATGAAGGATAAGACAGTGGTGGAACGAAAGTCACTGATTGATTATAATATGTGTGGATGAAAGAATTAAGAAATCTGTGATGGATGCTAGGGTGTATAGGGGTATTGGAGGGGGTCTGTCTGATCATTATGTAGTAGTAGCTAAGGTTAGGATACAAAAGAAGTGGGTGAGAAGAGCTGGAGGGAGGCGAAAGGAAGGTGGAATGGTGAGGAGGGTGGAGAGGCTACAGGAGGAGGAAATCAGGGAAGAGTACAGGAGAGCAGTAGAAAAACGACTAGGTGGGTTCGACCTGGAAGATATGGAGGAAGTGGAGGAGATAAGCAAGGTGTTTAAGGAAGGGATCTGTGCAGCATGTGAGGAGGTGTGTGGAGTGAGGAGAAGAGGGAGGGGAGTGAAAGGTACAGCATGGTGGACAGAAGAGGTAAAAATAGCTGTGGAAGACAAGAAGAAAGCGTATAGAGATGGTTGGGTAGTAGAGGGAATGAAGATTTGGAGAGGCAGAAACGAGCGAGGTATGTGGAGAGAAAGAGAGTGGTGAAGAGAGTAGTGAAGGAAAGTAAGAGAAGAGTAGATGAGGAATTTGGAAGGAATCCGAGTGAAAAATGGAGGGAGTGTAAGAAACTGTTCTGGAAAGAAGTCAACAAAGTTAGGGAAGGTAGCAAGAGAAACAGTAAGGGTGTGAAAGATAAGGATGGGAGAATGCTAGCCGAGAAGCAAGAGAGAGTCGAAAGATGGAGGGAGTACTTCAATGAGTTGCTAAATGTAAGGAATGAAGAGCCAGCAAACATAGTTGGATATGGTATGGGAGGGAGAAGAGGGGAAGTAGTGGAGGAGGAGGTGGGGATCAGGAGGTCAGAAGTGTGGGAAGCTATGAAAAGAGGGAAGTTGGGGAAAGCACCAGGAACAGATGGAGTGTGTGGGGAAATGTTGAGGTATGGTGGTGAGATAGTGATCGAATGGGTATGGAAAATGTGCAAACTAGCATGGGAGAAGGGGAATGCACCCGATGACTGGAAGACTGGCATAATAGTCCCCCTATATAAGGGCAAAGGGAAAAGAAGAGTGTGTGGTAACCACCGAGGAATATGTCTTTTAAGCGTAGTAGGGAAGGTGTACAGTAGGGTAGTAATTGAGAGAGTGAGAGTGAGAACGGAGAAATGGATAGGCGACGAGCAGGGAGGTTTTAGGAAGGGAAGAAGATGTGTAGATCAGATTTTTACCCTGAATTGTGTTGTGAAGAAATATCTGGAGAAGCAACAAAAGGTGTATGTTGCCTTTATGGACTTGGAGAAGGCCTATGACAGAGTGGATAGAGAAGGCATGTGGAAAGTACTTAAAATATACGGAGTAGATGGCAAGTTGCTGAAAGCAGTGAAGAGCATGTATGAGGGTGCAAAGGCGGCAGTACGTGTGGAGAATGAGCAGAGCGAGTTCTTTGACCTGAGTGTTGGGTTGAAACAGGGGTGTGTGATGTCCCCGTGGTTGTTTACTGTATATATGGATGGAGTCATGAAAGAAATACTATAGGAAGAGCAGTGGATGTTCGTGTATCGCTGAAAAGGGAGGGAAATGAGTGGAAGCTGCCTAT
Organism: Paralithodes platypus; assembly: GCA_032716605.1. NCBI lineage: Eukaryota > Metazoa > Arthropoda > Malacostraca > Decapoda > Lithodidae > Paralithodes > Paralithodes platypus. The sequence goes on along the minus strand of CM064496.1, from coordinate 12,449,398 downwards.
ACTGCTGTTTGCGGATGATACAGTTCTGATGAGCGATAATGAATGGGAGTTACAGGGTCTGGTAAATGTGTTTGGAACAGTGTGCGGAAAACGGAATTTGAAGGTAAATGCGGGACGAGCAAGGTTATGGTCTTCGAAAGGGGTGAAGTCACAGAGTGTGAGGTGAAGTTGAACGGTCAGGCTATGGAAGTCGTCAGCTCTTTTAAGTATCTGGGCAGTGTGTTGAGTAAAGATGGGACTATGGATGAGGAAGTGCGGGAGAGGGTACAACAGGGGAAGAGGGTTGTAGGAACTTTGAAAGCAGTAACAAGAAATAGGCTGGTCAGTAGGGAAGTGAAGAAGTCCTTGCACGACAGTGTGGTAATCCCGACACTAACTTACAGAAGCGAAGCATGGACGTTCGGGAAGAGACTCAGACCAAGAGTGAGAGCGGTGGAAATGAGTTACTTGAGAAGTGCGTGCAGAGTTATATGGAGGGATAAACAGACGAATGAGGAAGTAAGAAGGAGGTGTGGTGTGGAGGTAGATGTGCTGGAAAGTGTGGAAAGGAACAACTTGAGATGGTTCGGCCATATGGAACGTATGGAAAGCGAGAGATTGACTAAGAGGGTGTACGAGAGCGAGGTGGAAGGACAGAGAGGGAGAGGTGCACCGAAGGGGAGGTGGAAGGATGGAGTGAGGAAGTATATGAATGAAGGCGGTGCTGGTTGGGAGGAGGGGCGTCGACTGACTGGGGACAGAAGTGCATGGTGGCGGTTCGTTCGTGGCCACCCCTTCGGGGATCACGGCGTCAGGCAATAAATATATATATATATATATATATATATATATATATATATATATATATATATATATATATATATATATATATGACTAACAATATTAGTAGCAAAGAAAAATAAAACTTTTCATAAAATACTGTTAGAATGTTTGAAACATTCTAAATATGCGAGCTTATTAAAATACAGACCCTCCAAACGGTTGGTGTCTGAAAGCAGGAGCTAGGAACATTACAAAAGATTGAAACTTCTTACGAAGACTTCAATGCTTACAATACAAATATAGGAATACAAAGTAACTTAAAAAGTAACTTACATTTTTTGGCAAAATTTTAAGTAGTGGCAACATTCTTTTAATAATTATGACCACAGATTGGAGTTATCATTAAGGGACTTCATTCTAAAAGCACTTTTTATAGCTTTCTTTTTATTCCTCTGTTTTAAAGCACCCTCATAAACTTAACTAAAGCTTGTACCGGGCATAAAATGTGATGCGTATGTCCACGTTTAAGTGCCGGGACTGAGAATTCTGAGAAAATATGATCACAATGTTCGTTTTTGGCAATAAATGTGGGAGACGGTGCGATCTGCACATGTTCATGCAGTCTCCCAAACCTGAGACAATTTGGCTCGTTGCTCATTGCCGCCAGCTCTGAAACTGTTACCTGTCGCCAAAGCCATAAGGAACACAGCCTTTTTTAATACTGACTCAAAATATGGCGCATGGTTAAACTTGCGCGACTGAAGTAATGATAACGCTTTGTCCAGCGACCAGGTAGGCATGAGCTGACGTGGTGGTGGGCGTAGTTTGAAACATGCCCTCATGAACCCCTTCTCCTCCGCCTGCAGTATGGATAGACCAGTTAGGTCGTAAAAGGGGTTTCTAATGGCAGATAAGTGATTCTTTAATGTAACAACTGAGAAGCGCTTCTGTTCAAACAAATAATCTAAGTATTTAAAAATTAAAGCCACTGAAGCATCAGATTGCACTGTTTCTACTATCCAGGTTGTGAAAATTTTCCAATGTGATTGGTATTGTCTCCTGGTGGACAGAGTATATAGATTCAGAAATTTACTAGTAACACTTTCTCCATACTGAGTTAGCCATTTGGCATTGTAAATGTCCATAAGGCAAAAGTTAGCGAGGTCTGAAGGTTGCCAATTGTCTCCAAGTGGAAGGCAGAGACCGGGAGTGACACCGGGTTCCTGCACCACGTTTGCAATTGGTGGTACCACACTTGAGCCGGCCACATTGGCGCGATCATCGAGACTATGCCCCGGTAACCCTGTAGTTTGTGAATTACTTGACACATGAGTGAAGTGTCTGGAGGAGGAAAAAGATAGATTGAAATCCACCTGTTCCAGTCCTCTAGTAAAGCGTTAGGACCCCCCGCCGGAGTTATTGCCCGGCGGGTCAGATAGAGAGGTAGTCTGTGATTTCCCTCGGACGCAAAGAGATCCACTTGTGGACGGTATGGCTCTGCAATCATCTTGTCGAAGACGGTTTGCTTGAGAGGGTGCTCTGTCTCCGAGACAAGGCGTCCGCCCAGATGTTCGCTATCCCCGGGGGGTAAGATGCGTGTAGATGAATGCTCAGCGATTCGGCCAGAGCAAAAATCTGTTCTGACAACCCCATTAACTCTTGAGACCTCGTTGACCCTTGCTTCTGAATGCAGTGAACTGCAGTCAAGTTGTCCATTCGAAATGCAATTGACTTCCTCTGCAAGGAAGAGCCGTGAGCTTGAAGGAAAAATAATGGGACTAGATGCTCTTGTTTGTTGATGTGAAAAGTTACGTCTTGGGACCAAAGACCCTGAGCTAGGTTGGATTGATAGCCCCAGTCTATTACCCCTGAAGCGTCTGTGTCTACCCATACCGTAGGTGGAGGAGAAATCCATGTCATTATAGAGTGCAATGTTTCGGTCTTTGCCCAGACCGACAGTAAGTTGTGAATTAACCGAGGAATCGGCCATAGTTTTCCCCCCGGCAATAGTGGGAAAAATTTGTTGCCTTCCATGATTAATCTCTTTACTTTCAACCGGCCCAACTTCACAGTTAATTGGATCCAGTTGAGTGAACCGACCAGGGACTCCCACGTTTTCCTCATCGTATTCAGACTGTGGCAAAAACGAAACAGTTTCCTGTGAAATCTGTTGCGATTGGCCACACTCTGCGTAAGAGTCAGATTGGCAGTGTCCCAGACCAGTCCTATCCACTGATTTTCTCTTGTGGGAACAAGGAGAAACTTTGCCAAGTTAACCTTGAATCCTAGAGTTTGTACATGATGTAATATTTGATTGACATGGAGATGACATAACTCCTCTGACTCCGCCACTACTAGCCAGTCGTCTAGATACCACAACACCTTGATACCTTGGGCTAGCAAGGGCATGAGGGCCTGCCGGACTAATTTTGTAAAAATTCTCGGTGCCAGGTTCAAACCGAAAGGCACTCTCTGAAAGACATAAGTCTCTTGCCTGATCCTCAAGGTGAGGAATTTTTGGAACCTTTTATTTATGGGGACATGCCAATAGGCGTCTTTCAGGTCTAATGTGCACATCCAGCCTTGCGGCGGGAGTGAGAGCCTGATTTGATTCACTGTAAGCATCCTGAAGGGTGAATTGTGAATATGTGTGTTCAGACGCGAGAGATCGACTACTGGTCGCATCTGCACACTGTCCCTCTTTGGCACTAGAAAGAGTCTGGAGGTGAAAACAGGGCAAGTTGGATCTAACGGGACAATGATTTGCTTGTTGATCATTTCCTGGACAAGTGACTCCACCTCTAAAGAAACATTGTTGAATTCTAGAGTTTGACATAGACGAGGTCGCCGGAGCCACCGCCAAGTTATGCCTTTGCTTATCAGTGTCCTGGCCCACGTCCGCCGGGGCCAAGCCCTGCGACATGCTCGGAACGACCCAGTTTCTGTACTGGGTCTGTCCGGTAGGACAACTCTCGAATCCAACTCGCCTGCGGTAGGCCCCGGGAGAGAGAGAGTGTAACTGACTAGTATTTTGGTGGTGGCAGCGGAGTGGGGTTAGACGGCTGGCTAGATTTGCAAGGCGTCTGTCCTTGATTAGGCTTTTGGTGTGACTTACCTCTATAGCCTGAATATTTCCCCTGCCTAGGTTTGTGCTGAGTACCTCCCTGCTGCTGAGGAGGCCTTGGGTCTCGAAAGGACTGTTTAGTCTGAGTAGGTTGGGGCTTTCCGCCGTTCTTAGGTTTCGAGTAAGGTTTCTTAAAGGTCTCTTTCTTTGGTTGGAAGGTACTCTGCTTCCACACATCTACCAAATTGCAAACAATACTCCATGTCTCTAGAGGGAGAAGGGGTGCAGTTAATACCGGGGAAAGAGTTACTCGGCGGGCTATGTCCTCCGGCAACTTCTTTACCAAGTAAACCCTCAAATCTTGCCTTGCTCTAACCGCCTCCATGATAGCTATTCTGATATCACCCAAAGATTGAATAGAATTTTGCAAAAGGAGTCTACGTGACAAGTCCGTGGCTTTCCTTACATGTTGGTCTGAGATGGCTGTTATAGTTCTCTTGAGTGACTGGTCAACCTGGCGACTGACGAGGTATTGAGAGAACAGTCTATAAGCTTTGTTACGTAGCTTAAAGTCTCTGTCTAAGTGAGCCGGAGGGGGTGTGGAAAAAGGTTCGTGCAGGTCATAAAATGATAGTTTGGGAGCTGCCAGGAATTCAAATAAAGTAGGTGACACTCCTCCTGCTTTGTTAACCGGTAAAGTGAACCATGAATGAACTTCCTGAGGGACCTGATGGGAGGATTTAGTTGTAATGGTGGACGCAAATACCTGCGCCTGCAGTTCCCAGTCCACCCACGGACCTACACCTACCTGCCCCATCTGCAAGACTGGTGTGTTTGTCTGATCTAGCACCGGGATTGTATCCAGTTCCGGCGTAAGTGCATTCAGAGCTTTTATGTCACTGACGCCGTCATTTCGTGACCAGTCAGCAAACAGTTTTGCAGATGAGGCCGGAGGTATCGCCGGGGAGGCAGAATACACAAAGAAATCAGCACAATAAACATTTGGGATGGCCTTAATGGTAACATCTAATAACCTTCCTTCCACGTCTTTAGCTCTAAGCTTCCTACTCTTGTTAACCTCAATGGTCCAATCACTAGGGACCGGTAGCTCCCCCGATACGGTAGCTTGTGCCAGGTGCGGTTTCTGTGGTATTGACGGAACCCATGAGCAATCTGGCCCATAGAGGAGAGGCATAGGGCCTCTCCTCTGTGGGGGCTTATCAAGAGGGGGAGGAGTAATGTCTGTAATGACACGTACGTTAGTGGTAGTCAAGGAGGCCGGCACTGGCGTGCTTCTAGCCGTGGTCGTCGCCGGAGTTACATTAACCGAAGGCAAAGAGGTATGGAGATGTGAAACTGTGAAACACCTGAGGGCTCTAACGGCCTTACCGTAGACTCAAGTGGGGGAACTACCTGTATGCTAGTGGAAGGAGCTTGAGAAGGAGGTAGCTGATACTGCTGCATCACTTTGTGGAGAATATCATTTAGTTCCTCAGTGGTAACACACTTACTGTGGGATCCTCGAGAGGACTGAGACCCATCTTCTGACTACTTCATTATTAACTGGTTGAGCTGAGGACAGTTCTATGTCTTCCGGCTCCTCTGGTAGTTCTATCACTTCCGGTGTTGGGGGCCGGGGAACAGTCACTGGGGCCGCCGGTGGCGACACCAGATCAGGGACTGACGAGGGTATTGCTTCTACATGTCCACTTTCCCTATTCATGTTCTGAGTATTACGATTAACCTGTGAGGGTTCTGATTGTCTCCAGATCCACCGGCTTTGTGCCGCAGGTGGCTGGGAGTCCTGTATCACCTGAGAGCTATCAAAAATCTGATGTGAGCAAGAAGGAGAACCCCTATACTGATCCGCTAACACTTTGTTAGATATAACCGGGGGACCTTTACGTGGCACATAACTTAACTTAGGAATGGCGAATGTAAACTCTTGCGGCTCACTCAAAGATTGTTCATCCCTGGGACTAGACTCCATCCCCTCCGCCCTTACCTCTGAGTCGCCAGATTGGACGTTAGACGTTAGAGAGGTAGGAAAGGAGGGAGGTGGCCGCGACCCCGGCAAGGGCTGGGGAAGCGGTTGCGAGATGACCATACGGGCACTTATATGACTTGAAGTGGACGGTGTTGAAGAAGCAGAGCCCTCCTTCCGGCGTTTTGTCGACCTTGACTCGACGGAAGAATGTCGGGACTGCTTCCTAAAAGATCTAGAACGAGATCTAGATTTGCGCTTCGGTGAAGGCGACCGTCTCCTCTTCGACCGGTCGGGGGGGGGGGGGGGGGGGGGGGACGCTCGGCACTGTCACTTTCACTACTAGTTACTACCTGCTTGGAAAGTACTTTCGATTTAGTTTTAGGTTTGGTTGACTTGGCCGGAGTTGACTTAACTAATGGAGATTTAATGACTAGGTGCTCCCAGAGCTCCTAGTCATCGCAATGGAGTGCTTTATGAGCAGTGTCTTTCGCATAAACGTTAAACATTTATTTAATCTCCTTCAAGGCTGCTAAGCAAGAAAAATCTCTCATCTCGAACACCGCCGCTCTTAACTCGGAACACACGGAACACCGTTTCGATTCCCATAGTCCCCTTGAGCGATCAAGACACTTTACACATTTTATACATAAATTGTGAGCAAAAACTGGTAATAGAGAGCAGGGAGGCGTAGCGCAAAGGTCAAAGCGAGGCATGATGGAGCTAGGGACCCCCCCCCCCCCTGCCGTAATCGGCAACTCCTTTGCTGCCGGAACTGCTACTAGTGAAGTGTTGAGATTCTGGAAATAGAACATTTCCAGGAATCAATGCTCATAAGGATAACCTGAGAGGTGTTAACACATCCTACCTCAAGTCCGTCGGAAAATTAGTCATAGCCACTGCTACTCTAACCTTCCGCTGGACCCGATAGAAAGACCCCGGGTCTTTCTTTTATCATACATATGAACTGCTTACCTGTGACAAAGCGTCACTGGCCCAATAGACCTTAAGCATTTTACTATCATTGACTATTTGCACTAGATAGATAGTTAACTCACTTCATGACTTGAGTCATGGTTAAGATCACTTGACTGTTACGCCGGGCGAGAGAAGTTACTGCATGAGGCTATCGGTCAGGGCGAGTTGACTCGGCGGGCCGAGTTGACTCCCTTAAGAATTTAGCATATTCTGCCGGAAGGTTCGTGGTTCAGCACACCACGCCGGGACATTTGGTTGGTTTCTTATCGTCTGAGACGAGGAAACGCCGGCTCTGCTGAGAAAGCCGCCGGAAAAACAAACCAAAATTTTCAGAAGTGAGGACTTATATGGGAAAGTCAAACCCCCCCCCCACAAAAAAAAAATAAAAAAATAAACGGGACGTCTCCCAAACCCCTCAAGCATGTAAAGCACACATGTAAAAACACATATAGGAGGAAATATTAGGCTTAAACATATATAGAGCTTAATTTATAAATAATAAATAACCCCTAGCCTACATTGGAGACCCCTAATGAGGCTGACCATGAGGTGACGACGAAACATCGAGGTGGCTGCAACCAGACACTCCGAAGACCCAGCAGCAGCAGCAGCACGAGGAGGAAGAGGCCCACGATAGGGGCCCACGCGCAGATACAGATTCCAGAAGATTCCACACCACGTGTGGCAACCCTTGAACTAGAGCATCTGCTATAATAAAACTATGCAACTACCTCATAGTGACAGCCTGAAGCATAAACTTGCGGAATGGTAGCCTCCTAAATAACTATCAGAAAGCTAAAGGCGCAAAAAATAACACACAATAACAAACATGGCGCGATGATCCTGGGATACGTAGGCGCCTGTTACAATAGTACCCTAATTTAAACACCTCCCGCGGACGTACCAATGGGGTAGCCTGTGCTAGCTAATCTAAAAACCTGTTCAATACAACTCAGATGTATACAAATGAGCAGGGACTCACTAGAAGCGAGCGAACGAAGAATGAAGCTGGAGCACAGAGCAACCCACCCTCACGGAACGGACGTGGGAGGAGAAAGGAAGTATGGCCGCTAGAGGGCCAGCGTCAGGAATCCACACGCAAGAAATCCACGCATGGGAAAGCTTGAGTATAGCAATTATTAAGTTAATTTATATTTTTTATTTTTTACGAAGTTTTTTCGTAGTGAGTACCCGATCATAAGACGATTCCATAAGAGAATACGCGTTACCCTTATGAAGTGTAGTACTCCTGTCCTCCCGCGCGGTAGATTCAAACTAGCGACCACGGTGTTTGATAGGAGACTATTATACTAATATGCATATCGTCAATGATGGACTATTAAATATTATGAATGGCCACTTCCAGTAATTTCCAGTAGTAGGGTACCCCTGCCAGCCACCATTAATTAGCCCCTTAAAGCTGACCTACATCAGCTCATGAGGTAACCACTTCAAATAACTTACAAAATCTTCTGCAGGGTCCCAGATATCATGAATGGCCACTTCTAGCATATTCCAGTGGTGGGGTGCCCCTGCCAGCCACACCCAAAAATTGCAAAACCCCAGAACTTACCTAGATCAGCTCATGAGAAAACCACTTCAAATCACTTGCAAATAAACACTTAATAGCACACCCATCACTAACATCAACAATGCTGTTCACACATTCAACACAACTATCCAAAACGCTTACAAGAAACACATTCCAAGAGGTAACAGAAAAAGACACAACCCCAACTTCACACCAGAAATTCAAGACCTCATCAGACAACGCGACACACTGAAACACTTACTAGCACCCCACACATAGGACATCTCACAACAAATCCAAGCACTTAACACACAGATACTAGAATAACAAACTGTATATTGGAATAACTACAACCAAACACTTGATCAAAAAACATAACCCCAAAAACTATACAAAGCACTAAACAGCATCACACTTTCCAACAGCAACACAAAAAAATCACATGCCGTAATCACAGCAATAGATTTTATTCCTTCATATAAACAACAAGCAAACAATCTCATTAATCACTTCCCTCATATCAGCCACCTAAGCCCCCATCAAGACGACTGATGTGTCATCCGACGTAAGACCCTGATTATGCACCCTTCACCAATAACCAGACAAAGCACATCATCAACAATCTCAAGCACTCACCTGCTTGTGGTCCAGACAACATAAGCAACATACACCTTAGACACCTAGGACCACAGGGCATACAAGCACTCACCAACATATCAAACTACAGTTATTCATACACCACAATACCAGAAATCTGGAAGCATGGTGTCATCATTACATTCCCTAAACACAACAAAGACCCCAAGCTGCCCTCCTCACACTGCCCCATCACATTCCCTTGCACCCCCTCCAAAGTCTCAGAACGCCTCGTACTACAACTGACCACACACGCTCTACCCCTAGCTCCAAAACAATATGGCTTCAGGCCATTGCAATCCACAAACACCCTTCTGACAGACCTTACACAAAGAGCTTTTGACGGCATCAACTCTGACCACCACATTGATCACTACTTGCCACACTCGACTTTAGTAAAGCCTTCGATGCCATCCCCCGCCACAACCTAACAAACAAAATCTACAACACAAACATGCACAATAATACAAAAAGGTGGCTGGCCACCTACCTAGCAGGCAGATGTGCACACATATCATTTGCCAGTCAGTCATCTAATATCAGAAACTTCACAAACGGAGTCCTGCAAGGATCCGTCCTGTCGCCCGCACTCTTCAATCTATACATGCAGGATATACCTACACCCCATGCATCCCAAATAAATATAGCTTCCTACGCAGAAACACACACCAAGACCCAGACAAAGCAACAATTCTCCTTCAACCCTATCTCAACACACTACATGACTGGTGCACTACAAATAGACTCAAATTAGCACCAGCCAAATCCACTGCAACCCTCCTCACAAGCTGGACAACCGAATATAAAAATACCCCGCACCTCACCATAAACAACACTCTTAACACACACACACACACAAAACCCTATGAGTAACATATGATACTCTCATGACATTCAAACAACATATCACAAACATGAAAAATAAACTGACACTCAGACTTAACACCCTCAGGTCACTTGCCCACACACAATTTGGACATAACAAAGAAACTACCAACACAGTATACAAACAATACATAAGATCAGTGATGAAAAATGCAAGCCCTGCCTGGGCTTCTAACCTAACTGAAAAACACCAAAAGACCTTGCAGACTATTCAAAGCAAAGCCCTAAAAATCAACACAGGTTGCACAGCTACTACACCTACAGATCACCTATATCAAGAAACCAAAGTCCTCAAAGTCAAAGACCACCTGGACATGAGAGGCACTCAATTCCTGGCTGCAGCCTCCACAAACCAACACTATCCACTACACTACATGACAACACACCCACAGACACCAAGGCATATCAAAACAACACCCAGCACATATTATCACACACATACTGTCATCTCTCCCTCCCTGCCCACCCCAAACCAGCTTCCAGAAGCACATCCATATTTATATCTCTCGCCGTTCCATCCAATCACTCATAGACAACACGTAGTTGCAGGCACGACCTCCCGAAATCCATCTTTCTGAATCCTCCCTGCCTCGCGAGTCCACCTGGCCACCATCCACCTCTTCTGAGCTATCAGAAGAGACTGGATATCTCCATCGTCGACACCTGCTCAGGATGCAACACGGCACCCCATACTACACAATCACTTATGCCAACAACATAATCTACACTCCTTGAGAGCTCTGTGGGAAAGCCCAATCGTGGCCATGGCATTCCTTAGGGACTTGGGGATGTTCGGCCAGGCCCCTTAGGGAACGACGACAACAACAACAACAACAACAACAACTTACAAACTTTTCTGCAGGGTCCCAGATATCATGAATGGCCACTTCCAGTAATTTCCAGTGGTGGAGTACCCCTGCCAGCCACGCCAAAATTTGTAATGAAAACATGTGGGAAACACATTATAATAAAGCTGATTTGCGCCAAAATCTGGTAACAGACAAATATGCTGAAGCCACATGCAGGTAATATTAGTAAGAAGGGCACCTTGGAATCAAATCTACAATATCACCCTTCATGTCATAAAAATTATACTGCCGTCAAACGCCCAAAGGGAACCCCGTCAATTAAGAAAGCTTGCATCGAAACCAGGAGTGACAGTAATATCCCCAAGTTTGACCAACAGGGTCTATTGAATATTCTGTGGCAAGAGCTGGAAAAAGAGAGGTGGCAAAGAAGACTGCAGAGGTTCTCCTGCATTGACCTTGTACCATTCTCCTCGGTTATATCCATCTCTCGGTTCCCCAGCAGAGTTATATGCGAATCACCTTGATCCATCATAAGTGCTCTATAAAAGTCTTTGTTTACACAAGCTATCTCATAATCACATACAAGCAGCACCTGCAAGGATTCAAGATCAGCGAATTAGTGGAGTAAATTATTTTAGTCCGCTCAACTGGAAGACAATAATTTGCTCTTGTCTTACAATGATTAGGTAACGGTATACAAGTAACATGACCTGCACAGGTACCCTAAGTACACTTCCGTTTATTGCTCTACACATAAAGAGATGAAAAACATCGGAGATAAACCTTAGACCTCACTACATGATAAAATAGATCTATGCTCATACCATTTATGTGAACAGGATAAATGATCTATTTCCAGCAAATCTCCATGTCAAATGAGGGAAAATATCAATGTAGAAAATCTATAGCTACAGGTTCCTGGCAACCCACTATTATATATTTGGGACCCTGCACAATAAGCTGCACTTAATTTCAGGTGGTTACCTCGGGAGCTACCAAGGTCCGTTCTAGGGCTTTGCAATTTGGGCGTAGCTGGCAGGGGTACCCCACCACTGGAAATTACTGGAAGTGGCCATTCATGATATCTGGGACCCTGCAGAAAAGTTTGCAAGTGACTTGAAGTAGTTACCTCATGAGCTAATCTAGGTCAGTTCTGGGGTTTTGCCATTTTTGGGCATGGCTGGCAGGGGTACCCCACCACTGGAATTTACTGGAAGTGGCCATTCATGATATCTGGGACCCTGCAGAAGATTTTGCAAGTGATTTGAAGTGGTTACCTCAATAGCTGATCTAGATCAGCTTTGAGGGGCTAATTAATGGGGGCTGGCAGGGGCAACCCACCAATAACAACTGCTGTCATCAACCATGCTTCATACATTGGGTTATGGAATGCCTATTACAGTTATTTAGGATGGGTTACTGTGCAAAGCTGATCTAGATCATTTTTGGAGTGGCTTAAATCCACTCTCCTGGCCACATCCACCACAGCAAGCCTGCCAGTCGTCCAGTTCCATACATTAGTATTGATAGGTGATACTTTGGTGGGAAAGAAAATTGGTTACCTTTCCAGCTAACCAGACACCCCCCCCCCCCCCCCCGGGCTCCCGGTCTACACGAACAAGATCATCTTTTCTCAGAGTTTTAGTATAATAGGTCGCTTTAACAATGAACAAGACACATTTTTTAGCAGAAAAAATCTATATCAAACAAATGAATCCAATACTAAATTCCATGGTTTAATTACTCACGAACAACATTTGCGTTTCACAATTAATTGCTTCATACTTTCTTAGTTCATTTTTATTACATTCGCTTACGGTAGTGTTGTTTCACAAGAAAAATGTGTCAAATTAAATTAAGTTATCTAACATGCCTCTGTTCTTTTATGTAAAATGTTCATATTGTTTAGATTAGTGATTTTTTTTGTATTAGTGAACATTCCTTGTCCTATCCTCAGTCTTAAGGGGCCTTCCCACATCAAGGACTGTTGGTACCGACTATATACGAGTGTCAAGTCTGTGCTACTCCGTGAGAAATGTCACCGACTGCTTCCGAGTGGGATAAATACACGTAAAACGGGGTAGGACAGACTAACACTCTGTCCTAGTCTGTGTCTTAACAGACTTTGTCGGGAGTGTGACAGAGTGCAGTCGGTTATACATGCCAACTACATCAGAGTCATTACAGACTAATACGGGGTAGGACAGACTAACACTCTGTTCTAGTCTGAGTTTGTCAGGAGTGTGACAGAGTGCAGTCGGTTGTACATCGGAGTCATTACCGGGTAGAACAGACTAGGACAGACTAACACTCTGTCCTAGTCTGTGTCTTAACAGCCTTTGTCAGGAGTGTGATAGAGTGCAGTCGGTTATACATGCCAACTACATCAGAGTCATTACAGATTAAAACTGGGTAGAACAGAGTAAGACAGACTAGAACAGACTAACACTCTGTGTGCCAACCACCTCTCTGCAGACTTTCGTTTTGTTATGTTATGTTAATAGAGATGGCCACCAGTAGGTTATTAAGTATATTTATTAGTGGCCCCTCCATCATTGACGAACATGCCTATTACATAAGGCATCCTCTTCAAACACTCATCCGCCGTAGTTTGAATCTACCGCACAGAGCATAAAAAATTGAGGAGCCTTCATCATGAGCGCACGCGACCTCACTCATGGCTTCAGTCATTATGAATTGGGTTCTCACTACGAAAAAACTTCGTAAAAAATAAAAATAAAAAGAAAATAAGAATAACTATTCAATAAGCTTTCCATAATCTCGTGGATGTACTTGTGTGGATCTTTGACCAGACGCTGACTCAGGCGTCATTCTTCCTTCTCTGCTCTGCGCTCAACCTGCCCGGACGTGTCTCCCACGCTCCGCTGGTTCCTCATTTGCTGCGTCCCTAGTGAGTTTTTTCTCATTTGTTTACTCCGGGATGTATCGACTAAGGTTAGGATATGCGTAGCAGGAGTGTCCTGGGCTGGTTGCCCGCAGTGCAGTGTATTTTGGGTCGTGTGTTTGGGGCATCTATTTCGGGTGTACCCTCGTGGTCCTGTTGTGGACTTGTGAACTTTTTCACAATTAGCTAGCTTTGTGATGCAGGCGGCTTTCATTACGCGTTATTATTGCTTCCTTTTATCTTTCTGATGAGGTAGCTTATTTTTGTTGACGTTCCCAGCGTATTTTTCTTCACTTAGTGAAGTTTTTTCTGGGTCCCGAGTCAGTTCTTCCCTTGGCTGGAAGTGTTTGCTACAGTGGTGTGTTGGCGGTGGTTCCTGTTGTGATATAATTCAGTGCTTTTTGTTTATATTCCGACATGTTACTTTTTCCGTCTGCCTAGGCCTAGCCAGCCTCTCGTAGCTTTGCCACATGTACAAGTGTTATTGATTTATTTTATAAATATGTACTACTGTGTTATGTGTGTCCTGGTTAAGTTGTGTATTGGCTAATTCCACGGACTATTTATGTGTCCTGGGTTAGTTGTGTATTGGCTATTTCCACGGACTATTTTGGGCCCGGCGTTAGTTGTGTTTTGGCTATCGCCTCGGTCCTGTGTTACGTTCAGATGGTATCTGGACGGGGTGGGTTACTTCCGGCGGGTTTTTCTCGGTTACACCGTGAAAATCCCGGCTGGTTGCCGAGTTTTGGCCACGCGTGGTTTTAAAAAACAGGCTTGTTTCCCCGGCGAGTGGGTGTCTGTGGCTCTCCAGGACTGCGTCTCTGTGGTGCCTGTTTCAGGCTCCTTATGAATCCCGGCGGGATGGCTGTACCCATCTAACAGTGTTCATACGGACACGTGTTGTTTGTAGTTTTTCCCGGTTTTGCAAAGCCAATAAAAAACTAATCTGTTGTTGTTTGTTTTCCCTCCCCGGCAATCTTTTACAAAGAAGCAGGGATAGGAACAATTGGGGTTAACTTTATAAACTTAAAATCATACCCGGCGGGTGCAACCTGGAAGGGTGGGATGAATGAATTTGCAAAATTCAGTTTAGTTGACCAGACAATTGAGGAATGCATTGTGTATCGCCGCCTTCAACATACGGCGATTTAGGGCACAATTGGGGTTAACGCTTTTTAAACTTATATTCACACCCGGCGGGTGCTCCTTGGAAGGGTGGGAATAACGAATTTACAATTCAGTTAGTTAACCAGACAATTGAGGGATACGTTTTGTATCGCCGCCTTCAACAATACGGCGATCTAAAAGACACTTCGGGAGAAGTCAGATCTCGTATATTTGTCAGGCTTCCCAGTTTTTTTATCTGCAAGATAATTCGGGGGCCGGCGTCTTTTTAGTTTTTTTTTTCTCCAAAATTGAATCTTGAAACAAACACCACCGGAAAGACTAAATCAGTTATAAACGCCATGCTGGTCTTTTTATTATGTCAGAGGGTATTCATAGATCTTTTGGACAAGTTAAGATATTCTGAAATCTTTTACTTATGAACCCCACCGCGTAGCGAGCTGTAGTCGTTGAGTATTGCGTCTCGTTACCCGGCGGGTTATTTAACACTTGTGTGCGAACATGTTGGGTTAACCTTATGAGCATTAATTCCTGGAAATTTTCTTTTTTTCCAGAGCTGGGTCCCGGCGGGTCTATACAGAACCTGGAGTAAGTTTCCCACCAGTCTCTGTCATGGCTACCTTTGCCCCTGTCTTTGCTTTGTGCATTACGCCCCCCTGTTCAGGTATCCCTATTTTTGCACACACCCTTTGCATTAAATGTGTTAAATGTCTCGACCGCTCAAGGGGTCTGTGGGTTATGAGGAACTGTACCTTTTGCTCTCAATTAAGCCATAAAGTGCTTCAAGACAATGATAAGACCGCAGCGGTCGCTTTACGGGAGGTCAGGCAGCAGATGACCACTTACACTACTACCGTGGCTCATAAGTCACTTCAATGCGATAACGTACCTCTTTGGGATAAGTTACTAATTGAGCACCCTCCCATTAAACGTCCCTCTAGAGTAACTGCACAAAGGTCGGCAGAGACTGGACAGGGTCTTACACTTTCTCCAGCCCCAGGCACATCTAAGAGACAGCGAGAACCTACGCCCCCGGTGGCAGCGTCACGGTCGCGGTCCAGGTCCAGGTCCACTCTTCGGCAGCAGCCGCCTCGTCTCTCGTCTTCACCGGCGTGTAAGAAGAGCAAGACAGAGGGGTCCACCAGTGGTTATAGCAAGAAATCGTCAAAATCCAAGGGCAGTTCTAGGTCACACCGGAGCCACAAATCTTCTAGAAGAGACTCACATGATCGAAAGGCCTCCCGGCATTCACCGGAGTCTAGTGCCTCTCATCATACCTCTACCCCCGACAAAGCTAGTATTTAATCGGAGAAGGCTAGTGTAGTGTCAGCAACCAAAGATAGTTTGCCAATTAGTATTCTAACCTTAGAATTGGAGAGTTCGGTGGACAGTGATCGTCCTATTGAGAGTGTATCGGACTCCCAAGGGAGTGCAGGCCAAGGCCTAGGTGTATGGCGTTTTTCTCGACCAGGGACTGAAGGCCCACGTCTGGCTCAAGATACACGAACAGTGGCTGATGTCCACCGGGACGCGGCGATCCCATCATCCATTCCCGACTTGTCTTGGCTCCGCGACGGGACTCCGGCTTCGGCGGAATCATCTCACGGGGAGCCAGATGACAAAGACGAGGTATCAATAATCTCGGATATGGAAGTGCAAGAGTCGGGTTCAGTTTTAGACGACGCACAGGATCGGAATGATTCACCTCTGAGTTCGTCATCAACCAAATATGTCACGGCAGAAGAAATAGATGGTTTACTGGTTAATGCTCTAACTAAAATTTTTGGCCAACAGCCGGAAACTCCTACAGTGGACCTGGGAGCTTCCATGACAGGTTCCAATGTTCGGCCTCTGATGACTTCTATTGCTTTGACTAAGATTCCTCACCCTCCCTCTATATCACCATCTGTGGTCACTAGGCCTGCTTCGGCGGCACTCACCACTTCTAGTGTAAGGGTTATAACGGACGTGAATCCACCCCCGTTAGACAAAGCACCAATAAAGAAGGTAGCAATGCCCCTTTTATATGGTCCAGACGAATCATGGGTACAGTTGATCCCCACTAAACCAGAGGTCGCTCAACCCACCTTGTCAGGGGAACTTCCAGTGCCACGAGAGTGGGTAATCCAAGGCAATAAATCTAAAAAGTTACGAGCCTTGGATTCTTTGGGTAATGTACTAGATGTTAATGTTAAGGCCATTCCTAACTATTATCACCAGGACTATTTTGTATATACTGCTACACCTGCCCTGCCCCCTGCCTCAGCTTCAAAACTGTTTTCTGACTGGTCCAAGCATGATGGTTTTAATGACATAAAAACTCTGTCAGCTCTCACTCCAGAACTAGATTTGCAAACTGTCACAGACTCAGCTGCTAATCCAGTGTTGAAGGTGGGGGAGTTGGGCCCGGGACCTTGGGTGGAATGGGAGATGGAGGCTCAGAACTTTGAGACCACCTTCACCTCAAAATCTTCCCACCAAATTCCTCACGATAGTCATTCTTGGTTCTCTATGCCAGTGTGTTCTGCCGGCGGAGTCCCTTCGGCTTTGTTTGCTTTCTTAGCTGCCCCTAAAATCAATCTATGTGAACTCAAGGACCCTTTCACTACTCCTACCCCAACTCACCTAGACCGGGAATTTAGGCTACGAGGGAAAGCGTTTAGACTTTTCTCTCAGTACATTGTGACGCACCAGGTGGCAAAATCAATGCTCCGATCCACTCAGGCAATCGCAGACGCGGATGCCAGAAGGTCGGTTGAACTATCTCGGCGATTGCTCCTTCAGACGTCGATTCAGTCGTTGGGTGACATACGCACAGCCTTGCTTGAGGCGGTCCGGGCGAGACAAGATCTCAGAATGTCCTTGGTACGAAAATTTCCTGATCGAAATGCGAATCAGGTGGTCATGTCACCAGTGCTCACTCCCTCTTTAATGTCCCCTGATGTGTGGAGAACTGTGTTTAATATGGCTCAAGCCTTTAAACATAGTCCCGCCCCTTCTAAGAAACCTGCCTTTAACTTCCCCAAACCAAAGCCAGTCGCAAAAGCACAGCCGGGGGGATCTAAGCCCTTTCATCTACCTGCATCCTCCTCCCCCCAAGGTCAGTACAGGTATAGACAGGGTAAGTTTACAGGTCAGAAAGGACGAGGCTATAACAAACCAGGTCAGAGCTCGTCTTCTGCCAACGCCGGCCAGCCGGCTAAGCGTCCACCACCACCACCTCCACCACCATCAAAAAACTAAAGTCTCTCTCACTCCCGGGGCCGGTTTCAAGGCGGGTGGATCCGAGGGTAGTACAGCCGGCGAATCCTTGTCTGCTAACTGGGTCGTTCCGAACGTGTCACCAAGCATGGCCGTTAAACACTTGGGCAAGGATGGTGGCACGCAAAGGCATCACTTGGCGGTGGCTCCGGCGACCTCCTTTACGTCAGCCGACTACGGCGAATCTAGTTTCATTAGAGGTGGAGTCACTGGTCAAGGAAATGATAGCCAAGAATGTCATCATCCCAGTCCCTCAAAATTACCCAGTCTTCACATCCAAGCTATTTTTGGTACCCAAAAGGGACAGTGTTCAGATGAGACCCGTCGTAGACCTGTCGTATCTGAACCTTCACATTCACAACGAGTCATTCAGGATGTTAACTGTACACCAAATCAGGCTAACACTTCCGCCGGGAGGATGGATGTGTTCCTTAGACCTGACAGACGCTTATTGGCACGTCTCGGTAAACAAAAGATTTCAAAGATTTCTGGCCTTACGGATCAGGCATCAAACTTATGTTTTTCAGAGGATGCCATTCGGGTTAAACCTGGCACCTCGCTTATTCACGAAATTAGTCCGGCAAACCCTGATGCCATTGTTAAAACAAGGGATCAGGATTTTGTGGTACCTAGACGACTGGCTAGTGGTGGCAGAGACGGAGCAAGTATGCATAAATCATGTCAACATAACATTAAAACATGTCAAAACTCTAGGGTTCAAGGTAAATCTGGTAAAGTCAAACCTTGTTCCCTCACGAGTAGTTCAGTGGATAGGGCTGGTTTGGGACACAGCTGCTCTCACTCTGAGTCAGAGTGTGGACAATCGAAACAGATTTCGCAGGAAACTGTTCCTGTTCCTTCACAGTCTGACTACGACACGGAGAATCTGGGAGTCTCCGGTCGGCTCTCTCAACTGGATCCAACGAACTGTAATGTTGGGCCGGTTGAAAGTAAAGCGTTTAATATTGGAGGGCAACAAATATTTTCCACTATTAGCGGCGGAAAAATTATGGCCCATACCAAAATTAATCCACAACTTACTAGCGGTCTGGGCGAAGAGGGAAATGTTGCACTCAGTAATGTCATGGACCTCTCCTCCGCCGACGGTATGGGTAGACACGGATGCGTCAGGAATGATAGGGTGGGGTTTTCAGTCAAACCAAAGGGCACCAGGGTCAAGGGCTTTGGTCCCATTTAGAAATCTCCCACATCAATGTCAAAGAATTACTAGTCCCCTTATATTTCCTTCAGGCTCACGGCTCTACTTTACGGGGCAAGTCGGTGGCCTTCAGAATGGACAATCTGAATGCGGTTCACTGTATTCAGAAACAAGGGTCAACGAGATCTCGGAAGTTGCTAATCGTGTCAGAAGAGATTTTTATTCTAGCCAACAGGCTGGACATTCATCATCATGCATCCTATCTCCCAGGCGTAGCAAACGTCTGGGCAGACGCTCTGTCTCGGAGACAAAGCACAACAGTAAAATGGGCGCTCAAGCAACCCATTTTCAACCAAATGATTGCAGAGCTTTACCATCCACAAGTGGATTTGTTCGCGTCCAAGGAGACTCACAAACTCCCAATGTACCTCACCCGCCGGACGATAACGCCGGCAGGTGGGCCAGACGCCCTGGTGACAGACTGGAACAGGTGGAGTTCCATCTATCTGTTTCCGCCGCCAGATGCGTCTCTAATGTGCCATGTACTACGAGACTATCGGGGCTTAGTCTCGCTAATCGCGCCCCTGTGGCCGGCGCAGTTGTGGTACCAGCAATTGAAAACGTGGTGCCCGCACCGGTGTCGCTCCCGGTCGGGTTTTTCCACTTAGACACGATTGGCAACCTAGCGACCTCGCTGACTTTTGCATTATGGACATTCAGGAGGCCAAGTGGCTAGCACCATATGGTAGAGATGTGACCAATAAATTCATGAATCAATATACTCAGTCTACAAAACGACAGTATCAGTCACATTGGCAAGCCTTTACTTCTTGGATCCTTAGGACAGAACAAACTGTGCCCTCAGTGGCTTTAGTTTTTAATTATTTAAATTATCTGTTCGAACAGAAACGTTTATCTGTGGTAACGTTAAAAAATCACTTAACAGCGATTAGGATGCCATTTTGGGACCTTACCGGTCTCTCCATACCAGTCGCGGAGGAAACAGGTTTTATGAGGGCATGTTTTAACCCTTAATTAGCGGCTCACCACATAAGTCGTATTTAATAAAGCTGGACTATGTGGCGGCGCTCGACATAGGTCGAGTGGCAATTTCAGCACGTAATGTTGCTGAGAGAGAGAGACAAGTGGTGGCAGGAGAGTAGCGAGCGTATGACTGCTCCAGACCACCACGGCGAACATACTGACACGAATCCCAGCTCCCTCCTCCCTCTCTCACTCGCTATATAAGGAATTGTATCGGGAAAGTGGCTAATTACATGCTTTTTGCACTCGCGTTGCACGGTTATTGCAAGAAAACTAGCCATCATAAAAGGATCGTTATGGTGTCATTCGAAAGCTCTGTTTATGCCCTTTCAGGGATAGGTACTTGTTTTACGTTCTGGGTCTTATTTAGGCATGAAAATGATCACGTAAACAGCCCTATTTTGGCTAAAAACACCCCACTGGGCGGTACATATAAATAAACCGCATAGGCCGCTCGTAAGGTGTTAAACTCCGTCCACCTCCCCGTCAGCTCATGCCTACTTGGTCTCTGGACAAAGCATTGTCGTTACTTCATTCCCGTCTGTACCAAAATACTGCAGATTTTACATTACTATTAAAAAAGGCAGTATTCCTTTTGGCTTTGGCCACCGGGAACAGAGTGTCTGAGCTGGCGGCGATGAGCAACACACCTAATTGCCTCAGGTTTGGTAGGCTTAATGAGTGTATTCACATTGCACCTTCCCCGGGGTTCATAGCCAAGAATGAGCACAGTGAACACGTGTTTTCAGAGTTCACGGTGCCGGCGTTGAAAAGGGGAAAGGTGCACCATAATTTATGTCCAGTGCAGGCTTTAACCAAATATTTAAGAGTAGCTCCTCTAAACCCCCAGGGTGCTTTATGGGTAGCAAGTACGGGTAAGCGCTTGCTGAAACGTAGATTGGCTTCTCTTTTGGTCGAGGTCATTAAAGAGAGTAACCCCCGCGTTGTGGGTAGGGCCCACGATTTACGCAAATGGGCAGCCTCTTTGCGTTTCCTTAAGAATTTTTCTGTGGAAGATATTACGTCCACACATTTGTGGGCCTCTAATCATACGTTTTTGACTCGATACCTGTCAGTAGCTCTAGACAAACCTTACTTGCCATTTTCCTTAAGGCAAAGGGTCTAGGTGGCCCTTAAGTCACTTTTTGTTTAATTTCAAGGAAAAGGGGGGGGGGGGGGGTGCAGTCAGTGTAACATAGGACACCCTAGACCCCGCCGGAGTATAAGAGCTGTGATACTAGTTATGGGTATTGTGATATGAAAAAATGTCTCTGTACTATTCAGTGCAGGAAATTGTGCTAGTACAATGATAGTACAAACAACAGTGTTGTTGTAAGTAGTTTTAGCTGTGAAGCAATTAATTTTAAGCATTGGTTATATTTTGGGAGATATATCCACAACTATTATGGGGTTATATGTGCACATATAAACTTATACGTTTTATTTTTCACCACTTATGTTGAGTGGGGTGCCTTTTTAACTTATGGATCTGTTCGCAGAGTCTCAAGAGTTAACCCTTTTTATCAAGCAGGCTTCTTTGAAGCACGCACCTGCTTGTAACCCCTTTTGTATATATGTGCTGCGCCAATAAAAAAAAAAAATTTGAAGTAAGAATACTATGTGGTTGTTTGATTATCTGCTTTTATTAGAGTTATGATATGATTACGAATGTCCCCCTCCAGTCTTAGATATCAGGCATGTTCGTCAATGATGGAGGGGCCACTAATAAATTATAGGTTTGACTCCTGTAAGGAGATAAAGAAAACCTAATATTTAGTAGTGGCCCCGTAATCATTGACGACTGGGGCCCTCCCAACCATCCCCTTCCCATTCGTCGATGTATTAAGGATTTTGGTTTACTTGATATGTCAGTGAAGGAAGAATGACGCCTGAGTCAGCGTCTGGTCAAAGATCCACACAAGTACATCCACGAGATTATGGAAAGCTTATTGAATAGTTATTCTTATTTTCTTTTTGTTTTTACTTTTTACGAAGTTTTTTCGTAGTGAGAACCCAATTCATAATGACTGAAGCCATGAGTGAGGTCGCGTGCGCTCATGATGAAGGCTCCTCAATTTTTTATGCTCTGCGCGGTAGATTCAAACTACGGCGGATGAGTGTTTGAAGAGGATGCCTTATGTAATAGGCATGTTCGTCAATGATTACGGGGCCACTACTAAATATTAGGTTTTCTTTATCTTCTTACAGGAGTCAAACCTATAATTTATAAGTATTAAAGCATAATAACTGCAAGATAACCTGTTTAAATGTTATTATATGCATGTATAGGAGTTAGTTTGTTAGTGAGTTGGGCTTATAATTAGGGTTGGGTGTGAGAGGGATCTGCCTTGTGTGGACCAATCGGTTTTCTGCAGGCTCCCATTTCCTATGTTCTTATGTAAGCCTACCTTACTTAGCCTAGCCCTTTCAAGATCCGATTACCTATTTGTTTCCTTTTCTCTGGCTATTGTGAGACGATTTTCATTAGATCAGGAAACAATCTGCTCGAGGTTTGGCGGGAATCTTTTTGGCGGGAAGGCATGACAGCATATGGAAGAGATGGGTTGTGTTTCAAGGGATCTGCCTTGTGTGTGCCAATCGCCTCTCTGCAGACTTCCGTTTATTTATGTTATGTTAACCCGGCAACGGCGAGAAAGCTCTTAAGAAGTTTTACTGGGCAACGTCGGCAAAGCTCTTAAGAGGGAAGGCCTAAAAAAAACATTTTAAAAGGCCCCAGTAGCACTTAATTTTTTTTTTTTTTTTTTCTCCTCTATACTTCATATCACTCCTCCACATCTCCTCCTTCCCCCCTTTTTCCCCTCCCCCTTTCAATTATCACCTATTTTCCCTATTATTCCCTAATTCGTTGGTATATTTTCGTGTAAGCATCTCCAAGCCGGTTCTATGGTGTGGTCATGTGACTAGCGAGTGTGTTGCGTAAGGGAGAGTGTGAGTGAGTGAGTCAGTTAGGCTTGAGGCCTCGCGAAGGGAGGGGCTGCCTCACTTTGCTCCACAATTCATGAATGGGCTGCTCCATGTTTATTCGCGATTTTGACCATAAAAACATTATTCCCACTTGTTTTATTGTTGTTACAGGTTACTATCTTCATAGTGAAGGTAAAATAGGCGCATATGAATAAGTAATAACGATATTTATTGTAATATGACGATTATAGGCATGAATGGAGCCTAATATCATCGCCCAGAACAGTGGTGTTCAATACACACAGCTTGCCGTTTATGGGTTAATAGAGAAATGGTCACCAGCAGGTTATTGAGTTTACTGTATTTATAAGTAGTAAAGCATAATAATTGCGAGATAACATGTTCAAATTTTATTATATGCGTGTATATGAGTTAGTTTGTTAGTAAGTTGGGCCTATAATTGGGGTTGGGTGTGAGAGGGATCTGCCTTGTGTGGGCCAATCGGCTTTCTGCAGGCTCCCATTTTCCTATGTTTTTATGTAAGCCTACCTTACTTAACCTAACCCTTTCAAGATCCGATTACCTATTTGTTTCCTATAATTAGGGTTGGGTGTGAGAGGGATCTGCCTTGTGTGGGCCAATCGGCTTTCTGCAGGCTCCCATTTTCATGTTTTCATGTAAGCCTACCTTACTTAGTCTAACCCTTTCAAGATCCAATTACCTATATTTAATAGTGGCCCCTCCATCATTGACGATCTGCCTATTAATATAATAGTCTCCATTCAACACCCGCGTCAGCCGTTTTGAATCTACCGCCGCGGGGATGAACAGAGTAAGCCTCACAAGTGTAACGCAACTTCTCTTATGGAGTCGTCTATAGATCGGGTACCCACTACGAAAAAACTTCGTAAAAAATAAGAGAAAAAGAAAAAATTAAACTTAAAGGTGGGGGCTCATGGGTTGAGATAAACATGGAATGATAATCGCCAAGCTGTACATAATTATCTTGCAAAATGCAATGGCACTGAAATAATTATTAACAATGGTATAAAGGAGTTTGTGGATCGTCTATACCGGGCCTGTGACGTCACAAGAGTGTAAGTCCACCATCCAGTCTAGGCTAAGGATACTGGTGTGACGTCACTATGACGTCACAGGCCCGGTATAGACGATCCGCAAAATCCTTTATACCATTGTTAATAATTATTTCAGTGACATTGCATTTTACAAGATAATTATATGCAGGTTGGCGATTATTTTTCCATGTTTACCTCAACCCATGAGCCCCCACCTTTAAACAATGTTATAACACGCTTTCCATTTTCGGTGGATTTCTTGCGTTGTGGCAACCTATTCGCTCCTCGCCAGGCGGCCATAACCTCCTTCTTCTCCCCGCGTGCAACCAAGTCGGGTGGCTCGCCTGCGCTGCTTTATTCGTCGTTCACACAGTTTCTCGTGAGTCCTTGCTCATTTGTATATATCTGAGTTGTATTGAACAGGGTCTAGGACTAGCTAGCACAGGCTACCCATTGGTTGCCCGCAGGAAGTGTTAAATTAGGGTACTTTCAGGCACTTACGTGTTCTCCAAGTCAGTCCCCACGTGTGTGTTTTCTCTGGTGTTTACGCGCCTTAGCTGTTGATTATTTCTAGTTACCAGGCTAGTTTTTCATCGCAGAAGGTCTTCAGTCCAGCGTGATGGGCCTAGGGGCCTTGTGTTTCTTCAAATTTAGCAGACGATCCAGTTGAAGGATTGTCACACGTGGTGTGGGATCTTCTGGTGTTCGAGCCTGCTCCCTTCGTGCTGTGGCCGTGTTGTCTTCAGGGTTTAGTCTTTCTTCCATCAGGTAAGGATTACTGTTACCGTACCTAGTGGTCAGCCACGTTAGGGTTATCCTTAGGGTTTAGGTGGGGGGCTCTGTTTTTTATATGATGTGTATATTATGCCCTTCTCAACTGCCCGCCCCCCCCCCCCCTCCCTTTTTGTCCGGTGATCTCGGCTTCAAGTTTCATCTCGTTCCTGTTTGTTCTCAAAGTAATTTCGTTTGTGTGGGGTTGTTTTGGGTTCAGGTTTAGCAGTCTTGTGCTCTTGACTGTTTTTTACCTTGTTCCTTGGCCCGCCAGCCCTCTGTCTTCGTACTTGGTCCGGCTTCCGCCGCGCTTGCGTGCTTGGGCCTATGTTTTCCCCTCCTTTTGACTACGTAGTGTACCACTACTCTCCCTGCCGGCGGTCGTGCAAAGGCCGGCGGAGGGAGGACGGTTGTCCAACCGTCTGTGTTTATTACTCGCCCTGTGACGAACCAGTTTACCCCGCCAGCCCGGCGGCTCAGTTGGGGTGGGGCGACTTTCTAGTTTTTCCCTCCCACTACGTCTGGCGGCACAGTTGGGTAACAAAGATTTAGCAGTGTCTAGCTAGCACGCAGCTGCAGGATGACGCTCGCTAGATGTCCACTTAGGGCCACTGACCCATGTCATAGGTAAGCAGTCACACGTGACTTCCCCCCGATTGAAAAGGGCGAGGGGTTGTACACGACAACACCCTGGAGGCGAGAAAATGGTTGGGTTGTAGCTCACCAATTCTTTCGTCGCCGGGGAGTAAGTAGGATGTTATTATCACCTCTCAGGTTATCCTTATGAGCATTGATTCCTGGAAATTTCTATTTCCAGACTCTTCATATCCAAAGAAGCACAGCTGAGGAGGAACTGTCCCCGGCGGGGACGGGAGTCAGTAACCATGCTTAACTTTTGGATTTGCTCTACACCTACTTGTTTATCTGTCCCAGTAGCGGCGCACAGGTTGTGCATCCACTGTGTTATGTGTTTGGACAAAACTACCTTTTCATGGACTGCCAGTAAATGTCCGGTTTGCTCGGGTTTTTTCGATGAATGGTTAGACAACCAAGATATGTCTTGCTTATTAACTTTGATTGAGATTAAGACTAAATTCGAATCTTACGCTGCAAGGGTGGCTAATTCTGAATTATTCTGCGACACAGCCAAGTTAATGAGGATCATTCGCTTGTACTCCTTTGATGATCCCTTAGTCTGTCAGGCTCCTGTCCCGTCTCCACCCAATTCAAACCTTGCTTCCCCCCATTCATCTGAGTCCTCTGTCGGTTACTCCCCTCCCCACACTAAGAGAGCTCGCTCGGAATCGCCGGAGATGGTACTCCCGACTCAACTGGACTCACCTCAACGACTCCGTCAGAAGGCGTCCAGTGTGGAACATCTACCGGCGAAGGTTCGCAAGTTGTCCTGCCCGCGGTACACCGGCAAGGCATCGGACACACACGCTAGCCCCCTCATCCAGATGTGTAGGTCTGCATTGCCACCGGTTTCCTCGACATCCGCTCCGACGGCGCTGGTGGTTTTCCCCGGTTCCGGCAGAGCGAGTGCCGAGCAACACCCACCGGCGATGAGGGTTAGACCAAGAGTTAGGGTAAGGCTACAAGGGTCTAAGTTAGTGCTATCACAAACAACTTTACCAGGCGGTAAAATTGGGTTCCATATGGCTCTGGCGCCTGATATGGTCCAAGGTCATGGTACAACGGCGGGAAGAGTCACGCCGATGATAGACACCACAGGTCTGCCCACTGGGCCGGAAACCAGTAACACGAGCACAGTGGCTCCTACCTGTAGGTCAGAGTCTATCCCGGCAGCCCAAACTAGGGTGAAAACTGGGTTGAGTACAAATCCACGGGAGGAGGGTCTGAAACCCTCTCGAGGTGATAGTCAGGCTTCAGGATCAAGCATGGTACAGCCACCGGAAATAGTTCTTCGCCCAATAACTCTGCAGGATGAAGGAAAGGACCTAATAGAACCAAGTCCAATGGTACAGGAGAAGGGACCCACATCGGCCAGGAAGGTAAAATCTAGGTCCCTCAAACGGCAAAGATCCCAATGTGTTACGGCGCAGCAGTTAGATAATTTATTGCACAAGGTCCTCCAACAATGTGCTACTTCCAAGTGCCCTGGGGATCATCCTGGAGTAACGGTCACACCACCACATGGATCTGTGCCTGTCACCTCGCCGGACGATGAGATTGTGTTCTTACATTCGGTTCTCCCCAATCCCCAGTCACAAACCTCTAACGTAATAACGGGACAGGGTCTACTCCGTCCCCTGTCACCAACCACAATCAATGTGATTCCGGACCCTGCTATGCCAGCAGCTGTGGCATTGTCTAACTTAAGAATCTCCGGCGATAGTAATCGCGCGGCGGGCTTACAGACCGGGTCCGGGGTTACACCAAAAGTGGTCAAAAGGACCCAATCAGTTGGCAATAATACCAATCAGTTGTTTCCAACTAGCAATCTGGCACATAACGCAGCGGAAACACAGATCGTTTCGGGCACGCGACCTAAAGCCAGTCCCTCCAAAATTACTATAGGGAGTCTTTCGGCGGCGGAACCCTCGAAGCCTCCGCCGGGTCCCATTATGATTTTTGGCTCTGACCCCATTGCTCCAATCCCCCCGGCTCAGTCACAAATGGAAAATAACCTTCAGGGTAACCTCCAGGTAAGCTATGGCTCCCGGTTACCTCATCTAAGGCAGGGGACAGGCACAGATCCACCTATGGTGAGATTCCAGTACCACCGGACTGGTCCATTGAAGTAAATAGACATAAAGCTTTTCGGGCAAAAGACGCCCAGGGAAAGGTCATAGGGGTCCCTATTATAGCAATACCTAACTCGACTAGTTATCAGTATTTTGTGTATGAGCCAAGACGACTTGCCCCTCCTCCCCCAGATGTTCCTAGTTGCTCTGCTGGCTCTTCGACCGACGATAACGATCTTGCTAGTGATTACACTAGCCCTCATGCCAACAATAACGATCATTTTCCGAGGTTGATTGGACCACGGCAAACTTTAACTCGTTCACAACCCGAGCAAAGGGAATTAAATCTGGGAGAGGTGGGACATGGCCCATGGGTGCTCTGGGATCAGGAAGTCCAACAGTTTGCTATTGACATAACGACCAATGTTTCCCTACCAATTCCACCCCCGCGCCATATAGAGTTTGACTTGCTGAGGCCACAGCCAGGTGGAGTCCCACGAGCTATATTTGAGCTCCTCATTGACTCTCAATTAGAAGCTAGACACTTCCCAGCTCCTTTCTTAACTCCAGACTCTATTGAACTCCAACGGGAGTTCCTAGTAAGGGATAACGCCCACCGGAAGTTTATTGGTTTTCTACTCACTAGAGACACAGCTCAGGCCATTCCTAAACCACTGCCCAATCCGCCGGGACGTCGGGAGGAAACTGTTAGAGCTTTTCAACAGTACCTCCTGCCGAACCCAGTGGGTTCACTTAGGGATATCCGAACAGCCTTGTTTGAGGCAGTCTGAGCCAGACAGCTTCTCAGACTCCATATGGTTCAGGGGGTGCCCGAGAATGTTTATTATAGGGTAATTTTTTTCCCCAATCCTAACAGCATCTATGATGGATCCCCAAACTCAAAGAGATGTCAACATGATGCTTAGGGTGGCATCACACTAGGTTGTCTTTAGCTGCGGACACGATAATGGCCAACGACTTGCGGTGACTACCGGTTATCATACTAATACCCGCTTGTTGGTTGTTTGGTTTTTTCATCACAGCTTTTGGAAGACTACCTCGCCCCAAACAACCACCTTTTTTGTAGACCTCTCTCCCTACACCATGCTCTGGTACAGGATTCCGAGGTCTACAGTGCCCTTACATGAACACCCAGGCCGCGCCAAGGGTCATTGCTATGTTCCCGGACCACGTCCCGGCACAGTACGCTGGTTTTTACACCTTTGATCCGGCGGTAACCTACCTTATAATTGACAGGAGACGGATATCTTCCGACACACGTCAAACCATCCGCAGGGGAGGGGGGAGCCCGGGTCAGCAACACAGGCTGTAGCCCAGGGCCCTCCTCCGGCCAGGTTTTTCGGCTTCACAGCCAAATAAGGCCAGTGAGACCAATGTAGGGCACACTCACAATGAGAGGGGGGCGACGGGTAATCGTTCTATGAGCTGGGTGTGTGGTTTTTTATTTTCGCTAGCTTAGTTACGCCTCCCGCCGGTCGCTGGCCAAAGCTGTCCGAATACTCTACTGTACGATGTCTGATAACTCATTGAGTGAAACATGTTTCAACCAGGGTAGAATACACGCGGTGATTCGCCATGGGTATCTGGTCACCTAGTTGTTTAGACAGATATGAGCGAACAAGGGCACATCTTGGGTAATATGGTCACAGGGCAACATGGGTCCCTATGTCCCTAACACAAATAAGAAAAGTTTTTTAAGTTAACTAAGTCATACAATGAAAGTTTTTTCTAGTCCATGAGGCATAGCAGGAGCGTGACGACTTTCTGTATACAACAGGTCTTAGTCACAGGTGGCACGGTATTTGATACAGTTCTCACCTCTTAGTACAACTGCGATATATATATGGTCGGATCGAGTAATACCCTTAGGTCGTATGAGACCACCAGTAATCTTGATTACCATGCCGACCTCTCCCCTCCGGCAGTTTCCAGAGGGTCTGGACGCTCTTGCTATGCCTCTAACTTATCCTGTGTTAATTCTCATCTGGTCCCCTCCCCCCACCGGGGGGGGAGGGACCAAAACTTGTTTCTTTTTCTCCCGCCGGTGGCATGAGTAGCTTAGGCTTGGAGAACCATGAAGGACTAGTATACCAGTAAGGGTAGATCACTTTAGTTGCCTCAGTCATACTTGTCAAGGCTCCACCCTTGGGGTTAGCTTACCCCCCTCCTCATCATACGTTCTTGTGGTTCCGTAAGGACCCCTCTCCGGTAGTACTGGCAGCAACCAATGTTGCTAGCCTAGCCAGAAAAAGCTCAGCCACACATTCCCTCCGGTTTTCTCCGGCGGTCAGCTGTCACGTCAGTAACAGACTTTGAATACAGCGAATGAAGTAAAGAAGGTTACCAGGATGTCCTGTGGCTATCAGCCCACTCTGGAGCCGGAGCCTACCCTACCCCCCCCCCCCCCTGTTTAATACGCTGCAGTCTTACTGACCATGTTCACGGAAATTAGCTTGGATAGGAAGGCCCTGGTTTCCCGTGACTGTTTTTTTTTTTTCCCTTATCGGCTTGGTCACAATGGACAAAGCCTTCCCCATACAAATAGTTTCCACTAAGGCTCCCAGCTAGCCTGTTTAAAGTGTCAGAATATGTCCAACCGGAGCCACAGGAACGATGGACTTATATCTACTTGATTTCAATAATTAAGCAAAGACCAAAGGACTTCGATAAAATTAACCAGTTTTCAAAATTTTGGACCACGCAGTGGTGGTTCATGTTAACAACGGATTATTCAGTCCTCGGCTCTTACATAGCTTAGGCTACTCATGCCCCAGGCAAGGTGACTGGTTAAGTTGTCCAACATCATACCTCCGCTTAGGCACGCTCAGCTCCAAGGGAACGGATTAAGGCACCGCTGCCCCCCTTTTTTACACGTTTTTGTTCTCTCCTTTCTGGTGTTCCGCTGCCCAGAAAGGATACGACACCCTAAGAGCTGCCCAAGCAGGAAATAGCATTTAGGGCATCAGGCCTATTACGGTTCACTGTTTGCCGTAACATGTATATACCTTCCTCCCTGTTAGGGGGAGGGCAGGCGGATCCTTGGGTGCTATAGGAGAAAGCCTACAATGGCTACTTGTGAACTCCCCCATTTATGTAACTTACTTAGGATTACCCTACAGCAGTGGTTTCCGTCACGAAAAGAGTACCCCCCCCCCCCTGCCATTATTTGTATTAAATATAAGTATGTGTCGGCGGGGTCTTCCCCCCCCTTATTGTTGCTCAAGAAAGATTGTTGGGCATCACCTTTTCGTGACGATAGCCATTCGCAGGTCCTTAGGAGGTCCCTTACGGCTGAGGAGCTACTGGTCATTGTGATATTAGTTTAATCCCTTATGGGATGGAAAAAGGGGGGGTGGGGATGAGAGGATCACAATAGACCCTCAAAAGCCCCTCCACCGGAAACGGACTCCTCCGCCGGGAGGGACCTCTGGCGTAGCAGATGTGAAGCCAAATGAAAGCTCACATATTGGTTTTTCTTTTCTATCATTATGTAAAATGAAAGGCTAGGTTAAGCCATTGAATAGTTTTAGTTGTGTTTAAGAAAAATTCTTCTTTAATAGTTACAACTAGGCAAGCTCTGATTGAGTATGAATCTGGTCAGAAAATATCAGTTTTATGCCAGAACTAAACTATGTATAGTCTACAGTGGTATAGTGATTAGAGAGCCAGGAATGTCTTGTCAAATCACTACCGGTATCAAATAGAATCTCGAGTTGAGGTTATATCTTCTTCCAGGGAGCAGATCTTCTTCGAAGTAACGCACTGCTCCCATCACTTTTATATTTTTATATACATTTTATTTCTTATTCTGTTATAAAAATTCTTGACTTTACCTTATGGTTCTGAGGTTTAGGATATTATTACGAATGTCCCCCTCCAGTCTTGCGAATTCAGGCAGATCATCAATGATGGAGCACTATTAAATTATAGGTTTGATTCCCGGAGGGAAGTAATGAAAACCTAATATTTAGTAGGGGCCCTGTAATCATTGACGATTTTGGGCCCTCCCATCCATCCCCTTCCCATTCGCTGAAATATCTTGGTTGTTATCTTGATATAGCAGTTAAGGAGGTTATGGCCGCCTGGCGAGGAGCGGCTGGGTTGCCACAACGCAAGAAATCCACCGAAAATGGAAAGCGTGTTATAACATTGTTTAAGTTTAATTTTTTCTTTTTCTTCTCTTATTTTTTACGAAGTTTTTTCGTAGTGGGTACCCGATCTATAGACGTCTCCATAAGAGAAGTTGCGTTACACTTGTGAGCAATACTCTATTCAACCCCGCGGCGGTAGATTCAAAATGGCTGACGCGGGTGTTGAATGGAGACTATTATATTAAAAGGCAGATCGTCAATGATTACGGGGCCCCTACTAAATATTAGGTTTTCATTACTACCCTCTGGGAATCAAACCTATATTGTTTCCTTTTCTCTGGCTACTGTGAGATAGACATTATATCAGGAAACGATCTGCGGGAGTTTTTGCGGGAAAGGTATGACAGTATATGGAAGAGATGGGTTGTGTTTGAAAGGGACCTGCCTTGTGTGTGACAATCACCTCACTCCAGACTTCCTTTTTTATGTTATGTTAATAAAGCAATGGTAACCAGCAGGTTATTGAGTTTATTTATAAGTAGTAAAGTATAATAACTGCGAGATAACCTGCTCAAATGTTATTATTTAGTAGCAGTCTCTACGTTTCCAACGTAGGGCTTATGATCTCAGCCGCTACCACAGCGGGCCGATTTATCGGTACTCACGCGAAGTAACCAAATAATCTCTAGAGTTGCACCTCAATTCACTACTAGGCATGTTGTACACACTCCGAGACGACTAGGAAAGAAGAGAAAGCGAAGGAGAGAAAGAATTGTTATAGTTACCCATTTAATCTAGCTGCTCTCCTCTGAGCCATGCTCCATGTTCTATGAGCCTGTGCCAGGACCTGCCAAAGTATCAGTCACTTCGCGCCCACCGTCGATGTCACACGCCTTTTTTTGTCTGTGCTTCGCGAGTGCCTGCTTTGCATCCCCTTCGCTTCAACTATTAGTGAGTGTGAGCCTTTTCAGGCTGTTGAGGTTTTAGAAGGATGTTCAGTGATGTAGGCAGCACTTTATACGGATTTATGGCGTGTTTACTGGGTGTGCGCGTAGTGCTGGAGACGTGTTTATTTATTTGTTTTCTTCGAGGGTGTTTGGTCCGCGATGCCATGTAGCGGTCGTTGTGTGTCGGTTCTACCCTCGCTTTCGGGTTCATGTTCACTTTAACTACCCTTAACGTACCTGAGGGGGGGGAGATGCTTCCCGCGGGATGCATTGTGTTTCTTTCCCTTTGTGACTTTTTGTTTTATTGTTTTTTCATATGACTACGTGTCGATGTTTTACAAGACTTGAGCATGAGGTTTCTCTGGATTCTGCTTTTGTGTGAGCATAGGCCACACAGCCTTTATTCTCTCACAAAACATGCTGCTTTGGTCTCAACTGTCCTATGGCCCTTCTGACTTGTTTATTAAACTTGTCCATAATTGGTGGTCTTGTATTTCGTTCGCATGGTTCACGCTTTTGTCAGTTCCTTTTCGTTTCCCCGGGCCTACTTGACTCGTGGATACGTGGTTCTGGTGAAAATGTCGGTCAAACCCTAGGCTATCCTCCTTTTATTTTATTAATTTAACGTAATTGTGGGGCTTCTCGGGCAGTGTTTAGCTTTGTTACTAGGTTTTTTCACTTTGGGATTGACGCTGCCCTAGTTTTTTCTCTTTTATGTGAATTGTGTAACTAGGCTAGGCCTGTGTTTTTTAACTTGAGCTGACCGCCGTCGGATTGGGCCACATAGTCCTGTCCTTCTGTTTTCCTCTTGTCTCTACTGACTTGCTGGTTGGTCTTCTACGCTCTTGTTAAAATTCTCATTATTTGTGTGTTTAAGCTAATCGGTTTTTGCCTTGAGCTGCCCGCCGTTGGAATGATCCACACAGGTCCTTTCCTTCTGCCTTCCTTTTGTCTCAACTGAATGGGAAGTCTCGGTCTCGTAGCTCTCGGTTAAATTCTCGTTTTTCTTACAGTACATGTTTCTGTTCTTCCCCTGCCTGTGGTTACTTGATCGCTAAAAAGGGGGGGGGGGATGTCTGGAAACTGTACGCGATAGGGGCCCCGCTCACAGGGGGGATAGGCTTGGACAAGTTGACTCGATTTTCGTGTTTACTCACGTTTTTTCACCACACAGGCAAGGGTCTTCTGGTGTCCTCAGCTCCTTCATCTTTTTAAATCCGCCCTACAAGCGCCTTTATCTTTTTGATGTGCCCTGTGCCTTGTCAAGGCCTAGGCCACATAGCTTTTCACTTGACTTGGTTTATGCGCCCTGTTCTGCCCCCCTATTCATGTACCTGGACAGGGCTTTTTGGACAACGGCTGATTGGCTGTTTTCCTATCCCTTATGTCCTG
Organism: Paralithodes platypus; assembly: GCA_032716605.1. Classification (NCBI taxonomy): domain Eukaryota; kingdom Metazoa; phylum Arthropoda; class Malacostraca; order Decapoda; family Lithodidae; genus Paralithodes; species Paralithodes platypus. Next base: position 12,415,324 of record CM064496.1, on the reverse strand, counting down.
TTCCTTGTGTCCTCCTTCTGTACCTGGTTCCCGCCCTACGGGCGACCTCCTTCTATACTGGGAGGACCCAAAGACCACCTGAAAAGTCCTAGGACTCGACCCAAAGTGGCGATGTCCTGTGTGTTTTGGATTCCCTCCCCGCCCCTATTTACACTTATAGGGTACTGTTGGGTTGCTCACACTTGACCTTTTCCTTCCAGCTGGTGCCCGCTCTACTGCCGGCTGTCCCTACGCCGCCGCCACTTCGCCGTCTCCTCCCTCCGCTCTCACAGAGGGTTCTCAGGTATTCGAAGGGTACCACATTCCCCACGATTTTGGTTAGGACCTGTTCCCAGGGTTGGGCCTCGCTAAGGGGCTTGTCCCAGCCCTGGTGTTGAGGGTCTCTGGTGTGGGTGTTTTCTTTTGACTTTCCTGTTATACTTGCTACATAGCTCCTTACTGGATATTGTCTTACTGAGTCTTACATGCTGAATTGGCTCTACTGCCTCATATTGCCTGTCTCACCTCTACTGGTGGGTAATGCTTCCCCATTTTTCAGTGCTGTGATGGCGGCTCCTCCCTGCTCTCGGCGAGACGTGTCAGCGGACGGCCTTGCGGGATCATCGGGAATGTTGCCTCCACACGGCCTGCTATGGGAAGAATGTTTACGATCCCCGCCGATGTGGGGTGTGTCTCTCCGCTCTTTAACTACTCGAGACTCTCCCTACGTCGGCGGAAGGACAACGGGCCAGGACGTCTCTACGCCGATCATGGGACGTCATCTCCCGTCACGTCCAAAGGGTCCTGCACAGGGCTCCTTCCTTCCGTGAGGATGACGTCCGGGTGTTGTTAGGGATCCCACCTACCTCCGATGCTGCACGCCGTTCCCGCTCCCCTACTGTTCGTCACTCTCGCTCTCCTCATTCGGCTCGGGGCTCCCCTCCCGGGAGTTCGGGTCAGGCGGGCGGGAGGGCACATTCCAGGGAGCGGGCCCCCAGGCGTCATGACCATTGTGTGCCTCCCTCCGACCTATCCATGACTTCTGCAGCTTCTGGCAAGAAGAAACGTCGCCGATCTCCATCCCCTGCTGATCGACCCCGTCTTGCTTCTCCTCACCTCAGGATGAGCCCCCCTCCTTCGCAGGGTTCCACGGTCTTCAGGGCCAAACGCCGTCCTGCCCCGCCTGCCGAGGAGGTCGTTCTCCATCCTGCACCATCTTCAGCCACTGGTGGGGTGGAGTTCGAGCCTCTGCCTGTCTCCCAGCCTGTGAGGGGTCCCGGCCTCTTCCCTATGGTGGGCCCGGCTGTGGTGGTCCCGGCGGCGATGCCCTCCACGCCTCCTCCTCAACCTGGAGGTTCCGACGCCTCGATCCCTTGTGGCCAGCAGTCTCCTCCTCGTCTCCCTGACCATTTAGAAGATGTTCTTGAGATGGAGGTTGCGGATTTTGATCGGCTGGAGGACGAGGATATGGGGGTCGACTCGTCGTCGGACGGTGCACCTGATTCGGGCCAGGAGGACCCCGACGTGGCGGCACAGTCCTCTCCACCGTCCCCTGAGTTCTCCCCACTCACGGACCATGGGGCCCGTGGGCCCAGTGAGGCTGGTTCCCTGTCTCCTCTACAGACGTCCTTCCCTCCTGCTGCGGAGACGGAGTTACGGGCGGAGTTGGCGTCTATTCGTCTTGAGATGGCCTCCAATAAGGCAGACATCCTCTCCTCTGTCACGGCGGCCATGGAGGCAGTGGTCTCCCGGTTGGGTACTACTAACCCGGTGCCTCTGCAGACTCCGCTTGTGGCTCCTCTCCCACCTGTTGCCGACCACATCCCATCTCGGCCTGCTCTCCCGGTCGTGGTACCGTTGACATCATCTACTTCATCACCTGCACATCCGACACCGCCTACGACTCCTCTCTGGCCCGTTGTTATCCCGGGCCAGGGTTTGGGGTTGTTCTCTCACCCCCTCTCCGTGCCGCCTATCTCCAAGTTTAAGATCCCCAAAGTCAAGATGCCATCCCTGTATGGGGATTCTGTTGCTTGGAGAGCTGTGATCGCCTCCAACCCTGAGGGGGCGGTCCACCTGCCGGCCGGAGAGCGGGCTGTGCCGGAGGGCTGGGCTATCCAGGTGAATGAGAAAAACATCTTCAGGGCCATTACTCCACAGGGTCTGGTCCCTGAGGTCGATGTGAGCAAGACATGCGGTAAGACCAGCAAGACATGCGGTATTTTTCATATCGTCCGTCGGTATTGCCTTACACTGCCACCAAGCCCTGGGCTGACTACTCCCGCCAAGACCTGTCTGCGGATGTCCACTCCCTCTTTGCCATCTCAGGGACGCCGTACCTCAGGAATGTGAGAGATCGGGACGGGGTCCTGATGCTCGAACTCCCACACGTCTGTCTGGGTCCCTGGGGTGAGTGGATCCGTGAAGCAGTGGAGTTTGGTCAGTCCATGGCTGAGTCCTTGCCGGCCATCCCATCCATGGAATCATCTTTTCTGTCGGGCATGCTCCTTACCTCCTCGGGCTTCCCTCTGCCTGTGTGGGAGTGGCTCAATGCTCCCAAACTGTCGGTGGGCCCCCTTCCGTGTTCCTTTTTCACGGCACCGAAGAAGGCACCACTGGACCGGGACTTTAAGTTCCGTCAGCGAGCGGCGCGCCAACTTTGAACTCTTCTTGCTCAGTTGGAACTGGCGCGGATTCACCTCCGCCTTATTGAGTCGCTGGAATCGGCTGATCATCGCCAAGGTTTTGAGCATGTCCGACGGATCACCCTGCAGCTTGCCCTCAACCCTGTTCAGGACATCCGCCACTCCCTCCATGAAGCCACTCGTTGCCGTCAACAACTTCGGGTGGCTTTCTGTAAGAAGGCCCCTGCCGACGTCCGCAACCGCCTCCTACTGACTGACCTTCTGACCCCTGGACTGTTCCTTGAGGAGGCTTGGCAAGGGGCTTTCTTACTGGCGCAGAGTGACACATACTCTGCTCAACGGAAGGTGGTGGCGAAACCCACTTCATCCTCCTCCACCCGCGGACGCGGGGGCAGGTCTGTCGCCGGCAGAGGGCGCCAGGCTAGAGGTGTGGCCAGGGGACTGGCTTACAGGGGGCGTGGTGTACCCGCCTTCCGTGGACGTCGGTCCCCGGATCGCCATCCCCATCAAGAGGGGATGCGGCGCTGGCAGGCGCAGGGCCCCAGTTCCTCCGCTGCCAGACACAGCCTGGAGGGGGATAGGCCGGAGCGCGAGGCTCGTCCATCGTTTCGGCGGGGCGGGGGGACGTCTGGAGGTGGACGTGGTGGCTCTAGCTCCCACTACGATAAGTCCAAGAGGGGGTCCGCGCCAAAAAACGCGTAGTTCCTCCTGGCCAGTCCCCTCTTCCCTCGCCCGACCATCTCGTCGAAGCGGTGATGGGCCTGACACAAGGCACCCGCACCGGCTTCTTCCGCCCCCACTACCGGCAATGGCCCCGCCGGTCGTGGGCGCGTCGGGTGGTCAAGAAGGGTCTGACTTGGAGGTGGAGGTCCAGGCCTCCTCTCAGGTGCCCTCCCCGACAGCGACCAGTGTCTCAGGAAGTGGCCCAAGTGATCATGTCCATGCACGAGGAAGGCGTTATCAAGGAAATATCTTCTACACAAAAGGTATTTCTGTCTCATGTGTTTCTGGTCCCAAAGAAGGACTGCGCTGCTATGAGGCCGGTGGTAGATCTCTCAGTCCTCAACTCTCACATTGTGAACACCCGTTTCCACATGCTCACCATCAACCAGGTACGCCTGGCACTCAAGCCTTTGTCTTGGGTGGTCACCCTGGATCTGAAGGATGCTTATTGGCATGTGCCGATGGCTCCTCGGTTCCAGGGCTGCCTAGCACTGCAGTCGGATCAACGGGTGTTCCAATTCACCAGCCTACCATTCGGCCTCAACATACCACCGTGGGTCTTCACCAAACTGGTAAAGCAGGCTCTGACCCCCTTGGTCTTACAAGGGATTCAGATCCTGTTTTACCTGGACGATTGGCTCATCTCCGCAGACTGTCTCACACACTGTGTACAAGACACGCTCACTGTAGTCAGACATATCACAAACCTGGGGTTCAAACTAAACATTCCCAAGTCCTGCCTCTCACCGTCACGAGAAGTGACGTGGGTGGGCTTGCACTGGGATCTCCAAAGCGCCACCGTTTCCCAGAGTCGAGTGAATGCGGCGAAACTTCGAAGGAAGCTCTTTGTCGTGTTGCACTCGATCTCGATAACACGAAAAATCTGGGACTCCCTACTAGGGTCTTTGAATTGGGCGTCTCTGACCGTGCCCTTGGGCCGGCTCCGACTAAAATGCCTCATTCAGCTGGGCAACAGGCACTTCCCTATCTCGCCCCCTTACCGTTTGTGGACGGTACAGCGCTCATTACATCTGAGACTGACACACTGGGTCGCTCGGGGCACGCTCTCTGCGGCTGTGCCCTGGACTGCTCCTCCGCCGACCATCTGGGTAGACACAGATGCGTCGAGCGAGGTGGGGTGGGGCTATCAATCAGACATGGGACATCAAAACCACGGTAGGTGGTCGGGGCTCTCACACTTCCACATCAATGCCCTGGAACTGTTGGTACCGTTGTTCTTCCTGCGGGATCACGGACTGGCCCTCACGAGCAAGTCGGTGGCCTTCAGGATGGACAACATGTCCGCGGTTCATTGTATCCAAAAGCAGGGCTCCTCCAGGTCTATTGTGCTCCAAGACCTGGCGGAGAAATTGTTTTACCTGGCCGATCATTACAGCATCACCGTGCATGCGACTTACCTGCCCGGGACGGCCAATCTTTGGGCGGATGCTTTGTCGAGAGGACAGAGCACCAAGGTAGAATGGTCATTAAGACAAAGCGTTTTCGACGACCTCGCAGCCTCCTGGGGCCGTCCGCAGGTGGACTTGTTCGCCTCCTCAGGGACGAACAAGCTGCTGGACTACCTCACCCGCTGGACTTGTACTCAGGCGGGGGGGCCGGATGCCTTCAGCGAGGACTGGAGCAGGTGGCAGTCGATTTACGCTTTTCCACCGCCCGACGCACTACTTATGTGCAAAGTCCTACACAGGCTGAGAGAGTACCGTGGCAAGGTTTGGTTAATCGCGCCCCTCTGGCCGGCCCAAGCCTGGTACGCTCAGGTGAAGCGATGATGCCCGAGTCCCGTTCCCCTGTCTGTCTCAGACTTCCACTTGGGACAGATTGGAGACCTAGGGACCTCGTTGGCATTCGCATCGTGGATGTTTATGAGGCAGGGTGATTGCCGAAATATGGACGTTGTTTGACTGATATGCTTAATCAGCACTGGACTAAGGCTACTTGGAAGACTTACGAGTCTCATTGGACTACTTTCACTAAATGGATCAATGACACCGAACAAACAGTTCCGTCGGTTGCGTTAGTCTTCCATTACCTTAATCACTTGTTTGCGACACGCACATACATGTACAACACCATTAAGAACCACCTGTCCGCTATTAGGGAGCCTTTTGAGACCTTGACGGGGCTGGTGCTCCCTCACAAGGAGCTGTCTTTTTTCATGAAAGCCTGCTTTAGGCTCAGACCGCCCCCACGCCAGATACCGCCTCAATGGTCTCTGGCGAAGGCTCTAAGGCTCCTTACCTCACCCATCTACACGACTAACCCAACACCTGTTCATCTGCTTGATAAAACTTTGTTTCTTTTAGCGTTGGCTACAGGAGAGAGGGTCTCGGAGTTGGCTGCCATGTCGAGGGCCCCGAATTGCATGAGTTTTTCGCCTTCCTTGGTGTCAGTCACTTTGGCCCCTTCCGTTCATTTTGTGGCCAAGAATGAACGTGAGGCGCACATTTTTAAGCCGTTTACTGTACCAGCTTTAAAATGTGGGAGCATGCATCATCCGCTATGCCCGGTAAGAGCCTTGCATACGTATGTGCGTGCCGCTGTGCCGACGTCGGGGACGGCGCTCTGGTTGGCCCCTAAGACAGGGACACGGTTAGGCAAACGTGCTGTGGGACTTCATTTACGCCATATCATTACTGCGAGTAATCCCCTTACGAAGGGCTCCGCTCATGATGTCCGCTCTTATGCAGCGACTGTGAGGTTTCTAAACAATTCGTCACTTTCGGATATAGCCGACACAGGGTTATGGTCCTCCCACAGCACTTTTGTCTTATCGTACCTGTCCATGTCCACTGCCAGGCCAGGTATGCCTTGTGTTGCGTTAGGCCAATGTGTCACATGATTCATCTCCATCCTGTGTCTCTTCTCATCCCATACTGTATTTTCTTCCTTTCCCTACACTGGGGGGGGGGGGAGGGGGGGGGGGGGTCATTTTGTATGATTGTACAATGCCTTTCTCTCTTTCATTTTACATGTATGTCATCCCTGTTTAGTATTAAGGTTATCTCTCTTACGTCTTTACGTATAGACTCTACTGTCTAGGGGTTACTTGTTTGGTATGTCTATGCCTCATACCCGGTTTTTGTAATTAAAGAGTGTCCTTGGAGATCATCCACCTACTGTGCCTTGCCTTCAGATTTTGGTCTTCATGTACAAATTGCCTTCATTCTTCCCAGATTGGTGTGCCATTCTCCGGTCGACATGACCTATTCCTTACCCTGCTGCAGCACTTTTAAGACCCTAGACTGATACTGGTAACATGTACTTCCTTAATATGCACCGTACTGTTACGCTCTTTTTCTAATAATAAACTGATTTGTTTATTTGTGTCTTTTCTTGGTCCTCTGCTTGTGCTACGGCTTGGGGTTTAAGGTTTATTGGATGTCCGCCTCCAATTTGGGATTCAAGCCCTACGTTGGAAACGTAGAGACTGCTACTAAATTGGGAGGTTTGACGACCTCCCTTATAACCAAATAAGGAAAACCTCTTATTTGGTAGCAGTCTCGGAGTATCCAACGACAGAGTATCCCGCCCTCATGCCGATCCCCTGCCCATCCAATCTAAACTGATTACTTGATACCTCGATACTTTGGCAGGTCCTGGCGCAGGCTTATAGAACATGGAGCATGGCTCAGAGGAGAGCAGCTAGATTAAATGGGTAACTATAACAATTCTTTCTCTCCTTCGCTTTCTCTTCTTTCCTAGTCGTCTCGGAGTGTGTACAACGTGCCTAGTAGTGAATTGAGGTGCAACTCTAGAGATTATTTGGTTACTTCGCGTGAGTACCGATAAATCGGCCCGCTGTGGTAGCGGCTGAGATCATAAGCCCTACGTTGGAGACTCCGAGACTGCTACCAAATAAGAAGTTTTCCTTATTTGGTTATAAGGGAGGTCGTCAAACCTCCCAATATGCGTGTATTAATTATACTATTGAATCTGTGTAACCTACTAATGTGTATACCATTGATGCTATTAAGTGACATGGCGGTGGTGAGTCGAGGAGGACGTGCTTGTGACTGTTTCCACAGTCCTTATATCTGTAGACTGTGACTGTTCCGAGATATAACTGCACTCTGACACAACAGAGTGTAACAGACTTGTTAGGAGTCACTAAGACTCATTAAAACTCGGACAGACTTATTAGGAGTCGGTACCGATTCGATCCGACTTTTCACAGTCGGTACCCAAATTTCAAACAAGTTTGAACACACACTCTTTGATGTGGGAAGGCCCCTTTACTCGCGGTTTGCTTGAGGAGGGGTCTAAGGTGTGTCATAGGTTGTATATATAATTTATTATATGTGTACTTAGTAAATGATAGAATAGTTTGTGTTTCCATTTGGATTAGCTTGTTTAGTCGTATTCTTTATCGTTTTATGCTTAAATCATGTTAGATTCTTTTTGTGTTGTAAGTAAAATTTTATGGCTTTGAAATAGGATCCTCTTTTAATCAGTAACTTATATTAAATTTCTAATTTTATAGGATCATGTGCTGTACCTGAAGATGGACGCTACGTCCAAAATATTGTGAAAAGGCCCATTGGAAATAAATCGAAAAAATTGCGTTCTTTTTGTTTCTTCCCACATTATTTCTACTGAAAATAAGATACCCTGGAGGTCAACTCACCGATGTCATTATATATATACCGGTATATATATATATATATATATATATATATATATATATATACAGTATATATACAGTATATATATATATATATTATATATATATATATATATATATATATATCATAGTTGGGTCAGTTAATTAACTTACCTTTATCCGGTTAATCAATCAAGTTCATTAACTTTTAACTTAACTAGTTAATTTTGAAAAATTGGTTAACTTCAATTAATTTCCAATTAATATTACTCTATTTCATATTTCTATTGTGACGAGAGTCTGTGAGAGCAGAGCGAGGAGGTAAATGCAACACTCACATGCTAATTCATAGTTTAATCCTGTCAGGTCGTCTTGTCAAAATAGTAGACCATTGTCCATATTTCATACTTCCTTTGTCTGTCTCTTAAGGTAAAAGAGAGAGAGAGATAGAGGGTGTGTGTGTGTGTTTGTGTGTGAGAGTGTGCAAATGAGTAAATTACTCTAACATATTTCGATACAAATGTATTATTTTGTGTAGGCCTATTTGTTCTAATGCAAACATGAGAATATATATGGATATGCAGATATAAAGTGGGAATGTTGGACCAAGATCAAATTGGATAGGACATTAGATATGGTTGGGGGTGGAGTCAGAGTATTCACACGGTCAATTTGTTCCCGGCTTCTTTTATCGTCAACTCTGGTATAGTGGCTTCCAAATTAAAGTTGTATAGGAATCCAGTTACCTGCTGCAATCTAACGTTAGTATTTATATCGATAATAATAGAGTCCCAAAATACTGCCGGAAATTAAGATTTCTATACAAAGTAGCCAATAAGAGTTTTCGTATAACTCGGTCCTACAGTGAGGTAGTGTCCGTGTGACTCGGCCATAAGGATAGTTTTCGTATAACTCGGTCCTACAGTGAGGTAGTGTCCGTGTGACTCGGTCCTACAGTGAGGTAGTGTCCGTGTGACTCGGCCATAAGGATAGTTTTCGTATAACTCGGTTCTACAGTGAGGTAGTGTCCGTGTGACTCGGCCATAAGGATAGTTTTCGTATAACTCGGTCCTACAGTGAGGTAGTGTCCGTGTGACTCGGCCATAAGGATAGTTTTCGTATAACTCGGTCCTACAGTGAGGTAGTGTCCGTGTGACTCGGCCATAAGGATAGTTTTCGTATAACTCGGTCCTACAGTGAGGTAGTGTCCGTGTGACTCGGCCATAAGGATAGTTTTCGTATAACTCGGTCCTACAGAGAGGTAGTGTCCGTGTGACTCGGCCATAAGGATAGTTTTCATATAACTCGGTCCTACAGTGAGGTAGTGTCCGTGTGACTCGGCCATAAGGATAGTTTTCGTATAACTCGGTCCTACAGTGAGGTAGTGTCCGTGTGACTCGGCCATAAGGATAGTTTTCGTATAACTCGGTCCTACAGTGAGGTAGTGTCCGTGTGACTCGGCCATAAGGATAGTTTTCGTATAACTCGGTCCTACAGTGAGGTAGTGTCCGTGTGACTCGGCCATAAGGATAGTTTTCGTATAACTCGGTCCTACAGTGAGGTAGTGTCCGTGTGACTCGGCCATAAGGATAGTTTTCGTATAACTCGGTCCTACAGTGAGGTAGTGTCCGTGTGACTCGGCCATAAGGATATTTTTCGTATAACTCGGTCCTACAGTGAGGTAGTGTCCGTGTGACTCGGCCATAAGGATATTTTTCGTATAACTCGGTCCTACAGTGAGGTAGTGTCCGTGTGACTCGGCCATAAGGATAGTTTTCGTATAACTCGGTCCTACAGTGAGGTAGTGTCCGTGTGACTCGGCCATAAGGATAGTTTTCGTATAACTCGGTCCTACAGTGAGGTAGTGTCCGTGTGACTCGGCCATAAGGATAGTTTTCGTATAACTCGGTCCTACAGTGAGGTAGTGTCCGTGTGACTCGGCCATAAGGATAGTTTTCGTATAACTCGGTCCTACAGTGAGGTAGTGTCCGTGTGACTCGGCCATAAGGATAGTTTTCGTATAACTCGGTCCTACAGTGAGGTAGTGTCCGTGTGACTCGGCCATAAGGATAGTTTTCGTATAACTCGGTCCTACAGTGAGGTAGTGTCCGTGTGACTCGGCCATAAGGATAGTTTTCGTATAACTCGGTCCTACAGTGAGGTAGTGTCCGTGTGACTCGGCCATAAGGATAGTTTTCGTATAACTCGGTCCTACAGTGAGGTAGTGTCCGTGTGACTCGGCCATAAGGATAGTTTTCGTATAACTCGGTCCTACAGTGAGGTAGTGTCCGTGTGACTCGGCCATAAGGATAGTTTTCGTATAACTCGGTCCTACAGTGAGGTAGTGTCCGTGTGACTCGGCCATAAGGATAGTTTTCGTATAACTCGGTCCTACAGTGAGGTAGTGTCCGTGTGACTCGGCCATAAGGATAGTTTTCGTATAACTCGGTCCTACAGTGAGGTAGTGTCCGTGTGACTCGGCCATAAGGATAGTTTTCGTATAACTCGGTCCTACAGTGAGGTAGTGTCCGTGTGACTCGGCCATAAGGATAGTTTTCGTATAACTCGGTCCTACAGTGAGGTAGTGTCCGTGTGACTCGGCCATAAGGATAGTTTTCGTATAACTCGGTCCTACAGTGAGGTAGTGTCCGTGTGACTCGGCCATAAGGATATTTTTCGTATAACTCGGTCCTACAGTGAGGTAGTGTCCGTGTGACTCGGCCATAAGGATAGTTTTCGTATAACTCGGTCCTACAGTGAGGTAGTGTCCGTGTGACTCGGCCATAAGGATAGTTTTCGTATAACTCGGTCCTACAGTGAGGTAGTGTCCGTGTGACTCGGCCATAAGGATAGTTTTTGTATAACTCGGTCCTACAGTGAGGTAGTGTCCGTGTGACTCGGCCATAAGGATAGTTTTCGTATAACTCGGTCCTACAGTGAGGCAGTGTCCGTGTGACTCGGCCATAAGGATAGTTTTCGTATAACTCGGTCCTACAGTGAGGCAGTGTCCGTGTGACTCGGCCATAAGGATAGTTTTCGTATAACTCGGTCCTACAGTGAGGTAGTGTCCGTGTGACTCGGCCATAAGGATAGTTTTCGTATAACTCGGTCCTACAGTGAGGTAGTGTCCGTGTGACTCGGCCATAAGGATAGTTTTCGTATAACTCGGTCCTACAGTGAGGTAGTGTCCGTGTGACTCGGCCATAAGGATAGTTTTCGTATAACTCGGTCCTACAGTGAGGTAGTGTCCGTGTGACTCGGCCACAAGGATAGTTTTCGTATAACTCGGTCCTACAGTGAGGTAGTGTCCGTGTGACTCGGCCATAAGGATAGTTTTCGTATAACTCGGTCCTACAGTGAGGTAGTGTCCGTGTGACTCGGCCATAAGGATAGTTTTCGTATAACTCGGTCCTACAGTGAGGTAGTGTCCGTGTGACTCGGCCATAAGGATAGTTTTCGTATAACTCGGTCCTACAGTGAGGTAGTGTCCGTGTGACTCGGCCATAAGGATAGTTTTCGTATAACTCGGTCCTACAGTGAGGTAGTGTCCGTGTGACTCGGCCATAAGGATAGTTTTCGTATAACTTGGTCCTACAGTGAGGTAGTGTCCGTGTGACTCGGCCATAAGGATAGTTTCTTCACACCTCACAATGAGTTAGGGGCAGTGAACACACACACACACACACACACACACACACACTAAGCAGAGAGCGACGATATTTCATGGCGGAAAAGAACTTCATACATTAAAAGGTATATCACGCCATTCTTCATCTGGAATACTAACTGTGCCCTTCCAGTATAAATGACAATAGTTGTATGATGTTCTTGCTAACTTCAGACGATCTTCTTCGAAATAAGTAAGACTTCTAATTTCCGTAAAGTATATCTTGATTTGTATTATTTTGTTTAACACTAGGCGATTTTATTAAGTTCAGGAAAGACCTCCCGTATTCAAAACGTTATGTTCCTGCTTACATTTTACAATACAAGTAACAATTTACAGATTATTTATAATCTTAACTAAGTGAAAGTATGGCAAGTACCAGAATAGGGTAATACTTACAGTATACTTTATAACTGAATATATAGACCGCATGTCACACAGACAATTTACTGTACATACAGTATGTACGCAGATTCCTGTATTAATTTGATATCAACTGCTATAATCTCAAACATCATACATAACTAGTATCAAAATTAATTCAGCGAAATGCTAGCACGAAGTGGTGTCCCCCAGGGATCTGTATTAGGCCCTTTGTTGTTTGTTATATACATAAATGGCCTTGATTTAGGTATAACTAGTAGGATAAGTAAATTTGCAGATGATACCAAAATGGGGAGAAAAATAGATTCAGATAGCGACACAGAGTGCCTCCAAAGGGATTTAGATACCTTACACGAATGGTCAGTAAATTGGCAGATGAATTTTAACATTATCAAATGCAAGGTATTAAAGATAGGGAAGATGGATACAAATGAAAAATATAAACTAGCTTATATGGAATTAGAAAACTCAGACTGTGAGAAAGATCTGGGTGTGTTTGTTAGCAATGATTTTAAAGCTAGAAAACAGTGTATAAGCGTTTGTAACAAGGCAAACAGGATGTTCTAGGAGTGTGAGTAACAGAACTGCTAATGTTATTTTAAAACTTTACTTGTCATTAGTGAGACCCCATTTGGATTATGCTGTTCAATTTTGGTGTCCTTATTACAGAATGGACATATATTCCTTGGAGAGAGTCGGTCCTCATGCTGTGTGTGTTATCACACAGGGTGATGTGATGCGACTAGTGCAGTAGCATGTTGGTGTAGTGCTGCTTGCTTGCATGCAATTCTCGCTTTCAGCTGCTGCCGCTGGCTAACCCTTGTGGTGAAAAGGGGAGCCGAGTGCGTAAGTCTCCCTCTACCAGTACATAGCCTCTCCATCACCAAGACTCCTATTGTGCCTCCCCGGGGCCACACACGGTAACTGGGTGTCTTGCGACCCCAGGCTAAATCAATAGGGGATCTCTGGGCATGCGGTGGCCCCCAGAGGTATGATGTGCATCCTTGTCATCTACCAACAACCGCACACACCCACTGCCTTGTGGTTTAGTCTAGTAAGACAAAGGCTAGGGGAGCACACCCTGAGAGAAAAGCAGACGTTGGGGTCACGTCCTGGCGGTTTCCGACAAACTGGAATCCCGGCAGTCCCCTGCAGTATTGAGCAGGAGCTGGTCATCTTGGGTCACCCCCTTGCCATCAGCAACCCCTGTTCAGTACCAAGATAGTGAAGTTGGAACTGCGCACCTCCCTCGGCACCCTAAACTCTTCTATGCGCAGGTTTTCTCTTCCTGCTTTTGTTAATTTTTCCCTTTTCCTGAACCAAAGACCAGCGGCGATGGGGAGTCTAGTGACGGGAACAGGAACAGGATGGTTCTGGGAGTTCTAGCTCGACCCCTGCACGTTGGCGACACAGGGCTATTTATGGTCGCCGATGGGTGGGACTGGAGTGGCAGTCGTCTTCGGCAGACCCCTGTGTGTCTGAGCAGTCCTTTTCAGGATCCGTGCTGCTCACCCTGAATAGGGAAGGGCCTAGAAAAGGTGGCCTAAAAATCACCTGCTCCACACAAGCTGAGTAGGACACCGCACCTACTGAGCCATCCCATATGCGGTCGTAACAATAGAAAGCAACAAATTCCACTTAAACTCGTCATGTGGAATGTGAGAACCCTACTGGACAGAAACAACCAACCTGACAGACCCCAGCGTAGAACAGCCCTAGTTGCAGCAGAGCTTCAACGGTATAAGATTGATATTGCTGCTCTCAGTGAAACCCGTTTCCTGGGAGAAGGATCGCTGTGTGAAATGGGATGTGGATACACCTTTTACTGGAGAGGCTACCCTCAAGGAGGCCGACACATGCATAGTGTGGGTTTTGCCATCAACAATGACATCTTAAGAAAAATCCCAGAAGCGCCAGTTGGAATCAGTGAAAGACTGATGACACTCAGAATACCCCTTGTTAAAAACAGATATGCCACCATCATCAGTGCATATGCCCCTATCCTAGCTTCTACAGAGGACGACAAAGATCAATTCTATCAGGCACTAGACGAGGCCCTCAGCAGAATCCGTAGGCATGATGCAATACTACTTTTAGGTGACTTCAATGCAAGAGTTGGAAGAAAATATGAGATATGGGAAGGTATAATTGGTAAACATGGAATAGGACACATGAACTCCAATGGCCTTCGGCTCCTCATATTGTGTGCTCAACATAACCTTACTATTACCAACACCCTTTTCCAACAGAAAGACAAGTATAAAACATCTTGGATGCACCCACGCTCAAAACATTGGCACCTGTTAGACTACCGGTATATAATTGTAAGAAGAAGTGATGTAAGTGGTGTCCTTCACACACGAGCAATGAGAGGAGCGGAGTGCTGGACAGATCACAAATTAGTAAGATCTATCCTTAAACTGACAATACGACCACCTGTACGATGTCTAAATACAAATAAGAAAAGAATAAACGTTGCTAAACTTAAAAACCATGAATTTTGTAACAGCTTCTGCAGAGTTTTATCTGAGAAGCTAAGTGATGAAGATCCCATTAGCAACTTGACAATTCCACTAGATGAAATCTGGGCTTCACGTAGTGAATTAATTTATGAAGCAGCAAAGGATTCTATCTATCTATCTATTGCCTGATGCCGTGATCCCCGAAGGGGTGGCCACGAACGAACCGCCCCCATGCACCTCTGTCCCCAGTCAGTCGACGCCCCTCCTCCCAACCAGCACCGCCTTCGTTCATGTACTTCCTCACTCCATCCTTCCACCTCTCATTCGGTCTACCTCTCCCTCTCTGTCCCTCCACTTCGCTCTCGTACACCCTCTTAGTCATTCTCTCGCTTTCTATACATTCCATATGGCCGAACCATCTCAAGTTGTTCCTTTTCACACTTTCCAGCACATCTACCTCCACACCACACCTCCTTCTTACTTCCTCATTAGTCTGTCTATCCCTCCATGTAACTCCGCACGAACGCCTTAAGTAATTCATTTCCACTGCTCTCACTCTTGGTCTGAGTCTCTCAACCAACGTCCATGCTTCGCTTCCGTAAGTCAGTGTCGGGATTACCACACTGTCATGCAAGGACTTCTTCACTTCCATACTGACCACCCTATTTCTTGTTACTGCTTTTAGCGTTCCTACAACCCTCTTCCCCTGTTGTACCCTCTCCCGCACTTCTTCATTCATAGTCCCATCTTTACTCAACACACTGCCCAGATACTTAAAAGAGTTGACGATCTCCATAGCCTGACCGTTCAGCTTCACCTCACACTCTGTGACTTCACCCCTTTCGAAGACCATAACCTTGCTCTTCCCCGCATTTACCTTCAAATTCCGGATTCAAAGGATTCAATTGGTATAAAATAAAAAAATCATCAAGACTGGTTTGATGACAATTTGGGCAACATCTCCATTCTTTTAGACAGGATGCACAGAGCTCATAGAACAACTCTTAGCAACCCAACCTCTGAAACCTTAAAAATGAACTGGCAAGAATTACGATCCGATGTACAAAGAACCTTACGAAAAATGCAAAATGATTGGTGGACAAATAAGGGACAAGAAATACAAGGGTATGCCGATGCACATGACATGCACAACTTTTATAATGCTGTAAAACAAGTGTATGGACCTACAAGCTGTCCACTTACACCATTAACCTAAGAAGTGCGCATGGGGGTAATTAGACACCTCTGCCTGTGCTGACGTATTTGAGCTGTTTCCATCACTAAAATATTAATTTTACCATATATAGCATTAATACTTATCCATACGCGCCTATTATGGGTTGATTATAAAGGTATTAACCTGAAACAACAATAAAACGAGTGAAAACAGCGTTTGGATGGTCAAAATCGGAGATACAGGCCGCGAGTTATATAATGTATGGGTGAGGCAACCTGCTTTCCCGCCAATTTCCCCCAAGGCCACTGAGACACAGTCGATCGATACTCTCTCTATCTCTCTTGCACTCGCTTGCTAACAGTGATGTCAATGCCCTGCTTGCAACTCGCTAATGTTAGCACGAAAATATACCTCAGAATAAGGGAATAACAGGGAAAATAGGTGATAACTGAAGGAGGGGAGGAAAGTGGGGAAGGAGGGGAGGTAGAGGAGTGATATTTTGCATGGCCCAGGGGCAAAATAAAAATAAAAAAATAAAAATAAAAAAATAATTTTGTTTTCGATGTTTAAAGTTGATTTTTTTTTTTCTGACTCTTAAGAGTCTTCCCGCAGTCCGCCGGGGGAACTCTTAAGAGTCTTCCTGCAGTTCCCGGGTTAAGGAGTGCAGACGGAACTACTCTTATAAAAGATCAAAAGGCAATTGTTGAGAGATGGGGGGAGCACTTCAAGGACTTGATGAACCAAGATAATCATGTAGATCCAACTTGCCAACAAGAGTTTGAAGAGCAACCCATTATTCAAGATCTTGATATACCACCAACCTTTAATGAAGTGACTAGAGCAGTTAAGACCCTGAAAGATAACAAATCTCCTGGTCCAGATGGTATACCAGCAGAGCTAATTAAATATGGAGGTTACCTACTACTTCGAGATATTCACTCATTCATTTTGGAGGTTTGGGACAAGGAGTACATACCTCAGACATGGAAAGATGCAAATATTATCACAATTTACAAAAACAAGGGTGATAAATCTAATTGTGGCAACAGCAGAGGCATTTCTCTTTTAGCTGTGGCAGGGAAGGTGCTGTCAAAAATCATGCTTCAAAGACTGTTGGCCAAAATTACTGAGGAAATACTGCCAGTCACAATGCGGTTTCCGTAAAGATCGAGGAACTATTGACATGATTTTTACTGTACGTCAATTGCAAGAAAAATGCAGGGAACAAAATAAAGACATTTTTATAGCCTTCATTGATCTGTCAAAAGCCTTTGATACTGTAAATCGAGAAACATTGTGAAATATTCTCCGTATCTTTGGCTGTCCACCAAAATTTGTAGCACTTGTAAGGCAGTTTCATGATGGCATGACGGCGAGAGTCACTGCAGGAAGCCATGCATCAGAACCATTTGTTGTTAATGCCGGAGTCAGACAAGGGTGTGTACTGGCACCAGTCCTTTTCAAAAAAAAAATAATATGCGTTATAATACTTCTTCATAGGACTATAGCAAACAGAAATGGAATCAACATAGACTATAGACTAGATGGCAACCTCTTCAACATTCGTAGATTTCAAGCAAGAACAAAATTCTCTATGGAAAATATCCTGGAACTTCAGTATGCAGATGATTGTGCTTTTGTAGCTCACTCACCAGAGGAACTAGAAATCGCGCTTGAAGCTGCAGCAAGTGCTTACTCCAGAATGGGCCTGTCAGTTAACATCCAGAAAACGCAAATAATTTCTCAGTGGTCAGCTCAGATACCACCTGTGCAGCCAGTGTTCAGATTAGCAGGAGAGGAGATAGCACAAGTTCCTTCCTTCAAGTATCTGGGAAGCTTCCTGTCTGAAACGGCCAGTATTGACGATGAGGTACAACACCGACTGAGACAAGTTGCAGCATCTTTTGGCCGCCTACAAGAGAGTTTTCCAAAATAATCACCTGACTCTTTGTACCAAAGTGGCTGTATATAATTCTGTGTGTTTAACCACTTTGCTCTATGGTTGTGAGACATGGACGACATATAGACGCCATATACGACCCCTGGAGGCTTTCCACATCAGATGCCTCAAAGGAGTACAAAGGAAATCAAGCAACAACAGATCTAGTGACCCTTCTAGGCTGCTTGTCCTCCAAAACACTGAGGATCAAGTGTCCAAACAGTGGTTTAGAGTGGGTAAGGGAACATTGGAAAGGGAACTACTGCCCTGCCACTAACGTGGCAGGACTAGGAAGTTAGTAGGGGACATATGGGTTAGTAACTGAGGGGAGGATAAAATAAAGTTATTCATTTACAAACGCAGTCATTCGCGGGTTTGATGCGAGATATTTGTCTAGGAGGAATTTAAATGAATCAACGGTGCTGCAGTCTATAACGTCTCGGGGAAGCCCATTCCACAAGTTGACAACTCGATTGAAGAAGAAATTCTTAGATTCGTGTGAGTTAAAAGATTTACCAATAATTTTGCAACCGTTTCCCCGCGTGTAATTAGATTGGTCGATAGTGAAGTACTTACTACAGTTCATATTGTCGATGCCTTTGATGATTTTGAACACTTGAATTAAGTCACCTCTTAATCTGCGCTGGGTTAAAGGAAATAAATTTAATTCTCTAAGACGCTCTTCGTATGGTTTGTTCTTTAGGCTAGGTATCATTTTGGTAACTCTACGTTGAACTCAACTCGTTCTAGCTTGTTTATGTCTTTTTGGTAATAAGGGCACCAGCATTGAACGCAGTATTCCAGAAGAGGGCGGACTAAGGAATTGTAAAGGGTTATGATTACGTCTTTGGATTTATGCTCAAATGATCTGCCTATAAAGCCAATTATTTTGTTTGCCTTCTTAACAACTTCTGAACATTGTTGACTCGGTTTTAGGTTACTCGATATTGTTACGCCCAGATCGGTTTCTCTGTTTACATTCTTAAGCTGAGTGCCATTCATCGAATAGTTTGCTTTCTCATTTAGGTATCCGATATGTAGTACTTTACATTTATCCGCATTGAAACTCATTTGCCAAATTTGGGCCCAATGTGACAATTTATCTAGATTGTGTTGCATATCGTCAACTTGATCTTTTGAGAGTACGCTATTTGCAATTTTTGTATCGTCAGCAAATTTTGAGATTGTACAGGTGTGACCCTCATCTATGTCGTTGATGTAAATTAGAAAGAGAATTGGTCCTAGTACCGATCCCTGGGGTACCCCGCTACTTACATTGGTCCATTTAGATGCCTTACCGTTTATGACTACTCTTTGCTTTCTGTCGCCGAGCCAATTTTCTATCCATTTCAACACACCGTCTTGTATTCCATGCGCTTTTAGTTTTAGCAGTAAACGTTTATGGGGAACTTTGTCAAAGGCCTTTTGAAAATCAAGGTATATAATATCTACAGCTTTACTCTCATCGTAGAGGTTGAGGATATCGTGGAAGAAGTCTAAGAGGTTTGTTAAACAGGAACGTTTTTTACGAAAGCCATGTTGAGTATCTTTAAGTATGTTATTTTCCTCCAAGTGATTTACGAGTCTGTCTCTTATGACCGTTTCTAGCATTTTACATACAACTGAGGTTAAGCTAATTGGACGATAGTTACTGGGTAGGGATTTGCTGCCTTTTTTTAATATCGGTGTTACGTTGGCTATCTTCCACTGATCAGGCATAGTTCCAGACTGCAAGGATTTATTGAATAGTAATGTCAGTGGTTTGGAGAGCTCATCCTTAGCTTCCTCTAGAACTCTAGGCGAGATTGTATCAGGTCCAGGCGTTTTATTTACCTTGAGTTTATCTAAACAATTCAATACTTCTCTCTCTGTAACGGTGATATTGCTTAGAACATCTGAATTATCAATCTGAATCGGCGATGGTGTAGGGATATCACTGAGGTCTTCTGTTGTAAAAACTGATGCAAAGAAGGTATTGAGGGCATTACTCATTTGTACTTCGTCTTTGGTGTATTCTCCATTTTCATCGACTAACGGTCCAACAGTTGAAGTAACTACTTTTTTCTTTCTGATATAACTATAGAATTCTTTCGGGTTTGTTTTACTTTGATTCGCAATATGTAACTCTAGGGTCTTTTTACTTTGCTTAATTAACTTTTTGGCTTTGCGTCGTAGCTCTACAAATTTCACCCGTTCTTCGTCATTTTGTGAGGATTTTAATCTATCATTAGCAAATTTTTTAGCAAGCAGGCAGTTTGAAATATCTTTATTCCACCATTTGGGCTTATTATTATGGCCTGGATGCCGTATTTTCGATGGTATGCAGTCTTGCACTGCTTTTAAGTAAGTGGTTTCGAATAACTTCCAAGATGTATTTATGTCGTTATTGTTAATTAAAAAGCTCCAGTCAGTTTCTTTAAACATAGCTTTAAGTTTATGAAAGTTTGCTTTCTTGAAATTAGGGACTTTTTCGATGCTACTATTTGGTTCGTTACTAGTAAAGTTTAAAGTGAAAGTTATCGTACGATGGTCGCTGTTACTGAATTCATCACCAACATTCAAATTCTCTATTAATTCTTCTTTTGTTGCAAGTACAATGTCAAGAACGTTATTACCTCGGGTCGGTGTTCGAACAAATTGATAAAGCGAACTCTCTTGCAAGTTCGTATACAAGTCATGTCCGGAGTGTGAAGTAAGAGTATCGCCCCACTTGGTCACAGGTAAATTAAAGTCGCCAAAAAATACGGTATCTTGTGAGTTACTTACATCTGCAATTTGTTCATAAATTTCTCAGTCAGTTTGCACTGATTGAGCTGGAGGTCTGTATATTAATGCAAGTATTATTTTTGTACCTTTATTATTCTTTATTAGCACAAAAGATGTGTCGACGTTCACAATTTGAGGTTTTGACAAGAGGGTCGGGTTAAGACTTTCTTTGATATAAAATAAAACGCCACCTCCATTTTTATTTATTCGGCTTTTCTCAAACATTACATAACCGGGAAGTGAATACTCTGTTAAAAAGTCTCTATCTACTGTATTGAGCCAAGATTCTATTATACCAATCACATCATAATTTTCAGTAAACACTAGTTCCTCTAAATCTGAAAATTTATTGCGTATGCTACGAGCGTTTGCATAGAAAACCTTTAAAGTTGCGGTTTTAGAACTCACAGAACGTTCTTTAATCAAATTTTTGGTTCTGATCGGATCTACATTTACATTCATGGCTGACATCGGTCCTCGGTCGTTATCCCTGGCGGTTTTGAATTTGGGTCGTGTTGATGGAGCTTTATCCAAATTCGCGGTTCTTGACAGATTAGCATTTAATTCCTTCGCAGGTTGCCGCCCTCGCTGTCTTCGGTCCTCCTTCCTGGTTATCCTGTGCTGAGTCGATTTCTTCTCCGAAAATCCTTCACCGCATCGTTGAGAAGACGCCCAAAACGTGCTGCTCCCACCTGGTTCAGATGAACTCCATCGTCCGAAAACAAATAGTCATCGTAGTAGAAATTGTCCCAGGTGTCGACGAATCCCACGTTTTCCTTCCTGCAGAGGTTTGCTAGACAACGATTTGTGCTGGTGGCTATGTTGGTGGCCTCCGAAAGATTATGGGTATAACCTGGCAGGACCGTGTTCCTCATATAACAATACTTGAAAGAGCCAACAACACCAGTATTGAGACCCTTATCATCAAACAACAATTCAGATGGGTTGGGCATGTCATCCGTATGCCAGAGGAGAGACTACCTCATAAAATACTATATGGACAGCTGCATGAAGGCCGCAGAGCAGCTGGAAGACCAAAATTAAGATACAAAGACAGTATAAAGAAAATACTAAAAAGGTGCAATATACAACCAACTGCACTTGAAAACTTAGCATCAGATAGACCACTATGGCGCTCACACTGCCAGCAAGGAGCGAAGGAACTGGAACGTCAGAGGAAACACCACCAGCAGAAGAAGAGGGCCCGGAGACATGCACGCCGGGAACAACCAGCACCTCCTAACCCGGACTACCAGTGCCCAGACTGTGGCAGGATATGTGCATCACGGATAGGACTCTACAGTCATCGTAGAACTCACAACAGATGAATGCAGGAAGGGAACGTCATCATCGGACTACGATGGACTACCATAAGCAAGTAAGCAAGTAAGCAAGTGAGTTGGGCCTATAATTAGGCATTATAATTAGGGTTGGGTGTGAGAGGGATCTTCCTTATGTGGACTATCGGCTTTCTGCCTACTCTCATTTTCTTATGTTCTTAAATTACCCACTACAGGCTCCGAAGGGCAATGATACGGAGAATATGCGTAAGACCAAGAGCAACCTAGCCTAATGTGGCCTAACCCACTAATTTTACCTACATTTATGTAATGTTGGGCTACTCTATGATATTATGTTGCAATGCAATAGTTAAACTTTTAATTTATCCATTCACAGAGTAGTTTAAAAAGTCAATATATAGTAACGTTATATATTTCCTTGAAATATGTACTCGTCTTCCTAGTGCCATTTACGATGCAATTTCTCAGAGAAATGTTTTCATTAATAAATTTGGGATACTTAAGGCTTCGTTATATTCTAAAAACTAACGAAGGAAACTTTAATATAAGAACATAAGAAACTGGAAATCTGTATTTGGCCCACAGGAGGCAGATCCCAACTACATAATGGTGTGGCATAATATTCAAGAATATCACGAATATGAAAGGAATAAAACATATCATCCATATGGGAATCCAACTTACGCTTAAAGCTTTCAACTGTTCCTGAGCTAATCACTGCTCTGGGCAGTCCATTCCACATGTTAACAACTCTATTCCCAAACCAGTGTTTTCCTATATCTTTCCTAAATCTAAACTTATTTAACTTGAAACCATTTGAGCGGGTTATGTCGCCGTAGCTTTAATACCTCATTTCTATCGCCCTTATTTATACCTTTTATCTATTTAAATACCTCTATCATGTCTCTCCTACATCTTCGTATTTCTAGTGAGTGCAAACCTAAGGCTTTCAATCTCTCTTCATACGATAAGTTTCTAATATTATGTATAATTTCCGTCATTCTTTTTTGGGCTGCCTCTAAAGGGTCGATATCCATTCTGTAATAAGGGCACCAAAATTGGACAGCATAGTCCAAATGAGGTCTTACTAGTTCTAAGTATAGCTTTAAGAAAACTTTAGCAGTCCTGTTGCTAACACTCCTAGAACTCTATTTGCCCTGTTCCTAACACTTATACATTGTTTTCTGGGTTTCAGATCATTACTAACAAGCGCCCCCAGATCCTTCTCACACGATGAGTTATCCAATTATACAGTACATTGTCTAGTTTGTATTGCGCTTCTAAATTACGATTTCCAATCATTAATACCTTACATTTGTCTACATTGAAACTCATCTGCCAATTTATGGACCACGCGTGCAAATGATCAAGATCCTTTTGAAGACATTCCCTGTAGCTAGCTAACTCTATTATCCTACCCATTTTAGTATCATCAGCAAATTTACTGATCCTACTCTATATGCCTGAGTCAAGATAATTTATGTAGATAATGAACAGAAGGGGCCCCAAAACCGACCCTTGGGGGACCCCACTTTTAACTAATCTCCAGTCAGATTTTACACCATTGATACTAACTCTCTGCTTCCTACCAATCAGCCATGACCTAATCCACTTGAGTAGCATCCCCCAATACCATGTCCTTCTATCTTCCTGAACAATCTTTCATGTGGAACTCTATCAAATGCCTTACTGAAGTCTAAGTAAAATATATGACTTGTCGTTATCTACCGCTTCATATACCTCGGAGAAAAAAGCTGAATAAATTTGTTAGGCCGGATTGTCCTGGAGTGAATCGATGTTGGGAGGGTTTAATTAACTTGAAAATTTCTAAGTGATTTTTAACATTTTCCTGGCAATTGATTCTAGCAATTTCCCTATAATTGATGTGAGACTAATGGGACGGTAATTTGATGCTATGGACTTATCACCTTTTTTAAATATCGGAATTATATTTGCAAGCTTCCATGAATCAGGAACTAAGCCTAAATCTAGTGAATTATTAAATAGGTGAGTTAATGGGTAACTTAATTCACCCTTGCATTCTTTTAATACCTTAGCATGCACCTCATCTGGACCTGAAGATTTCTGGTACCGGTACTTCATACTATTCAGAACCTATCATAACTCCCGATTTATTGCTAAAGAAGATTTAAAAGTTAACGGGTAAACACACACACACACATATATACTGTATATATATATATATATATATTTTTCTTTTTTTTCTTTAAGGCAAACAAGGTTGTTGTTGTTGTTGTTGTTCCCCAGACTGCCTGGCCGAACAGTCCCAAGGCCCCGAGCAAGGCGAAGGCCATAACCGAGCCCCCCACAGAACCCTCCCTGCTTACCACAATAAAGCATGGGTGACCGAAGCCACTCCATGGCGGGGAGCTGAGGAGGGTGCGAAAACGCCCGGGAAACCAAATCCCCACCCAGGGCCCTGTGCCCCTCAGCAATTATGAAGAGAAAGTTGAGGGGCAAAGGAAAAATGTGACGCTTTGACTTCCAATCTTGGTAGATTGGGAGGTCAATCCACGGAAGAGCTGCCGTCACTTGAGATCTAGAAAGTATATAAGTAAAAGGAACAGCCAGAGTAAGCTATGGGTATGGCAGAGATCACTCAGTTCTCACTCTGATAGGCCAGCCCATCACCACATGACTAGAACCCAATCCTCTCAGCATCAGCTAGGAAAGGCCCTAGAAAGCCACCTTTAGTGGGGGGATAGCTCCCCTATTTTAACCCCTTTCGGGGTTGGGCACCCGCCTTTAACCTTTCTATCTATCTATCTATATGCTCAGGCCCAATCCCCATTTTGGGGGTAGCCGACTCAAGACAGAGCAAGAACAGGGAAAACACAAAAACAACATAAAACAAAAAATAAACACAGATAAAAAACACAAACTCTCACACATCCAGGTCACCCAGGAGAAGACCCAGAGACCAGGGTTACCAAGGTCGCTCCAGCACTCCCCCGGCCCCTGACCACCCGGAGAGGTTCCGATCTCGGCAGGCAGACATGCAGCGGAGCCAAAGCCACAAGCCCTCCCACCACACTTCCAGGCTCACCCTTCATATTAATCGTCTCCCCGGGCCAGGCGCCTGATGGACTATTATCTAGTCCAACTTGCGCCCGACCCCTTACTCCAAATGACCACGTGTTCACTCAACTATTCACAAGCATTCTCCATTCACTCCTGTCCACCACCACTTCCCCTGCCTGATCTATAGTCATTCCTCTATCATCCAAAGCCTTTCTTACACAGTCTCTCCATCTCAATGGGGGTCTTCCTGCCCTTCTATCTCCCCTTGTACCTGACTCACATATTCTCTTTGGAAGCCTTTCATCTCCCATTCGTTCAACATGACCATACCAGCTCAGCACCCTTCTGTCCACTCTGGCTGACAAATGTTCTTGCTGCCCCACTCTCCTACGTATCTCTTCATTCCTCAATCTGTCTCTACGAGTAACTCCACACATACTCCTCAAGCAGCTCATCTCCATCACATCCAGCCCTCTTTTCTCCTTTTTCTTCAGAGCCCATGTCTCAGCCCCATACATCACTGTTGGCACAACAATTCCTTGATACAGTGCACTTTTTACTTTCACTCCGAGATTTCTCGTCTTCCACATACTTCCCATTGCTCCGAAAACCTTCCTTCCTTCACACACTCTCTGTTTTACCTCCACTTCCATACCTCCACTCCTGCTTATCGTTCCTCCTAGATATTTAAAACACTCTACTTGTTCCAATATTTCCCCATCCAGCCTCACATCTAGATTCACCCTATGCTCTCCCCTATTACACACCATTACTTTACTTTTATTGACGTTCACCTTCAGTTTCCTCCTTCCACAAACCACACCAAACTCTTTGACTACCCGCTGCAGTTTCTCATCAGAATCCGCCACCAATGCTGTGTCATCAGCGAACAGCAACTGATTCAACTCCCAATCTCTACCATTCTTTCCTACTAAACCCAATCCTCTTCCCATAGTTCTCCTTTTCACCTCCCTCACCACACCATCCATAAACATATTAAACAGCCATGGTGACATTACACAACCCTGTCGCAAACCTACCTTTACCTCAAACCATTCACTCAACTCACCATTTCCTACTCTCACACATGCTCTGCTCCCTTCATAAAAACTCTTAACTGCTTCTAACAAATTTCCTCCTATTTCATAAATCCTTAACACCTTCCACATTGCTTCACGGTCCACACGATCATACGCTTTTTCCAAGTCCATAAAAGCCCAAAATATCTCCTTATGCTTCTCTAAATACTTCTCGCATAACTGTCTTACTGCAAACATCTGATCCACGCACCCTCTTCCCCTCCTAAAACCGCACTGTTCTTCTCCTATTGCAACTTCCGTACACTTTATTATCCTCTCTATCAACACCCTGCCATACAGCTTTCCAACCACTGACAATAAACTAATACCTCTATAACTTGAACACTCCTGCCGATCTCCCTTCCCCTTGTACAACGGCACAATACATGCACTCTTCCAGTCTATTGGTACCATTGACACAGCAAAGCACACATTGAAAAGTCTCACCAACCAATCTATTATCACATCTCCACCCTTCTTTATACACTCCACAGCAATACCATCCAAACCTTCTGCTTTTCCCGCTCTCATTTGTTTCACTGCTTCTTTCACCTCATTTTCCTCAATCCTTTCATTCATTCCCTGCCACCTGGGTGGCCTGGGTAACCTATCTCCATCCACCTCTGCTTCAATCACTGCTTCTCTTTCATCTCTTGTATTTAACAAAGATTCAAAATACTCGGCATATCTTTTCCTCACTTCAACTGGTTCCACTAGTAATTCTCCATAACCTTTAACAAGGTTAAAGGAAATAGCAATTTCAGCATTTGATATTTTATTATTCAGAATTTCAAGGTTTCTGAAGAGGAACTCCTAGCTGCTCACCGACCCGCTATCTACTGTAGATACGTTGATTACATTTTTGTGCAAGTAAAGGACCTTGATGAACTTAAGCAACTCCAGCAGTGCTTCATGGCCGCCTCCGGACTCAATTTCACTTATGAAAAATCAACCAACGGACAATTACCCTTCCTCGACCTCCTTGTTTCTCTAAATGATCTTGGCTTCAAAACCACAGTCTACACCAAACCCACTAATAGCGGACAATGCCTCAACGATGACAGTGAATGCCCCCGCCGCTACCTCCTATCTTCCATCTCAGCTTACGTTAGGAGAGCCCTCTCATACTGCACTACCTGGGGAGACAAACACCAGGAACTTGAAAGACTCTCCCAAGTTCTGGTGAATAATGGGTACTCCAACTCTGATGTATCCAGCACCATTAACCACCACATAGAGAAATGGTACATTCAAGATCCCCCTAAGACCAACTCCTCAAACGAAATCAAGATTTTCTACCGTAATTACATGTCTTCTGATCACAAAACCGACGAATCCATCATGAAAGAAATAATCAACAAACATGTCCTTCCCACCAACCATGACAACAAAATTAAACTTATCATTTACTACAAATCCCCTAAGACCTCCAACCTTGTTCTCCGAAACAGACCTACCTCCACCAAGACTAAGAGCCCGATGAATGACGATCATGTGATATACCAACACACCTGTAATAATGGGGACTGTGGGCCCCATTCCTATATGTGATATACCAACACACCTGTAATAATGGGGACTGTGGGCCCCATTCCTATATTGGTATGAAACAGACCTACCTCCACCAAGACTAAGAGCCCGATGAATGACGATCATGTGATATACCAACACACCTGTAATAATGGGGACTGTGGGCCCCATTCCTATATTGGTATGACTCAGACTAAGAGCCCGATGAATGACGATCATGTGATATACCAACACACCTGTAATAATGGGGACTGTGGGCCCCATTCCTATATTGGTATGACTCAGACTAAGAGCCCGATGAATGACGATCATGTGATATACCAACACACCTGTAATAATGGGGACTGTGGGCCCCATTCCTATATTGGTATGACTCAGACTAAGAGCCCGATGAATGACGATCATGTGATATACCAACACACCTGTAATAATGGGGACTGTGGGCCCAATTCCTATATTGGTATGACTCAGACTAAGAGCCCGATGAATGACGATCATGTGATATACCAACACACCTGTAATAATGGGGACTGTGGGCCCCATTCCTATATTGGTATGACTCAGACTAAGAGCCCGATGAATGACGATCATGTGATATACCAACACACCTGTAATAATGGGGACTGTGGGCCCCATTCCTATATTGGTATGACTCAGACTAAGAGCCCGATGAATGACGATCATGTGATATACCAACACACCTGTAATAATGGGGACTGTGGGCCCCATTCCTATATTGGTATGACTCAGACTAAGAGCCCGATGAATGACGATCATGTGATATACCAACACACCTGTAATAATGGGGACTGTGGGCCCCATTCCTATATTGGTATGACTCAGACTAAGAGCCCGATGAATGACGATCATGTGATATACCAACACACCTGTAATAATGGGGACTGTGGGCCCCATTCCTATATTGGTATGACTCAGACTAAGAGCCCGATGAATGACGATCATGTGATATACCAACACACCTGTAATAATGGGGACTGTGGGCCCCATTCCTATATTGGTATGACTCAGACTAAGAGCCCGATGAATGACGATCATGTGATATACCAACACACCTGTAATAATGGGGACTGTGGGCCCCATTCCTATATTGGTATGACTCAGACTAAGAGCCCGATGAATGACGATCATGTGATATACCAACACACCTGTAATAATGGGGACTGTGGGCCCCATTCCTATATTGGTATGACTCAGACTAAGAGCCCGATGAATGACGATCATGTGATATACCAACACCTGTAATAATGGGGACTGTGGGCCCCATTCCTATATTGGTATGACTCAGACTCTGTCTCGCCGGCTTACTCTCCATCATGTGATATACCAACACACCTGTAATAATGGGGACTGTGGGCCCCATTCCTATATTGGTATGACTCAGACTCGTCTGTCTCGCCGGCTTACTCTCCATCATGTGATATACCAACACACCTGTAATAATGGGGACTGTGGGCCCCATTCTATATTGGTATGACTCAGACTCGTCTGTCTCGCGGGCTTACTCCATCATGTGATATACCAACACACCTGTAATAATGGGGACTGTGGGCCCCATTCCTATATTGGTATGACTCAGACTCGTCTGTCTCGCCGGCTTACTCTCCATCATGTGATATACCAACACACCTGTAATAATGGGGACTGTGGGCCCCATTCCTATATTGGTATGACTCAGACTAAGAGCCCGATGAATGACGATCATGTGATATACCAACACACCTGTAATAATGGGGACTGTGGGCCCCATTCCTATATTGGTATGACTCAGACTAAGAGCCCGATGAATGACGATCATGTGATATACCAACACACCTGTAATAATGGGGACTGTGGGCCCCATTCCTATATTGGTATGACTCAGACTAAGAGCCCGATGAATGACGATCATGTGATATACCACCACACCTGTAATAATGGGGACTGTGGGCCCCATTCCTATATTGGTATGACTCAGACTAAGAGCCCGATGAATGACGATCATGTGATATACCAACACACCTGTAATAATGGGGACTGTGGGCCCCATTCCTATATTGGTATGACTCAGACTCGTCTGTCTCGTCGGCTTACTCTCCACCTTTAGTCTGGAGCTATTAAAGACAACTACCTCTCCCCTAACCACCCCGGCCTTACCCGCCACGATTTAAATAAACACACCTCCATAATTGACAAAGAAAATTACCCCAGAAGACACTCTATACTTGAAGCTCTTTATATCCAAGCTTTAAGCCCCAACATAAACAACCAAATACTGGATCTACAAATATTACCTTCTGCTAAACGTGACTACCTCGCTACGGGCGCCGCCCCCCCCCACCTCCTTCCCGCGCCCCAAACGTCCACGCAACCCAGAATGCGGCCCTCTACCCTGACGACTTCCAGCAGCCAATCAACGTCAATTTCGCCCACCCCCAGCCTACCAAGAACAAGGAGCAGCGCGCGTCTCGCAGGACGGCTACCCTCAACCAATGGCAGGGCACTAAACACGCAGTAGCCCCGCCCACTCCTTGCCCCCCCCTGTTCCCTCATGTGTATATATACCCGTCATTTTTAATATTGTAATCATTCCTTGAAGATGCTAGATGCCTAGTGAAACGTCGAACCACCATGAACTTTGCCAACCTCATCCACCTGCTCACTGAACCTCAACGAAGATTAGTCAGAAACCTTGAAACTCTGAATAATAAAATATCTAATGCTGAAATTGCTATTTCCTTTAACCTTGTTTGCCTTGAAGAAAATGTATTACCTGGCTTTACTAACATAAATATATATATATATATATATATATATATAGAGAGAGAGAGAGAGAGAGAGTGGGAGTGGGTGGGTGGGGTGGAGGCAAGGGAGAGGGAAAATGGAATAATCCGCTGGGGCGGGTGATTTATTTTACATTTGATCTTTGTCATCAAGGTGTTAATGGTCTTCTCAAGACAGAATACCTATTTCTGATATACCTCCCACTTCCTCATACTTTCGTACTTGTATATTTATTATTGTACATTCGTTTTTTTAGCTTTGTGTGGTTTATCAGACATATCATTCGTTTATCGATGGGATATTGGAACTTGGTAGGTTTAATTAAAATATATATGTATACGACAACAATAGCAAATTTATGAACCAATGTTATTGCCGTGGAATAAGCATACATATACAGTATGTGCATCAATACATAGATAAAGACTGATATATATATATAAGAACATAAGAACATAAGAAAATGGGAGTCTGCAGAAAGCCGATTGGCTTAAGCAAGGCAGATCCCTGTCCCACACAACCCCAGTTCAATTACAAAGCCCAATTATAGGCTCAACACTCTAATACCCTGAGGATCATCTTACCAAAACGGTTAGAGATTAACGCAGGATTATGGGGGTATGCAGAGTGCTGATTGGCCCAACCCGGCTGATCCCCCTTCACACCCAACCCTTCTCGTCCATATGCTTATCCAATTTTATCTTAAAGCTCCCTACCGTTTTAGACCCCACAATAGCACTTGGTAGTCCATTCCACCCATCTACAACTCTGTTACCAAACCAATATTTGCCTATATCTTTTCTGAAACGAAATTTATCTAATTTGAAACCATTGGTACGAGTTCTTTCGCTATCACTGAGCTTTAGTACATTTGTCATGTCCCCTTTGTTAATCCCACTAACCCACTTGAACACCTCTATCATATCCCCTCTAACTCTGCGTCTCTCTAACGAATGTAAACCTAATTTCTTCAACCTTTCTTCATACGAAAGATTTCTAATATTATGGATCATTTTTTACATTCTACGCTGTACTCTCTCCAATGAATCTATGTCCATTCTGTAATAAGGACACCAAAATTGGACAGCATAATCCATATGGGGTCTCACTAATGACAAGTAAAGTTTTAAGATAACATCAGCAGTTCTGTTACTCACACTCCTAGAGATGAACCCGAGAATCCTGTTTGCCTTATTACGTTCAAATCATTGCTAACAAACACACCTAGATCTTTCTCACAGTCTGAATTTTCTAATTCTAAATTACCTAGTTTATATTTAACATTTGTTTGCATCTTCCCTATCTTTAATACCTTGCATTTGTCAATGTTAAACTTCATCTGCCAATTTACTGACCATTCATGTAAGGTATCTAGATCCCTTTGGAGTCACTCTATATCGCTATCTGAATCAATTGATATCCCCATTTTAGTATCGTCTGCGAATTTACTTATCTTACTAGTTATACCTAAATCTAGGTCATTTATGTATATAAGAAACAACAGGGGACCTAATACCGATCCCTGGGGGACACCACTTTTGACTGCTCCCCACTCTGACTTGGTACCATTTATGCTGACTCTCTGTTTCCTACCAATTAGCCATGACCTAATCCATCCCAACAACGATCCTCCTATTCCATGTGCATCAACCTTTCTCATCAATCTCTCATGAGGGACTCTGTCGAAAGCTTTACTGAAATCTAAATAAATAATATCATATGACTTGTCACTATCTACTGCTTCATATACCTCTGAGAAAAAGCTAAGCAAATTAGTAAGGCAAGAACGTCCCTTAGTGAATCCATGCTGCGAAGAATTTATTAAGTTAAATTTGTCTAAGTGGCTTCTAATTTTCCTAGCAATAATAGACTCTAGCAACTTTCCTATGATTGATGTGAGACTAATGGGACGGTAATTGGATGCTATCGATTTATCACCTTTTTGAAGATCGGAACTACATTTGCAAGCTTCCAAGCTTCTGGAACTAAACCTGTTTCTAATGACTTGTTAAATAAAAATGCTAATGGGCTACTTAACTCATCTCTGCATTCTTTTAATACTCTAGCATATACCTCGTCAGGACCAGGCGATTTTTGAGGTTTCAGTCTGTCAATTTCCTTAAGCAAATCATTTCTACTTATACTAACTGTACTTAACATATTTTCTATACTATCACTATATACCATATTGACTTCTGGAATCTGTGCCAAATTTTCATTAGTGAAAACGGAAAGAAACTGACTATTTAATGTACTGCACATTTCTAAATCATTTTCTGTTATTTCTCCTATTGAAGTTTTTAGGGGGCCTATTACATCTCTAACTTTAGATTTATATAGTTGGTAAAAAGCTTTAGGGTTATTTTTTGAGTCACTGGCTATCCTTTTCATAATTTCTTTTCGCTTTCCTAATTTCCTTTGACCAGTCTTGATAGAGTCTGATAGTATATATGTAGATGATTTTCGCCTTTCTTTATTTTTCTATATATTCCTTTCTTTTTTCCTATAAGATCTATTAGCTTATTAGTCATCCATATTGGTTGGTTCTGCGGCGATCTAAATTTTCTTTTAGGGATATATTTATTTTGAGCATTGTGGAGTGAAGCAATAAACTGGTTATATGTAGGTGGCAAGTTTAACTCTGGCATATCCTGACTTAATTGCTTAACAATAGGGTCCACCCTTAAGTCTCTTCTTAGCCCACCATAATCGGCTTTTCTGAAATCTGGGATAAGTGTCGTATTCTCTTTAGCATTCCCTGTCCATTGTATATTAAAATAAATAGATTTATGATCGCTATTTCCTAGGTGGTCACCAATCTCTACATCATTTATCATATGTTCATTGTTACTGAAAACTAAATCAAGAATATTAATACCTCTAGTCGGTGTATCTATGAATTGAAATAAAAAACTATCTTGTACTACCTCAATAAACTCTACTGAATCGGAGTCGCCTATTTGGTGCTGCCAATCAACGTTCGGAAAATTAAAATCCCCCATAATGCACACATTGCTAAACCTTGATGCTATTTTAATTTCCTCCCATAACGATGTTCCGCCATTTCTACTCATATTAGGCGGTCTATATATAACTCCAATAACTATGGTCTCACTACCTTCGTTAACCTCTACCCAAACACTTTCATTATCATTATTTAGTCTAATACCTGATTTAATACAGCTTTTTAATGTACTCCTGACAAACACTGCTATACCCCCGCCCCTCCTACTTGTTCGGTCATATTTAAACAAACTATATCCTGGAATATCAAATTCTGCTAAAAAATGCCTAGATTCTGTATTAATCCACATTTCAGTTAGCGCTATTATGTCTATATTTTCTGTGCTAATGAGTGCTCTAAGTTCGTTCATTTTGTTACATAAACTCCTACAATTTGTATAATATACCCTCAACCTATTACTTTTATTTGCAACTAATTTTCTATTGTTTTTAGCTAACTTATTATTTCCTGTTGAACTACTAGCTCTAGACGGAAATTCTACTCTATCAGTAATCTCATCTTTACTATCAGTTACATGTGTAGTGTTATCGATACTACTATTACACATCACTATATTCGCACTATCTTGACTGATTATTTCTATTTTACTCACTGGTTTGTCACATGAAGTACCTGCTCCATATGGAGACAGTATTTTACTTACACACCCAGGTTTTTTTAACGAAACCCCGCAACAATCTTGTCCAGTGAGCTGGCCAAGGTCGAAACTCCTAGTCGAGAAAGATGTACTCCATCCTAGGCATACAGTTCATCCTTACCATAGAAGTGGGTCCAGTTATCTAGGAATGGTATTGACTTTGCCTTGCAATACTTCTCCAGCCGGCTATTTACACCTCTTCTCGGCAGGATACTGTGTACCACAGGAAATCCACCCTTCTCCTTGATCCTCTCCAGCATTTCCTGGTACTTGGTCAGCAACTCCTCAGTCCTGCATCTCCATATGTCATTGGATCCCGCATTGATGAAGATGATGGGGTCCTCCCCACCCACTTCTAGGACACCATCCGTCTTCTCTGCCACCCTCCCGACTCCGGCTCCAGGTAGGCAGACAACTTTACTAACATGAGTGTTAGTAGCCCCGTCAAGGTACCTAACCATTGAATCACCGACAATGAACTTAGCTTTTTTCCGTTGTCGGCGTGTAGCAGGAGTTGTAGCAGCAACAGCAGCAGACTTCCCCCCCTCCCCTCTCACTGCCTCGATGATCCCCACTTCATCGCCATCACTCTCATCAGCCAAGGTGCTGAAGTTGTTGTGGGTATATATATATATATATATACTGTATATATAATTATATATATATATATTGTTATGCCCTGATTGTATACAGGATTAACGATTGATACAGGTGAGTTCTACTAGACTATAGGTTTGACTCCTGTAAGGAGATAAAGAAAACCTAATATTTAGTAGTGGCCCCGTAATCATTGACGATTATGCCTATTACATAAGGCACCCTCTTCAAACACTCATTTACCGTAGTTTGAATCTACCGCGCAAAGCATAAAAAATTGAGGAGACTTCATCATGAGCGCACGCAACCTCACTCATGGTTCGTCATTATGAAATTGGGTACTCACTACGAAAAAACTTCGTAAAAAATAACAAATAAAAAGAAAATAAGAATAACTATTCATAAGCTTTCCATAACTTCGTGGATGTACTTGTGTGGATCTTTAACCAGACGCTGACTCAGGCGTCATTCTTCCTTCACTGACATATCAAGTAAACCAAAATCCTTAATACATCAACGAATGGGAAGGGGATGGTCGGGAGGGCCCCAGTCATCAATGATTACGGGGCCACTACTAAATATTAGGTTTTCTTTATCTCCTTACAGGAGTCAAACCTATAATTTAGTAGTGGCTCCTCCATCATTGACGATTATGCCTGATATCTAAGACTGGAGGGGGACATTCGTAATCATATCATAACTCTAGCAAAAGCAGATAATAAAACAACCACATAGTATTCATACTTTATAAAAAATATATATTTGTGTGCATAATACTTTATACAGCATAAAAATATACAAAAAAGGTGACAAGCAGGAGCGTGCTTCGAAGAAGCCTGCTTGGACAAAAAGGGGTTAACTCCGAGACACTGTACACAGAGCTGGTAGTTAAGAAGGCACCCCACTTAAAGTAAGTGGTGAAAAACAAAAAACATCAAAGTTTACATGTGCACATATAAACCCCATTAACTCTTGGATATAATTTGAAAAATATACCGTCAAGAGGTACTTACATTACACATACCAGCTGTGGCCGCAACTACTAAGATTTACTTAAAATTATATTGCTTCACAGCCAAAACTAATTACAACAAGCATTGTCTTTGAACTATGATTGGACGTTAGCACCTGTAATGAATACTACAGAAAATTCTTTAAAATCACAGCTCGTAAGCTTCGCACACGTCCTCCGGCGGGGTCTAGGGTGTCCTATGTTACAGTGACTGCACCCCCCCCCCCCCCTCTTTTTTCCTCATCTAAAATAATAAGTTACCCAGAGGCCACCTAGACCCTCTGCCGTAAAGCTATACATGGCATGGAAGGCCTGTCCAAAGCTACCGAAAGGTATCGAGTCAAAAAAGTATGATTAGAGGACCAGAGGTGCGTGGCTGCTATGTCCTCAACAGAAAAATTCTTAAGGAAACGTAAAGAGGTCGCCCATTTGCGTAAATCGTGAGCTCTACCCACAACGCCGGGATTACTTTCCTGAATGACATTAACTAAGAGAGAAGCTAGTTTACGCTTCAGAACGCGTTTACCCGTACTAGATACCCATAAAGCACCTTGTTGATTCCTAGGTGCGACCTTTAAATATTTGGTAAGCGCTTGCACTGGACATAAATTATGGTGCACCTTTCCCCTTTTCAATGCCGGCACTGTGAACTCTGAAAACATGTGATCACTGTGTTCATTCTTGGCGATGAACCCTGGGGAAGGAGCAATATGAATACAATCATTGAGCCTACCAAACCCGATGCAATTAGGTGTGTTGCTCATCGCCGCCAGCTCAGACACCCTGTTCCTGGTAGCTAAAGCCATAAGGAATACTGCCCTTTTTAAAAGTAAGTCAAAATCTGCAGTATTTTGGTACCGCCGGGAATGAAGCAATGACAACGCTTTGTCCAGAGACCAGGCAGGCATGAGCTGACGGGGAGGTGGGCGGAGCTTAAAACATGCCCTCATGAAGCCTGTTTCCTCCGGTAGTGGTATGGTTAGACCCGTAAGGTCCAGGAATGGCACCCTAATTGCTGTTAAGTGATTCTTTAACGTTACTACTGATAGCTGTTTCTGCTCAAACAGATAGTTTAAATAATTAAAAACCAAAGCCACCGACGGCACGGATTGTTCTGTTCTGAGTATCCAAGAAGTAAAAGACTGCCAATGCGAATGATACTGTCTCTTAGTAGATTGTGTGTATTGATTCATGAATTTATCGGTCACGGTTCTACCATACGGAGCTAGCCATTTGGCCTCCTGAATGTCCATAATGCGAGGTCTCTAGGTTGCCAATCGTGTCTAAGTGGAAATACCCGACCGGGAGCGACACCGGGTTCGGGCACCACGTCTTTAATTGCTGGTACCACGCATGCGCCGGCCACAGGGGCGCGATTAATGAGACGACGCCCCGATAATCCTGTAGTTTGTTTACTACTTGGCACATTAGAGAAGCGTCTGGCAGCGGAAACAGATAAATGGAACTCCACATGTTCCAGTCCGTCACCAGTGCGTCGGGTCCTCCCGCCGGCGTGGTTGTCCGGCGGGTGAGGTACAGCGGGAGTTTGTGAGTCTCCTCGGACGCAAATAGATCCACTTGTGGATGGTAAGGCTTCGCAATCATTAGGTCGAAAATGTTTTGCTTGAGCGCCCATTCTACTGTTGTGCTCTGTCTCCGAGATAGAGCGTCTGCCCAGACGTTCGCTACGCCGGGGAGATAAGAAGCGTGAAGCTGAATGTCCAGCTTGTCGGCTAGTACAAAAATCTTTTCTGACACGTTTAGCAACCTCCGAGATCGCATTGACCCCTGTTTCTGAACGCAGTGAACCGCATTCAGATTGTCCATCCTGAAGGCCACCGATTTGCCCCGCAAAGAAAAGCCGTGAGACTGAAGGAAATACAAGGGGACTAGTAACTCTTTGACATTTATGTGGGAGGATTCTGAATGGGACCAGAGCCCTTGACCCTGGTGCCCTTGGTTTGACTGAAAGCCCCAACCTATCGTGCCTGACGCATCCGTGTCCACCCATACCGTCGGCGGAGGAGAGGTCCAAGTCATGACTGAGTGCAATGTTTCCCTCTTCGCCCAGACCGCTAGTGAGGTGTGTATTAATTTTGGGATGGGCCATAATGTTTCCGCCGGCAATAGTGGAAAAAATTTGTTGCCCTCCAAAATTAAACGTTTGACTTTCAACCGGCCCAACTTTACAGTTAGTTGGATCCAGTTGAGAGAGCCGACCAGAGATTCCCAGACTCTCCGTGTCGTAGTCAGACTGTGAAGAAACAGAAACAGTTTCTTGCGAAACCTATTCCGATTGTCCACACTCTGACTCAGAGTGAGAGCAGCTGTGTCCCAGACCAGCCCTATCCACTGAACCACTCGTGAGGGAACAAGGTTTGACTTTACCAGATTTACCTTGAAGCCTAGAGTTTTTACATGAGTTAATGTTATGTTGACATGACTTATGCATAATTGTTCCGTCTCCGCCACCACCAGCCAGTCGTCTAGATACCACAAAATCCTGATCCCTTGTTGCAACAAGGGCATCAGGGCTTGCCGGACTAATTTCGTGAATATGCGAGGTGCTAGGTTTAAACCGAACGGCATCCTCTGAAAGACATAAGTCTGATGCATGATTCTTAACGATAGAAAACGTTGAAACCGTTTGTTTACCGGGACGTGCCAATATGCGTCCGTCAGGTCTAAAGAACACATCCACCCTTCCGGCGGAAGTGTTAGGCTGATCTGATTCACTGTCAGCATCCGGAAGGATACGTTGTGAATATGGAGGTTCAGATAAGACAGGTCTACGACCGGCCTCATCTGAACACTGTCCCTTTTGGGTACCAGAAAAAGTTTGGATGTAAAAACTGGGTAATTTTGGGGGACCGGGATGATAACATTCTTGGCCACCATCTCTTGGATCAGTGACTCCACCTCTAGTGAAACAAAATTTGCCTTTGTCGGCTGACGTAAGCGAGGTCGCCGGAGCCACTGCCAGGTGATGCCTTTCGTGCCACCATCCTCGCCCATGTGTTTAAAGGCCATGCGCGATGATTCGCCCGGAACGACCCAGTTAGCAGACAAGGGTTCGCCGGCTGGACTACCCCCTGATCCACTCGCCGGGAAATCGGCCCTGGGAATGAGGGAGACCTTAGTTTTTTGTTGGTGGTGGTGGTGGTGGTGGAAGTTTAGACGACTGGCCGGGTTTGGCTGGAGACGGGCCCTGACCCGGCCTTTGATACCTCTGTCCTTTATGGGTACCTGAAGACTTTCCCTCCCTGTATCTGTACTGACCTTGGGTGGAAGAGGATTTAGGCAAATGAAAGGATTTCGCCCCACCAGACTGAGCTTTAGCGACTGGTTTGGGCTTGGTAAAAGTGAAAGCAGGTTTCTGAGACGGGGCGGGACTGTGCTTCAAGGCCTGAGCCATGTTAAACACCGTCCTCCACACCTCCGGGGACATTAAAGAGGCAGTTAGAACTGGGGACATTATTACCTGATTAGCAATCCTCTCTGGGAGCTTTCGGACTAGAGACATCCTTAGATCTTGTCTTGCCCGCACCGCCTCTAACAAGGCCGTGCGTATATCTCCTAGTGACTGAATAGAAGTTTGGAGAAGTAAGCGTCTAGATAGTTCGATTGCCTTTCGAACTTCTGTGTCCGCTATCGCCTGAGCAGATCTTAGCATAGATTTGGCTACTTGTTGCATAACAATATACTGAGAAAAAAGTCTGTACGCCTTACCCCGTAGCCTAAACTCCCGGTCTAGGTGAGCAGTGGAAGGTGTAGAGAACGGATCTTTAAGCTCGCATAGATTAATTTTAGGGGCAGCTAAAAAGGCAAAGAGAGCAGAGGGAACTCCGCCGGCAGAGTATACTGGGAGAGAGAACCAAGAATGGCTCTCTTGTGGAATTTGGTGTGAAGCTTTAGAAGTGAATGTGGTTGCAAAGCGTTGCGCCTCGACTTCCCAGTCCATCCAAGGTCCCAAACCCAATTGCTCCACCTTCAAAACTGGATTCGCGGCTGTGTCAATAAATGTCTTTAATCCCAACTCAGGGGTTAGAGCTGACAGCGCTTTGATATCATTGAATCCATCATGTTTTGTCCAGTCCGAAAACAGTTTTGAAGCTGATGCAGGGGGTAGGGCAGGTGTAGAAGAATATACAAAATAGTCATGAGTATAATAGTTGGGGATGGCCTTAATACTAACATCAAGTACATTTCCCAGCATATCAAGAGCCCTTAACTTCCTAGATTTATTTCCTTGGATTACCCACTCTCGTGGTACCGGAAGCTCCCCTGACATAGTGGACTGTGCTGCCTCTGGCTTTGTTGGTACCAGTGATACCCACGAATCGTCTGGCCCGTATAAGAGAGGCATAGCCCCTTTTCTGACCGGGGCTTTGTCTAATGGGGGAGGATTTACGTCTGCTACTACTCGCACATTGGAAGTAGTTAGTGCCGCCGAAGTTGGCCTAGTAACAATAGTAGGTGATACAAGGGGAGTGAGCGGAGTTTGTGTCAAAGTAACGGAAGTAGCCAGAGGTCGGACAGTCGATATTGGCGTGGGAGCTCCCAGACCAACCATAGGAGGCTCCGGTTGCTGGCCAAAAAACTTAGTTAAAGCACTCGCTAATAACCCATCAATCTCATCCGCCGTGACAAAATGAGCGGATGAAGAACTATTAGGTGAAATATCCCTATTCTGAGAGTTATCTTCATTACCCACCTCAGAAATAATAGACCCATCATCCCCTGCCTCCGGTCCCTCCTGAGATGATTCCGCCGAAGCGGGGGCCCCTTGCCATGTTAAGTCAGGGATGGAAGACGGTGTCTCCGCGTCCCGGTGGACTTCAGCCTCTACCTGAGTTGCCCGAGACGGAAGAGAGCTGTCCCGCCATGGCTGGGAGTACCTCCAAACTCCCCGGCCTTGGTCGGAACCTACTTGTGAGCCAGGCCCCACCCCAATGACTGAGCCCTCACTCGAGCCCTCTCGCGGATTATCACTGCCGGGAGAACCCTCTAAATCTAAAGTGAGAATATTATTATTTGGGGACACTATGTCCGCCGGAATATCCCCGACCACAGTCTCTGACTCCACTTCCGACCTGTCAGATTGGACTTGAGACATGTCGGGAGTAGAGGCAGAAAGCGAGGTTCGAGGCTCCGGCGAATGCCGGAAGGACTTTCGTACATGACTCTTTTTTAAAAGACTTGTGACTCCGCCTCGACTTTGATGTATCACTAGAACTATCCTTGGTCTTGTCTGTCTTGCTCTTCTTCTGCGAAGGTGAAGTCGAGTGACTATGTGTCTGCTTTCTGAGAGGAGACCGTGACCTGGACCTAGCTCTTGATTCCGAAGTTGTCGCCGGGGGAGACGGCTCTCGCGGTCTCTTAGATGTGCCGGGGGAGGCAAGAAGCTCTTTAACCAGCCCAGCCTCTGCCGGCTTAGTGACTTTACTTCGGGAAGGAGGACGTTTAATTGGGGGGTACTGAACCAACAAACGGTCCCACAGGATTACGTTATCACACTGTAATGCTTTATGAGCCACTGCAGTCGCATAATTAGTCAGAAGTTGTCGGACCTCGCGTAAAGCAACCGCCGCGGCCAGATTGTAGTGCTGTAATACTTTCATACCCAGCTGACTACAGAAGGTACAATTCTTTGTGACCCACAAACCCCTTGATCGGTCTAAGCATTTGACACAACGAATGCACAGAGTGTGAGCAAAAATAGGGATTCCGGAACATGAGGGTATTTATTAGTGGCCCCTCCATCATTGACGAACATGCCTATTACATAAGGCATCCTCTTCAAACACTAATCCGCCGTAGTTTTGAATCTACCGCGCAGAGCATTTAAAAACTGAGGAGCCTTCATCATGAGCGCACGCGACCTCACTCATGGCTTCAGTCATTATGAATTGGGTTCTCACTACGAAAAAACTTCGTAAAAAATAAAAACAAAAAGAAAATAAGAATAACTATCCAATAAGCTTTCCATCATATCGTGGATGTACTTGTGTGGATTTCTGACCAGACGCTGATTCAGGCGTCATTCTTCCTTCTCTGCTCTGCGCTCAGCACGCCCGGACGTGCCTCCCCACGCTCCGCTGGTTCCGCATTCGTTGCGTCCCTAGTGAGTTTTTTCTCATTTGTTTACTCCAGGATGTATCGAGTAAGGTTAGGATAGGCGTAGCAGGAGTGTCCTGGGCTGGTTGCCCGCAGTGCAGTGTATTTTGGGTCGAGTGTATGGGGCATCTATTTCGGATGTACCCTCGTGGTCACGTTGTGGACATGTGAACTTTTTCACAGTTGAGTTAGTTTGTGATGCAGGCGGCTTTCACTACGCGTTAATTATTGCTGCCTTTTATCTTTCTGATGAGGTAAGCTGTTTTTTCTGACGTTCCCAGCGTATTTTTCTTCACTTAGTGAAGTTTTTTCTGGGTCCCGAGTCAGTCTTCCCTGGGTTGGAAGTTATTGCTACGGTGGTGTGTTGGCGGTGGTTCCTGTTGTGATATTTCCATTGTGTGTATATTTCAACTGTTATTATGCCGTCTGCCTAGGCCTAGCCAGCCGCTCGTAGCTTTGCCACATGTACTAGTGTTATTATTTATTATTTATAAATATGCCCTACTGTGTCATGTGTATCCGGGTTTTAGTTGTGTATTGGCTAATTCCTCGGACTATAATTGTTTCCTGGTTTAGTTGTGTATTGGCTAATTCCACGGATTCTGGTGTGACCTTGGGTTAGTCGTGCGTGGCTATCCTCGTGTCGTGTGTTGTTCAGATGGTGTCTGTTCAGGGTGGGTTTCCTTCCGGCGGGTTTTTTCTCGGTTTCACCGTGAAAAAATCCTGGCCGAGAGCAGTGTTGGGCCACACGTGGTTGTTAACACTGGCTTGTATCCCCGGCGGGGGGGTGTCTGTGGCTCTCCAGGACTGCGTCTCTGTGGGTGCCTGGTTTCAGGCCTCCTTTGATTCCCGGCGGGATGGCTGTACCCATCCATATAAAACGGCGTTCTTGTGGACATTCGTTTTAGGAGTTTTTTCTACCTGGTTTTACGACAACCACATGAAAAACCTAGCTGTTGTTTAGGCTTTCCTCCCCGGCGATCTTTTACAAAGAAGTGGGGACAGGAACTTATGGGGTTAACTTTTAAAACTTCTCACCCGGCGGGTGCACCTGGTTAGGGTGAGATGAACGACTTAGGTCTTCCAGTTAGTTAACCAATCCATTATAGTGATACTCTGTGTATCGCTGCCTTTACTATTTACGGCGATTGAAGGTTCAATTAGGTTAAATATCGATTCTCACACCCGGCGGGTGCTCCTAGGTGGAGGAACTAAGGAATTTACAAAATTCAATTTAACCTATTTAATTTAGTGATACTATCAGGTATCGCCGCCTTCTAACTTACGGCGATCTTTTGGGACAATTCGTTAAACATTAGATCTCGTATCATCCTGCCCTGGGCTATTCTACTAAAATAATTCAAGGGCCGGCGTCTTTTTTGGGGGGTTGCTTTGTTACAAAATTGAATCTTGAGACAGTCACCTCCTCCGAGAGACTATAAGTGCCATGCTGGACCATTATATCAGAGGGTATTCTTCACTTTCTTTAGCAAAAGATTTGTTTAGACTTTACACCCCGCCGCGTAGCGAGATGTGTTAGTTGTGTCTTTGCATCTCGTTACCCGGCGGGTTATTAACACTGGTGTGCGATCATGTTGGATTAACCTTATGAGCATTAATTCCTGGAAATTTTCTTGTTTTTTCCAGAGCTGAGCTCTGGCGGACCAATACAGACCCGGCGGTAGTTTTCACCCACCAGTCTCTGTCATGGCTACCGTGGCCCCAGTTTTTGCCCTGTGCATTACCCCTACTTGTGCTGGTATCCCTATTTTTGCATAAGGTGTGTTAAATGTCTAGACCGTTCAAGGGGTCTCTGGGTTATGCATAATTGTTCCTTTTGCTCTCAATTAGCTGTTAAA
The DNA here is from genome assembly GCA_032716605.1 of Paralithodes platypus. Taxonomy (NCBI): domain Eukaryota; kingdom Metazoa; phylum Arthropoda; class Malacostraca; order Decapoda; family Lithodidae; genus Paralithodes; species Paralithodes platypus. Next base: position 12,371,981 of record CM064496.1, on the reverse strand, counting down.
GTCCTTTGTGATAATGATAAGACCGCAGCGGTAGCGTTGAGAGAGGTTCGACAACAGATGTCGGCCTACACTACCATTGTCGCGCATAAGTCACTTCAATGTGACAACGTCCCACTTTGGGATAGATTGCTGTCAGAACACCCTCCCCCTAAACGTTCCTCTAGAGTCACGAGTGTTAAGCCGACGGAGACTAGTCAGGGTTCTGTATCGTCTGCGACTACAACTAAACGCCCGAGAGAGCCTACACCCCCGGCATCCGCCCCGTCGTCGCGGGCGAGATCTAGGTCAAGGTCACCTCTCAGACATCAGTCTTCTAGTCGGGCCTCTTCGCCGGAGAGTAAGAAGAGTAAGACGGAAGATTCCACCAGTGGTCACGGCGGAGATTCTTCCAGATCTAAGACTAGTTCGCGGTCACACCGCAGCCATAAATCCTCAAAAAAGGATTCACATCGGAAGTCCTCTCGACATTCCCCTAAGTCTAGTGCATCTCATCATACCTCTACACCTGACAGAGTTTGTGTTAGGGCCTCTGAGTCCAGTGCAGCGCCTGTCCCTAAAGAGGAGTTGCCAATTAATATTTTAACCCTGGAAATGGAAAGTTCAGGAGGGTCAATAATTGAGAATGTTTCAGACTCTCAAGAGAGCGTAGGCCAGGGCCTCGGTGTTTGGCGGTTTGCCCAACCAGGGTCTGACCACTCACGTCCGACTCATACGAGTCACACAGTAGCCGACGTCCACAGGGACGCGGCGATCCCATCCTCTATCCCAGACTTATCTTGGAAACAAGGTACCCCTGCCTCGGCGGGGTCTTCTCAGGAGGATCGGGAGGAAAAAGACGAAGTTTCAATAATTTCGGATATGGAAGGACAAGGGTCAGGCTCAGGCTTGGACGCCGCACGAGATAATAATGATTCTCCTGTAAGTTCTTCATCAAACCAGTTTGTTACAGCACAAGAAATTGATGGGTTGCTTACTCATGCTTTATCTAAATGTTTTGGTCAACAACAAGAAAACCCCACAATGGACTTGGGGGCTCCCTCGACAAGCTCTACGGTACGGCCTCTGATGACGTCAATTGATTTATCTAAGATTCCTAACCCTCCTACTCTGTCACCTGCAAGGAGCACTAAGCCTGCCACGGCGGCATTGACAACTTCAAATGTCAGGGTCATAACGGATGTTAATCCACCCCCTCTAGACAAAGCACCTCTTAGAAAGGTAGCTATGCCCCTGCTTTATGGGCCAGACGAGTCATGGGTTCTTTTGAACCCCTCTAAACCAGAGCTTGCCCAACCTACCTTGTCAGGGGAACTCCCGGTACCGCGTGAGTGGTTTATCCAGGGCAACAAGTCAAAGAAATTAAGGGCCATGGATGCCTTGGGTAATGTTCTGGACGTAAACATTAAGGCTATACCTAGTTATTATCACCAGGATTATTTTGTGTATGCTTCTAAGCCTGCTTTACCCCCTGCCTCAGCTTCAAAACTATTTTCAGACTGGTCTAAGCTGGATGGGTTTAATGATATTAAGACTCTGTCAGCTCTTACTCCTGAACTAGATTTACGGACCGTCACAGACGACGCAGCTAATCCAGTTTTGAAGGTGGGACAGTTGGGTCCAGGACCTTGGGTGGATTGGGAGGTAGAGGCTCAAAACTTTGCAACCACTTTCACTTCTAAATCTTCCCACCAGATCCCTCAGGACACACATTCATGGTTTTCCATGCCGGTGGGTTCTGCCGGCGGAGTCCCGGCGGCTTTGTTTGCATTCCTAGCTGCCCCTAAGATTAATCTTTGTGAACTGAAGGACCCGTTCACTACCCCTACCCCTACTCACCTAGACAGAGAATTTAGGCTACGAGGAAAAGCTTTTCGCCTGTTTTCACAGTACATAGTATCTCAGCAGGTGGCTAAGTCTTTACTACGGTCTACTCAGGCAATCGCAGACGCGGATGCTCGAAGATCGGTTGAGTTATCCCGGCGACTGATTCTTCAGTCGTCAATCCAATCCTTAGGTGACATACGCACCGCCTTGCTTGAGGCGGTGCGAGCACGACAAGATCTTAGGATGTCGTTAGTTCGCAAGCTACCTGATCGCATTGCTAACCAGGTGGTGATGTCACCAGTACTTACCCCATCTTTAATGTCCCCTGAAGTATGGCGAACGGTGTTCAATATGGCACAGGCCGTTAAGCACAGTCCTACCCCTTCTAAGAAACCTGCATTTAACTTCCCCAAACCCAGGCCTACTACTAAAGCCCAGCCAGGGGGATCTAAACCTTTTCTTCCGCCTAAGTCCTCCCACTCCCCCCAGGGTCAGTACAGGCATAGACAGAATAGGTTTTCAGGTCAGAGAGGACGCGGCCAAAATAAACCAGGTCAGGGCCAGTCTTCGGCCAACACCAGCCAGCCGGCGAAGCGGCCAGCACCAACCCCACCATCAAAAAACTAAAGTCTCTCTCACTCCCGGCGCCTACCTTAAGGCCGGAGGAACCGAGGGTAGTACAGCCGGCGAACCCTTGTCTGCTAACTGGGTCGTTCCGAACGTGTCACCAAGCATGGCCGTTAAACACTTGGGCACGGATGGTGGCACGCAAAGGCATCACTTGGCAGTGGCTCCGGCGACCTCGATTACGTCAGCCGACAACGGCGAATTTTGTTTCTTTAGAGGTGGAGTCACTAGCCCAGGAAATGATTGCCAAGAATGTCATCATCCCGGTCCCCCCAAATTACCCTGTATTCACGTCCAAACTATTTTTGGTTCCCAAAAGGGACAGTGTTCAGATGAGGCCGATCGTAGACCTGTCTTATCTGAATCTTCACATTCACAACGAATCTTTCAGAATGTTAACAGTACACCAAATCAGGCTAACACTTCCGCCGGGAGGTTGGATGTGTTCACTAGACCTGACAGACGCCTATTGGCACGTATCGGTCAACAAAAGATTTCAAAGGTTTTTGGCCTTACGGATCAGGCACCAAAATTTTGTTTTTCAGAGGATGCCGTTCGGTTTGAACCTGGCACCTCGATTATTCACAAAACTAGTCCGGCAAGCCCTGATGCCATTGTTAAAACAAGGGATCAGAGTGTTGTGGTATCTGGACGACTGGCTGGTGGTGGCAGAGACACAACAATTATGCATAAAACATGTCAATATCATTTTAAATCATGTCAAAACTCTAGGCTTCAAGGTAAATCTGGTAAAGTCAAACCTTGTTCCCTCACGAGTAATTCAGTGGATAGGGCTGGTCTGGGACACCGCCGCTCTCACTCTGAGTCAGAGTGTGGACAATCGCAACAGGTTTCGCAGGAAACTGTTCAGGTTTCTTCACAGTCTGACTACGACACGAAGGGTCTGGGAGTCTCTGGTCGGCTCTCTCAACTGGATTCAACTAACTGTCAAGTTGGGCCGGTTGAAAGTAAAACGATTAATATTGGAAGGCAACAAATATTTCCCGCTCTTACCGGCGGGAAAATTATGGCCCATCCCGAAATTAATCCACACCTTGCTAGCGGTCTGGGCGAAGAGGGAAACATTGCACTCAATAATGTCATGGACCTCTCCTCCACCAACGGTATGGGTAGACACGGATGCGTCAGGCACAATAGGTTGGGGATTTCAGTCAAATCAGGGGCACCAGGGTCAGGGGCTTTGGTCCCACTTAGAAATCTCGCACATAAATGTCAAAGAATTACTAGTCCCCTTATATTTCCTTCAGGCTCACGGCCCGGCGTTACGGGACAAGTCGGTGGCCTTCAGAATGGACAATCTGAATGCAGTCCACTGTATTCAGAAACAAGGGTCAACGAGGTCAAGGAAGTTGCTAAACGTGTCAGAAGAGATTTTTGCTCTAGCCAACAGTCTAGATATTTATCTGCACACTTCTTATCTTTCAGGTGTAGCGAACGTCTGGGCAGACGCTCTATCCCGGCGACAAAGCACGACAGTAGAATGGGAGCTCAAGCAACCCATTTTCAACCTAATGATTGCAGAGCTCTCCCATCCACAAGTGGATCTTTTTGCGTCCGAGGAGACTCACAAACTCCCTCTATACCTCACCCGCCGGGCGAAAACGCCGGCAGGGGGGCCAGACGCCCTAGTGACAGACTGGAACAGATGGAGCTCCATCTATCTGTTTCCGCCGCCAGATGCGTCACTAATGTGCCACGTAGTGAACAAACTACGAGATTATCGAGGCTTAGTCTCGCTAATCGCGCCACTGTGGCCGGCGCAGTTGTGGTACCAGCAATTGAAAATGTGGTGCCCGGACCTGGTATCGCTCCCGGTCGGGTATTTCCACTTAGACGCGATTGGCAACCTCGCGACCTCGCTGACGTTTGCATTATGGACATTCAGGAGGCCAAGTGGCTAGCACCATACGGTAGAGATGTGACAAATAAATTACTTAATCAATATACTCAGTCTACAAAATGACAGTATCAATCACATTGGCAAGCCTTTACTTCTTGGATCATTAGGACAGAACAAACTGTACCCTCAGTGGCATTAGTTTTTAATTATTTAAATTATCTGTTTGAGCAGAAACGTTTATCTGTGGTAACATTAAAAAATCACTTAACTGCGATTAGAGTGCCCTTTTTAGACCTTACAGGTCTCTCCATACCGGTAGCGGAGGAAACAGGTTTTATGAGAGCATGTTTTAAACTCCGCCCACCTCCCCGTCAGCTCATGCCTACTTGGTCTCTGGACAAAGCTTTGTCTTTGCTTCACTCTCGTCTGTACCAAAATACTGCAGACTTTGCATTACTCTTAAAAAAGGCGGTTTTCCTTTTGGCTTTAGCCACCGGAAACAGAGTGTCTGAGCTGGCGGCGATGAGCAACACACCTAATTGTCTTAGGTTTGGTAGACTTAATGAATGTATTTCCATTGCACCCTCCCCAGGTTTTGTAGCCAAGAATGAGCATAGTGCACACGTGTTTTCTGAGTTCACGGTGCCGGCGTTAAAAAGGGGAAAGGTGCATCATAATTTATGTCCAGTACAAGCTCTAACCAAATATTTGAGAGTAGCTCCTCACAACCCCCAAGGTGCTTTATGGGTAGCAAGTACGGGTAAACGCTTACTTAAACGGTGATTAGCCTCTCTTCTGGTAGAAGTCATTAAAGAAAGTAATCCCGGCGTTGTGGGTCGGGCCCACGATTTACGCAAATGGGCAGCCTCTTTAGGTTTCCTGAAAAAAATTTCAGTTGAACACATAGCGTCCACGCAGTTGTGGGCGTCTAATCATACGTTTCTGTCTAGATACTTGTCAGTTGCTCTAGACAAACCTTCCTTACCATGTATAGCTTTAAGGCAGAGGGTCTAGGTGGCCCTGCAGTCACTTTTGTTTACTTTCACGGGAAAGGGGGGGGGGGGTGCAGTCAGTTGACACAGGACACCCTAGACCCCGCCGGAGTAGGAGAGCTGTGATACAATTTAAGGTTAAAATGTGTTATGAAAATTTCTCAGTGAGAAATTGTGCTAGTACAATGTTAAGTACAAAACAACGGTGTTGTTAGAGTAGTTTAGCTGCGAAAGCAATTTAGTTTTAGATTATTGGAGTTCCTTTGCAATTTATCTCCAAGTTTATGTTGGGGTTTATTATGTGCACATGTAAACTTATAACTTGTTATTTTTTGTCACCACTCGTTGAGTGGGGTGCCTTTGTAACTACAGATCTGTGTTCAGAATCTTCAGGGTTACCCATTTTTGTCAGGCAGGCTTCTTTGAAGCACGCACCTGCCTGAACCCCCTTTTTCTTGTATTTGTTCGGCTACGCCGTTATTTAAATATATTTTCAAAGTAAGAATACTATGTGGTTGTTTTTATTATCTGCTTTTCTAGAGTTATGATATGATTACAAATGTCCCCCTCCAGTCTTAGAAATCAGGCATGTTCGTCAATGATGGAGGGGCCACTAATAAATTATAGGTTTGACTCCTGTAAGGAGATAAAGAAAACCTAATATTTAGTAGTGGCCCCGTAATCATTGACGACTGGGGCCCTCCCGACCGTCCCCTTCCCATTCGTTGATGTATTAAGGATTTTGGTTTACTTGATATGTCAGTGAAGGAAGAATGACGCCTGAATCAGCGTCTGGTCAGAAATCCACACAAGTACATCCACGATATGATGGAAAGCTTATTGGATAGTTATTCTTATTTTCTTTTTGTTTTTATTTTTTACGAAGTTTTTTCGTAGTGAGAACCCAATTCATAATGACTGAAGCCATGAGTGAGGTCGCGTGCGCTCATGATGAAGGCTCCTCAGTTTTTAAATGCTCTGCGCGGTAGATTCAAAACTACGGCGGATTAGTGTTTGAAGAGGATGCCTTATGTAATAGGCATGTTCGTCAATGATTACGGGGCCACTACTAAATATTAGGTTTTCTTTATCTCCTTACAGGAGTCAAACCTATAGTTGAGCAAAGAGCAAAAACAGGGGCTAGAGCAGCCATGGCAGAGACTGGTTAAAAGCTAACTCCCCCCGGGCCTCACCTGGTCCTCTGGGGACCCGCCGGAACTCCGCCCTGGAAGAAAGAAAATTTCCAGGAATTAATGCTCCTAAGGTTACCCCACAATGTTCTAACACAAGTGTTAATGAACCGCCGGGCAACGAGACGTAATACCCCACCATTACCTCTCGTTACCCTGTAGGTTCGTATGTAAAGATTTGTAAATAACTTTACGTGTCCAAAAGATTTAAGAATATCCTCAGACATGATATAAAGATGAGCAGTTCTTTATAAGTGACGCAGTCTTCCCTGTGATATAACTTTCACCGGGAACCCATACTAAGACGCCGGCCTCCTTATTATAACGCAGTTAGCCAGGTTAAGCCCATCTTAATCATTAGATCGCCGTGAGTTGAATGTCTTGATACCTAAATGTATCCCTCAATTGTTAGGCTAACCCTACCGAATTGCAAATCCGTGATTCCCACCCTCCCGAGGTTCAACCGCCGGGTGAAAAATAATAGAAAAGTTAACCCCAATTGTTCCTATCCCCACTTCTTTGCAAAAGATCGCCGGGGTGGAAAGACTACTCAAAACAACACAGCCCAGTTTTTCAACGGCTTTGCAAAACCGGGAAAAACTATCGTCAACAGGTGTCCGCATGAACCCCTAGTTGAACCGGGTAACGCCCTTCCGCCGGGAAACACAAAGTAAGCCTGAACACAGGCCCCACTACAGAGACGCAGTTCTGGAGAGCCCTCAAGCCACCACTCGCCGGGGGAAACTAGCCTATTTTAACCACCCGTGATTAAAACTCGGCAACCAGCCGGATTTTCTCGGTGCAATCGAGAAAACCCGCCGGAAAAGGCAACCCACACCCACCAGACACAATCTGAAACCCAGCTGGGTTTTCACGGAGCAATCGAGAAAACCCGCCGGAAACGGTAACCCACACCAACCAGATGCAATCGGAGGATAGTGCCTGGAATAAGCCAATACACAACTTATCCAGAACACACATGACACAGTAGTACATATTTATACAATAAATCAATAACACTTGTACATGTAAAAAAGCTACGAGAGGCTGGCTAGGCCAAAGCAGACGGAGAATCGCTTAAACATGTGGTAATAAAACAAAAAGCACTGAATATTATCACAACAGGAACAGCAGCCAACACACCTCGAAAAAATATACCCGGGAGAGGGAAGCACTGACACAGGACCTAGAAAAAACTTCACTAAGTGAAGAAAAATACGCTAGGAACGTCAGAAAACAAACAAATAAGGCAACTTCATCAGAAAGATAAAAAGAAGCCTAATCACGCGTAGTTAAAGCCAACTAAACAACTAGGCTAGCTAAACCGCAAAAACATTTCATGCGTCCACCCCGGGACCACGAGGGTATGCCCGAAATAGGCGTCCCAAACACACGACCCAAAATACACTGAACTGCGGGCAGCCCGCCCAAGACACCCCTGCTACGCATATCCTAACCTTACTCGATACATCCCAGAGTAAACAAATGAGAAAAAACTCACTAGGGACGCAGCAAATGCGGAACGAGCGGAGCGTGGGGAGACACGTCAGGGCAGGTTGAGCGCAGAGCAGAGAAGGAAGAATGACGCCTGAAGTCAGCGTCTGGTTAAAGATCCACACAAGTACAACCACGAAGTTATGGAAAGCTTATGAATAGTTATTCTTATTTTCTTTTTATTTGTTATTTTTTACGAAGTTTTTTCGTAGTGAGTACCCAATTTCATAATGACGAACCATGAGTGAGGTTGCGTGTGCTCATGATGAAGGCTCCTCAATTTTTTATGCTCTGCGCGGTAGATTCAAACTACGGTAAATGAGTGTTTGAAGAGGGTGCCTTATGTACTAGGCATAATCGTCAATGATGGAGGGGCCACTAATAAATTGGGACTTCCAAGTTCATACAATTACATATAAAGAAGACAACAGAGGATATATATATCGCCAAAATATAGTTTTAGAATACAGCTTTATTCCCTTACTCTCTAATTACACAATGGAGTATGAATGTGAGTTTGAAAACACAACCAATGAATAGCACTTAGTATAATTTCTATCTCCGAGCACAGTCGCGGATCTGGATAGAGGTCAGGTATTTAGCACAGCTTAACGGTATTCTTTTTATCTGGAATCCTATACACTATTGGTTATCGAGGGTGAATACAAGTAATATCATCAGCTATAATATTTCACTGTACATGTTAAGAAGTAGACTTGCGATATTATATATGAAAGAGTTATTTAGTTCACGTATATGTATCTTGAGTTATATACCGTGCACACTGGTATGAGAGCAAGTTCAAAGTCAACTGAGTATGGATTTTGAAATATTTCAGGTGTTAGAATAATGACAGAGACTCTTATGGACTCTGAAATATGTTCACTTGATCGAAATAATGGCAGAGTCGCTTAGCCTCAATATCGGCTTAAAATGAAATAAATTCGGAAATAACTTTTAATGGTCGGGAACAATTCAATAGGCTATGGAGTGTTCGTAACAGAAATTATTTTCTATAACTTCCGAATAATAGCACGATAACTGATTTTTGATGTTTTTAACACTTTTGAGGGACTGTTTATTTCACTATCGAACTTGAATTTTTGGCAGAGTCGCTTGTGGACTCTGAAATATTTTCACTTGGTCGAAATAATGGTAGTCGCTTAGCCTCAAAACTGGCTTAAATGGCATAAATTCAGAAATAACTTATAATGGTCGGAAACACTTCAGTGGGCTATAGAGTGGTCGTAACAGAACTTCTTTTCTATAAATTCCGAATAATAGCACGATAAGGGATTTTTGTATCTTTTTACCACTTTGGTGGGACTCTGTTTATTTCACTCCCAAACTTGGATTTTTGGCAGAGTCGCTGGGGGACTTTTTTTTATTTCTGATCACTTTGTAGATTGACTTAGGCACTTTCTCTCTTTTCTGGTCATCGACTTAGGCGTCTTTTCTATATATTCTTGCCGACGATGATTAGGGTGTTGGCTGGCTGTAGTCTTCTGCTCCTCCGTGGGCTGTCCAGGTTGGCCGGCTGTGTGAAGATGGTTACAGATGGGTTGATGGGTTTGAGATCTTTAGTATGGTTCCGTAACATATAGTAATCATCTGGCAATTACTGTACATGACAATCTGTACATGCACGATATAACTACACCCAATACGCCCCAAATAAACTTAGCCTCCTATGCAGATGACATAACACTCACATGCACACACCATGACCCAAAAAGAGCAACAGATCTCCTTCAACCCTATCTCAACACACTACATGGCTGGTGCACTACAAACAGACTTAATCTAGCCCCAGCCAAATCCACCGCAACCCTGCTCACAAGTTGGACAGGAGAACACTAATACATCCCTCAACTCACCATAAACAACACACCCCTAACACATACACACACACACCCAAAATCCTAGGAGTAACATATGATACTCATATGACATTCAAACAGCACACCACAAACATTAAAAAGAAACTGACACCCAGACTTAACGCCTCAGGTCACTTGCTCACACAAAATTTGGACACAACAAAGAAACTACCACCACAGTATATAAACAATACATAAGATCAGTGATGGAATATGCAAGCCCAGCCTGGGCTTCTAACCTAGCTGAAACACATCATAAGACCTTACAGACTATTAAAAAAAAAGCCCTGAAGATCATTACAGGCTGCACAGCTACTGCACCCACAGATCACCTACATCAAGAAACCAAAATCCTCAAAGTCAAAGACCATCTGGACATGAGAGGCACTCAATTCCTGGCAGCAGCCTCCACGAACCAAGACCACCCACTAAACTACATGGCAACACACCCACAGACACCAAGAAATATCAAAACAACACCCAGCACACGGTATCACACACAATTAATGTCCTCTCTCCCTCCCTGCCCACCCCGAACCAACTTCCAGAAGCATATCCATACTCATATCTCTCACCGATCCATCCACTCACTCACAGACAACACGCAGCTGCATGCACGACCTCCCGAAATCCATCCTTCCGAATCCTCCCTTCCTCGCGAGGACAGAGTCCACCTGGCCAGGCTGAGATGCGGACACCATCCAGCTCTCCTGAGCTATCAGAAGAGACTGGATGACTCCGTTGTCGATGCCTGCCCGGGATGTAACACAGCACCCCATACCATTAAACACATCATAGAAGACTGCATTTCACACAACCACTTACGCCAACAACACAATCTACACTCAATGAGAGCTCTGTGGGAAAGCCCGATCGTGGCCATGGCCTTTCTCAGGGACTCGGGGCTGTTCGGCCAGGCAGCTTAGGGAACAACAACAACAACTGTTGGGCACCATACCGGACTAACGCGATTATTCTAGAGGTTATGTGGAATACTCGACTATCCTGATCTGTATATCAACCATTGATGAAGTCCTGTTAAGGTACTCTTGAACTAGGGTCTTAAATATCATGCCTCAGTAAGAACGCATATGGCACGAAATCAGACTAATGCAGGAAGATTTTAGAACTACTCTTCCTGACTGTCCTGACCGTTTTAAGAGGTTCGGGGGACCCGGGGCGGTGTTTAAACCTTTTAGTTACACAGTCTAATGGGATGCCACAGACTCAGTGCACCTAGGACTTGTGTATGCAGAGTCCCCTTGAGGGTATCTCGCCAAGCCCTTCTCTCACAGCGGTCTCAGATGTTTCGAGACTACCTGTGAAAAGTGGTAGTGTTCACTTTAAATAGTAATAAGTAGAGAGGTGGATGCCAGAGTCTCTCAACTCTTACTAGGTAAACTGGAACCTAGCAGAGGGGACAATGTTAGGTACTGGGATGCCAGTAGTAACAAAGTTCCTCTGAAAGGACACTTTGCACAGTGTTCACTTCCAAGAGTAATAATCGAGAGGTCGGGATGCCGAAGTCTCTCTACTTGTACTAGGGAAAGCGAAACCTAGCAGAAAGGACAATGTTAGATACTGGGATGCCAGTAGTAACAAAGTTCCTCTGAAAGGACACTGTCACAGGGTTCACTTCCAAGAGTAATAATAGAGAGGTCGGGATGCCGGAGTCTCTCCACTTTTACTAAGGGAAGTGGGACCTAACAAAAGGGACAATGTTAGATACTGGGATGCCAGTAGTAACAAAGTTCCTGGAGTAGGACTTAGCAATTTTCACTCTAGAGAATATTGAGGATGGGATGCCGTTCTCCTCAACTTCTTTTAGGGAGGGTGCGAGCACTTTTCAACTCTAGAGAATATTGAGGATGGGATGCCGTTCTCCTCAACTTCTTTTAGAGAGAGTGCGAGCACTTATGCCCCTTTCCCACATTTGCAATTTCATACGATTTTCGTTGCCGAGTACGTAGTCTTGTCAATTCGCAAGGAATGTGTGCGACGTCTACGATTTTTACCGTTAAAAACCGTTGACAAGTTTACACTCGGCGACGATGTCGCAGATGGGTAAGACGTAATCGGCAACATTATGCGATGTCATCGGCAAATTGAGTGATGGTTCGCCGATAACCTCGGCGAGAACTGTCACATTTGAATAAAATATTGCGAAATAATGCGAAGGATGAACGAATCCTCGGCGTATGTTCTGCGACGTCTTCGGCGAATTAAGCGATGGTTCGGTGAACACCTCGGCGAGATTTTCCGAAATCGTTTTGCATATATTTCATGGCAAAAACATAAAAAAATAAGAAAACGGGAGTCTACAGAAAGCCGATCGGCCCACACAAGGCAGATCCCTGTCACACCCAACTCCAATTACAAGGCCTAATTATAGACCCAACTCACTAATGCCTTGAGGACTGACCTCACCAAAACGGTCAGAGATCGACACAAGATTACGGGGTCTGCAGAGCGCCGATTGGCCCACACCAAGCAGATCCCCCCTCATACCCAACCCAACTCGTCGAAAATGTACAAATTTATCTTAAAATCGCCAAACTAATGGGCCGAACATCATAAAATATGAAAACTAATGGGTTTAACCATGAGGAAGAAAGGGGACCAGAAAAACGACCCATCTCCCCTTAATTCGGAGATTGGCAATGTCCGGCTTCGCCGGAGACATTTTTCTATCAAATAATGTACAAATTTAGCTTGCTCTCAAAACTAAAAATATATATGTTGGCTCGCTACTGCTCACCAGGAAAATATTGAAACCTGGATGGGGGTAAACATCTTAAAACAGTAGGCTGAACGGGGCCGAACGGATACAAGGCAAAGAGAGAGGGAGAGAAATAGAAAAAAAGAAAAACGAGGAGAGAGGGAGAGAAAGAGAAAACAACAAAAACAGCATGGTGGGCTCAATCTGTTAAGGAAGATAAAAGGACATGGTATTGGGGGATGCTACTCAAGTGGATTAAGTCATGGCTGATTGTTAGGAAGCAGAGAGTTAGTATATTTGGTGTAAAATCGGACTGGGGATTAGTTAAAAGTTGGGTCCCTCAAGGGTCAGTTTTGGGGCCCCTTCTGTTCATTATCTACATAAATGATCTTGACTCAGGCATAAAGAGTAGGATCAATAAATTTGCTGATGATACAAAAATAGGTAGGATAATAGAGGCAGCTAGTGACAGGGTATGTCTTCAAAATGATCTCGATCATTTGCACGAGTGGTCCATAAATTGGCAGATGAGTTTCAATGTAGACAAATGTAAGGTATTAAGGATTGGAAATCGTAATTTATATGCGAAATACAAACTAGACAATGTAGAATTGGATAACTCAGAGTGTGAGAAGGATCTGGGGGTGCTCGTTAGTAATGATCTGAAACCCAGACAACAATGTATAAATGTTAGGAACAGGGCAAATAGATTTCTAGTATTCATATCTAGGAGTGTTAGCAACAGGACTGCTGAAGTTTTCTTAAAACTATACTTAGCACTAGTAAGACCCCATTTAGACTATTCTGTTAAATTTTGGTGCCCTTATTACAGAATGGATATCGACCCTTTAGAGGCAGTCCAAAGAAGAATGACGAAAAAGATACATAATATTAGACATTTATCGTATGAAGAGAGGTTGAAAGTTTTAGGCTTGCACTCACTAGAAAGACGAAGATGTAGGGGAGACATAATAGAGGTATTCAAATGGATAAAAGGTTTAAATAAGGGCGATATAGATGAGGTATTAAAGATAAAGAACGGTGACATAACCCGCTCAAATGGTTTCAAGTTAGATAAGTTTAGATTTAGGAAAGCACTGGTTTGGGAATAGAGTTGTTAATATGTGGTAACATATTAGTAATTAGCTCAGAAACAGTTAAAAGCTTTAAGCATAAGTTGGATTCCCATATGGGTGATATGGGCTGGGTGTGAATGGGAGCTGCCTCATGTGGGCCGCATGGCCATATGCAGTTTCCCGCGATCTTATGACCTTATGTTTTTATGTAATTGGGGTTGGGTGTGACAGGGATCTGCCTTGTGTGGGCCGATCGGCTTTCTGCAGACTCCCATTTTCTTATGTTCTTATGTTCTAATGTTTGCGTTACAGCTTAAAAATTGAGCCCACCTCGCCTTTTTTAGTTTTCTCTTTCTCTCCCTCTCTCCTCGTTTTTTGTTTGTTTTTTATTTCTCTCCCTCTCTCTTTGCCTTGTATCCGTTCGGCCCCGTTCAGCCTACTGTTTTAAGACGTTTACCCCCATCCAGGTTTCAATATTTTCCTGGGGAGCGGTAGCGAGCCAACATATATATATTTTTGTTTTGAGAGCAAGCTAAATTTGTACATTTTTCGATAGAAAAATTTCTCCGGCAAAGCCGGATTTCTCCATATAATGCTGGTTCGCTATCGCTTGCCAGGAAGATATCGATACTTGGATGAGGATAAACGTCTTAAACCAGTTGGCTGAATGGGGCTGAATGGATACAAACCAGAGAAAGAGAGAAAAGGAGAGAAAGAGAAAAAAAAAAACAGGTGAACCCCCCACGAGAGGTGCATAGAAAAAAGGGTTGACAGGTTCACTATAGGCCTAATCATTTTTTTTTACCCACCTCGCCGAAGGTGCTCTTTGGCCTCGGCAGGTGTGTCTTGAGCATTCCGCGACGTCGCAAGGCCCTTCACATGCCTCGTGCGGAGCACACCCCTGGCGGGTATACTCTCGGCGAGTACTTGTGCGCACGTCGACGACTAATAGACGAGGAAATCGCCGATGACTCTTGTGCATCGTCGATGTTCTCAGACCATCTGAGAACATCGGCGAGCCGCCGTGCAGCGTTGCAAAGTTTTTTTTTGTGAGAAACCCTCCGCGATGTCTCGCCGATGTCGTCGATGATCTCCGAGGGCCTCTCAGATCTTTCTGCGATGTTTGACGATGCTTGCGAGGGCTACGAACCCTCGTGAGTCCTCGTCCAAAATTTTGAACCAACCGAACATTTGCGATGACCCGCGAGGGCCTATGCAAGGCCTTGCGAGTCATACGATTATTATGCGAGGGTATACGATTGTTGTCCGACATGTCACGAATGTGCCAATTTATGGGTGTCGGCGATGAAAATCGTATGAAATCGCAAATGTGGGAAAGGGGCATTCCAACTGAATGGAGGTTTAATCCTAAGACTTCTAAAGGTGGGATGCCAGTACTCAAGAAGCCTTAAAATTGCTTAACTCTCCTAAATTATCTTGACCTGGTATTGAGGATTACTGCGAGGGGTCCTTGCTAACCTATAGGATGGTAAGGGCATGAGGATGTATCCCTGAAGGGATCTATAGAACCTTCTTGTTCTGGTGGTCAAGATATTTTCTTTATAATTCAATTTACTAGGTCACACGGTGGTACTTATATCAAGAGACATATTACTCAGAAGGGTACTTCAATGGTTAAGAAAATAATTATAACATACAGTATATAGGTAAGGTCAATAGAGCCTTGGAAAATAATAACTTTGCTCAAGGAAGCGAGTTCCTTAATTCTCAACTTGAGCGGGCGCTAGTGTCGTGTGCAAAACAAAAGGAAGAAGTGCAGGATGCGCATCGAAGTACTTTATATACTGTACAGTATATCATACTCACTCACCGGGGCCTGAAATGAGGATATACTTATGTATCATTATTAGTATGATTTATGTTGACAATGATTCATCAACTATAGCATTGTAAGCTATCTATTAATATAGTATTTAAGGAGGCGTCCTTCCCAGAATGGGTTGGTATTCCTGAGGAGCTAGCGATCGAGCCGCTGGTTTCCGGCGCATGTTAGACGAACACCAGCGCCACTCTGTGTGGTGGCTACTTTGGTACTATCTGATATGCATATAACTTATGAGAAAGAAGAGCATCTATCTATCTATCTATTGCCTGACGCCGTGATCCCCGAAGGTGTGGCCACGAACGAACCGCCCCCATGCACCTCTGTCCCCAGTCAGTCGATGCCCCTCCCCCCAACCAGCACCGCCTTCGTTCATGTACTTCCTCACTCCATCCTTCCACCTCTCATTCGGTCTACTTCTCCCTCTCTGTCCCTCCACCTCGCTCTCGTACACCCTCTTAGTCATTCTCTCGCTTTCCATACGTTCCATATGGCCGAACCATCTCAAGTTGTTCCTTTTCACACTTTCCAGCACATCTACCTCCACACCACACCTCCTTCTTACTTCCTCATTAGTCTGTCTATCCCTCCATGTAACTCCGCACGCACTCCTTAAGTAATTCATTTCCACTGCTCTCACTCTTGGTCTGAGTTTCTCAACCAACGTCCATGCTTCGCTTCCGTAAGTCAGTGTCGGGATTACCACACTGTCATGCAAGGACTTCTTCACTTCCATACTGACCACCCTATTTCTTGTTACTGCTTTTAGCGTTCCTACAACCCTCTTCCCCTGTTGTAAGAAGAGCATGTGGTTTGTATAATTAGAAGAGATAGTCAGAGGATCAAAGAAGACATACTGTATATGTGTGTGTAGGAAACTATGTCCCAAAGATCTATTGATGTACTATTTCATATTAATATTGCATAGTTAGGTTTAATCAAAACATCATTGCTTATTCATCTCATACTGGTTGATTATATTCTTAATATTAATAACACATCTTATCACTTATCATACATGGCATATCTTATTATTTATATTACATGGTACATAACATAAAAGAAGATAGGAAAAAGGAAGTGTCTTGGTTTTCTCTCAAAAGGGTTGGCAGAAGACTATTTTCTTCTTAGGGGACGTCGTCTTTCCCGGTGTGGGTGGATATTCCTCCTTCGGTGTGTCCTTCTTCAGCATAGCGATTCGTCTGTTTCTGAGTTTCGCTACTGCTGTAAATCCTGGTGGGGTTGTGGTGGATGCTGGTTTCTCTGTCCTTGTCCTTTCTTTCTCTGGGTCTCCTTGTTCCTTTCTCTTACTCGGTCTTACTTCTTCTTCCACGCCTTCGGTCTCTCCTGTCTGAGATTCTTTCCTTTTCCGGGGTATTTTATATATATATATAATTATATATATATACTGTATATACCGGTATATATATATATATATATATATATATATGTGTATATATATTGTTATGCCCTGATTTTATGCAGGATTAACGTTTGGTCAAGGTGAGTTCTTCTAGACTGGGATATTGAACTTCATGCAAATACATATAAAGAATCAATAGAGGGCATGTACAATCTCGAAATATAATTTGTAATACAGCTTTATTTACTTATTCACTAATTACATATGAATGAATTATAACACTTTAAAACATGGTGGTAATCATAAGTGACACAACTTTAGTTTTCACTTCTAGCACGATCGCGGATCTAGATGGAGATCAGGCGTATACACTTCAACTGTTCACGTAATATTTCTTGTGATGTAGGTGCACTCTTATATTCTTGAAAAACTTAAATGGTAGTTACTACAAATTCAGATTTATTTCAGTTTCACTATGTGGGTAGTATTAACATTTACTGTGTGAATACTAGTGGACGATAAGATACTTGTTCCGGTATTTATTGGCACTAAATACGGACTCTTAAACCTGAGGTACTTTTCCAGTGTCGAGGCAAAATATGTGGACTCTGAAATCTTAGGTATTCACTGAGGTATTTTCGGAGTTTAGGGAGAGGTACGCCACTCTTCCTATTTAACTTCAAAATTCACTAGAGATTAATTACTTCGTGGTTATCACTCAAAATTTAGGGTAAAGCACTTTGTATACACTCACATATTTCAAGAGAATTAGAACTCTCCTTATTTCGGTCACTTTTTGAACTTTAGATTGTAGGTATCTCGTCACTGATACTTAATTAATTGTAGTTTCCAGATGATGTATATTCTTGAGGTAGAGATGCACTTTAGTCGAGGGTTCTTTCGCTGCTCCGTGGGCCGTCCAGATTGGCCGGTCGTGTGAAGAAGTTTACAGTTGGATTAATGGGTGTGGGATCTTAAATATGGTTCCGTAACTATTGGAGAGACAGTTGGTCACCATATCGAACTAACGCAAGTATTTTAGGCATATAGCTTCCAGCAAATACTTGACTATTCTGACCTTTATATTAATCGTTGATGGAGTTCTGTTCAGGTACTCTTGAACTGAGGTTTTAAATACTGTGTTTCAGATCTTGCCGGATTAACATAGTATTGGACTAACGCAAGAAGAGTTTAGATAATGGCTCATCTTGACTGTCGCTAACCCTTATAAGAGGTTCAAAGAACTCGGGCGGTGTTAACCTTTTAGTCGCAAATCCTGGTGGGGTGCCACAGACAATTTGCGCCTAGGATTTATATATGCAGAGTGCCCGTGAAGGTATCTCGCTAAACCCTTCTAACACAAAAGATCTTTCTACCGTAGATCTCTGTGAGGAAATGCCAGTGTAACTTCTTAATAGAAATTTTTTGAAAGGTAGGGTTGCCTGGATCTTTCAACGTTTTCACTATCTTGAAATTAATCTAATAGGGGTAACTATATTAAATTCTGGGACGCCAGAAATAATAATGTTAAACATATATACAGTAGATACTATTGCACTATTAAAGTTATTAAAACATAAGTGGAGGAGGACATACCCCTTTATGATTTTAATACTTTATATATATATATATATATATATATATATATATAACTATTCAAGGTCTCTATGTTAAGTGATTGGGTTGCCACAAATAACAAAGATCCTAAAATAAAGTTAATATACTCACAGACAGTATAAGGACACCGGTTTGCCGTTATCAATAACTATTCCTGTATTGGGTAAAAATTAGTATTCCTTCAGAGCGGGATGCCGATCTCAAGAAAGCTTTATTTCTACTTACTTCCTTTCTCATCTCCCGGGGTTTATATAGTTTTTCAGAGAGGGAGAAAAGGGGGGGAACTAGGTGTTGTCGGGCCCCGGAAAAGTATGATTTATTCTTATAAGAGCTGGGTACTGATCTGGTTAGTAAGAACTATATACTGTAAGCAAGTCATCTTTGATCTTATTAACATTTGTTGGTGATTATTTATAAGTAGCACATGGAGAACATATATTGTTCATATGCTTAGCTTGCTGGCAAGTTTTCAAACAGGGAAAGGGGTTTAAAATTGAGCGTTATCTGATGCTGCGAAAGTATAATTTTATTTTTATGGTAGTCTTGCACTGCTTTTGTTAGCAAAAATTATATGAGGAAGTCTTATTCTATCTTCCCCGCATTAGTTAGTTATATTTTTATAAGTAGACGTAGAGAACATATATTTGTTATCATATTGTCAGCGTGCTGGCAAGATTTTTAGAGTTGGTCGCCCTGGTGGCAGTGAAGGGTCTTGTCTCAGCTAGTTTGTTGACACAGAAGGGGAGAAGGGGTTTTAACTGGCGCTGCCTGCCCCCGGACATGTATTAAATATGTTCTATAGAACCCCTCAGGGGCACTACTATGATAATTAATAAATAGGTAGTTCACTTGTCTTTTACTTTCGGAACATTTATTAGTGGTTATCTTAAGGATACTACATAGAAAACATATAATTGATATCATAATACTAGTTGGTTGATGAGGGGGTGAATATGGCAGTCTTGTGGGTCAAGGAGGTCGCATCTCGCTAGGCTCGCACGCGTGTAGTTTTTAGACTGCGCTGGTAATTCTTATATTATTCTAACGCTTATTTACGGGCGTTACTACCTCTCCTTATTTTAGATTTATTTAGGATAGTTACTACTGAGATTCTTGCCTAGGTAACTTCATGCATACTAAGTTTTTTTACGGTTATTCAAGGCCTACTCTTAGTGACTGAATAGGTTGGCCATTCTGATGGTCAATATCTTATCTGGGGATTTATCGAAGGTAAAAGTTCGTTGGCGTACAACTCTGAAAGAAGTATAATTATGTGGTCTGTATGATTTTAAATAGAAAATTATAGTTGTCTATAGAAGGCATGTACATAGCTGTTCATATAAGGCAGAAAGCATCTCTCGACATGTTACTTGCATATTACTTATACTCTTATACTCATTGTTTTTGTCTTCTTTTTAACGTTTTATTGTGTCCTTAACCTTCCGGGCCCGGGCTGTCTCTCCAAAGGACAGTGTGGGCTACCCGGGCGATCTGGCCGAAAAACGTCTAGGTCTAGGCTACCATATTTTTGTTTAGTTTAACTGCTAGAAATTTCCCACGCATCTATAAACGTAGTGCGGTTTCCAATCTGTGGACTGGCGTTGAGTAGAGCTCTCTAAGTCAACTGGTTCAGTTGTGATGACGATTTCCGTGGAGCGAATTTTTCCGCGATGTTGACAATATCGGAGCTTTTCAGACACTAATTTCGTCTTACGTCACAACAATAACATTGATCCGACGTCTCCTTATTGTTTTCGGAGGTGCGGTGACGCAACGATCGGCTTTGTTTACATGCGTCGGACGCACAGCGTTCAGACCAAGCTGAATAGACTTGAAAGCTTACTGCCTAGTAACAGGACACCCGGGATCCTGCCCTTATTTCGTGGTGTCCTTTCACACTGACACCCGGGCAGGAAGGGTTAATATTAATTACATATACAGTATATACATTCTTAACAAAGTCATATTTAAAATGGTTGTGAGAACAGTATTTTCTTGGTGGTAGTACTGGTTCTCTTCAGGCAAGTTGTTTTTCCTGTCATGATGGGGTTAGCTTGTTCCAACTTGGCAAGTCGGCCACTTCTCTTCTCTTTCCTGGCGGTTGGCCTTGACCTAGCTGTCTGGGGTGGGGTCACGGCATTCCTCTCTGTTGGTTTCGTTTCTCCCGTTTTTCCTTTCTTGTTCTTTTCTGTTTTACTCTTCTCTTCCTTCTCTTCTGGTTTTCTTTTCTTCTGTATTATATATATATATATATATATATATATATATATATATATATATATATATATATAGGTATAATTATATATATATATATATATACAGTATATATATATATATATATATATATATATATATATATATATATATTTCTAATCTCTCAGTGGGGTTCGAACCGCCGACCGTCAGGACGATAGCCGACACTTTAATCAACTACACCACGGCAGTCAAAAGACACTCAACCCTCTATCCTATTTATGTTAAGGAGAAGGGAAACCCACTAGGCGAATATATTTCAATTCATACCTAGTCGTAGGATCCATATTCCAGAATACCATACAAGGATTTCTGAGTGTCCCGACACAATTCGGGACGAAATTGATTTAATTTAATTCTAACCCACCAAGCATAAGAGTTACAAATATTGAGTATATATATCACAAAAACATGTGAGCCACTAAATGTTTCTAATCTCTCAGTGGGGTTCGAACCGCCGACCGTCAGGACGATAGCCGACGCTTTAATCAACTACACCACGGCAGTCAAAAGACACTCAACCCTCTATCCTATTTATGTTAAGGAGAAGGGAAACCCACTGAGAGATTAGAAACATTTAGTGGCTCATGTGTATTTGTGATATACAGTAGTCCCTCGAATTTTGCGTCTTTCAAATTTGCGAAATTTCGATTTTGCGAACGGGACCCAAGATTTGACCATTTTTGCGGGACTTGATATGTGCGATATTACTTGAGTTTTGCGGGTGGCGCTCAATGATACGGGGTTTCCACACTAGTTTTCGGGGGGGGGAGGGGTATGAGGGTCGTGACGTCAGGCCGCCCTGCGGCCCATTGTTTACTGTTTATAGATTCTCCCACGCTCCTATATGTTCTCACGCTCTCGCATAATCGACTTCCTTGGGCAAAATTGAAGTGTTACCTGTGCCCTGGGTCCCCTGAATCTGTATTTCTGTGTTTTTCTTTATTGTAGTATGTATAATTAAGTGTATGTGTCATAATGTGTGTACAAACAAGGACGAAAATCACCAAAAAATAGGCCCTCGATGATGAGATGTCGACCATATTCAATTAATCCCATAAGGTTAGTTATTTGAAATTTGCGATTTTGAATTTTGCGGCCTGCAATGTAGACCATATTCTCGCAAAATTCGAGGGAGTACTGTATACTCAATATTTGTAACTCTCATGCTTGGTGGGTTAGAATTAAATTAAATCAATTTTGGCCCGAGTTGCGTCGGGACACTCAGAAATCCTTGTATGGTATTCTGGAATATGGATCCTACGACTAGGTATGAATTGAAATATATTCGCCTAGTGGGTTTCCCTTCTCCTTAACATAAATAGGATAGAGGGTTGAGTGTCTTTTGACTGCCGTGGTGTAGTTGATTAAAGCGTCGGCTATCGTCCTGACGGTCGGCGGTTCGAACCCCACTGAGAGATTAGAAACATTTAGTGGCTCACGTGTATTTGTGATATATACTCAATATATATACAGTAAACTTCCGTTAATCCGAAGGGCAGCGGACCGGCCCTCGTTCGGATTAGTGGATTTTTCGGATTATCGGACTTTACCCCTATGAACCTGTGTATGACGAAAACATTGAGGCATTAGGCCACCCAAATGACACAATGGTGCACACACACATATCATATGTTCATGAAATAACTTCAAAAGTTTACCATTGTCATTGTAGCCTATTACCTACTTCAAAACATGATTAATGGTCAAAGGAATCTGCTGATATAAACGTAAACACCATATGTCCGCATCGTCGTCGTCTTCTTCTTCCGTCTACTAGCGAGTTTGTCTTGGCAGTCCCAGTGTTGCCATCAAGAAATTTCAAATCCCGCTAGATTCCACCTCAAAACCCGCCAGATCCACCCCCAAATTCGCTAGATTTTAGCATAACATAAATCAATTCAATATATATAGATATATACACAGTAGTGTGTGTTTGTGTGAGGGATAATACTAATATTTATATTAATAATAATAATAGCCTACTAATATATATATTAATTACATAATAATTACTAACATATAATATTATGTGAGTATTTCTTAAACATACTAGAACGAAACTACATATTAATATGCTTTTACATTAATACATTACTTACCAGTACATACATACTTACGTGTGTGTGGATCAATTTAGATCAAATGAGTATGGGTGCGAAAATTATAATGGTATAACTTCAATTTAAATGCTGTATACTGGGTCTTTCATTTTGTTTTATTATAGGTTTCAGTTTTCCAAAGCAAGAACGAAAAATTGCCAGAAATTCGCTAGTACATACGAAAAACCGCCAGAATTCCCGCTAGCCGCTAGATGGCAAATTCTCCCGCTAGATGACTGTCCAAATTCGCTAGATTTAGCGGGAAAATAGCAACACTGTTACAGTCTTGCTCTTGACTTGCTCTTGGACTTTTACTGTACTGTATATATATATATATATATATATATATATATATATATATATATATATATATATAGTATATATATATATATATATATATACATTATACGTATGTGCATGTGCGTGTGTGAGAGATGTATTTTCCTTGACAGATTCGTTATGGGAATACAGTACCTGTACGATACATTAAATGAAGCGAAGCTAAATAGATATGAGGTAATAACAAGATGCCTTGCAACATTCCGTTATATATAGGCAACATTTTACCATCAGTCTGGACAAAAATACATATGCAGCCCTTGGAAGCAAATATTGTATTGGCTAACAAACTGAAAAATGTAGGCGAAGAGACTTCAAGGTGTGGGCGAACGGACTTTACTGTTTGGGCGAAAAGACCAATATTTGGGCGAAGGGACTTCCTAGCTTGGGCGAACGAACTTCTTTGATTGGGCGAATGAATCTTCTCGTTTGGGCAAACGGACTGCAAAGTTTGGGCGAAAAGACTGTAAACCATTCTACCGCTATTACAATAATTAGTGTTCCTCAGAGCTATCTCAGTGTATACCACCCTCTCTTCGTAGAGCACGTAGCACCCATCTTGCAACACAATCCCACCCCTACTCTGTGCAACTCTCCAACCCAAGAGTGAAACATTATTCTCAATCTTTCTTCTATTCAACAGCTGAGCTCTGGAACTCTCTCAGAATCAGTCTTTCCCTCTTCCTATGTTTTAAATTGCTTCAAACTCTGTGTGTCCAGGCATTTTGGCTGTAAGCCTACTACTGTACTGCAGAAGAGAGGGAGGGGGAGGGGGGGGCGGAGTCGAAACCTTAACATTTCCTGGGGTGGGAGTCGGATCGGAGTCGGAATGTTTAAAATCTGACTCTACATCCCTGAATTAAAGTTTCTATGGGTTTATTATCCATAATTATATCGGGTTATGATCATAATTAATCCGGAATACATGTGTAGTTAGTTAAATGATGCATTAATGAATAGAATATATTCACTGCGCATGCATCAAATGAAACGGCGTGGGTTCCCTGCCGCAAAATCGTCAGATTCGCTCTACCGACAATCTCATCAACACCTCCTTCTAGCCGCTCCAACAACCACCTTATTCACGCTAAGTCATTCTAAATCTATATCTCCTAGTGGCCACTATCCTATAGCTTCTACCTATCCCTAACTCCATCCTTGAGTTATCCATCACTATAAACATCTAAAGTAAGTTAATACTTATAGGTTCCTGGGAATAATTATATCTTTGTTTACCCAGGGTTCTTATAAGGGTAGCACAATTAGTGCCCATATATTATCTGGTAACAGTAATGTTGTGGGGGTATGAGGTGAAGGTATGGGGTGGAGGGAGGGAGGGGGTACAGGAGTGGGAGAGGGAACCAGCAGCGATGTGGGAGTAGGTGGGGGTGGAGGGAAGTGGGTGGCTAAATACTTTACTGTGAAAACATCATTAATTTTGTGTGCTGGACATTATGTGGGGTTATGATTAATAATAATAATAATAATAATAAGCATGTTACTTATTTCTCATAAGCGCCAATTTTTCCGAAGAATTCACTAGCGCTCGAAAAGAGAAAGAAAAAAGAACAAAAATCAATGCATCAAAAGAAGGCTCTTATACAACACACATTTAACAATCACTAGCAGTGGCAAAATAGCCTAAACTCTATAGCCATCTGTCATGACACCTCTCTCAAGATCATAGCTTCTCTCAAAGAGAAAAGTCTTAAGTTGTCTCTTGAAGCATTCAACAGAACTCAGTTGTCTCATGGACAGCGGCAACCTGTTATACAACCTCGGAGCCATGTAGGAGAATGACCTCTCAAAGAAAGAAGACTGCTGGAAAGCCCTTGGTTCATCAAGACGAAAAGGGTCATTGTCATGACGCACAACTACACCATGGTGTGCCGGTGGGCGCCTGAGCAGCTCCGCAAGGTACCTAGGCTCACCAAATTTGAGAACCTTAAAAGTCACCAAACACAACTTAAATTCTATTCTTGCTCTTACTGGCAGCCAGTGCAGTTCTAAGCATTTCTCTTCTCATAATCTGCTCTCAGATCGCCAGTATGGCTTCCTTAAGGGTCGCTCTACTGGTGATCTTCTTTCATATCTTACTAACTCTTGGTCATCCTCCTTTCGGGACTTCGGTGAGACTTTTTCTATTGCACTAGACATATCGAAAGCCTTCGATAGAGTCTGGCATATCTTTAATTTCTAAACTACCCTCCTTCGGTTTCTATCCCTCCATCTGTGCCTTTGTCTCTAATTTCCTTTCCGGCCGTTCCATAGCCGCGGTTGTGGACGGCCATTGTTCACTTCCTCACTCTATAAACTCCGGTGTTCCTCAGGGCTCTGTCCTATCTCCTATTCTCTTTCTAATTTTTATAAATGATCTCCTTAACTGTACCTTAATTCCCATCCATTCATACGCAGACGACTCAACCTTGCACTACTCCATTACTCCATGTTTTTCCAAGTAAACTGTTTACAATTGAAGCCAACCTCCTCTGGTCGTTACCACACGAGTCAACTTTTCCCTGATAATACACTTTCTTTTCATCTTTGATTTTGTAGACCACAGCTCTTCTGGCTGACAGGTATTGCAACCATGTAGAGTCTGTTTTATTTTTCCGCCATTCACGTTCAGCTCTTCTACGCGCTCTTCTAAGAAATTTAACTCGAGTGCTATACCAGGGCGAATCATCTCGTACTATGATTTTCTTCTCTACTTCTGGACAGTGATGATCGAACACTAATTTAAGTGCATTTCCATGTACCTCCACCAGCTCATCTGAAGTAAGGTTGGAAGTATCAATACTTCCAAAGTATTGTTTTACTTCACTGCTAGCCAAATTTAGGTCTGCATTTTTATAATTTCTAAATCTGATTACTTTTTCATGTGTGAGTGGCTTAGGGAAATCAAAGCTGAAAGTAATCAAAGCATGATCAGAGGTATTAGGGTCAGCATTCTCAACATCAACATCCAGAACACCACCACAACCCACAGGAGAGAAAACCAAGTCAAGGGTGTGTCCTAAGATATGAGTTGGGTGGGACACATGGTTTACAAAATTGTTCTGATCAGTCAACTCAAGGAACTCAGGAGAGAATGGCTTCAGATGAGGGCTGTCAACCCAGTAATTAAAATCTCCACACATCAAAAGTCTTCCAGTTTTAGCAGAAAATTCCTCGAGAAACTGCCCAAACTCTTCCATAAAACCCCTATCTGTGCCACGATGGCCAGGCCTATAGACAACTGCCATTCTTAGAATTTGTTGATGGAGTTTTATTTCCACTTCCAACAGTTCATAATAAAGAGGGGCTGGGTTATGGCTTATTTGCAAGATATTCACCAGAGATGTGGAGTAGACAACTGCCACTCCACCACCCGGATGATCTCCCCTAGGCCTAGGAACATTTATTATGGAATGGGTTTTAGGTAATGCCGCCTGGATAATATTCAGATCTGACTCGAACAACCAGGTCTCAGTGAGACATAATACATCAAGGTTACGTTCATCCAAGATCTCGCAAATATGATCCATTTTGTTACGCAAGGAACGAACATTCAAGAGACCAAGTTTCAACCGGCTCCCATGTGCATTTTTCAGTTTTTTGAACCTACAAAATCGGTGTTCTCAATAACTTTATTTCTCTGAGCTGTCATTAAAGGACAATTTCTACTTGAGGCGAAATGATTTTTTTTTTTTTTTTTTTTAAGAGACAATGAACGGAGGAAGGAAAAACACAGATAAAACAAAAAGGTCCATGTGCCTAAAGGCATCCTCCATTCATAAAATGTTTGTAACAACTGGATTTAAACATTTGTTGATTGTAAGTTTGTGGAAAGCAATTCGAGGGAAGTGAATTCCAAAGAGTAGTAACTCTGGGGATAAATGAATTCTGATAAGCAGAAGTTCTGCATTGTGGAGGAGAAAGTGTAAATTCATGGGCGCTCTCAGCTGCCCTAGTTCTACGGGGAAAGATGTGGAGAGGCGGCACAATTGAAGCAAGTTCCTCGGAACAATTGCTGTGAAAATATCTGTAGAATAATGCAAGGGATGCAACGTTTCTTCGTATGGCTAATGTAGGAAGGTCCTGTGTGATTGCAGGGTTATTGATTAATCTAATAGCTTTATTTTGAATTTTGTCCAACTGCCTCAATGCAACCACTCCACTTCCACCCCACAGAGGTGAACAGTAATCCATCTGAGAGCGCACATGACTTTTATATATTACGGCCAACTGCTCGTCAGTGAAAAATTCTCGAACTCTGTACAGGAGTCCCAGTTTTTTAGAGGCATTCTTAGCAATGCTTCTAACATAATGTGTCCAGCTCAAGTTAGTAGTTAATGTTACACCGAGAATGTCAATACTTGGGGAAGTGGGAATATTTACATCATTAAAAAATATATGGGAGTCAGTGAGATTCTGTCGGTTAGAAAATTGAATGTACTTGGTTTTCTGTGCATTAAAGGAAACTAGATTCTCTTGTCCCCATTCATTAATTCTAGAAAGGTCCTGGTTCAGAGAAATTGCAGTGTTTATTTTTGAATTTATAAGATCGGGTTGGGTGAAAGAATTGGTAAATGTGAAGGAACTGTGGAGTGTTGAGTCATCTGCGTAGGAATGTATTGGATTATGAGTGGTAGATATGAGATCATTGATATGATGAGGAACAGAGTTGGGGCCAAAACTGATCCCTGGGGAACACCAGCATTTATTGAGTGAAATTGAGAATAAAGGCCATCTACCATTACACGTATTTTTCTGTTATGAAGATAAGAAGAAATTAGTGGAACTAATGATGCAAGGCCGTAGTGTGACATCTTCGACAATAAGGATTGATGCCAGACTCTATCAAATGCCTTTGATATATCCAGTGCTATTGTATGTGTTTCACCATGTTGGTCTGTAGCTTGGTTGATTTGATGCGTAAGAAGGCAAAGAATGTCTGCAGTTGATCGACATCGGTGTTTGGCGGCTCCGTAACTGATGTGGAGCTCATACAATTTATACATTTTGCAAAATATTGGATTGCTGTTTCTAATGTAACATATAATACTGCTGGTGATGGGCTGGTCTATCAGAGTGAGAACTGAGCGATCTCTGCCATACCCATAGCTTACTCTGACTGTTCCTTTAACTTATATATTTTCTAGATCTCAAGTGACGGCGTCTTTTCCGTGGATTGACCTCCCAATCTACCAAGATTGGAAGCCAAAGCGTCACATTTTTCCCTTGCCCCTCAACTTTCTCTTCATAATTGCTGAGGGGCACAGGGCCCTGGGTGGGGCTTTGGTTTCCCGGGCGTTTCCGCACCCTCCTCAGCTCCCCGCCATGGAGTGGCTTCGGTCACCCAGGCTTTATTGTGGCTGGCAGGGAGGGTTCTGTGGGGGCGCTCGGTTATGGCCTTGGAATTGCTCAGGGCCTTGGGGCTGTTCGGCCAGGCAGCTTGGGGAACAACAACAACAACAACAACTGCTAAAGCTGTAGCCAATTGAAACAAATACACCCTTCAATAAGAAACGGTGTGTTTCTACCTCGAGAATCATATAGGTGGGGGAGGGGGGAGGGTATTATTAGGGGTTCGACCCCTACGGGGAACCCCTATTGTAATCATTAAACCCACTTATTCATCCAAATTCTTATTACACGCCGGTTTTGACGCAATAACTCCAGAACCGCTTTTTGGATCGGGATCAAACTTTCACAAGAGGTGCGTTTTTGTATTGGGCAACTTTTTATATGCTAAACATCCGGCATGGCGGCCAAACAGGTCCGTGGCAGCCGATTTCCCAAAAAATTTGACGCCTAAATACCGTCTCTCCCACTCATAGGAAATTATTGGGCTTTGGCATATGGACTCCACTACTGATGCTCCGCAAATGTTATAGAAAAGGTTTTGCTTTTGCACGTGGGTTTTTTCCCGGCAATCTTGAAAAAACCTTGAATTCCACTTAAAATCCCACATCTTGAAAACTACGCCGATGATCAAAGCCATGTTTGCGTAGTTGGGCGAGGCTCGCGATTCCGAACGTTTTGATACCAAAAGAATATAAATGGGTGGAATAGTTTGGCCGCAGCATTGCAAACTGTCTATTCTTAAATGACTTTCAAACCGTATTCGCTACCCACACAAAGTTTACCATCTACAGTCTATAGGCTTCCACGCATCCCCCAGTTTTGCTTAATAACATAGTCGATTTATTATTCAGATCTATTATTTTTTTTGTATTTAACTCTCTCAAAACAGTTCGAGTCCCTACGAATTCCACCAATTATTTAGCCAACCTACCTATACATACCTACCCTACCAAATAATAATGATAATTCAAATTTATTTTTGGTGAATAACAGAGTATTGGCTAAGGTTTTTAACAATTCCTCCCTTTGCCAAATGCTTTGTTTAATAAAGTAGACGTGCCGTTTTGCCCAAAATCAAAACGGCATACCCAACTCTGCGATGGGTTACCATCATCACTACTAATACCATCATTAATCACAATCATCATAATAACTACTACTGCCATCATCACTACAACTGCCACAATCATCACGAGTACTGTCATCATCACCATTACTATGATCATCATCACTACTACAATTACAATCATCACTACTACTCTCAACATCATCACTGTCCATTGTCACTAGCATCTTAATAACTACTATTATCATTGATGCTACAACTATCAACCATCATTACTAATATCATCACCACCATATTACAATCATCTTTACTACTGTTAACATCATCACTACTACTACTATAACCATCATAATTACTACTGTCACAAATATTACCATCATTTATCCTACTGTCACTTATCATCACTACTACTGCCATCATCACCATTACTATGATCTTCATCACCACAACTATTGTCATCATCACTATAAATTTCACCATCCTCACTACTACTCACCATAATCACTAATACTCACACCATAGTCACTACCATTATCACCACTGTCATCATTATCACTACAACTATCATCATTACTGGTCACCATCATAACTACTATTATGACCATCATCACTACTACTAGTACTGTCACCATCATATCTACTACTGTGACCACCATCACTACTGTCATCATCATCAATACAACTACAACCATCATCACTACTATTATCACCATTATCACTACTATCACCATAAATCCAAATATTACTACCATCACTTCTAATGCCAACTAAACTAACTTAACCTAGCAAATGCATAGCGAGATGTTTTCGCTCCCAGAACGAATGCGTTCTTAGTGTGTGAGCCCCTTTGGGGCTCACACGCGCAGATCGCCATCATTGCTGGATTGGGGGGGGGGGGGGGGGGGGGGGCGCGCGCCCCGGGAGAAGGGGGGGGTAAAACCATATTTTGGACCTAAAATCATAACTATTGCATAAATTCAACAAATCTTTTTTGACTGACGTTCGCATTCACGCAACAAATGTTCGTGTGAAATTTGGTGAAAATCCGTCCAACGGTCTAGGAGGAGTTCCGAGACAGACGGACGACGACGACTGACATTTTTTTCGTGTGGTACCCACTATACGGGGGGGCGATACCAAACTCTGCTTACGCAGAGTTGATAACAAAGTTCTAGACCTTCAAAGTTTTGACAATTTTTGGTGTGGTGTGACTTACCTTTCCTCCTCCCTCAAACAGCAAGCAACGTTATCAGGGGTTCAAGAAGTATTGCACGCTTCCAAAAAAATATATATAGTCCGTTTTTTACGCAATATCTCCGGAACTGCTTGTCGGATCGGGACCAAACTTTGACACAAGGTGCATTTTTGTATTGGGCAACTTTTGATATGATATCCAAAATGGTGGCCAGACACGCCCGTGGCAGCCTTTCACACCCAACCCATCTCGTCTTATCTAATTTTATGTTGAAGTCTATTGTTCTTGATCCCACTATAGGACTCGGTAGCCTATTCCACATATCTACAACTCTGTTACTAAACGAATAGAGGCAGATCCCTTACACACCCTCGTGTGTCGCTCGTTTGCTTGCACACCGGTGCAAATGAGGCAGATCCCTTACACATGCAACTAAGATGAACATGGGAATCTGCAGAGAGACAAGTGGCCCACAAAAGGCAGATCCCTTTCACATTCAACCTATTTCGTCCATATGACTATCTGATTTTATCTTGAAATTCTCTATTGTTCTTTATAGCACTAGGTAGCCTATTTCACATATCTACGACTGTTACGAGAGGCAGATCCCTTACACAGCCAATCTCTCTCTCTCTCTCTTATTTGCACACTTGTACAAATGAGGCAGATCCCTTACATATGCTACCAAGATGAAAATGGGAGTCTGCAGAGAGCCGATTGGCCCACACACGGCATATCCCTTTCACACCCAACTCATCTCGTTCTATCAAATTTTATGTTGAAGCTCTATTGTTATTGATCCTACTATAGCACTCGGTAGCCTATTCCACATATCTACAACTCTTTTACCATGCGAATAGAGGCAGATCCCTTACACAGCCAATCTCTTTCTCTCTCGCTCTTGTTTGTTTGCACACCAGTGCAAATGAGGTAGATCTCTTACACATGCAACCTAGATGAAAATGGGAGTCTGCAGAGCCAAGTGACCCACATAAGGCAGATCCCTTTCACACCCAACCCATCTCATAAACGTTACCCGTTATTTACACTACTTACTATACACCCATGTTATCATATACCTGCAACCAAAACACAATTGGAAGAAATAGGAACATAAGAAAATGGGAGTCTGTAGAGAGCCAATTGGCCCACACAAGACAGATCCTTTTCACACCCAACCCATCTCATAAAAACTCTCTCATTTATCTGTCTTCCTTACATTTATGACATCCTAGTCTCTTTCTCTCTCACAAATGAGAACATAAGAAAACCGGAGTTTGCAGAGAGCCGATTGGCGACACATGTCAGATCCCATTCACACCCAACCCATCCCGCGCTCTCACTCTCTCTCTCTCATATTTATCGCTATCTTCCTTACGTTTACGACATCCTATTCTCTCTTGCCATACTCTCTTTCTCCCTCACAAATGAGAACATAAACAAAATAAGGAAATGGGAGTCTGCAGAGAGCCAATGAGAGAAAACTGTACTAAAAATCCAGATGGCGCTGGTTGTCTTATTCAAATGACTATCGTGTGTGATGCACCATTGAGGTGTTTTGAGGGATTTCGTGATTTAAGAGGTTTAATACAGTTCGCACACTTATCTATAACACATAGTTGTGTAGTATATTTTTACTAGATTCATAATATGATGGTTATATACTCATTAATGCAGTGAATATATAATAATTAACATAATTTGATACATAAATATCAGCTTCCTGAACAAGAAATTTAGTTTCATCTAATGTGGTGTGATAGGCTGGGCGAAATTTTAATACTCATTGAAGTATTGTATTTACTTCCTTTTTAGTTACTAACAAATACGTGTTTCAGTAGAAATTGGCTGAACATACGGTATTATATTCTATAGCTGTAGATGGGCTGGTCTATCAGAGTGAGAACTGAGCAATCTCTGCCATACCCATAGCTTACTCTGACTGTTCCATTTACTTTTATATTTTCTAGATCTCAAGTGACGGCGTCTCTTCCGTGGATTGACCTCCCAGTCTACCTAGATTGGAAGCCAAAGCGTCACATTTTTTCCTTTGCCCCTCAACTTTCTCTTCATAATTGCTGAGGGGCACAGGGCCCTGGGTGGGGCTTTGGTTTCCCGGGCGTTTCCGCACCCTCCTCAGCTCCCCGCCATGGAGTGGCTTCGGTTACCCAGGCTTTATTGTGGTCGGCAGTGAGGGTTCTGTGGGGGCGCACGGTTATGGCCTTGGCCTTGCTCGGGGCCTTGGGGCTGTTCGGCCAGGCAGCTTGGGGAACAACAACAACAACAACATAGCTGTAGAATTTGGCAGGTTGAATGTCTGCGCCTGCGCACTATAGTTTCTTTCCTACAAAACAAGCTATCGTGCGCTTTAAAGATACCAATTTATAATCCACTATCAAATCGGGCAGCTAAATATGTTACCGGCTATATTTCTTATTAGACCAGTGACAGGAAATCAATCAATGTGAATCAGAATGTCATAGAACACAGTGGCAGCAAATTACATACGTGGAGATGCAGGAAATTTGAAAAGATGATGACAAAAAAAATTACAACACTGCCTTTTCCACGGGCGACTGTTTAGGTCGTCAGCTGACCGCAGCTGGATATACGTACAAAGTGTTGCCCAGGTCTTCTTTTGTTCGCACCATTGGGCTAGTTAGGATTCGTTCATAAGCGTAGATTTGCGAGTTTCCATTTCAAACGATATTATATTCTTGATTTACAGTGTGATAGGGTGGATAGCCTCTGAAGTATTATCCTAACTAACTAAAATTGAGGAAAGCGGAATTGGGCTGGTTCTATATACTATTAAAGTTGTAGAGGTGTCGAGTGTTGAGTATAGCTAGGCTACATTTCATACAAATGTTCATCATGGCTTTCTGTTGGTTGTACTATACATGTATGGTAGCCTATGTGGTGGTGACTGAATAGCCTAATTAAGTGATTGTTTGTGAGGGGGGATTGTGACATTGATGCAGATTTGATGAGTGCATGATTGAGAGGTTTGACGTACCTCCCAACCTACCAAATAGGAAAACCTACTATTTGGTAGTAGTCTTGGAAAATCCAACGTCAAGGCTATTAACCTAATTGCAATGACGACTTGTCTATTTTGACTGCTATGTCGTCATTCCAACCGCGGTTAAAAAGAAAACGTCTAGAGTCTACTCCTTATCTTGCTCTAGGAGACGTTGTACATTAACCAAAACTACCACCGAAGGTGAAAAAAGCATAGAAGAGAAGAAAAAGGGGTTTACCTTAGTTACCGCTTAAGGCCCATCCCGTGTTCCGTCATGTGCAGATCCCTGTCGAACGTGCGCATGAGCGACCCTCTCTTGTCATCACATCTCACGTCAGCAGAAGAACGCGGATGGGCAGGGGTCCGGCGTGAGGGAGGGTATTATGTACGTTGGATTTTCCAAGACTACTACCAAATAGTAGGTTTTCCTATTTGGTAGGTTGGGAGGTATGTCAAACCTCCCAATTTGTTAGTAGTCTTCTTACAGTTTCTTACAGTTTCTTACAGTAGATCCTCTGGAAAAAGGCAAACTATGCCTGTGTATCCAGCTCAGTACCAGTGCTTGCACTGCTGCGGTCGTTCACGGTGTTGGCGGCGGCGGTAGCAGACGCAACATTTTTACTATTCTGTATTTTTGTTTTATAATCAAACTTCAAATCTTGTCTTCCCCATGCTTTATCAAGATTACTTTCAAACTCCCTTATTGATTCGGAATCGACTACATACTGGGGCAGTGCGTTCCACTCATTTACCACTCTATCACAAAATGAGTTCTTCGCCTTCTCAAGCCTATTTCTTTCTTTGTAAATTTTCTTAGAGTGTCCTCTCGTTCTTGTTCCCTCCCGCATCAAGAAGATACCTTCACACACATCCTCATCGTACTTTCCTGACACTATCTTAAAAGTCTCTATCATATCCCCTCTCTTTCTCCTATATGCCAGTGTCGGAAGTCCCAGTGTCCTCAACCTCTGCTCATAGCCCGCGTTCTTCAACGTTGGTACCAGCTTGCTAGCTCTTCTCTGCACTTTCTCCACTGCTTCTATATCCTTTACCATATATGGAGCCCACACCTGGTTTGCATATTCCAGGTGTGGCCTAACCAGCGCTGTATATAGATTCCTGAAGATTTCTTCGTCAAGTGACACAAATGTCCTCCTTATCAGCCCTACAATTCTATTGGCTTTGTTTATCTTTTCCGCTAAATGTTCTGAGAAATTTAACTTATTATCTATCACTACTCCTATATCCTTTTCTGCACTCACTTCCTCCATCGCTTCATACATACTGTATCCTACCTTGTCTATCTTGCTGGTCCCAATCCGCATGTACTTGCATTTTTTTGGATGAAAAGGCATTAACCAATGCTCAGACCATCCCTTCATGCCCTCCACATCTCCTTGAAGCAAACCCATATCTTCCTTACTCCTCACTCTTCTATACAGTTTAGTGTCATCCGCATACAGGTATACCTCACTTCCATTAGTTATAACTTCAGGCAAGTCGTTGATAAATATAACGAACAGCAATGGTCCCAACACAGATCCCTGAGGTACCCCACTTGTAATTTCCCTCCACCCCGAGCCTATTCCATTCACCAATACCCTCTGTCTCCGATCTTTCAGGAAGGCTTCTATCCATTTCACACATTTCTCCCCTATATTATAGCTTCTAACTTTCTCTATTAACCTTTTATGTGGGACCTTATCGAAGGCCTTCATAAAATCGCAATATACCACGTCTATTACATCACCATCATCTAGAATTTGCATCCAATCATCTACCACCTTAATTAGCTGTAGTACCGTCGACCTCCCCGGCAAGAATCCGAACTGTCTCCCACTGAAAAGTTGGTTTGACTTCATATGATCCATTATTCCTTCTCTAATTACCGTTTCCATTAGTTTACACACAACACTTGTCAAACTGACTGGTCTATAATTCCCTGGGTCATTTCTCTTTCCCTTCTTAAATATAGCTGTTATGTTCGCCTCTCTCCAGTCCATCGGGATTTGTCCTGTATTAAACGATACCTCAAATAACATTTTCAATGGCTCTACTAACATCTCCCCTCCTTCCTTTATGATTCTTGGGTGTATCCCATCCGGTCCCGGTGACTTACTTCTATTCATTTTTTCTATAGCCCTTCTTATTCTAGCATGGGAAAACTCTACTAGTTCTAGTGCCGGTGCCTGTTTGATGGGAATAGTAGGCACTGCATCCTCCGACTCCACTGTTAGTACCCCCCCAAAGTATTTCCCCAGCACCTCTGCTTTCTCCTTATCAGTCTCCGCTCTACTCCCATCATTCAACCCCCCCACCAGCTCTGGGATCCCTACTCTTCTTGTTAATTTTTCCTGAATGTACTTCCAGAATATTTTTGGATTATCCTTCACATTTCTAGCTATCTCTCTCTCCCTCTCCTTCACCCCCCTCCTTGTTTCCCACCTTATTTTATTGTTTATTTGTCTGCGTTCCAGATCCACTTCCTTAGCCTCTATACTAGACCCCCTGTTCTTTTTTAACAATTTTAATCTTTCCCACAATCGTTTCTTTCTTCTAATCAATATCCAAAGCTTTCTTTTCATTGGCAATTCTGGGTTAGTTCTTTTCCTCAATTTTGTTTTATCCTTATATTCCCTTACTGGTACACTTTTGGATACAGCATTCTCCAGTTTGACTCTAATTTTCCTCCACATTCCTTCAGCGTCTTCACCGTTCAAATATTCCCCCCAGTCAATGTCCAAACACCGTCTCAGCAGCTCATAATCTGCTCTATCATACATGTATATTTTTCTATTGCTTTTATTATCCCTCTCCGATTTAATGTTACAACTAAAGCTTATACAGGCATGGTCACTACGACCTATAGGGCTATCCACATTAACATGTTCCACTATATCCTCTTCATTGCTAAAAATCAAATCAAGTACACTCCCCTGCGTCCCATCTCTATATCTTGTCATCTCTACAATATGTTGCGTTAAAAAACAATCTCTCACTTTCTCTATAAACTTATTTTCCAGGCTACCCTGTCCCGCTGGAGTAGTACAATTTGCCCAGTTGATCCTTGGCAAATTGAAATCTCCAATCAAAATTTTATATTTGTTCTCTCTATTATCTATCTCCTCCATTGTTTTCAGTAGGTTATCATCCTCTCCCCTGCTATTATTTGGGCTTCTATATATAGAGGCAATTAGAATTGATCCTCTTACACATTTTACTTCAATACACAAATACTCACAATACTGCTGTCTCATATCCACCTCATTAACCTTGAGCTCTTTTCTTACATAAATAAACAGTCCTCTTCCAACCTCTGCTCTAATAGCATTTCTCTCATATAACTCAAAACCCTCCAAACTATATTCCACCAGTTCCCTCTCAATTCTAACATTTTTTGGTCTTACTTCCTGTAGGGCTATGATATCAGGTTTTTCCTCTTCATCCTGCAACCTACATATCAGTTCTCTTTTCTTGTCCTGAGTAAACACATCCACATTACTAAACATAATCCTTAATCCATCTACCATTCCTCCAGCAATTACACCATCCCGCTCCTCCAGTCCGTACCCTACTCCCCTGTTAGCACTACTGGGTCTGACTCTTTGTCTCCTGTCTCTCCCTGTGACACCTCCACCCCGTTCTCCTCCTCCGTCACAACTCTCATCACATTCTCTCCCCTCCCAGATCTCCCCCTCCTTTCTACTCTTATAAACCACTTCCTCACTTTTCCGTCCCTCACTCTCCAGTAAAAATTTCTCTTTTCCTCCTCATCCAACTTTCCATTATTTTCATCAGCCTTTTCTTGTAATTCCTTAATTTTTTTCCTTTGTTCTATACTCAATCCTTCTTTAGTCTTATGTGTTTCAGTTTATCATTTGTATTTAGCCTCCAACTAAAATTTGTCACAGTCTCCGCCACTACCCTAGTTTTAAACTGTACCCTTATAGGTCTCATCTCTCCCCTTTTATATCTACCTATCCTACTGATCTCCTCCACCTGCCCTTCCCATCCATATTCGTCCTCATCCACACCTTTCAAGACCTCCTTCACTGTCTCCATATCCCTCACTTTTCTCACTCCATTATCATTCATATGAGTCTCTATATCTCCATACAAGATTACACCCCTATCCCTGTCCATGGCCTCCCTCACGACACTCTCCTTGTTCTTCATGACCCCTACAACTGCACTCTCAAAACTTTGTTTGGTCATATTCATTTCTTCCTTTTGCTCTTTCATAATATCCTCCAAATCCTTGACTTTTTGTTTACCTACCACCGTCCATGCAGTCGACTCCTTTACTTCCGTGAAACGTCCTTCGTATTCCTTCAGCTGCTCCTTCAATGCCATATTCTCTGCTCCCAGTTCATCTACCCTTTTCAATAACATCTCTAGGCTCTCATTAACTGCCAAAAAAGGCCTGCATTCACTTCCTTCGCTAGGCCTATTCCCTTCCCCACCTATCACACCACACATTACACACAGTGCCTTAACTTTCTCACCAATATCCCCCTTCCATTTCTCCGTATCACTCATCCACTTTTCCAAATCCTTCACAACAATACTAACCTCTTCTAACTTCTTATCTGTGCTCTTAAATCCCCGAAAACGTTGTAACCTTCCTTCCGACTCCGTCATACCCGAAATTCCCTCTGCCATGTTTGTTTACAAACTCAACAACTCACAACCCTACCGCTGTCCCGTCACTACACACTCTTATTACACTATATATCACCCCTCCACCACACCAATATATCCTCCCCCTTCACTAAATCTTTCCTCTTCTTGCTAGCCCCGTATGCACTCGATATTCCGTGAATTACTTGTCCATCCCATAACATATGCCGGAGCCTCAAAACTTGCGTCCGCCTTCCGCCATTGTGTGCCGCCAACGGCCGTCTTGGCAAATCCAACGTCAAGGCTGCATAACAAATAGGAGGAGGACATCCAAGCCCAACCTACCAAAAAAAACAATGCATAAAACAACATTACGAATGACAAAGACACAATTTAAACAAGAGAGTTTAATAAAAGAGTGAAAAACTGAGGAGTAGCTAAAAAGAACAGTTTTAACACATGCCCGTCATTCATAGTAATGCAAAAACATAGACTTGTCTGAAACCAAAAAGGTACTGTACCCAAAATCCCTTTTCTTCAAAAACCAACAAAAACACTGAACACAAGAACAAAACACAATTTTCAATGTGGCAAAAACACTTATGTACTGGAACAATACATAATCCCAAACTTGCAATCCAGTGTTGCAAACCCATACACCCCCCCCCCCCCTTTGTCAAAAAAACAAAGGAAAAGAACGAGGGACAAGGGGGGAAGACCAGGGATCTTCGCCAGAGCACCAGGAAACACGACCCCCGAGAGCAATCACCGGCCGAGGGGGTCGAACACCGGACACGGAGAGGTAGGAGGAGATGAAGGAATTGATAGAAGACCACAAAACCGCTGAGGCGAAGGCAGGGAAGGATCGACGTGGCAGGAACCGGAAGGAGGCAGCAAAGGATCTGACATCGCGCGCAGAACCCCTACAAACAGGGTGACGGGCACGAACGGTCCGACAAACCTGGCGGCCCAGCTGCACCTGCTAGAGCCTCCCACCTGTCCGAGGAGACACCCACACAGCAGTACCCGAAGGCGGCGCCACAGACGCAACAGAGGAGTGCAAGGCTGACACCGGGCACAACACATGGCGAGGATGCCCACGCCGTAAAGCCTGGACGACGAAAGGCTGGAAAACGGGGGCCTCCCTCCTATGCGTGGTAACAAAAGGTGGGGAGGAGGCGAACGAGACTCCATGCAAGGACGGGGAGAATCGCACGCAGTCCCGGGGCCGTGACAATGCCGCTAGTGCAGACACCCGATCCCCAGTGGCCAGAGCGACAAGGAAGAGTGGACGCCCGAGCAACGGAACCGGCGTAGCGGCCCTTGTATACGTGGGGGAAGCCAGAAGGACCAGAGCCCGCCCCAGATCCCACAGCGGAGGGACCTGGCGCGGAGGCGGTCGATCCCGGAAGGCAGCCGTCAGGAAGGAATCCAGCACCCGTGGCGGAACGACCAGCCCAGCGACGGACCCAAAGAACCCCCCGGACGGCAGACAAGTGGGTACGTATAGCGGCGACTGGAAAGCGACGCGGACGGAAGAGGTGAAACAAGGAGCGTAGGACGAGGGAAGGAGAGCCAACAGGCAGGCGAATGGCCTGTAGCCACCTAGTAAAAAACCTCCAGCGGGACCCGTAAGTCCCCCAAGGAGAAGACGGCCAGGAACGCTGCAGGAAGTCAGTCAGGGCCCGGCCGGGGACCGGGAGCCACCGTGCCTCATGAACAAGCACGATGCGAAGGCCAAAGAGGTCCGCAGGACCCCAACCTAGCCCAAGTGGAAGCCGGAGACAGGTAGAGGGACCGGACTCGGGCACCACCGCGGCAACCGGGCGGACCAAGTCCGTGCCGGCCACAGAGGCGCGAGGAGCCAGACGCAGCCGTGGTACAGCCGCAGCTTCGCGAGGACCGGGCACATCAACAGCGCGTCTGGTGGCGGAAAGATGGATATCGACCGCCACCTGTACCAGGCGACCATGAAAGCGTCCGGACCCCCCCGGAGCGCGAGGCCGGAGGGAGAGGTCCAGAGGCAACTGGCGCGGCACCCCCGATGCGAACAAGGCGACCTCCGGAACACCTCAGGAAGCCGCGAGGTCGGCGAACACAGTCCGTTTCAACGCCCATTCTACAAGAACGCCCTGCCCTCTCGACAGGGCGGCCGCCCAAAGGGTGGCAGGCCCGGGCAGGGAGGAGGCATGCAAGGAGAAGGGGTGTCGGTCCGCGAGGAAGAACAACTCCACCGAGACCCCCAATAGAGTCAACGACCTGGAGGACCACCGCATAAGGAAACAGGGGACAGCTTGTCTGAGTGTCCAACCCGAAGGCCACCGACTTACCCCGAAGGGCCAGCGCGTGGTCCCGCAGGAAGAACAAAGGAACCAACAATCCGAGGGCATAGACGGGTAAGAGGAGGGAGACCCACCCATCTGCCGGGAAGTGGACGTCCCAGGTCCGATTGGGAACCTCACCCAACCTCGCTCGACGTATCTGTGGTTACCCAGACCGTCGGCGGGGGGGGGCGGTCCAGGGCACAGCCGCAGAGAGCGAGCCCCAAGCAACCCAGCGACCGAAGCGTCGGCGAACGGTACGCGGGAGCGGCAGGAGCCGATCCATAGGGGCAACGGAAACACCGCGGTGCCTATGAGGAGGAGGCGGCGTAGCCAGAGGCTCCCTAAGGGAAGGGGCAGAGCGGCCCAATGCAGCGAACCCACGAACGAGTCCCAGAGCCACCCCGGGAGGGAGACCGAGTGCAACACGGCGAGGACCGTCCACCGAAGGTGCACCGCGGCCGGCAGACCCCGGGTCACCGTAGCGCCGGACAAAACCCATGCGAGACCGACCCATGGCACGACACGCGACGGGGTCAAGCGTGACTTGGGAACATCAAAGGGGAACCCTAACCGTGCGATGT
The DNA here is from genome assembly GCA_032716605.1 of Paralithodes platypus. Taxonomy (NCBI): domain Eukaryota; kingdom Metazoa; phylum Arthropoda; class Malacostraca; order Decapoda; family Lithodidae; genus Paralithodes; species Paralithodes platypus. The sequence continues at coordinate 12,330,644 of CM064496.1, read as the reverse complement.
TGCGAACGACTGTGAGGGCGTCGCCAATGCACAGGCCTAGGGCGTCGGAAATTACCAACCAAACGGCCAAGGAAAACAGGAGCTGGAGCCCGCTCCTGAGGAGAGGACCCAGAGCCTGCCCCACCAGTGCGGAGAAGATCTGCGGCGCGATGTGGAGACCGAAGGGAAGGCCGTCGAACAGGAACACACGATCGGAAGTCCGAACGGCCAAGAATCGCTGGAAGCGAGGATGGAGAGGAACGAGCCAAGACACATCCTGGAGGGCCAGCGACACTACCCACGACAGAGGGCACAGGGCCAGGCGTACCAGGGGTACCGGCAGCATCCGAAACCGTGTGTGCACGATGTGCCCGTTGAGGGCCGACAGATCCACCACCGGTCGCATCGCGTCGCAGGTCGGCGAAGGAACCAGAAAGACACGGGAGAGGAAAACCGGGTGACCGGCGGTCAACTCCCTCGACGCTACCCAGCTCGGGCATAGAAGTGAACACGTGGGCCACCTCTGAAGAGATGGGCCATTGTCGGTGACAAGAGCGGAGTGGGGGTCTGGACGTCCACCTCCAGGTGAGACCCCTCCGCGCAACCCGCCGCCCCCAACGTCCCTCGCGGCTACCGAGGGGCGCAAGGGCGAAAACAACCCGAGGGAGCACCCGAGAGGAGGGGAGCGACCCGGTACGCCCAGGCGAGAAGGAGAACAAGGAGGCCGACCCAGAGAACTACACATTGTGTTGACGTGGAGGTACCCCCGGTACGGGCCGTGCGGGCATGAGCGCCACGTTGACCTCCTCTACCCCCGCCCCCCCCCAACCTCGTCGAAAAGGGCGGGCCACCCCAACCCCAGGCCGGCGCGGGGCTGACCCCTTCGAAGGGCGGCCGGAAGTGGAAGGCCGGCCAGCCCCGACACAGAGGGGATGAAAGGGGCAAGAACAGAAGTGCGAGGCGGAACCGATGCACTGGCCAGCAACGTCCCAGTCCTGCGCCCGTGCAAGGCGGCAGCACTTGCAGCAGCACCCCGAAGAGGACCGGCAGAAGGACGGGACTGAGAAGACCCCGCGCGCGGCACAGGGCGTCGGTGCGTGACGTAAGCAGAGTCCGTAACGACACAGCGCGGCGTCGTGTGGCGGAAGCAGGGGCCGCCGACAGAGAAGCGTAGCATTCCCAAGCATCCTGCGTAAAAAACCCCGACGTATATAGCGCAGAGTACAACAAACCCTGACGAATAACCAAGGGGGCCGGCCGGAGAACGAAGACCGTACCGTCGTGCGGTGCCGAGTTGCCGCGCACAAAACCGCCTTCAGCTCGGGAACCAAAGACACCGCGAGCCGAAGGTGGACCCGCTGAACGCGGTCCAAACCCTCGCGAAGATCGCCTGGCGCAGACGCCTCGAAAAACCGCAGGTGGTGAACAGACGTCTGGAGGGAACCTAAAGACAAGACAATAAGTCCGTCACCCTCTGTCGCAAGGGAAAAACCTTGGCGACAGACGGCTGATCCGGGGGAGAGAAGAACGGGGTAGCAATAGAACAAAGTTCAAGAACGGGCGCGCACATCCCGGACCAGAACGCGCCGTCCAAGCCGCCGACAGACACAAGAGGAGGCAAAAGCAGGGACGACTCCGGGGGAGGGACGGAAGGAGAGCCGTCGACGGATCGGTGTGTGAAGTCGAAGGCCTCAGCAAACCAGGCCTCCAATGGGAGAGGGTGACCGAGCATGATGGCTAAGCCAGGCGTACCGGCGTCGCACAAACCTGTCCCATAGGAGGACAGACCCGTCAACACAGCCAGGGACTGAACAGCCGGAAGGATGTCAGGGCGGCTGAAGTCTGACCAGAGCGTAGGCCTGCAGAAGGGAGGGGGACCGTAGCAGGGGTAGGTAGGGTGAGGCGCGGAGGGTGAGTCACCGCCAAGAAGGACGAGAAGAGGGAGTCTTCCATCGACTCCAAGCGCCCGTCGAAGCGTGACACAACCCAGCCCTGCATAGCCGACAATCGATCCGAGAGAGGCTACCCCCCCCCCCTCCCCAGATTGGGCGGCCCGCAGGTGCGAGCGTGAGCGGGAGCGAGACCCACGACACGAACCAGCAGCGTCGCGGCCCAAGGAAGGCGAGCGACGACGGTTGTGTCGCCGTTGAGGGACTCGTCCCCGATCACGAACGGCCGAGGGGGAAACAGCACCATTCCCCTCTTCCAGCGACACATCAGCTCCTGAGAAAGGGGACCCCAAAACCTCGCGAAACCCCACCGAGGCAAGAGGAGGGGTACCCCCCTGGCGAGACGGTAAGTGAAGGTCAGGAAGAGAAGAATGAGGAGGAGCAGGACGACGGGAGTGGGAAGGCTGGCCGGGTGAAAGGAGGCCAGGAGCCGCGGGGGGAAACAGAGCAAGGATCCCCGGGGCTGAGATAACAGGGCGGCCCGACACCGAGGCGGAGGAGGGAGGGACCACCACCGTGGGACGAGACCGTGAAGGAAGAATAGGCACTGAAGCAGGTGAAGTAGGAGAAGCAACGACATCCAGGCGGACCCTCCTGGACAGTGTAGGAGGAGGGAGCAGAGGGCCAGCTACAGCATGAACAACCGCGCGCGGAGAGGACAACGTAAGAGGAAGTCGTCTGGGCTGGGGAAGCGGGCGGAAGGGAGTAGAGCCCCTATCCGTAGAGGCCAGGGGAGGGCGCACAGTGGCAGAGCCGCGAACCCCGGCCTCAGGGCGAGAACCATGACGAGGGCGATGGGCGTCGTCAAGGCGAGCGGGAGCGTGGACGGAGCCGGGGAACCCCCCGACGATGAGACGACCGGCTGCGGGACCCAGGGGAGAGGGCCCGAGCAGGGAGAGGGCCAGGTGAACGGCCTTCAGTCGGGTCAGGGAGACGCGGATCCGGTCGGCAACAAAGGCCGGGGAACGGTGGCCCACAGTCCTAATGTGGCGGGAGACCATCGTCCACACCGACGGAAGGGAAGCAGAGGCCACAGCCACCGCCGAGGAACCAGGGCCATGGAGCAGCACAACTACCAGGGCCAGACACGTGCCACACAGAGCAGGGAGGTAGGCCGTAGAGGACACACAGAGCGAGTGGCGCAAGCAGGACTTGTGCCTCTCCAAGCACGGGGAGCGACAACCAAGGCGAAAGCAAGGCAGCCTACCTGCACTAGAAGAACACACACCATAATCAGCACGTCGAAGGAGTAAGTGGAGAGAATGTCCAAGAAGAACCAGGGAAGGAGCATGGGGAAACAGGAACACACATGCAAACAGGTATCCGTACTCACCCTAAACTGGGAGCACAGAGGTAGGTGAGGAGGGCGGCCGAGGCGGAAGAGCACTAGCAGAACCTGCAAAGATGGAGAAAGTGTTAACCACCACTCAACATCTTTCATGCAGGGCCTATAACACCAGTAAAGTGCATACACCAATATAGTATCAGGCAACAAGATGACATAAAAAAAGTCAATAGTGAAAGCCAACTATTACCGCAAATTTGCGGGCCACCCGTATAACCGTATGCCATGCTGGCATAACCGTACCGACACCACCCTCCCGCAATTTTGCGGAACCCCCCCCCCACGATCTCCGCAAATTTGCGGGGAGCCGAAATGTCCCAGAGGACCGAATCAAGCCCCCGCAAATTTGCGGGACCGGCCGAGATGGTCCGGCGCCGAAAAAGCGAGAGGAGCGTCTAGGGAATACCAAAAGAGGCCCAGAAAAAAGCGTCATCTCCTTATGAACTCCAAGCGACGATGGCCATCAAGCTGAGCAGTGTCTTCCTTGATAATATCCTGACTCAACCGGTCAAGGGAGAGGCAAGGAAGACACACCAGGGGAGAGGAGGCACATCCCCCAGGAACCACCCAACCCACAGAGATAGAGCAAAGCCCATGAGGAGAAGTGGCAGGAAGGGTGGTTTGGCACAAACAGGGGCCCCCGTAGGGTACCCCAGGATTGGGCAAAAGGGTATGAAAGGATGGAGGTGAAAACAGTAAGGGAACACAAAAATCAGTAAATGAAACTGGCGAGAAAAAGGGTGGCCTAGCCGTGAGGAGAGAATGTGTCGGGGGCGAAAAACCCTGTGGTGTGAGGGAGGGGCCCCCGTGGGGTACCCCTGGATATCACGAACCACCAAGCGCCCAGGCCCTTGAGACACAGTGAAGGCTCGAAAGGGGGGACTCGGGAATAACGCTAATAATGCGGCCGACACAAACCCGACAAACAGCACCGCCACCACGAAATCTCAGATTGTGAACCAACTGTACACCTAGGCTATGAAAATATGAAAACTCATAGGGGCATAGCAATTACTGAATGAGAAACAAGCTAGGCTAAAATAAGCTAAAAGCTAAACTATGCCCAGACTAACAGGAAAAAAGAATATGAAAAGAGAAAGGAATGAAAAACACACACGAGGAACGCAAGGCGCCCCCGTACCTTCGGTAGCTATTTCCACACGCGTCTCCATTAAACACACTGAGGAGCCCATTTACGTGTGCCCTAGATCACGTAACATCTGTCTAACAAAAAAGAAGGCCAGATAAGCCGAAACGAACCTAAACAGGGTGAATTAAAGGAGCAGAACAAAAGCGACTGCATTCAATGGAGCGCGTGAAAAAATGATGACAAGAGAGGGTCGCTCATGCGCACGTTCGACAGGGATCTGCACATGACGGAACACGGGATGGGCCTTAAGCGGTAACTAAGGTAAACCCCTTTTTCTTCTCTTCTATGCTTTTTTCACCTTCGGTGGTAGTTTTGGTTAATGTACAACGTCTCCTAGAGCAAGATAAGGAGTAGACTCTAGACGTTTTCTTTTTAACCGCGGTTGGAATGACGACATAGCAGTCAAAATAGACAAGTCGTCATTGCAATTAGGTTAATAGCCTTGACGTTGGATTTGCCAAGACTACTAACAAATTGTGATAATAATGTATGTGGTATTTCATTAATATTTAAATGATGTGACACGTAGACCACTACTCATACAGTAGGCTACATGGGACTAGGCCTTGTGATATTTGGGTAACTCATAGTATCATGCACGCATGGATGTTAACCCTCCTGGCCCGGGCAGGCTCTCAAAATGACAGTGTGGGCTACCCGGGCGATCTGGCCGAAAAACGTCTAGGCCTAGGCTACCGTATTTTTGTTTAGTTTAACTGCTAGAAATTTCCCACGCATCTATAAATGTAGTGCGGTTTCCAATCTGTAGACTGGCATAGAGTTGAGCTCTCTATGTCAACTGGTTCAGTTGTGATGATGATTTCAGTGGAGAGCACTTGCAGGCGATGTTAGCAATATGACGATCTTTTCACTACTGAAACAACGACATACAGACATACAATAACAAACGAGTCTTCTCTTTCTTGTTTTCGGAGGTGCGGTGACGTAACGATCGGCTTTGTTTACATGCGTCGGACGCACAGCGTTCAGACCAAGCTGAATAGGCTTTCAAGCTTACAGATTTTAAAATGACAACCGGGCACCTGCCCTTAATTCGTGGTGTCATTTTAAAATGACAACCGGGCCAGGAGGGTTAAAGATAAACATATCAGAAAATGTGTGCGATAGGATTAAAATAGCTGAAATTGTATGTTGTGCGGTATTCGGTGATTGGGCTACTTTTGGGCGAGTTTGGAGATGTGATGTGCGCTGGCAACCTTGGAATACACACACACACACACACACACACACACACACACACACACACACACACGCACGCACGACACAATCTATAACTGAAAATGTTACCTTCATTAAGGCTATAATCCACATTTTATTAAGATTTCCATCTGTGGGAAACAAATATCTACCACCATTACTGCTAATGTGCACATAGATGCACAACTAATGTCAAATTTAACAAAGTAAGTCAAGTGGGGATGAGATGTTGACTGTCTGAGATGTTTCGTTTAATGACTATTATGGGTAGCGAACACTGGCATCAATTTATGATGCGCTTGCCTGTTCTGAAAGTAGTTTATAATTGTATAATCTAATATCCAGTAAAGTGGCTAATGACGATTATTTTATACGTTCATCTCGAGTTTTTATACATAGCATTTTAATTTTAGGACATGGATACCTATCTATTAAAATATTAACAGGACTACTTTTCGAATGACTGCCATGTGTTTTTGTGGGCCTAATCAAATATGTTTTATCAATCATAAATACTTTGTATATTGGACAATGTACTGAATAGAATGTTAGAGTAATATGTCTGTAACATTCATGACTATAGAAATTGAGTGATATTTTGATGACTGCGATTTAAAAATTTGAATTCACTCGATGGCAACAGATTTGGGTTCGGTGCGAACCTAAGGCGGGAAAAATAGCAGACAATTTTTTTTATTTCCCCCCATTGACCTACACATGGCAGATCCCTTTCACACCCAACCCATCTCGTTCTATCTAATTTCAAGTTGAAGCTCTATTGTTCTTGATCCCATTATAGCACTCGGTAGCCTATTCCACATATCTACAACTCTTTTACCAAGCGAATAGAGGCAGATCCCTTACACAGCCAATCTCTTTCTCTCGCTCTTTTGTTTGCACACCGGTACAAATGAGGCAGATCCTTTACACATGCAACCAAGATGAAAATGGGAATCTGCAGAGCCAAGTGGCCCACATAAGGCAGATCCCTTTCACACCCAACCCATCTCATAAACGTTACCTGTTATTTACACTACTTACTATACACCCATGTTATCATATACCTGCAACCAAAACACAATTGTAAGAAATAGGAACATAAGACAATGGGAGTCTGTAGAGAGCCAATTGGCCCACACAAGACAGATCCTCTTCACACCCAACCAATCTCATAAAAACTCTCTCATTTATCTGTCTTCCCTACATTTATGACATCCTAGTCTGTCTCTCTCACAAATGAAAATATAAGAAAACCGGAGTTTGCAGAGAGCCGATTGGCCCACACATGTCAGATCCCTTTCACACCCAACCCATCCCGCGCTCTCTCTCTCTCTCATATTTATCGCTATCTTCCTTATGTTTACGACATCCTATTCTCTCTTGCCATACTCTCTCTCTCCCTCACAAATGAGAACATAAACAAAATAAGGAAACGGGAGTCTGCAGAGAGCCAATTGACCTACACATGGCAGATCCCTTTCACACCCAACCCATCTCGTTCTATCTAATTTCAAGTTGAAGCTCTATTGTTCTTGATCCCATTATAGCACTCGGTAGCCTATTCCACATATCTACAACTTTGTTACTAAACAAATAGAGGCAGATCCCTTATACAGCCAATCTCTCCCTCTCTCGCTCATGTTTGTTTGCACAATCTGTTCCTTCTGTAGTTTCTCCATGCCCGATAAGTTAAATGATCTTTTCATATCTGTGACACAGCTTTTGTATCCAACACAATACCCTGCTTGCAAAACCGTTCGAACCCCGGACAACGTTGCTTGCAACTTTAATTATTATTATTATTATAATAAGGACTAGCACCAAGCCCATGAAAACTATGTGGCTCTAAAAACTAATGATTAGCCCTTTGAGTACCAGCGACGTGTTATATTTTATTCTAGCTATATTTAGGTGATATTATGCAGCTTAGGAGGGGTCTGTGGTAGTTTCAAAGAGTTGATTGAGATGATTTGAAGCCGTATTATTGCTAGAGGTCCTTCCTAAGCTGACAAAAATCGTCTATTAGTTGCCCGAATATGATGAAAAGGACGTCCGTGGTACTCAGTGGGTTAAATCGACAAAGGTAAGCTAGGCGAATTCAAGAAAGATACGAGGCTAAAGCAAAAACTTTAAATCAGAGGTAGAAGACGAGCACGAGACAGAAATTGCATAAGGAGGTCAAGAGAAAAAGTGGGGGGTGACAAACGAAAGAGCACAACCTAGCAGCAGTGCAGGATAGAGTAGGTGGTGGTGGATTACAAAGAAACTGCGTGGTTGGAGTTTTAATTATTATATGAAGAACAATTAATTTCTTTAAACTTTGGTAATGGCATAATAAATAATTTATCTCACCTACTCACCTCCGATTGTGATAGTAATATAACAAATGCTTATACATTAAATATTTAACTACGAAACAATAAACTACTTCACAAAGCCTCATAATGCCATAAGCCTTGATAAGATTAGGCAGAGCTGGTGTGTGTAGCATGATAAGCGTGCTATAGGTTGGACACTTGCTCTTGCTCTTGCTCTCTCTCTCTCTCTCTCTCTGTTTAAGGTAATTAGAGAAATACATTACGGTACATCATGCCATATATTGTAGATAAACGTAGACTTCAAAGGTTTGAGATATAGCTTCTAACAATCTAAGAAAGATGAATGAGGAGAGATAATGTGCATGTATAAAGTGATATATATATATATATATATATATATATATATATATATATATATATATACTATATATATATATATATATATATATATATATATATATATATATATATATATATACAGTATATATACATAAGTATATCTAGACTGATACATATAGCTTGTTATAATAACTTTAACAGATTATAGACAACAGGGAGAGAGGAAACCCAGCAAATGTGATAAGCCCCACAGAAGTATGTGTATAGCGAATGCGATAGGCCCCACGGAAGCAAGACCATGAAAAAACCATTCCAAAACTCCCCAGGGGCTCTAAAAACAAAGGAATATGTCATTAGGTGAGATAATTCCTCTCTAGTACTTCTTACCACTCATCCTCGTGTCTTAACCCCCCCCCCCCTTCCTCACCTTTTTCCCCCTTTAAAAGCCCTCCTCAATTATCGGCTATTTTTCTCATATTTCCCCTATTTATCGGTTATTTTTCGCGCGAATTTCTCTCACACAGTTTCGTAAACACAATTGAGTCACTTAGAGACCCAATGTAACTGTGAGATTTCTCCTCCAAGCCTCAGTGTATACCGCTAGAGCTTGGAGATGGAGGGTGTATGTCTTGTGTCTCGTGCTGTTCCCACTTCCTTTATCGCTCTTCAAGGCTCATATCGTGGATTCACGATAGTTAGTGGATAATATAACACGCTAGTTAGTGATAAACATACGTTTTCTATGTATCATACCCTATATACAGTATGTAACAGTACAGTATGTAAGTATGTAAGCTTGACAGTAAGTATGTAAGCTTAATAAGTTGAATAAGGCCTATTAAGCGAAAGTATAGTATTTACGAGTCTTTAGGAATGCATATATGATGATTATCATATAACCATGTCGTAATATTAAAAATGTGGTACGATATTTACCGCTAGACATTCCTACAGACTTAGCAGTATCCGCTGGATTAGTAGCACAGGTGATGATGTGTCTAGCGAGACGCCGCCTCGTCAGAGCACATTTAGACATCGTCCAAGCAACACCTCCACTCTTAAGTTCGCCGCGACCCTCGTTCTGGTTTCATCACGCTCTCATCATTATAACTTCATCCAACTGACTGACAACCGACAAGCTAAGCCATTATCATGATTTAATCTCTTTATTAGTATTTAACCTATTCCCTTTTTTGTTAAGGTGCACCCTCATGGTCCCTTCGATGTAAACAACCAATAGTGTTCGAGAAGTAGCAATTTGCCTACCATCCATCAATACTTCTACATTACCTAACTACAACCTTTCTATGGTAATTTAATAGTGAGTTACACTCCCGGTATTTGTATTCATTTACATTTTATATGAGCGGACCTTTTCAGTCTAGGTAGAGTAAACTCAACTTCTTTAAATCCGCCATAGTTCATAATTATGTTCAACATAGGCTATAAGTAAAATAAACGCACATGGAGAAGAAATAATGCTTTATATGGTAAATATAACGAGTTGAAGGTAATTAATTCGCATATGACTATGTTCGTCAACAGGCCATTCTAGCGCTTGCCAGGTTAACATTTAACTCCGTTCTCAAAAACAGGGTGAATGTTCATTTATGTGGTTATATGTGCTTCTGTGATTTTGTATCGTATTTAACAGTAGATCGTTAATAACAAAGCTTAACAACAAGGTCAGTATCCTAAAGATGATTCAAAAGGAGGAGTTGCTGCATTTCCGTTATTAATGTTGTCAGAATTGTTATATAGTATGAAAAAACACACATGGTATGGAATGCATACAAATCTATTTAACCCACTGGACCCCAGCGACACGCGTTATGAGTCGCCTATGTATGTAACGCACAGTCCCAGCGACACAACGGTTGTGTCCGCCTTAATTCTCTTGTCCTATGGCACCTAGAGGGTTCAGATTTGTATGAGAACTACTTTAGGATCCCATGGAACAATACCGATGGTTGGCAACCCTTCAAGTCCAACCGCGTGCATGTGGGAGCGTGCTGGATTGATTTTCCAGTATATAGCCTACCCATCACCCAATGTTAATTGTGACTTTCCCCGCCCCCCAGGACCGCCAAATGACCTAGGTTAGCTGATTTATGTTGTTTTTCCTTCACTACTAACCCATCCCATGTGTTTTCAGGAAAAAAAAATTGACAAGTGGCTGGTCCTGGAGTGTACTTTTTCATTAAATCGCTTGGGGTCTAGTGGGTTAATTTATGGGGCTTTCAATATATAGCACGTCACATAACAACATTTCTTAATTCAATATTACTTTAGGATACCAATTTTGACAAATATGCCATTAAATAATAAATGGTCCATTGATTTCTTAAAGTACCGGCGCCGTTCTTTAAACTTTATTCTGGCTACAATTAAACAATTTTATTATATTTGTAAAGGACCTCCAACAATTAACAGGCTTCTAACTATCTCAGTTGACCTTTTTTACTAGCACGTACAGATCCTTCTGAAACTGCACAAAATCGTATAAATTTAGCTAGAGTACAACTAAATAGACGTCGCCGGTGTAGAAGGGGTTAATATCTTTAGTAACAAACCGTCTTAAGGGAGCTCAGACGGTATTGTGCAGCATAATTTACTGGTTCGGCTCAATGGTTTAAGGTAGGGCTTTAGTTTACTCTCTAAACCTCTATCAAGCTTAAAAAAAACACCCACAAGACCCTCCTTCGATATAAATTTGTACATTTTTCGATAGAAAAATGTCCCGGCCGAAGGCTGATTCCTCTTCAAATACAGGCTTGCTATCGCTCGCCAGGAAAAAAATTGACACCTAAATGGCACGAAAGGTCTAAATATTGGCAAAGAAATGGGGCAAAAGGTCTGAAAATTGCCATACTAATGGAGCGAATGTCTTGAAATCTCGTAACTTATAGGGCTAAACATGAGGGAGGAGGAGGACTCGAAAAACCAACTGCCTCCCCTCAACAATTGCATTATTGGTTACTCTAGATTTACATATATCCTAGAAAGAACTTTTACCAAAAAAGAGGGTAATCTTAATCTTACTAAAAACTTGACTCACACAAAACCTGTAGAGCCATACAGTACTGAAATGAAAGTATGAACATTTTATAGTTATTTGATAATACAATTATGTCTAAAAAATGTGGTAGCATATTTTTTTACAAAATCAGGAACTGCACTGCAAATACAAATAGTGTAGTCACTGTAGTGTGTAAAATATAATCACGGTCGACCCAGTTCGCTATAACATTAAACTTGTAGACTAAAATATACACTGAATATAGCAAAGATAAATATCTAGATAAAGCTTGCTTAATTTACTGTTAAATATATATATATATATATATATATATATATATATATATACTGATTATACAACCGACAAATATTGTATGCTTATGATCCAAGAGAGAGAGAGAGAGCAAGAGCAAGTTGCCAGCATATAGCACATTTATCATGCTACAAACACCTCTACCTATTCTTATCAAGGTTTATGGTAATATGAGGCTCTGTGAGGATTTTTTTCATAGTTGAACATTTAACCTGGCAAGCACGATAATCCTCAGGGAAGTATCTGTATAGCCTACACGGTCTTTTTTTTATCATTCTTCAATATTCATATGTTCATCATTTAAGTAAAATATACACACATGGAGAAGAAATAATGATTTATATGGTAAATATAATTATTTCTGGCAGATTCGAAGGGCGTATACGCGATACTTTATATTACCTCAATTACGCGCTCCTCGTGTTAATGCATAAGAATTTGTTATATTACTATCATAATCGAAGGTGGGTAGGTGAGTTGTTAGACAAATTATTTTTATGCCATTACCAAAGTTTAAATAAATTAATTGTTCTTCATATAATAATTCACACTCCAACCACCAGTTTCTTTGTAATTATCCACCACCACCTACCTCTATCCTGCACTGCTGCAATATTTTGCAATCATGTATGTATGTACTGTATGTATTTACTCAGGCCCATTCCCCCCTTTTCCTATTTATATTTTTTTTCTGGGGATGGCCGACTCAAGGCAGAGCCCGAATAGGGACAACACAGCAGAAAACAATGAACACACACAAAAAAAAATATAGGTTTGATTCCCGAAGGGAAGTAGAGAAAACCTAATATTTAGTAGGGCCCCGTAATCATTGACGACTTCGCCTATTAGTATAATAGTCTCCATTCAACATCCCGTGCCAGCATTTTTAATATCCCGCGCGGAAGTTACCATGGAGTACCCGTCATAAGTGCACGCTTAATTCCCTTATGGGATCGTCATTTTGATCGGGTACCCTACAGAAAAAAAATCCGTAAAATATAAAAAAGAAAAAAGAATTTAATATCTGTTATCATATGACTTTCCATATGCGTGGATTTCTCATGTTTTGCTTCCCTGACACCAGGCCCTCTAGCGGCCATCTTCGCCCTTCACTGATATACCAAGATAAAACTATAGAAATCAACGAATGGGAAGTGGGATGGTTGGGAGGGACAGTGTCGTCAATGATTACGGGGCCCTACTAAATATTAGGTTTTCTCTACTTCCCTTTGGGAATCAAACCTATAATTTAATAGGGCCCCTTCATCATTGACGACTTCGCCTGATTACCAAGACTGGAGGCGGGACATTCGTGACAATATCCTAACCTCAGGGAAAAAGAATCTGTATAAAAAAAATTTTTTTTATTGTATGCAAACAATATATAAAAAATATAAAAAGATTTGCAAGCAGTGCGTGACATTAAGTAACTGCTTGCTCATGGTCAGATCTCTACTTTAGATCGTATGCATGATATATTGGGACACGCATGTGTTCCCTAGAACTACAACTTCTGTAGAAGTTTGTTCGTTCTATCTATCTATCTATCTATTGCCTGACGCCGCGATCCCCGAAGGGGTGGCCACGAACGAACCTCTGTCCCCAGTCAGTCGACGCCCCTCCCCCCAACCAGCACCGCCTTCGTTCATGTAGTTCCTCACTCCATCCTTCCACCTCATATTCGGTCTACCTCTCCCCCTCTGTCCCTCCACCTCACTCTCGTACACCCTCTTAGTCATTCTCTCGCTTTCCATACGTTCCATATGGCCGAACCATCTCAAGTTGTTCCTTTTCACACTTTCCAGCACATCTACCTCCACACCACACCTCCTTCTTACTTCCTCATTAGTCTGTCTATCCCTCCATGTAACTCCGCACGCACTCCTTAAGTAATTCATTTCCACTGCTCTCACTCTTGGTCTGAGTCTCTCAACCAACGTCCATGCTTCGCTTCCGTAAGTCAGTGTCGGGATTACCACACTGTCATGCAAGGACTTCTTCACTTCCATACTGACCACCCTATTTCTTGTTACTGCTTTTAGCGTTCCTACAACCCTCTTCCCCTGTTGTACCCTCTCCCGCACCTCTTCATCCATAGTCCCATCTTTACTCAACACACTGCCCAGATACTTAAAAGAGTTGACGATCTCCATAGCCTGACCGTTCAGCTTCACCTCACACTCTGTGACTTCACCCCTTTCGAAGACCATAACCTTGCTCTTCCCCGTATTTACCTTCAAATTCCGTTTTTCGCACACTGTTCCAAACTCATTTACCAGACCCTGCAACTCCCATTCATTATCACTCATCAGAACTGTATCATCCGCAAACAGCAGTATAGGTAGCTTCCACTCAATTCCCTCCCTTTTCAGCGATACACCAACATCCACTGCTCTTGATAGTATTTCTTTCATAACTCCATCCATATATACAGTAAACAACCACGGGGACATCACACACCCCTGTTTCAAACCAACATTCAGGTCAAAGAACTCGCTCTGCTCACTCTCCACACGTACTGCCGCCTTTGCACCCTCATACATGCTCTTCACTGCTTTCAGCAACTTGCCCTCTACTCCGTATATTCTAAGTACTTTCCACAAACCTTCTCTATCCACTCTGTCATAGGCCTTCTCCAAGTCCATAAAGGCAACATACACCTTTTGTTTGTTCGTTCTAATATTTAAATTATTTGTACAGTAAATATATTTGTACCATCTGAGAATATGTACATAGTTGCAACTATGCTAGATATCTTCTTATAATTAACATAAAATTAAATAAAGGACTGTAGAACCAGTCTTATCACAGCTCGTGATTCATCACAATCTCCAGGGGCACAGTGGGGTATGGACTATTCCGCACCCCCCCCCCCCTTTTTAAAAACAAAACTTACATAATAGAACATTACCTACTGTACCCGTTGTCGTAAAGCTACACAGGTACGCTTTGGTTTATCTAGAGCGACAGACAGGTAGCGTATAAGGAAAGTATGATTGGAAGTCCATAACTGAGTATTAGCAATGTCCTCTATCGAAAAACTTTGAAGAAACCTGAGAGAGACTGCCCATTTCCTGATGTCGTGAGCCCTGCCTATCACGCCGGGATTACTTTCCCTAATAACGTCAAGAGCAAGGAAGCTAACTTTCTTCTCGTAACACGCCTACCTGTCTGGTTTACCCATAATGCACCTGGTTGGCGAGGGTGCGCAACCCTCATAATCTTAGTGAGTGCTTGCACAGGACATAAGAGGTGATGAGTAAGGCCCCTCTTCAAAGCCGGGACGGAAAATTCAGAAAATACATGGTCAGAATGCTCGTTCTTAGCTATAAAAGCGGGGGACGGCGCAATTTGTACATGATCGTGCAATCTCCCAAACCTAAGGCAATTAGGTTCGTTGCTCATCGCCGCCAGCTCAGACACCCTGTTTCCTGTGGCCAGAGCCATGAGGAATTATAGGTTTGACTCCTGTAAGGAGATAAAGAAAACCTAATATTTAGTAGTGGCCCCGTAATCATTGACGAACATGCCTATTACATAAGGCATCCTCTTCAAACACTAATCCGCCGTAGTTTGAATCTACCGCGCAGAGCATTTAAAAACTGAGGAGCCTTCATCATGAGTGCACGCGACCTCACTCATGGCTTCAGTCATTATGAATTGGGTTCTCACTACGAAAAAACTTCGTAAAAAATAAAAACAAAAAGAAAATAAGAATAACTATCCAATAAGCTTTCCATCATATCGTGGATGTACTTGTGTGGATTTCTGACCAGACGCTGAATCAGGCGTCATTCCTCCTTCACTGACATATCAAGTAAACCAAAATCCTTAATACATCAACGAATGGGAAGGGGACGGTCGGGAGGGCCCCAGTCGTCAATGATTACGGGGCCACTACTAAATATTAGGTTTTCTTTATCTCCTTACAGGAGTCAAACCTATAATTTATTAGTGGCCCCTCCATCATTGACGAACATGCCTGATATCTAAGACTGGAGGGGGACATTCGTAATCATATCATAACTCTAGAAAAGCAGATAATAAAAACAACCACATAGTATTCTTACTTTTTGAAAAATTTATTTAATACGGCGTAGGCCGGAAATATACAAGAAAAAGGGGTTCAGGCAGGTGCGTGCTTCAAAGAAGCCTGCCCGACAAAAATAGGTAACCCTGAAGATTCTGAACACAGATCTGTAGTTACAAAAGGCACCCCACTCAACGAGTGGTGACAAAAATAATAAGTTATAAGTTTATATGTGCACATCATAAACCCCAAAATACATGTGGAGATCAATTGCTAATGAACTCCATTGAACTAATGTTACATTGCTTTCGCAGCTAAAACTACTATAACAACACCGTTGTTTTGTACTAAACTTTGTACTAGCACAAATTCTCGCAGAGAAATTTTCATATCACATTTTAACCTTAAATTGTATCACAGCTCTCATACTCCGGCGGGGTCTAGGGTGTCCTGTGTCAACTGACTGCACCCCCCCCCCCTTCCTTGAAAATAAACATAAGTGACTGCAGGGCCACCTAGACCCTCTGCCTTAAAGCTATACATGGTAAGGAAGGTTTGTCTAGAGCAACTGACAAGTATCTAGAGAGAAACGTATGATTAGACGCCCACAACTGTGTGGACGCAATATCTTCAACTGAAAAGTTTTTCAGGAAACGTAAAGAGGCCGCCCACTTGCGTAAATCGTGGGCCCTACCCACAACGCCGGGATTACTCTCTTTAATGACTTCTACCAGAAGAGAGGCTAATCGCCGTTTAAGTAAGCGTTTACCCGTACTCGCTACCCATAAAGCACCTTGGGGGTTATGAGGAGCTATTCTCAAATATTTGGTTAGAGCTTGCACTGGACATAAATTATGATGCACCTTTCCCCTTTTTAACGCCGGCACCGTGAACTCAGAAAACACGTGTGCACTATGCTCATTCTTGGCTACAAACGCCGGGGAGGGTGCAATGGAAATTGAATCATTAAGTCTACCAAACCTAAGACAATTAGGTGTGTTGCTCATCGCCGCCAGCTCAGACACTCTGTTTCCGGTGGCCAAAGCCAAAAGGAAAACTGCCTTCTTTAAGATTAAAGCAAAGTCTGCAGTATTTTGATACAGACGAGAATGAAGTAAAGACAAAGCTTTGTCCAGAGACCAAGTAGGCATGAGCTGACGGGGAGGTGGGCGGAGTTTAAAACACGCTCTCATAAATCCTGTTTCCTCCGCCACCGGTATGGATAGACCTGTAAGGTCGAAAAAGGGCACTCTAATCGCAGTTAAGTGATTCTTCAAAGTAACCACAGATAAACGTTTCTGCTCAAACAGATAGTTCAAGTAATTAAAAACCAATGCCACTGAGGGTACAGTTTGTTCCGTTCTAACAATCCAAGAAGTAAAAGCTTTCCAATGAGATTGATATTGTCGCTTAGTAGACTGAGTATATTGATTGAGCAATTTATTGGTCACATCCCTACCGTATGGTGCTAGCCACTTGGCCTCCTGAATGTCCATAATGCAAAAGTCAGCGAGGTCTCTAGGTTGCCAATCGTGTCTAAGTGGAAGTACCCGACCGGGAGCGATACCGGGTCCGGGCACCACATTATTAACTGCTGGTACCACACCTGCGCCAGCCACAGGGGCGCGATTAGCGAGACTAAGCCTCGATAAACTCGTAGTTTGTTCACTACGTGGCACATTAGTGACGCATCTGGCGGCGGAAACAGATAGATGGAGCTCCATCTGTTCCAGTCTGTCACTAGGGCGTCTGGCCCCCCTGCCGGCGTTATCGCCCGGCGGGTGAGGTATAGAGGGAGCTTGTGAGTCTCCTCGGACGCAAAAAGATCCACTTGTGGATGGGAGAGCTCCGCAATCATTAGGTCGAAAATGGGTTGCTTGAGCTCCCATTCTACTGTCGTGCTCTGTCTCCGGGACAGAGCGTCTGCCCAGACGTTCGCTACGCCTGGGAGATAAGATGCGTGAAGATAAATATCTAGACTGGTGGCTAGAACAAAAATCTCTTCCGACACGAGTAGCAACTTCCTTGACCTCGTTGACCCTTGTTTCTGAATACAGTGAACTGCATTCAGATTGTCCATTCTGAAGGCCACTGACTTGCCCCGTAACGCCGGGCCGTGAGCCTGAAGGAAATACAAGGGGACTAGTAACTCTTTGACATTTATGTGAGAGATTTCTAAGTGGGACCAAAGTCCCTGACCCTGGTGCCCCTGATTTGACTGAAATCCCCACCCTATGGTGCCTGACGCATCCGTGTCTACCCATACCGTTGGAGGAGGAGAGGTCCATGACATGATTGAGTGCAATGTTTCCCTCTTCGCCCAGACCGCTAGTAAGGTGTGGATTAATTTTGGTATGGGCCATAATTTTCCCGCCGGTAAGAGTGGGAAATATTTGTTGCCTTCCAATATTAATCGTTTTACTTTCAACCGGCCCAACTTGACAGTTAGCTGAATCCAGTTGAGAGAGCCGACCAGAGACTCCCAGACTCTTCGTGTCGTAGTCAGACTGTGAAGAAACCTGAACAGTTTCCTGCGAAACCTGTTGCGATTGTCCACACTCTGACTCAGAGTGAGAGCGGCGGTGTCCCAGACCAGCCCTATCCACTGAATTACTCTTGAGGTAACAAGGTTTGACTTTACCAGATTTACCTTGAAGCCTAGAGTTTTGACATGATTTAAAATGATATTGACATGTTTTATGCATAATTGTTGTGTCTCTGCCACCACCAGCCAGTCGTCTAGATACCACAACACTCTGATTCCCTGTTTTAACAACGGCATCAGGGCTTGCCGGACTAGTTTCGTGAATAATCGAGGTGCTAGGTTCAAACCGAACGGCATCCTCTGAAAAACAAAATTTTGGTGCCTGATCCTCAAGGCCAGAAACCTTTGAAATCTTTTGTTGACCGACACGTGCCAATAGGCGTCTGTCAGGTCTAGGGAACACATCCAGCCTCCCGGCGGAAGTGTTAGCCTGATTTGATGAACTGTTAACATTCTGAAAGACTCGTTGTAAATGTGAAGATTCAGATAAGACAGGTCTACGACCGGCCTCATCTGAACACTGTCCCGTTTGGGAACCAATAACTGTTTTGACGTGAATACAGGGTAATCTGGAGGGACCGGGATGATGACATTCTTGGCAATCATCTCCTGGACCAGCAACTCCACCTCTAATGAAACACAATTTGCCGTTGTCGGCTGACGTAAGCGAGGTCGCCGGAGCCACTGCCAAGTGATGCCTTTGCGTGCCACCATCCGTGCCCAGGTTTTTAACGGCCATGCTTGGTGACACGTTCGGAACGACCCAGTTAGCAGACAAGGGTTCGCCGGCTGTACTTCCCTCGGTTCCTCCGGCTCTAAGATAGGCACTGGGAGTGAGAAAGACTTTAGTTTTTTGATGGTGGGTTTGGTGGTGTTGGACGCTTCGCCGGCTGGCTGGTGTGGGCCGAAGACTGGCCCTGCCCCGCGTTATACTGGCCGCGTCCCCTCTGTCCTGAAAACCCTCTCTGTCTATGCCTGAACTGACCCAGGGGGGATTGGGAGGACTTAGGCGGAAGAAACGGCTTAGAACCCCCTGGCTGAGCTTTAGTAGGAGGCTTAGGTTTGGGGAAGTTAAATGCGGGTTTCTTAGCCTGTGCGGGACTGTGCTTCACGGCCTGTGCCATGTTAAACACTGTTCGCCATACATCAGGGGACATTAAAGAAGGTGTAAGTACTGGGGACATTACCACCTGGTTAGCAATGCGATCAGGCAGCTTGCGAACTAATGACATCCTAAGATCCTGTCGTGCTCGCACCGCCTCAAGTAAGGCTGTGCGTATGTCACCTAAGGATTGAATCGACGACTGAAGAATCAGACGCCGGGATAACTCAACTGATCTTCGAGCATCCGCGTCTGCGATTGCCTGAGTAGACCTGAGTAAAGACTTAGCCACCTGTTGAGAAACTATGTACTGTGAAAACAGGCGGAAAGCTTTTCCCCTTAGCCTAAATTCTCTGTCTAGGTGAGAAGGGGTAGGGGTAGTGAATGGTTCCTTTAGTTCACAAAGATTAATCTTAGGGGCAGCTAAAAAAGAAAATAAAGCTGACGGAACTCCGCCGGCAGAACCTACCGGCATGGAGAACCATGAATGTGTATCCTGAGGGATCTGGTGGGAAGATTTAGAAGTGAAAGTGGTTGCAAAGTTTTGAGCCTCTACCTCCCAATCCACCCAAGGTCCTGGTCCCAACTGTCCCACCTTCAACACTGGATTAGCTGTCTCGTCTGTGACGGTCTGTAAATCTAGTTCAGGAGTAAGAGCCGACAGAGCCTTAATATCATTAAACCCATCCAGCTTAGACCAGTCTGAAAAAAGTTTTGAAGCTGAGGCAGGGGGTAAAGCAGGCTTAGATGCATAAACAAAATAATCCTGATGATAATAACTAGGTATAGCCTTGATATTTACGTCCAAAACATTACCCAAGGCATCCAATGCCCTTAATTTCTTAGACTTATTTCCCTGGATAAACCACTCACGTGGTACCGGGAGTTCCCCTGACAAGGTAGGCTGGGCAAGCTCTGGCTTAGAGGGGTTCAAAGGGACCCATGACTCGTCTGGCCCATAAAGCAGGGGCATAGCTACCTTTCTAAGAGGCGCTTTGTCTAGAGGGGGTGGATTAACATCCGTAATGACCCTGACATTTGACGTAGTGAATGCCGCCGTAGCTGGCTTAGAGCTCCCTGCCGGTGACAGAGTAGGAGGGTTAGGAATCTTAGATAAATCGATTGACGTTATCAGAGGCCGTACCGCAGAACTTGTCAAGGGAGCCCCCAAGTCCATTGTGGGGTTTTCTCGTTGTTGATTAAAGAATTTTGATAGAGCATGAGTAAGTAACCCATCAATTTCTTGTGCTGTAACAAACTGGTTAGATGCAGAACTTTCAGGTGAATCAGTATTATCATGGGCGGCGTCCAGGCCTGAGCCTGACCTTTGTCCCTCCCTATCTGAAATTAATGACACTTCATCTTGTTCCTCCCGATCCTCCTGAGAAGACCCCGCCGAGGCAGGGGCACCTTGTTTCCAAGATAAATCAGGGATAGAGGATGGGGTCGCCGCGTCCCTGTGGACATCGGCTACTGTGTGACTCGTATGAGTCGGACGTGGATGGTCAGACCCTGGCTGAGCAAACCGCCAAACACCGAGGCTCTGGTCTACGCTCTCTTGAGAGTCTGAAACATTCTCAATTATTGAATTTCCTGAACTTTCCGTTTCTAGGGTTAAAATATCAATAGGTAAATCTTGTTTAGGGACAGGCGCTTCACTATACTCTGAGGCTGTAACAGAAACATTTTCAGGTGTAGAGGTACGATGAGATGCACTAGACTTAGTAGAATGTCGAGAGGACTTCTTATGGGAATCCTTTTTGGAGGATTTGTGGCTACGGTGTGACCGCGAACTAGACCTAGGTTTGGAAGAATCACCACCATGGCCACTGGGGGAAGCTTCAGTCTTACACTTCTTACTAGCCGGGGAAGAGGCCCGACTTGAAGACCGCTGTCTGAGGGGTGACCTTGACCTCGATCTCGCCTGCGACGAGGAGGTGGCTGCCGGGGGAGTAGGCTCTCTCGGGCGTTTAAACGTATCCACAGACGATACAGAACCCTGGCTAGTCTCTGTCGGCTTAAAACCCGTTACTCTAGAGGTACGTTTAGGGGGAGGGTGCTCTGACAGCAACTTATCCCAAAGTGGGACGTTGTCACATTGAAGTGACTTATGTGCGACAATGGTAGTATAGGCCGACATTTGTTGTCTGACCTCTCTCAACGCTACCGCCGCGGTCTTGTCATTGTCACACAGGACTTTATTGGCTAATTGGGAGCAAAATGAACAATTAAGTGTAACCCAGAGACCCCTTGAACGGTCTAGACATCTAACACACCTTATGCAAAGGGTATGCGCAAAAATTGGGATACCCGCGCAAGTAGGGGTAATGCACAGGGCAAAAACTGGGGCCACATTAGCCATGACAGGGACTGGTGTGAGGAAACTACCGCCGGGTCTGTATTGGTCCGCCGGAGCTCAGCTCTGGAAAAATAAAGACAAATTTCCAGGAATTAATGCTCATAAGGTTAACCCACGTGTTCGCATACAAGTGTTAATAACCCGCCGGGTAACGGGATGCAAAGACACAGCTAACACATCTCGCTACGCGGCTGGGTGTAAAGAGGCTAAACAAATCTTCTTAGCTAAAGAACATGAAGAATACCCTCTGATATAATGGTCCAGTATGGCACTTATAGTCTGTAGGAGGTGGTGACTGTCTCAAGATTCAATTTTGTAACAAAGCCCCCCTCATAAAGACGCCGGCCCTTGAAATATTTTAGTAGAATAGCCCAGGGCAGGAATATACGAGATCTGATTTTTTAACGAATTGTCCCAAACGATCGTCGTAAAAATAGAAGGCGGCGATACTGAAAGTATCACCCAATTAAGGTTAATCGAAATTGAATTTGTTTATAAATTCCTTAGTTCCTCCACTTAGGGGCACCCGCCGGGTGTGGGAATCGATTTGGTTAAACCTCACTGATCCTTCAATTGCCGTAAGAGTAAAGGCAGCGATACACAGAGTATCACTCAAATGGATTGGTTAACTATATGAGACCTAAGTCGTTTTATCCCACCCTGCTCAGGTGCACCCGCCGGGTGAGAAGTCTAAAAGTTAACCCCACAAGTTCCTGACCCCACTTCTTTGTAAAAGATCGCCGGGGAGGAACGCCTAAACAACAGCTAGGTTTTCCATGTGGTTGTCGTAAACCAGGTAGAAAAACCTATAAAAAACGAGTGTTCTCAAGAACGTCGTTTCTTTATATATATCTAAATATATATGTAAGGATGGGTACAGCCATCCCGCCGGGAATTTAAAGGAGGCCTGAAACCAGGCACCCACAGAGACGCAGTCCTGGAGAGCCACAGACACCTCCCCACGCCGGGGAACCAGCCAGAGTTAAAAACCACGTGTGGCCCAACACTGCTCATCGGTCAGGATTTTTCATGGTGAAACCGAGAAAAAACCCGCCGGAAGGCAAACCCCACCCTGAACAGACACCATCTGAACCATACGACACGAGGAGAGACACGCACGACTAACCAAGGTCACAACATAATCCGTGGAATTAGCCAATACACAACTAAACCAGGAAACAAATATAGTCCGAGGAATTAGCCAATACACAACTAAAACCCGGATACACATGACACAGTAGGGCATATTTATAAAGTAAATAATAACACTAGACATGTGGCAAAGCTACGAGCGGCTGGCTAGGCCTAGGTAGACGGCATGAAAATAGTTGAAATATAAACACACACTGGAATATCACAACAGGAACCGCCGCCAACACACCACCGAAGCGATAACTTCCCACCCCGGGAAGCCTGACACGGACCCAGAAAAAACTTCACTAAGTGAAGAAAAATACGCTGGGAATGTCAGCAAACACACAGCTTACCTCATCAGAAGGATAAAAGGCAGAAATAATTAACGCGTAATGAAAGCCGCCTGCATCACCAACTAACACAACTGTGAAAAGTTCACGTGTCCACAACAGGACCACGAGGGTACATCCGAAATAGATGCCCCATACATACGACCCAAAATACACTGCACTGCGGGCAACCAGCCCAGGACACTCCTGCTACGCCTATCCTAACCTTACTCGATACATCCTAGAGTAAACAAATGAGAAAAAACTCACTAGGGACGCAACGAATGCGGAACCAGCGGAGCCTGAAAGGTACGTCCGGGCAGGCTGAGCGCAGAGCAAAGAAGGAGGAATGACGCCTGATTCAGCGTCTGGTCAGAAATCCACACAAGTACATCCACGATATGATGGAAAGCTTATTGGATAGTTATTCTTATTTTCTTTTTGTTTTTATTTTTTACGAAGTTTTTTCGTAGTGAGAACCCAATTCATAATGACTGAAGCCATGAGTGAGGTCGCGTGCGCTCATGATGAAGGCTCCTCAGTTTTTAAATGCTCTGCGCGGTAGATTCAAACTACGGCGGATTAGTGTTTGAAGAGGATGCCTTATGTAATAGGCATGTTCGTCAATGATGGAGGGGCCACTAATAAATACAGCCTTTTTCAAAAGTGAATCAAAATCCGGCGCATTATTATATTTGCGCGATTGAAGTACTGATAAGGCTTTGTCAAGTGACCAAGGAGGCATGAGCTGACGGGGTGGTGGGCGAAGCTTGAAACACGCCCTCATAAACCCTTTCTCCTCCGCCTGCGGTATTGAAAGGCCAGTGAGATAAAACAAGGGAGTTCAAATGGCATATAAATTATTTTTTAAAGTAGTCACTGAAAATCGTGACTACGATTTAGGTAGTCTAAATATTTGAAAATTAAAACTTCTGAGGCAGTCATTTGCCCTGACTCTACAATCCAGGTTGTGAAGGTTTTCCAATGGGATTGATATTGTCTCCTGGTAGACATAGTGTATTGATTCATCAGTTTAGTAGTGACACTTTCCCCAAATTAAGCTAACCATTTGGCATTGTAAATGTCCACAAGGCAAAACTGAGCGAGGTCCGAAGGTTGCCAATTGTTTCCAAGTGGAAAGCGGAGACCGGGAGGGACACCGGGTTGCCGCACCACTGTTGCAATTGATGGTACCATACCTGGGCTGGCCAAAGAGGCGCGATCATCGAGACTAGGCCCCGGTAACCCCTCAGCTTGTGAATTACTTTGCACATTAGCACAGAATCTGGTGGAGGAAAAAGATAGATTGACGTCCACCTGGTCCAATCCACCAACAATGCATCGGGTCCCCCCGCCGGGGTTATATCCTGACGAGTGAGGAAGAGAGGGAGTCTGTAATTCACTTGTTTGTTCGTCAAGGGGAATCCACACAATGCGAGCTAAGCTCATTATTATCGCGCCTCCTTAACTGGGAATGTATTGCGTGACATGCATGTTAAGTGTTTATGTATCGTTGGAATGGCTGTGGATGTGTGTGTAGTCTGTATTTTTAGCCAATTGGCGACATCTGGAAACGAAGGCTTAGGGTTAATCTGTACGGTACCATTCTCACTACGGTACCAGTCTCACCCGAAGGCTTAGGTTGACCAGTACGATACCCATCTCACCTTGTAACCGATCACCAACCCCAGATGGGATGTCACAACTTCGTCCACTTATTCCAGGTTCCTATTTATACTGCTAGGTGAACAGAGGCTACACCGTTAGGAGACTTGCCCAAATGTCTCTTCCCCGCCCGGGTCTCGAACCCGGGACCTTCTGGTTGTGAGCCAGACGCGCTAGCTGTTACGCCACGGGGATGTGTGGTTCTCTTTGGATGCAAACAGGTCCACTTGTGGACGGTAAGGTTTTGCAATCATATTGTCGAAGATGGCCAGTTTGATCGTCCATTCTACTAGAGTGCTCCGCCGGCAAGAGAGAGCGTCTGCCCAGACATTCGCCACGCCGGAGAGATATGTTGCATGCAGGATATTGCCCAGCGATTCGGCCAGGGCAAAAATCTGTTCGGAAACCTTCAGCAACTCTCGAGACCTCACTGAGCCCTGTTTAATTTTAATACAGTAAACTGCAGTTTGGTTGTCCATGCGGAACGCTATTGATTTGTTTGTCAAAGTCATGCTGTGATTTTGGAGAAAAAAAGAGAGGAACTAAAAGCTCTTGTTTGTTGATATGCCAGTGAGTGTCGTCTGACCAGGTGCCCAGCCCTTGATGGCCCTGGTTTGACTGATAGCCCCAACCTAGTGCCCCTGAGGCGTCTGTGTCTACCCATACCGTAGGAGGGGGAGAAACCCATGTCGTTATTGAGTGGAGGACTTCCCGCTTGGCCCAGACCGACAGTAAGCTGTGGATTAATGGAGGAATTGGCCATAATTTCTTCTCCGGCGAGAGAGGAAAAACTTTGTTGCCTTCCAGGATTAATCGTTTGACTTTCAGCCGGCCCAACTTCACAGTTAATTGTATCCAGTTGAGAGAGCCGATCAGGGAATCCCACGTCTTCCTGGTCGTATCCAGACTGTGGAGAAAACGGAACAGTTTCTTGCGAAATCTGTTGCGGTTGTCCACACTCTAAGTAAGAGTCAGATTGGCGGTATCCCAGACCAGCCCTATCCACTGAATAGTCCTTGTGGGGACAAGGAGAGACTTCGCCAAGTTCACCTTGAACCCAAGGGTTTGCACATGAGCTAACACTTGGTTTACATGATCGTGACATAATTCCTTTGAGTTCGCCACTACTAGCCAGTCGTCCAGATACCAAAACACCTGTATGCCCTGGACTAACAAAGGCAAAAGGGCTTGCCGGACTAATTTTGTGAAAATTCTTGGTGCCAGGTTCAAACCGAAAGGCATTCTTTGGAAGACATAAGTCTCTTGCCTGACCCTCAGAGTGAGGAATTTTTGGAACCTCTTGTTTATAGGGACATGCCAATAGGCATCTTTGAGATCGATTGAGCACATCCAACCTTGCGGCGGAAGTGAGAGTCTGAGTTGCTGTACTGTAAGCATCCTGAAGGGTGAATTCTCTATAAAGGTGTTCAGGTGCGAGAGATCGAGAACTGGTCGCATCTGCACGCTGTCCCTTTTTGGCACTAAAAAGAGCCGTGAGGTGAACACTAGGTGATTGGAATTGACTGGGATAAGGACATGTTTGGAAATCATTTCTTGGACTAGAGCCTCCTCCTCCTGAGACACACTGTTGTATTCCAGCAGCTGACGCAGTCGAGGCCGCCGGAGCCACCGCCAGGTGATTCCTTTGCTCACTACTTTCCTGGACCAAGTTTTCTTGGGCCAGGCCGAGCGGAATGAACGGAACGAACCCAGGTGCAAACTGGGCCTGTCCTCCAAGGCAACTCTCAAATCCTGCGCCCTTAACCCGTTGAGCCCCGGCTAGTTATAATATTTTGTTCACCCCAGTCCCAAGCCATTTTCACTTATTTTTTTTGTTTGCTAAAATGGAAGACAAGGATGAGAAATGAAAAAAAAACAAAAAAAAATCACCTCTGACATTTTTTTTTTTTTGGGGGGGGGGGGCCGGTGGGGGTTGGGGGGGGGGGGGGGGAGCTTCAAAAAAATTTGTTGAGCCAAAATGGAAGAGAATGGTGAGAAATGAACACACAAATAAAAAAACTCATTTCGGTCATTTGGGGGGCGGGGGGGGGGGGGTTTCAATAGTTCGTCTCCCCCGCATGACCACCCGCCCGGGAGCACTAGGGTAAAAACTGAGTATGGCATTGTACGGCATACATCCTAAGGAGTATCTCACATAAATCTCAAGCCTCTAGCTCCCATACGACCGGAGTAATGAAGGTTCAAAGTGGCGGTAAACTAGGGGTGTAAACTATCCCCACTAAGCCCACCACCACCAGCCGCGCGGCTGTCTCGGCCCGCTCACACCTACTGGCCCGGCTCCCCCACACACTACGGTACCGCCCCCTCCTATTCTCCCGCCATTTCCTACCTTACGAGCCACGTAAGTGTTTTTTATATGTCGGACGCACGTGATGCGTCGCTGGGAGTTGGTGATCAAAGACTGCCGACGCAACACGTGCAACGCTGGGTCTCAACGGGTTAAGCATGGTACTGGGAGACTGAGAGTATGGGTGGCTAGTTTTTTGGAGGGGGAGGTGGTTTGGTATCTGGTGGCTGGCGAGTTTTGGTGGACAACTGCCCCTGATTACCCTTTTGTGGGGCTTTACCTTTGTACCCAGAGTATTTACCTTGTTTGGACTTGTGCAGATTACCTCCCTGCTGAGGAGGGGGTCTGGGGTCCCTTGGTGACTATTTGGCCTGTGGCTGGTAAGGCTTGCTACCGCCTTTTGATTTATGAAAGGGCTTCTTCGCAGGGTCCTTCCAAAGTTGGGAGGTAACCTGCTTCCAAGCATTAACCATATTAAACACTAGACTCCAGGTTTCTGAGTTAAGTAGGGCGGCAGTAAGGACCGGCGAGAGAGTTACCCGGCGACCTATGTCCGCCGGCAACTTCCTGACCAGATGGACTCTCAGATCTTGGCGGGCTCGAACTGCTTCCATGATTGCAATTCTAATGTCTCCTAAAGACTGAATGGAATTTTGTAGTAAAAGTTTCCTAGACAACTCAGTAGCTTTCCTAATTTGGGGGTCAGCTCTGGCTGAAATAGTACGTAACAGAGAGGCAGCGATCTGGCGACTAACCAAGTACTGAGAGAACATCCGGTAGGCCTTATATCTTAACTTGAAATCCCGCTCGAGGTGAGCAGCCGGGGGAGTAGAGAAAGGTTCATCTAGGGAGTGCAAGGATACTTTGGACGCCGCCAGAAAGGTAAGTAAATCTGAAGACACTCCTTCTGCTTTGGCTACTGGCAAAGAAAAGTAAACATGATTTTCTTGGGGAACCTGATGTGAAGACTTAGAAGTAATTGTGGCAGCAAAAACCTGAGCCTCTATCTCCCAATCTACCTAGGGGCCTAGCCCAACCTGCCCCATCTGCAGGACTGGTGTATGCGTATGGTCTAAGACCGGAATTGTAGCCAATTCCGGCGTGAGAGCATTTAAAGCTTTGACATCGTTAACGCCATCAGCTTTTGACCAGTCTGCAAACAGCCGTGCAGAAGCGGAGGGAGGGACTGCCGGGGCAGCTGTGTACAGAAAGTAATCTGGATTGTAAGAACTTGGAATAGCTTTAAGTGACACATCTAGAACTCTTTTTGCCTCATCTTTTGCCCGAAACTTTCGACTCCTGTTAACTTCAATCTGCCATCCGCCGGGGACCGGAAGTTCCCCTGAAACGGTGGGTTGAGCTAGTTGTGGGTTCTGAAGGATCGCTGGGATCCACGAACAATCAGGAACATAGAGGAGGGGCATGGGGCCCTTCCTCAATGGTGTCTTATCTAAAGGAGGGGGAGTGACATCAGAGATAACCCTTAGGCTGGTGGTAGTAAGCATAGCCGGCACTGTAGTGCCTGGAGCCGCAGCCACCGCCGGGGTCGGACATGATGGAAGAAAACCTGGGGGTCTAGGGGCCTTACTACAGAAGGACTAGGGGCCACTACAGGTTGACAAGCCGAGGGGTCAGAGGAGGCAGGGAGTTGATAATGTTGCATAACCTTATGCAATAAATCACTTATTTGATCTGAAGTGATACACTTACTGTGAGAGCCCCTGGATGATTGGGAGCTTGCTTCAGAGTCCTCACCTGTGATAGACTGGGGGGTCGGGGAGAACAGTACTTCCTCGGGCTCCCTACTCGACTCAGAATTCTGCTGTTGTACCTCTAATTCATGATCCGCCGGGGGCCACATTAAATCTGGAACCGAAGATGGTAACATGTCTATGTTACTGTCATCAGCTCTTACCTGATTTACATTAAAAAGAGATTGAGATGGCTCAGACTGATGCCAGTAGCCCCCTGCCACAAAGGGCTGGGAGTCTGGTATTACCTGAGGGTTATCATCTACGTGTGACCCTGACGGATATCCCTTGTACTGTTCGGTCAGGACTCTCCTAGGGCCTGTTAATCGAACACTACGGGGTACAAAATTCAATTTTGGCATGGCAAAGGTAACATTGGTAGGCACACTTAAAGATTGATCATGACTAGGTGTGGATTCCAGTCCGTCTGCCCCTAGTTCCGAGTCGCCAGAGTCGTGCCTAGGCGTGTCCGGGGTCGAGGGTGGTGGCTGAGGGGTGTCCCTCCGGTTGCCACTGCTTGCCTAACTCGTCGCTCCCCCAGAGTCCTCTCTCCGGCGTTTGAGAGACTGGGAAGACTCGGAGGAAGAGTGTCTTGACTGTTTGTGGGGGGATCTATACCTTGACCTTGACTTCCGCTGAGGAGAGGATGATCTTCTTCTCTTAGTACGGACAGAGGGGGGCACCTCGGTGACCTCAGTCTCAGTGCCACTGCTACTACTCACTACCTCTTTGCTGAGGGCTTTCGACTTGACTTTAGGTCTGACAGATTTAGAGGAACCGGGTTTAACAAGTGGTGACTTTATAATTAGTTGGTCCCATAGGGCCTCATCATCACAGTGAAGCGCCTTATGGGCCGTGTCTTTGGCATAAGAATTAAACGTAGATTTTATTTCTTGAAGTGCCGCTAAACACAATAAGTCTTTCTTAGTAACTAACGCGGTTTTCAAATCAGAGCAAATTGAACAGCGTTTAGATAACCACAAGCCTCTACAGCGATCTAGGCATTTCACGCATTTAATGCATAGTTTGTGAGCGAAAATAGGCAACAAAGAGCAGGTAGGAGTAACGCATAGTTCAAACTACGGCATGGTGCCAAAAAAGGCCCCCCCCCCCACCCCCCCAAACTCCGCCGGAGTAGCTGTCACACAGGAGCCTGGAAATTAAAAAATCCAGGAATCAATGCTCATAAGGATAACCTGCGAGGTGTTACACATCCTATTGCAAGTCCGCCGGAAAATTAGCTATAGTGCACACTACTCTAACCATCCGCTGGACTCGTTTAAGTTGACTTTAACTACTTGTGACAAATGTCACAGGCCCCTTGACCATTAGTGTCTGATTATCTATGAACAGTTTGCAAAACCAATCTTTTCACTCTTGTACACTCGACTTGTGGCGCCGCAGGGCGAGGAAGTCGAGTCGTGTAGCCGGGTCAGTCAGGGTGAGTTAGCAGCTCCCTTAGGAATGCAGTTCCGCCGGAAGACTGTGGTTCAGCCAAACCACGCCGGGATCTTTGATTGTTCCTACCCGTTTTGAAGACGGATAACCTGAGCCCACAGCATGAAGCCGCCGGGGGAAAAAAAAAAATAAGGAGAGGGAGACAAGGCACAGCTCCACTCACCAAAGTCCCACAAATCACACATAATAAATATATATAGGGACGTCTCCCCTACCCCCAAAACATGCAAACACACATCTTCAATCACTAGGGGTATACATAGGCATATAATAATACAGAAAATTTAGCATCCAAAATTACCTGAAGCCTATGCCGAAGACCCCTAACTAGGCTGGCTACGAGGTCCGAAGAACATCACAGGTAGACGACGCTCCGAAGCCCCCAGCAGCGCATCGACGAGGGGAGGCCCACCCAAGGGGCCTACAAGCAAAACACGAACCCTGGAAGGTGGAGCACCACGTGCAGACACCCTTAAACCAGAGCATTTGCTGATTCTTGAATCGAAGGGCATGTACTTTCCTCAATACTGACAGTCTGTATCATGCCTTGTAGAATGGTAGCCTCCTAGCTAAAGTAACACAAACGCTAAAGGCGTAACCCAACAATAATAAAAACACACGCGGTACGACGATCCTGGGACCCGTAGACGCCTGTTACAAAAGTACCCTAAATTACACATACTTCCTGCGGACATACCAATCTGGCAGCCGTGCTAGCTAATCTAAACCTTGTTACTACAACACAGATATATACAAATGAGTAAGGACTCACTAGAAGCTCTGGAACGTCGAATGAAGCGGAGCTCGGCGAAAGCCTTGTTGTTGTTGTTGTTGTTCCCCAAGCTGCCTGGCCGAACAGCCCCAAGGCCCCGAGCAATTCCAAGGCCATAACCGAGCGCCCCCACAGAACCCTCCCCGCCGACCACAATAAAGCCTGGGTGACCGAAGCCACTCCATGGCAGGGAGCTGAGGAGGGTGCGGAAACGCCCGGGAAACCAAAGCCCCACCCAGGGCCCTGTGCCCCTCAGCAATTATGAAGATAAAGCTGAGGGGCAAGGGAAAAATGTGACGCTTTGGCTTCCAATCTTGGTAGATTGGGAGGTCAATCCACAGAAGAGACGCCGTCACTTGAGTTCCAGAAAACACACAAGCTAAAGGAACAGTCAGAGTAAGCTATGGGTATGGCAGAGATCGCTCAGTTCTCACTCTGAAAGACCAGCCCATCACCACATGACTAGAACCCAATCCTCTCAGCAACAGCTAGGAAAGGCCCTAGAAAGCCGCCTTTGGCGGGGGGATAGCTCCTCTATTTCAACCCCTTTCGGGGTTGGGCACCCGCCGTTGACAGGATGGCCGCGGAAGTTGGAAGGGCGAAGATGGCCGCTAGAGGGCCTGGTGTCAGGGAAGCAAAACATGAGAAATCCACGCATATGGCAAGTCATATGATAACAGATATTAAGTTATTTTTATTTTTTTATATTTTACGGAGTTTTTTTTCTGTAGGGTACCCGATCAAAATTACGCTCCCATAAGGGAATCAAGAGTGCACTTATGACGAGTACTCCATGGTAACTTCCGCGCGGGATATTCAAAATGCTGGCGCGGAATGTTGAATGGAGACTATTATACTAATAGGCGAAGTCGTCAATGATGAAGGGGCCCTATTAAATACAAATTCACACACATCTAGTTCACCCAGAAGACCAAGAGACCAGGGTCACCAAGGTCCCTCCAGCACTCCCCCCGGACCCCGACCACCCGGAGAGGTTCCGGTCTCAGCAGGTAGACATGCAGCGAAGCCGAAACCAAAAGCCCGCCAACCACACTTCCAGGCGCATCCTTCATATATACCGGCTCCCCGGGCCAGGCGCCTGATGGACTATTATCTAGTCCAACTTGCGCCCGACCCCTCTCCCAAATGACCACGTGTTCTCTCATCTATTCAAAGGCTTCTCCATTCATTCCTGTTTATTACCACTTCCCTTGCCTGATCTATAGGCATTCCTCTATCATCCAAAGCTTGTCTTAAACAGTCTCTCCATCTCAATGGGGGTCTTCCTGCCCCTCTATCTCTCCTTCTATCTGACTCACATAATTATTCTCTTTGTAAGCCTTTCATCTTCCATTTGTCAAAGATGACCATACCAGCTCAGCACCCTTCTGTCCACTCTGGCCGACAAATGTTCCTGCTGCCCCACTCTCCTACGTATCTCACATAATGTTCAAAACACAAAATTAATTATGTTTTCACAGTAAAGTATTTAGCCACCCACTTCCCTCCACCCCCACCTGCTCCCACCTCGCCGCTGGTTCCCCCTCCCACTCGTGTATCCTCCTCCCTCCACCCCATACCTTCACCTCCTACCCCCACAAAATCACTGTTACCAGATAATATATGGGCACTAATTGTGTTTCCCTCTTTTGAGCGTCTTGGGCAGGCCAAAGCTGTCTCTATTTCATCTGTCCACAACTGTACATGCTTCGATAAATATCCAGTATTCGAGAATGGATAATATGTCGCATGCTTGTGCATAAACCTTTAACTGTCTTGATAGCGTAATGGTTAGTGCGCAGAATTTTGGTGTGAGTATCCTAAGTTCGAATCCAAAGAGTACCACATGTATACATTAGTTTCATTTATTTCATTAATTAGGTTTATTAGTAAGTTAATTGGTGGGTAATTGATAATATGAATGTATTCAGGTTCAGGATTAATTCCCAACGAGGCCTTCCCTTGTGGTTAAGTGCCCCATCCATTACTCCTTCCATTTGTGTAATCATTAGGCTATCATAGTGCAGTTGGGTATATATACATGCTTAGATTAATATCCAGTATTCGAGAAAGGATAATATGTCGTATGCTTGTGCATAAACTTTTAACTGTCTGGATAGCATAATGGTTAGTGCGCAGAATTTCAGTGAGTATCCTAGGTTCAAATCCATGGAGTACCACATATATTCATTAGTTTCATTGATTTCATTGACTAGGTTTATATGTAAGTTAATTGGTGGGTTGGTGATAATATGAATATAGACCTGCCTGCTATAGCAAGGAGGTGCACACTGGTTGTGTAAACCAAGTGGTGGGAATGAGACCCATCTTTGGATGTAACAATTAGGCGAGCTTGGCTCAACCCATGGAACTGGTACCTGAAGGGTGTCAAAACCCTATAGCAAGCACAGACCACAAACTGTTCTACCTTCACGAGTAGTTCCTGTGGTTTGGAACCTGGGGTGGTGTTAAGGAGAGCTACCAGTACACTGGTCAGTGCATTTCTCCTTAAGATTGCTCCGGCATGTTTGGAACCTAGAATGGTGTTAACCTAAGAAGTGCGCATGGGGGTAATTAGACACCTCTGCCTGTGCTGACGTATTTGAGCTGTTTCCATCACTAAAATATTAATTTTACCATATATAGCATTAATACTTATCCATACGCGCCTATTATGGGTTGATTATAAAGGTATTAACCTGAAACAACAATAAAACAAGTGAAAACAGCGTTTGGATGGTCAAAATCGGAGATACAGGCCGCGAGTTATATAATGTATGGGTGAGGCAACCTGCTTTCCCGCCAATTTCCCCCAAGGCCACTGAGACACAGTCGATCGATACTCTCTCTCTCTCTTGCACTCGCTTGCTAACAGTGATGACAACGCCCTGCTACCAACTCGCTAATGTTAGCACGAAAATATACCTCAGAATAAGGGAATAACAGGGAAAATAGGTGATAACTGAAGGAGGGGAGGAAAGTGGGGAAGGAGGGGAGGTAGAGGAGTGATATTTTGCATGGCCCAGGGGCAAAATGTGTTTTTTTTTTTTTTTTTTTTCGATGTTTAACCCGGGAGCTGCGGGGAGACTCTTAAGAGTTCCCCCGGCGCACTGCGGGGAGACTCTTAAGAGTCAGAGAAAAAAAAAATCAACTTTTGACATCGAAAAAAAAATATTTTCTTATTTTTTTTTTTTTTTTTTTTTTTTTTTTTTTTTGGCCCCTGGGCCATGCAAAATCTCAGTCCTCTACCTCCCCTCCTTCCCCACTTTCCTCCTCTCCTTCAGTTATCACCTATTTTCCCTGTTATTCCCTTATTCTCTGAGGTATATTTTCGTGCTAACATTAGAAATCCGATTGGAGGGTGTGGTCATCACTGATAGCAAGCGAGTGCAAGAAAGAGAGAGAGAGAGAGTATCGATCGACTGTGTCTCAGTGGCCTTGGGGGAAATTGGCGGGAAAGCAGATTGCCTCACCCATACATTATACAACTCGCGGGCTATATCTCCGATTTTGACCATCCAAACGCTGTTTTCACTCGTTTTATTGTTGTTTCAGGTTAATACCTTTATAATCAACCCATAATAGGTGCATATGGATAAGTATTAATGCTATTAATGGCACAATGAATATTTTAGTGACGGAAACACCTCAAATACGTCAGCACAGGGGGACGTTTCCAATTACCCCCATGCGCACTTCAGAGGTTAAAGTTGATTTTTTTTTCTCTGACTCTTAAGAGTCTTCCCGCAGTCCGCCGGGGGAACTCTTAAGAGTCTTCCCGAAGTTCCCGGGTTAAGGAGACCTGTCAGTACACTGGTCAGTGCATTTCTCCTTAAGATTGCTCCGGCATGTTTGGAACCTTGAATGGTGTTAAGGAGACCTGTCAGTACACTGGTCAGTGTATTTCTCCTTAAGATTGCTCCGGCATGTTTGGAACCTAGGATGGTGTTAAGGAGAACTGTCAGTACACTGGTCAGTGCACTTCTCCTCAAGATTGCTCCGGCATAAACTTTGAGAATTCAAGCTCCCAACAGTGTGTTGAGACCAGCCGGAAGACGTCAACAGAGGACCACTACCAAACCTGCCGTTGAGCCACTGCAGGGACAAGCCAGATGCAGACCAGTAGATGTTGGACCACAGTTTCAAGAACGAACAATTAGCTAGTTGAAGGCTGTACAACAGACCTCCCTTCTCATTTCATAGGCCTCCATAAACGAGGATACAATACACATATTCAGTCATTGTGTAAGTAAAATATTTTGTAGACAAACTCAGTAGAGATTGCCTATGGTAATATTTTATCTTCGCAACAGTACACATCCCCTGACCCAATATGTAAATTGAACCTCAGTGACACCCTTATTTTCCTGTGCAAACCATGATAAAGGTGCTGTACAAGTGATTAATTGTACTACATATAAACTAAATGCCTAAATGTTACTCATGTGTGTACAACTAGCCAAATAAGCTATTCAGTATTTGTAACCAAAATTGAATACAATAATTATAAATGTCCTGCTGTGTTGTACTTAACCCTCTGTATGTGTGTTTGTGTATGAGTTTATTCCTTGTCCAGTCAAGATTGGACCTACAAAATAAGCCAGTTAAACCCAGTACAAATCCTGGTGTAACACTATATATATAACAAATCCTGGTGTAACACAATATATATATATATATATATATATATGGGGAAGGTGGGGCACAGTGGGACATGGGGCACTGTGGGACAAGCCTGATTCCAGAAGTATGTGGCAATTCTGACTGCTGCCTCTTGCTACACATAACACTCCCCTCTTAACCTAAGACGTGCGCATGGGGGGTATGAGACACCACACTCCTGTGCGCACGTATTTGAGCTGTTCCCATCACTAACATTGTTATTTTACCATAAATAGCATTAATACTTATCCATATGTGCCTATTATAGGTTGATTATAAAGGTATTAACCTGTTACAACAATAAAACAAGTGGAAACAGCGTTTGGATGGTCAAAATCGGCGATACAGGCCGGGAGTTACATAATGTATAGCTGAGGCAACCTCCCTCCCCTCCACTTTTCCCCACGTCTGGAGAGAGACTGTCGATCGATACTCTCTCTCTCTCTCTCTTGCACTCGCTTGGTAACAGTGATGACAATGCCCTGCTTGCAACTCGCTAATGTTAGCACGAAAATAGACCACAGAATAAGGGAATAACAGGGAAAATAGGTGATAACTGAAGGAGGTGAGGAAAGTGGGGAAGGAGGGGAGGTGGAGGAGTGATACTTGGCATGGCCCAGGGGCAAAAAAAAAAAAAAAAAAATTTGGGGGGTGTTTTAAATGGATTTTTTTTCCCCCAGACTTTTAAGAGTCTTCCCGCAGTCGCCCGGGGAAACTCTTAAGAGTCTTCCCGCAGCTCCTGGGTTAATGCCTCCACTGACATTGCTGAAGAAGAGTGTGTTGCTCCGGTCCTCCATGCTGGAGGCCTTTTGTATTTCTACAGACAAAACCAATGTTTTGGCTGTCAGTATGGAAGTGTCTGTGCATCATATAGAAAAATATAGAAAATAGAAAAAAATAAAAAATAAATAAATATATATATATATATTGCAGAAAATGTTTATATAACAATTTCCTAGGTATAACAACTATATATTCTTATAATGAGATGTTCCAATTACCATTTGCTTTTCTGATTTTTTAAGTGCCTGGCTTGGTCTTGAAAATCTTCACAAGGGGCACTGTGGGACACATGAAAAGGGGCACAGTGGGACATTGTCCCACTGATGCTTATATTCTTGATGATTACATTCTGGCTGAGTTTGATGCTACAGTCAAGAAATATTATGTGGGCCTCATAACAAAGGGAAAACATGATGAAGGAGACTACTAATGTTCGTATCTTAGGAGAAAGCGGTATTCAATGGATTTTTTTTTCCACAGGTCCTGGATATGGCTTCTGTCAAACTCAGTGATGTAAAAGTAAATTTAGTAGTAGCCTCTACGTTGCTATATACTTATCGTATAATTCCGTTCTGCTCTGGAGCGGGCAATTATCGTAATCACTAGCGCGATTAAATCGATAACATCTAGAGTAGCACCTTACTCTCTCTACTAGGTACGTTGTACACACTTTTGAGGTTACTATTTTAAAGGAAATGAAAATATTGATGAG
The DNA here is from genome assembly GCA_032716605.1 of Paralithodes platypus. Lineage (NCBI taxonomy): Eukaryota > Metazoa > Arthropoda > Malacostraca > Decapoda > Lithodidae > Paralithodes > Paralithodes platypus. Next base: position 12,293,405 of record CM064496.1, on the reverse strand, counting down.
AAAGAAAAGAGAAAATTGCAGAACATTGTCCATCCTATCTGGCTCCTTAAGCCGTTGTCACGGGTCCACCGCACAACCCGACCAGGTTCATTAGATCATTCCTTTTCGCCCTACACTCTGACAACACACTTTTTCTGGTGCTCTGTTTTTGTGCCTACCACTCCTGTCACCTCCCCTTTGGGGGAGTTGTGGGCCTTATTTAAGGTACCTGTGATTCTAGACATGATAGTACTGTAGGCACGCTAAAAGATGGGCTCAAATGTGTTTTTCTTGGAGTGTAGCATCCAAACTGGAGGTTACTTAATTTTTTGCCTTCTGCGCATGCGTCGCCGCTTGGGCGATACTCGTTCATTTAGGCTTTGCCTTTTGTTTTCTTTTCACTTGCGGTGGCTTTAGTTTTGTCTTTTAAGCTTCTTGTCATTATAGTTTTTTGTCACTGCCTTTATTTTTGCTTTTCTTTTCGCGAAATTAGGCTAGGCCTAGGCTTACTTGTGCCCTTCTAGTTGGTTGGAAGGGGGGCGCTGACCCTTGCAGGGCCGATCCCTTTTGGTGGTCTTTTTACTTGTTGCTGACTCTCATCAAGAGTGCAGGAACTAGTGCGCCAGGTAATTTCATATATTACTGCCTCAAGTGCCGAATAGGCTAACTTCCGAGTTTTTGCCTAGCCTGGGGGGGGGGGGGGGCGTTTGGATTTCAACACTGTGGCACCCTCAATCTGGCATAGAATGCTCACTTTTTGATTGACGGACCCAGTGCTCTGTCTCTCTGGATACAGTCCCACAAAACTGCGAATGTAGCCCGTTCTGATGAGTTTTTGTTCTGTCTACTGCCCCTCCTACGGTCTTGTTTATATCCCTCATCAAGGGTACAGTAACTGGTGGCGCCCTGTAATTTCATATATTACTGGCTCCAGAACCGATTAGGCTTACTTCCGTTTCTAGCCTAGCCTTGATGGGGGGCGTTTTGGTTTAGACTGCGACTCTGCGGCCTCCTCAATCTGGCATACTCTGCCCCTGTATTGATATTACGGCCCCAGTGCTCTGTCTTCCTGATGCTTCGGTCACTTGTTGCTTACCCTCCTCAAGGGTACAGTAACTGGTGACTCCCTGTAATTACATATATTACTGGCTCTGGTACCGAATAGGCTAACTTCCGTTTTTTTGCCTAGCCTATTCCAATTCATTATTAATCTGACTCTAGTACCGATTAGGCTAACTTTTTTAGCCTAGCCTAGAAGGGGGGCGTTTGGTGTACAACTCTGTGGCCTCCTCAATCTGGCATAGGCTACATTGGGAGGTTTGACGACCTCCCTTATAACCAAATAAGGAAAACCTCTTATTTGGTAGCAGTCTCGGAGTATCCAACGTAGGGCTTATGATCTCAGCCGCTACCACAGCGGGCCAATTTATCGGTACTCACGCGAAGTACCAAATAATCTCTAGAGTTGAACCTCAATTCACTACTAGGCACTTTGTACACACTCCGAGACGACTAAAGAAGGAAGAGAAAGCGAAGGAGAGAAAGAATTGTTATAGTTACCCATTTAATCTAGCTGCTCTCCTCATAGCCATGCTCCATTTTCTATGAGCCTACCCCAGTACATGAAACAGTATCGAGGTATCAAGTAATCAGTTTAGATTGGATGGGCAGGGGATCGGCATGAGGGCGGGATACTGTGACGTTGGATACTCCGAGACTGCAACCAAATAAGAGGTTTTCCTAATTTGGTTATAAGGGAGGTCGTCAAACCTCCCAATTTAGTAGCAGTCTCTACGTTTCCAACGTAGGGCTTGAATCCCAAATTGGAGGCGGACATCCAAGAAACCTTAAAAACCCCAAGCCTTAGCAAAAGTAGAGGACCAAGAAAAGACACAAATAAACAGATTAGTTTATTGGGAAAAAAGAGCGTAACAGTACGGTGCATATTAAGAAAGTACAGTTACTAGCGTATCAGTCTAGGGTCTAAAAATGCATAAGCAGGGCAAGGAACAGGTCATGTCGACCCTTGAATGGCACACCAACCTGGGAAGATTGAAGTCAATTGTACAGTATTACAAGAACCAGAAGGTATGGCACAGCAGGTGGATGACCTCCTAGGACACTCTTTAATTACAAAATAGGGATGAGGTAGAGGCATACCAAGACAACAAACCCTGGACAGTATAGTCCTATGTAAGAAAGCTGAAGAGGTACATCCGTATCACGAAACATATAGTTCATACATGTAAATGAAAAAGAGAATGTTAAGTCTTTGTACAAGTATACAAAAAGAATGGGATGAAGAGATACAGGATGGAAGATGAAGCTGGGGATCCGTTGGTCTAACACAACACAAGGCAGACCCAGCCTGGCAGTGGACACATAGTAAAATGGCCACTTCCTGAGATACTGGTCGATGTCGGGGAGGGCGCCTGAGAGGAGGCCTGGACCTCCACCTCCAAGTCAGACCCTACTACAACATCCGACGCGCCCACGCCCGGCGGGGCGAGCGCCGGTAGTGGAGGCGGAAGAAGCCGGTGTGGGCGCCGCGCAAAGGGCCCCCCCCCCCCCCCCCCCCCCACCGAATCCCTGAGACGGCCGGGCAAGAGGAACTACGCAGTCGGGGCCGTGGAGCCCCCGACGGACGTGTCGCGGTGGGAAGAACCACCTAGGTTGCCTGCCGCCCCTCCGAAACGGCGGACGGGCCCCACGCTCTGGCCTATCCTCCTCCCGACTGTGTCTGGGAGTGGAGGACGAGGACCCCGGATCCTGCCAGCGCCGCGCACCCTCTTGACGGGGACGGCGATCCGGGGACCGACGTTCACGGAAGGCGGGTACCCGGTACACCACGCCCGTCATGAGCCCGTCCTCCGCTGAAACCCCCCGCCTGGCGCCCTTTGTCGGCGACGGACTTGCCCCCGCGTCCGCGGGTGGAGGAGGATGTAGCGGGTGTCGCCACCACCTTCCGTTGGGCAGAGTAGGTGTCACTCTGCACCAGCAAGAAAGCCCCTTGCCAAGCCTCCTCAGGGAACAGACCTGGGGTGAGAAGGTCCGTCAGTAGGAGGCGGTTGCGGACGTCAGCAGGGGCCTTCTTGCAGAAAGCCACCCGAAGCTGTTGACGGCAACGGGAGGCTTCGTGGAGGGAGTGGCGAATGTCCTGGACAGGGTTGAGGGCGAGCTGCAGGTTGATGCGGCGCACATGGTCAAACCCCTGGCGATGGTCACCAGACTCCAAGGATTCAATCAGGCGGAGGTTGACCCTTGCCAGTTCCAATTGGGCCAGAAGTGTCGAGAGCTGGCGTGCCGCCCGCTGGCGAAACCTGAAGTCGCGATCCAACTGTGACTTCTCTGGCACCGTGAAAAAGGCACACGGCAGGGGGCCCACCGACAGTTTGGGAGCATTGAGCCACTCCCACACGGGAGGGAAGCCCGAGGAGTGAAGGAGCACACCCGACACAAAAGTGGAGTCCATGGTCGGGATGGCCGGCAAACCCTCAGTCATAGCCTGACCAAACTCCACCGCTTCACGGACCCACTCCCCCCAGGGACCCGTACAGAGGTGCGGTAGGTCCAACATCAGGATCCCATCCCGATCACGCACATTCAGTAGGTACGGCGTCCCGGAGATGGCAGAGAGGGAGTGGACATCCTTCGACAGGTCACGGCGGGAGTAGTCCGGCCAGGGCTTGGTGACAGGGGAAGGCAAGACCGAGGGACGGTAGGAGAAATATTGCATGTCCTGCCTGCTCGGGTACACCTGGACATCAACCTCCGGGACCAGACCCAAGGACGTGATGGCCCGGAAGATATTCTTCTCATTCACTTGGATGGCCCAATCCCCTGGCACTGTCCACTCTCCGGGCAGCAGGTTGACCGCTCACTCAGGGTTGGAGGCAACCAGAGCCCTCCAAGCAACAGAATCCCCATAGAGGGAGGGCATCTTGACCTTGGGGATCTGAAACTTGGAGAGAGGTGGCACGGAGAGAGGGTGAGAGAACAACCCCAAACCCTGGCCCGGGATAACAACGGGCCAGAGAGGAGTCGTAGGTGGCGTCGGAGGTGCAGGTGATGATGCAGAGGACGGCAACGGCACCACGACCGGGAGAGCAGGCCGAGATGGTATGTGGTCGGCAACAGGCAGGAGAGGAGCCACAATCAGAGTCTGCAGAGGTACCGGGTTCGGAGTACCCAACCGAGAGACCACTGCCTCCATGGCCGCCGTGACAGAGGAGAGGATGTCTGCCTTAGTGGAAGCCATCTCGAGACGAATGGACGCCAACTCCACTCTTAACTCTGTCTCCGCAGCACGAGGGATGGACGCCTGTAGAGGAGAGACGGAACCAGCCTCACTGGGCCCTCGGGCATCACGGTCCGTGAGCGGGGAGAACGCAGGGGACGGGGGGGAGTAATGGGCCTCCACGGCGGGGTCATCCCGACCAGAATCGGGTGCACCGTCCGAAGACGAGTCGACCCCCACATCCTCGTCCTCCAGCCTGTCAAAATCCGCAACCTCCATCTCGAGAACATCGTCTGAATGGTCTGGGAGATGGGTAGGAGACGGTTGGCCACAAGGGATCTAGGGGTCCAAACATCCAGGTTGAGGAGGAGGCGGGGAGGGCATCGCCGCCGGGACCACCACAGCAGGGCCCGCCATAGGGAAGAGGCCGGGACCCCTCATAGGCTGGGAGCCAGGCAGAGGCTCGAACTCCACCCCACCAGCGGCTGAAGATGGTGCAGGATGGAGAACGACCTCCTCGGCAGGCGGGGCAGGACGGCGTTTGGCCCTGAAGATCGTGGAACCCAGCGAAGGAGGGGGGCTCATCCTGAGGTGAGGAGAAGCAAGGCGGGGTCGATCAGCAGGGGAGGGTGATCGGCGCCGTCTCCTCCTGCCAGACGCTCCCGAAGTCACGGACAGGTCGGAGGCAGGCACTCGACGATCATGATACCGGGGGGCCCGCTCCCTGGGATGCGCCCTCCCATCCGCCGGACCCGAACTCCTGGTAGGGGAGCCACGAGCCGTATGAGGAGAGCGGGAGTGACGAACAGTAGGGGAGCGGAAACGGCGTGCAGCATCGGAGGTAGGTGGGATCCCCAACAACACCCGGACGTCATCCTCACGGAAGGAAGGAGCCCTGTGCAGGACAACCTGGACGTAATGGGAGATGATGTCCCACGACTGACGGAGAGACGTCCTGGCCCGTTGTCCTTCCGCCGATGTAGGTAGAGTCTCCAGCAGTTGAAGAGCGGAGAGACAAACCCCACATCGGCGGGGATCGTACACATCCTTCCCGTAGCAGGCCGTGTGGAGGCAGCATTCCCGATGATCCCGCAAGGCCGACCGCTGACAAGTCGGCCGAGAGCAGGGAGGAGCCGGCATCACAGCACTGAAAAATGGGGGAAGCATTACACACCAGTGGAGGTGAGACAGGCAATATGAGGCAGTATAGCCAAAACAGCATGTAATACTCAAGTAAGACAACATCCAGGAAGACGTTAAGTAGCAAGGATAACAGGAAAGTCAAGTAAAAACCACCCACCCCGGAGACCTTAAACACCAGGGCTGGGACAAACCCCTTAGCGAGACCCAACCCTGGGAACAGGTCCAAACCAATTTTGGGGAAAAAAGGTCCCATCCGAAATACCTGAGAACCCTCTGGGAGAGCGGAGGGAGGAGGGGGCGAAGTGGCGGCGGCGTAGGGACAGCCGGCAGTAGAGCGGGCACCAGCTGGAAGGAAAAAGGTCAAGTGTGAGCAACCCAACAGTACCCTATAAGTTTAAATAGGGGAGAGGAGGGAATCCAAAACACATAGGACAATCGCCACTTTGGGTCGAGTCCTAGGACTTTTCAGGTGGTCCTTGGGTCCACCCAGTATACTAGAAGGCCGCCTGTAGGGCGGGAACCAGTTACAGAAGGAGGACACAAGGAGCAGGACATAAGGGAGAGGAAAACAGCCAATCAGCCATTGTCCAAGGAGCCCTGTCCAGGTACATGAAAAAGGGGGCATAACAGGGCGCTTAAAACCAAGTCAAGTGAAAAAGCTATGAGGCCTAGGCCTTGACAAGGCACAGGGCACATCAAAAAGATAAAGGCGCTTGTAGGGCGGATTTAAAAAGATGAAGGAGCTGAGGACACCTGAAGAGCCCCGCCTGTGTGGCGAAAAAAACGTGAGTAAACACGAAAGTCGAGTCAACTTGTCCAAGCATATCCTCCCTGTGAGTGGGGCCCTTATTATCGCGTACAGTTTCCATACATACCCCCCCCCCCCACTTATGATCAAGTAAACACAGGCAGGGGAAGAACAGAAACAGGTAAAATGTAAGAAAAACAAGAATTTTACCGAGAGCTACGAGACCGAGACCGCCCAGTCAGTTGAGACAAAAGGAAGTCAGAAGGAAAGGACCTGTGTGGACCATTCCAACGGCGGGCAGCGCAAGGCAAAAAACCGATTAGCTTAAACACACAAAAACAAAGGTGAGAATTTTAACAAGAGCGTAGAAGACCTTAACCAGCAAGTCAGTAGAGACAAGAGGAAAACAGAAGGAAAGGACCTGTGTGGCCCAATCCGACGGCGGTCAGCTCAAGGGAAAAAACAGGCTTATCCGAGTTACACAAAACACAGAAAAGAGAAAACACTAGGGCAGCATCAATCCCTGAGTGAAAGAACCTAGTAACAAAGCTAAACACTGCCCGAGAATCCCCACAAGTACGTTAAAGGAATAAAATAAAAGTTAGGATAGCCTAGGGGTTGACCGACATTTTCACCAGAACCACGTATCCACGAGCCAAGTAGGCCCGGGGAAACGAAAAGGAACTAACAAAAGCGTGAACCAGGCGAACGAAATACAAGACCACCAACTATGGACATGTTGAATAAACAAGTCAGAAGGGCTACAGGTCAGTTGAGACCAAAGCAGCATGTTTGTGAGAGAATAAAGGCTGTGTGCCATATGCTCACACAAAAGCAGAATCCAGAGAAACCTCATGCTCAAGTCTTGTAAAACATCGACACGTAGTCATATGAAAAACAATAAAACAAAAAGCACGTCAAAAAGGGAAAGAAACACAATGCATCCCGCGGGAAGCATATCCCCCCAAGTTACGTTAAGGGGTAGTTAAAGTGAACATGAACCCGAAAAGCGAGGGTAGAATAGATACACAACGACCGCTACGCGGCGTTGAGGACCAACCACCCCCGAAGAAAACAAATAAATAAACACGTCTCCAGCACTACGCGCACACCCATAAACACGCCATAAAACCGTAGTAAAGTGCTGCCTACATCACTGAACATCCTTCTAAAACCTCAACAGCCTGAAAAGGCTCACACTCACTAAGTCGAAGCGAAGGGGATGCAAAGCAGGCACTCGCGAAGCACAGACAAAAAAGTCGTGTGACATCGACGGTGGGCGCGAAGTGGCTGATACTGTTTCATGTACTGGGGTAGGCTCATAGAAAATGGAGCATGGCTATGAGGAGAGCAGCTAGATTAAATGGGTAACTATAACAATTCTTTCTCTCATTCGCTTTCTCTTCCTTCTTTAGTCGTCTCGGAGTGTGTACAACGTGCCTAGTAGTGAATTGAGGTGCAACTCTAGAGATTATTTGGTACTTCGCGTGAGTACCGATAAATCGGCCCGCTGTGGTAGCGGCTGAGATCATAAGCCCTACGTTGGAAACGTAGAGACTGCTACTAAATGCCCCTGTATTGATCGGCGGCCCCAGTGCTCTGTATTCCTGTCGCTACGATCCCTTGTTGCTTACCCTTATCAAGGGTACGGTACCTATTGGCTCCCTGTAATTTCATATATTACTGACTCAAGTGCCGGAATGGCTAACTTCCGAGTTTTGGCTTAGCCTAGAGGGGGGGGGGGGGGGGGGCGTTTGGATTTCAACACTGTGACAACCTCAATCTGGCATACAATGCTCACTTTTTGATTGACGGCTCCAGTGCTCTGTCTACCTGGCCTCAGTCCCACAAAACCGCGAACGTAGCCCGTTCTGATGAGTTTTTGTCTGACAGTTTTTGGTCTGTCTACTGCCCCTCTTAAGGTCGTGTTTTGATTACCCACAGGCTCTCCCGCGCCTGTTGTGACTTGAGGAGGGTTACCTTTGGGCCCCTCCGCTATTGGAAGGGACTTTTCTTTTACTGGCCTTCCACCTTTATTGTGCCGCCGACCTCTCGGACACGTACCGATGGGTTTCCGCCCTGGGTCGGGGACTTCCCGCTCTTGGTCGGCCCTTTCATTTACGGTCCCATGGTCTCACTGGGACCCTCCGATCTAGAACGGGACTTTCCGTTCTATGTCGGAGGTCTGTTTTCACACTGGCTGATACCCACAGACGCTCTAGAACGGGACTTTCCGTTCTATGTCGGAGGTCTGTTTTCGCACTGTCTGTTACCCACAGACGCTCCCACGTCTGCTGTGACTTGCCAGGCTACCTTTCCTGGGTCCTCGGCTTACGGCGGGGCCCATCTGGGCCTCTCCGCTCTCGGATGGGCCTTTTTCCTCACGCGCTACTGCCGTCTCATACCACTACCCGCACCTGGACGTACGAGTCCGTATACGGACGAATCCGCCCACCTTGGAACGCGGACGTTCCTGCTCGATGTCGGTACTTTTCCGCTCTCGAACGGACGTTGCCGTTTATGGTCGCGCTACTCTTGCCTCAGTTTAAGCCTAGCCTGGTCGTCCTGCACTTCCATTAAGACGTATTTTAATGCTCCTTTTTACCAGGCTGTGCTTTCTGACCTACAGGACCTCTTCACTGATACCGGCCTTAAGGTATCGGTCTCCATTATTTTGGGGTGGGGTTTCCTTCAGTTCTTCAGAGGGTTGAGTCTACCCCTTGGTTTTTTCTGATCTGGGGTTTGGGGCTCTTTGGCCTGTTGCTGGTTCCCCTATGGCCTTCCTGATCCCCCTTTTGGAGGGTTCTCTTCAGCTTTAACTTCCAGGGGGACATGGGGGGGGGGGGGGGGCACTCTCCTTCATTGGACGGGACTCCAGTTTCCAGGCCTAGTGAGAGCTTTTAGGCTACTCCCTGACCTGGTGCCTGTAGCCTATTCTGGGATCTCTGATCTTTATTTTGTGCATGACCTCATGACTGATACTCCTGCCTGGCCTCCCGTTTCGGGAGCACTCTTTGGCCTTCTTCTTAAGGATTCATCGACTTTCAGTGGTTTTTTCGTGGTGCTTCCGAACAGGCTTTCGTCTTGTCTCTGCCAATGATATACATGCGTGCATTGCCATGGCCTTTATTTTCATGGTGCTTACAACCAGGCTTTCTTCTTGTTATCGACATACATGCATGCCTTCCCATTGCCTACACAGGGTCTTCACAGGTTTTTTTTCTTCTGGTTCCAGTGTAGTATGTCTACTTCGCTCTGCTCTCGCCACGGGTTCCTCGCCGGGTGGTGAGTTCCACCCATCCTCCATTCGTCCTACATCCTACATTCCGCTCCAGAGCGGATTTCCGCCCCCGAGCGGAGTGGCCCGTTCTGGTCCACTCCTCTCTGGGTCGGTGCTAGGGTGCTTTGCTTTGCCTCTGTATAGGGACTCGGTTGCAGTAGTTCCCGGACTTCTCCTTTTCATCAGATTGTACTCCCACTCTACTCTGATGGTACCCTTGGGCGTCTTCTTCTCTTCAGTACCTTCAACCTTTGGGTATTATTATTATCCTCTTCCATTATAAGGCTTTTCATGCCTTCCATCTCGGGACTTGCACGGGGTTCTTTGCACTTGCTGGTTCTCCTGGTCTCTCCCTGACCCTCCGCATGGGGGGTCCCTCTTCACCCCTCACCACACACAAGGGGGGGGGGGGGGGGAGGGATACTCACTTTCATGAAAGGTGCTCCATTTGCAGGGTGTAGTGACCCACTTTTGTGCACTTTTCTGCCCTCGTGCCTGTTTCGAAGGGCCCCCCCTTTTTCGTCCTTCCCTTCCTCACCAGGGGAAGTGGGTACTCTCCTATCAAGGATTCAATTTTTGTTTACCAATATTGTGCTTGCACACATTTCCTGTGCTTCGTACATGGGACGATTGCGATGTGGATGTCACTTCCTCCTTGCGCACGCCATAGGCGTGCGCGTCGGACGTCTACAAGGCGCCAGATCGCCTTTCCTCCAAGTGCCTCGTTCGGGCGTCCTGGCTGTTTCCGAGGACTCCGAAACGAAGGTGGGTCGTCGCTCTCCTTCACCATCCCGCCGACGATCTCCGACTCCTCTGTCCGGTTCCGGCCATCCATGTGGCTCCACCCAAGGCTCAGGAGGCCACCGCTGACCGGTTTGCCTCCAGCCGCCCCATGCTTATGTACATGGCGGTATTCTTGGGACGCTCTACTACCGTCTCTCCTATTTACCTGTGGTAACTCTTTGTGGCCCGCCTGCCTTCTTCCCCTGCTCTGCCTGGGGCGCTTCATATATGTGCCATCGGTATATTTTTCCTCTCCGGTTGCAGTGAGGATGTCCTTTCCTCCCTGCGCACACCATGGGGGTTCCCGTCCTGCCATCCCCGTTGGGACATGGAGAGTCCTACCCATGTCTCGTGCTCCAACCGCGATGGGTTTAACCCTCGGAGGTGTAGACCGTGTCTCGTCGATATTGACCTTTGGGTCTCGTCCTACGTTCCCGGACGCTGTAGAGGCAAGGTCTCGCCTCTGAGCTACATATTCGGGGTTTCGCTCTCTCTGTCAAGGACCACCTCCGACGGTTTCCACGCTTCCTAGACGAAGGGGTGCGTGCCATGCTTCCCCTTCCCTCTGCTGTCTCCCTGGTGCCTGAATGCTTTTCCCCCGGTGCCTCGTTCGGACGTCCCTCCTGTTTCCGAGGACGCCGGGTCGTAGGGGAGACGCCGCTCTACTTCACCACGTCGCCGACGGTCTACGGCTCCACGCTGCCCTGTCTCTTCCCCTATACGATCTCCGGGCGTGCTTCCGTACTGGGCGGTGTTCTTGCCTACGTAACCTGCTCTACCTGTGGTTGCTGCTCCGGTTGTCCATCCTCCCACTCGCTCCCAGGCGGCATCGACTTCTTTAGTCATGCTCCCTGCGTGTAGCCTGGGGCTGGTTGGTCGGCCTGTCCACGTTCCGTCCCTCGGGACGTTTCAGGTCCCTAACGGACGTCGCTTCCCTTCCCTTTCCGGGAAGCCGTCATCGTGGGGGAACGTGGCTGCATCCCGCCCGGAACGAGCTCTTACACATGCACAAGGGGTGCGCCCGGTGTCTGCGAGTTGGCAGGTACAGCTCGAAGCCTTTGCTCGACACGACGTACATGTCGACGCGCCCACTCTGTCGGCCTCGTATGAGTTTCAGTACTGTCATTCCATAGTTATCTTTTACTGTTCCTTGTGGCTGACGGAGGGCGTCGACTTCGGGGTTCGGTCGGAGGTGGGTTCTTCACCTGTCGACTGCTCCTCCGTGTCGAGCCTCGTCATGCCTTCATCCGGGGTTTCACCTCCATTTTGGGCCTGGTTCTTTGCCCCTCCGTTCTCTTTCTGAACGTATGCCACGTTCCTTCACGCCACCAGAGAAGGGTGCCCTGGAACGAGTTCACAAGCCCTGGCGGCGCACTGCTCGCATGCTCTCCACCCTCTTCGAGCGACTGCACCTAGCTCGGCTTCCCCTCAGGCTTATTGTAGCCTGACCGACTAGGGTCCTCGGGAAGGGTGGGGCCCAATTCGGGCGAGTGCGACTGCAGCTCGCCATCGCCTCCGTCGGCTTCATTCAGTGTCCCTTCCATGAGGCTGCGCGTTGTCGCCAGTCTCTGTGGTTTTCCTTCTGTACACTGGCGCCGGCTGAGGTCCGCACGTCGCTGTTGCTTTCTGTGCTCCCTCCGGAAGGGCTCTTCTCTGCCCCTGCATGGCAGGGGTCTTCCTTCTTTGCTGCTGCGGGGCTCTTCGCTCCCCATCCGCCTGGGATGTCACGGCCCTCCTCAACCGCTTCCTCTTAGTTGAGGTCGGCAGACTGGCTCGTAACGAGGCCGCCAGACTCGGGGCCCCTACCGGCTCTTGCATCCCCACTCTCGGTTTAGCTTCGCCGTTCGTGGGCACGCTGGGTAATACGGCGGGGTCTGTCCTCGAGGTGCCGGTCCACGTTTCCACTCCGGCGACCTGCGTGACATCGGCCTGTCTCCCCAGATGTCGCCTAAGTTATTCTGTCCATGCACGTGGATGGGATTATTCGGTTAGTCTCGCCTCACCAGCGGGGCTTCCTGTCGCATGTCTTTCTGGTCTCCGTGACAAACAGCGAGGTGTTGTGACCGGTGGTCGACCCGTCGTGCCTCGTATTGATGACTCTAATTATGTCATGTTCGGCGGTTTACCCTTCGGTCTCCATGTCGCCCCTCATGTCTTTACGACCCTCGTCGGACTGGCCTTGCCTCCCCTGCTCACTCGGGGTCTTCCGCTCCTATTTTTCCTTGGTGGGTGGGATCTTCTCCGCGAACTCTCCCACACACTGTGTACACGACGCTCTCCTTGTTCCTCCTCGTTCCTCGGTTCGGTTTCCTAGTCGCCGTTCCCGAGTCCTGCCTTCCACCGTCGCACGATGTGCCGTGGGCGGGCCTCGACTGGGACAGGTCGAGCACGCCTGTCACCCTGAGTCAGGTGAGTGCGTAGTCTTTTCGTTCTTCAGGACCTGGCGGGGTACCTGTTTTACCACGCACTCCTTTACACCGTCACATATGGGCGGTTGCTCTGTCGATGGGACAGAGCGCCCGGGTAGTTTGGTTTTTCCAACACACCGTATTCTATGTGTTTCCGCCACCCGACGCCCTTTTTGATGTGCAAAGTCCTCCGCAGGCTGAGTGGGTACATGGACTTTGTTTGGTTGTTCACTTCCATCTGGCCGGCACACGCCTGGTCCGCTCAGCTGTGGTGGTGGCGCCCGAGTCCTGTTCCCCTATCATTCCCCGATTTCCACTTGGGATCGATTGGTGACCTAGGGACCTCGTTGGCCTTCACATCGTGGATGTTTGTGAGGCAGGGTGGCTGCCGAAGTTTAGTCGATCTTTGACTGTCAAATCCTCTCCACTGGACACATTCTCAGTGTCAGACTTCCGTCTCTCACTGGCACGGTTTTCCTGCTGGGATGCCCAACACATCACGGACACGCCCGTCGGTGGCGTTCGTGTTTCCCTACCTCATTTGGTTATTTTTGAGACGCGTCCTAACATATGCACCACGCTTAGGGCCCGCCTGTCGGCTATTTGGGTAACATTTGAGTCATTCTCGGGGTTGGTCGTTCCTCACAGGGCATTGGATTTCCTCATGCGGCCCTGCTTTGGGCTTAGGCCTACCCCGCGTCCGATTCCTCCTCAGTGGTCTCTGGCGGAGGCTCTCGTCTGCCTCTTACACTATTTACCCCGCGCCTGAACACTTCCATGCCATGACACTGTTCCTTCTGGCTTTGGCGGCGAGTGACGGCGTTTCGGAGATGGCTGCCATGTCTAGGACCCGGCATTGCTTACGAATTTCTCCCGTCCTTGGGTCAGTTACTTTGGCTCCGTCTGTTCGTTTTGTAGCTACAACCGTACGTGACACTCCCGTTTTTAGGCCTTTCCTGTACCGGCTTCCACACGTGGTAGGGTTCATAGTCCGTTATGCCCGGTTCAAACCGTGCATACGTATGTGTACTCGGCCAGGCCAGTGTCGGGGTTGACATTACGGGTGGCGCCTACGTCCGATAGGAGGCTTAATCGCCGTGCTGTGGGGCTTCGCCTGTGTCGGGTTCTTCGGGCCAGTAACCCGTATGTTCAGGGCACAGCTCATGCCGTCCGTTCCTACGCTGCTACATTCAGGTTTTACTTAATTTTTCTCGCCCGGACTTTGCCGACACAGGGCTTTGGTCTTCCCCCACCACGTTTGTCTCCTCCTCTCTGTCGTTGTCCACCGACAGACCGGGGCGTCTTTGTAGTGCGTTGGGCCTGCAGGTTCCCTCGGGGTCTACCTGCAGGATTCCTTCGGTCTCTTGTCCTTCTCCTGTCCTGTCCTTCCCTTATTGGGGGGGGGGGGGGGGGAGGGAAGGGTATTGCACTATAACCATACTTGCACCTATGTTAAAGATTAATACCTGGGCTAAGCTTTTGATATACTTTCTAGTCTTAAGTATACTACATTCTTTCGGTATGTCTTGTCCTCATACCACTGAACTTTTCTCATATGGCTTTTAGTGCTCGTCACTGACACTGCTCATGTAGTTTCTCGTCACATCCTGTACGGTACTCCTATTCGGCGTATGCCGGTATTTACTCGTTACAGTATGGGTCGTCCTGCTTTCTTCCGGAAGGAGGGGTGGTGGGGGGCATCCTGGAATTTATATTCATCATTATGAAATGCATCATTCTTTGTCTTAGGCTAAGTTATCTCATGGAATAAGACTTGACTGTACTTGACCTCTTTTGATATGCACCTGTCTGTACACAATTTATATAAACTCTCTTGTTTAAGTCGGTCTTTCCATGGTCCTGATATTTCCTAAGGGCTAAGTTTGTGTTTTTTCGCTTGGATGTCCGCCTCCGATTTGTTACTCTAGCTCGCTACTACTAAATTGGGAGGTTTGATACTCTCCCAATACCAAAGAAGGAAAACCTTCTATTTGGTAGTAGCCTCGGAGTATCCAACGTCATAGTATCCCGCCCTCACACCGTACCCCTGCCCATCCAATCTTGTCTAATTAACTTGATACCTGGATGATCTAATGAACCCGGTCGGGTTGTGCGGTGGACCCGTGACAACGGCTTAATTAAGGAGCCAGATAGGATGGACAATGTTCTGCAATTTTCTCTTTTCTTTCTCATCAATATTTTAATTTCCTTTAAAATAGTAGCCTCAAAAGTGTGTACAACGTACCTAGTAGAGAGAGTAAGGTGCTACTCTAGATGTTATAGATTTAATCGCGCTAGTGATTACGATAATTGCCCGCTCCAGAGCGGAACGGAATTATACGATAAGTATATAGTTCTACGTTGGATACTCCGAGGCTACTACCAAATAGAAGGTTTTCCTTCTTTGGTATTGGGAGAGTGTCAAACCTCCCATTCTCCCCAAGCCTAATCCATGTGGTACAACAAGGAGACTTAAATTCAACTTCAATTTTAGTTTCATGAATATAAATTAGTGTTGTCCCAGTGTGCCCCAGTTCCTGACCCACTGTACCCCCTACCTGGGGCACAGTGGGACAACAAAATATATATGTATATATTGTGGGCCACAGCATTTTCTAACAAATGTTTTATTTAGTTTACCTATGGATATTGATGCTGAATGGTGATAGTTCTTTTCCAGTATTTCAATTCTGCAATACCTATTAAAATAAAGGAGATATATTGCCATAATTGTTTTTTGTCCCACTGTGCCCCACCCTTCGCATATATATATATATATATATATATATATATATATATATATATATATATATACGGTATACATAATTATATACTTTTACTGTCAGCCGGGATTCGAACCACGGACAGTCATGACGATAATCCATGCTTTAGTCAAGTACACCATGGCGTGATAAGGAATAGTTAATCCCGGGGAGAGTAAAACATTTATTCGTGTAGCTCACGCCTATTTGTGAGATATATTATATATAGAGATATTTTGTTCTCCAAACTAAATGGTATCTTTAATCATATTGATAAAATGTGGTATAAAGTGGTATATATATTTGGAGATTGAAATCTAGACTTACTAAAGCAAAATTATAATAAAAGTGTGCTGGAATTTATGATAACTATATATTGACACTCTTGTATTTCTGTCACTACTAAACTAACTCGGATAGGCACAACATCTGCATCACTCGTTGATCACATATGGATGTCACCAGCGGATCTAAACCTACAAAATGTCATCATCTGTAGCAACACATCAGATCACTTTCCTGTACTTTCTCAATGTTCAAAAACAAATCACAACTTTGTGCACGAGATTACGGAGACAAACTGGAATTAAGTACTAGCGATAACATGTCCTCTCTTGCGGGTTTTGATGTTTTCTTCAACACCTTCAGTAAACTCTATGATCATATTTTCCTGATAAATCTATACAAAATAATTCGAAAACGGATAAATGCCCTTACATCACTCCAGGTCTGAAAAATAGCATTGGAGAAAAGCATCGACTGGAAATATTATCCAGAAAATGGCCTCTGACATTGGGTGAAACGTATAATAAATATAGAAATACATTTACTCCAATTTTACGTTTAGTAAAATATTAGTATTACAAAGACATTATAAAATCTAAACAAGGAAACCCCAAATATATGTGGAAACCATTAACTCCCTTCTTGGTAATATATGTGGAAACCATTAACTCCCTTCTTGGTAATATATGTGGAAACCATTAACTCCCTTCTTGGTAATATATGTGGAAACCATTAACTCCCTTCTTGGTAATATATGTGGAAACCATTAACTCCCTTCTTGGTAATATATGTGGAAACCATTAACTCCCTTCTTGGTAATATATGTGGAAACCATTAACTCCCTTCTTGGTAATATATGTGGAAACCATTAACTCCCTTCTTGGTAATATATGTGGAAACCATTAACTCCCTTCTTGGTAATATGTGGAAACCATTAACTCCCTTCTTGGTAATATATGTGGAAACCATTAACTCCCTTCTTGGTAATATATGTGGAAACCATTAACTCCCTTCTTGGTAATATATGTGGAAACCATTAACTCCCTTCTTGGTAATATATGTGGAAACCATTAACTCCCTTCTTGGTAATATATGTGGAAACCATTAACTCCCTTCTTGGTAAAACTGATAACGTAAAAAGTAAAAGTATTATCCAACCACCATGTACAGATAGGCCTACTCCAAGAACATTTAATGAAAACAAAATTATATATTGGAAGACCTTTACCAAACTGTGAAGCTAATGACAATATGTCACATTTGAATTTAAAGGACTACTCACCTTATCTAACCCCAGTGTCAACTTATGAAATTGAAAGTTATATTAATTCACTGAAACTTACACCTGGATATGACGAGATACCAGCACTAGTATTAAAACATAGCTCTAAAGTAATAGCCCCACCTCTTGCTCGTATTGTTAACTTGGCATTTCGTTCTGCAGTTTTCCCAGACAAATTGAAACTATGCAAAGAAATCCCTCTCTATAAATCAGGAGACATAAGTAATATAAATAACTACAGACTTATTTCAATGTTGCCCTCTTTCAGTGATATATTTGAAAAGGCAATGTTTATACGTCTTATTGAATTCCTGGAGTGTAATAAGTTGTTGCTGGAATGTCAGCATGGTTCTCGCCCAAATAGATCAACTGAAACGGCACTCTTACAGTTCACTTCTGAGGTTTATAAACATTTGAATGAAAAGTTACATGTAGTCTGAGTCTTCTTAGATCTTTCAAAGGCATTTGATACATTAGATCATCAATTATTTATATATAAATTAAGAAACATAGGAGTCAGAAGCAAGTAATTAAATTATTTATTAGTTATTTATCAAATAGAAAACAATCTGTAATTTGTAATAATACCTATTCTTCTTTAAAATCAATAGCTAGGGGTGTCCCTCAAGGATCTACTTTTGGTCCAATAATATTTGTATATTTATATAAACGATATAACCTTAGCTAGCAACTATGGGAAATGTGTGATATATGCCGATGACACAAACCTATTGATTGTTGACAAGGATATCAGCCAGTTACACACAAAATTAAGGGGAGACGGTCGTTTTTCTGGTCCCCTTTCTCCCTAGTGTTTAGTCCCATTATTTTTTAGATTTCTAGACGTTCGGCCCATTTGTTTGGCAATTTTAAGACCTTTCGTCCCATTTTGTTATAAATTGTAAGACCTATCGTGCCATTTAGGTGTCGATTTTTTCCTGGCGAGCGAAAGCGAGCCTGTAATTGTAAGAGGAACCGGCCTTCGGCCGGGAAATTTTTCTGCCGAAAAATGTACAAATTTATTTTGAATGAAGGGGATGTTTTTCCAAGTTTGATGGATGTCTAGCGAGGAAACTAAGAATTTGTGAATGAATTAATTTATAGGCCAAAAAGCAGTCGGTGTCCCCTTAACCCAGGAAACCAGTAATATATCAAAATGGATCAGATCGAATAAATTGTCCCTTAACCCGGGAACTGCGGGAAGACTCTTAAGAGTTCCCCCGGCAGACTGCGGGAAGACTCTTAAGAGTCAGAGAAAGAAAAAAATCAACTTTAAACATCGAAAAAAAAAAAAATATATATTTTTTGAATATTTTTTGTTTTGCCCCTGGGCCATGCAAAATATCACTCCTCTACCTCCCCTCCTTCCCCACTTTCCTCCCCTCCTTCAGTTATCACCTATTTTCCCTGTTATTCCCTTATCCTGAGGTATATTTTCGTGCTAACATAAGCGAGTTGCAAGCAGGGCATTGTCATCACTGTTAGCAAGAGAGAGAGAGAGAGTATCGATCGACTGTGTCTCAGTGGCCTTGGGGGAAATTGGCGGGAAAGCAGGTTGCCTCACCCATACATTATGTAACTCGCGGCCTGTATCTCCGATTTTGACCATCCAAACGCTGTTTTCACTCGTGTTATTGTTGTAACAGGTTAATACCTTTATAATGAACCCATAATAGGCGCGTATGGATAAGTATTAATGCTATTTATGGTAAAATTAATATTTTAGTGATGGAAACAGCTCAAATACGTCAGCACAGGCAGAGGTGTCTAATTACCCCCATGCGCAGTTCAGAGGTTAACTTTAAAAACAACTCGATACTTGCTGTTTCAGAATCGTTCTGTGGGAGTTCGTTTAGTTCCTCTTACAATTACAGGCTCGCTTTCGCTCGCCAGGAAAAAATCGACACCTAAATGGCACGATAGGTCTTAAAATGTATAACGAAATGGGACAAAAGGTCTTAAAATTGTCAAACAAATGGGTCATTTTTCTGGTCCCCTTTCTCCCTAGTGTTTAGTCCCATATTTATCCCAAAATGGATCAGATCGAATAAATTGTCCCTTAACTTTAAAAACAACTCCATACTTGCTGTTTCAGAATCGCTCTGTCCTGTGATATTAGCAGGAGAAACAATTGATCATGTAAAATCAACTAAGTTTTTAGGAGTTGTTGTTGATGATAACTTAAATTGGAAGCATCACACAAACTTGATATGTCTAAAACTGTCTAAAATGTGTGGAATCATATACTGTATAGGATCCGATATCAACTTACAACTGAAGCTATGATAAGCATTAATTTCACTCTTTGTTATTCTCAAATCATATATTGTCTTTCTTGTACTTGGCCATCTTAAATTAAAAGTTTAGTTATTGCCCAGAAGAAACTTTTAAGGTGTATTACTTTTAAAGGGAAATATTATTCAACAAATGAATTATTTACTTCATTATGACTAATGAAATTTGAGTATATCCATAAATATGTTCTAATGTTGTGTATTTTAAACAATATTTCTTCTTGTAGTGTGAATACAAGAATGTTTAACCCACTGAGCACCAGGCATTATAAATTTGTTTTTTCCAGAAAACACGTGGAGTGGGTTAGAAATGAAGGAAAAAACACAAAAAAAGATCCCCTAGGTCATTAACCCGGGAACTGCGGGAAGACTCTTAAGAGTTCCCCCGGCGGACTGCGGGAAGACTCTTAAGAGTCAGAGAAAAAAAAAATCAACTTTAAACATCGAAAAAAAAAAAAAAAAATTGGGGGGGGGCCCCTGGGCCATGCAAAATATCACTCCTCTACCTCCCCTCCTTCCCCACTTTCCTCCCCTCCTTCAGTTATCACCTATTTTCCCTGTTATTCCCTTATTCTGAGGTATATTTCCATGCTAACATTAGCGAGTTGCAAGCAGGGCATTGTCATCAGTGTTAGCAAGCGAGTGCAAGAGAGAGAGAGAGAGAATATCGATCGACTGTGTCTCAGTGGCCTTGGGGGAAATTGGCGGGAAAGCAGGTTGCCTCACCCATACATTATATAACTCGCGGCCTATACAGTAGGGTCCCGCATAAAACGTGTTCGCATAAAACGAGTCTCGATTAAAACGACCGACCTAAAATATTAATATTTAATTTTCGATCAGAACGAATGTCGCTTTGTACGAAATATCGTTCGCTTTGTACGAAATATCGTCGCTTTGTACGAAATATAGTTCGCTTTGTATGAAATATCGTTCGCTTTGTATGAAATATCGTTCGCTTTGTACGAAAATTTTCGCTTACAGCGAACATTGACGATATTGCGCCACCAAAATGCTGTGTTCACATAAAACTAAATCGCATAAAACGCCCTCGTTTATCGACCATAAACTCGTTTTATGTGAGACCCTACTGTATCTCCGATTTTGACCATCCAAACGCTGTTTTCACTCGTTTTATTGTTGTAACAGGTTAATACCTTTATAATGAACCCATAATAGGCGCGTATGGATAAGTATTAATGCTATTTATGGTAAAATTAATATTTTAGTGATGGAAACAGCTCAAATACGTCAGCACAGGCAGAGGTGTCTAATTACCCCCATGCGCAGTTCAGAGGTTAACTTTAAAAACAACTCGATACTTGCTGTTTCAGAATCGTTCTGTGGGAGTTCGTTTAGTTCCTCTTACAATTACAGGCTCGCTTTCGCTCGCCAGGAAAAAATCGACACCTAAATGGCACGATAGGTCTTAAAATGTATAACGAAATGGGACAAAAGGTCTTAAAATTGTCAAACAAATGGGTCATTTTTCTGGTCCCCTTTCTCCCTAGTGTTTAGTCCCATATTTATCCCAAAATGGATCAGATCGAATAAATTGTCCCTTAACTTTAAAAACAACTCCATACTTGCTGTTTCAGAATCGCTCTGTCCTGTGATATTAGCAGGAGAAACAATTGATCATGTAAAATCAACTAAGTTTTTAGGAGTTGTTGTTGATGATAACTTAAATTGGAAGCATCACACAAACTTGATATGTCTAAAACTGTCTAAAATGTGTGGAATCATATACTGTATAGGATCCGATATCAACTTACAACTGAAGCTATGATAAGCATTAATTTCACTCTTTGTTATTCTCAAATCATATATTGTCTTTCTTGTACTTGGCCATCTTAAATTAAAAGTTTAGTTATTGCCCAGAAGAAACTTTTAAGGTGTATTACTTTTAAAGGGAAATATTATTCAACAAATGAATTATTTACTTCATTATGACTAATGAAATTTGAGTATATCCATAAATATGTTCTAATGTTGTGTATTTTAAACAATATTTCTTCTTGTAGTGTGAATACAAGAATGTTTAACCCACTGAGCACCAGGCATTATAAATTTGTTTTTTCCAGAAAACACGTGGAGTGGGTTAGAAATGAAGGAAAAAACACAAAAAAAGATCCCCTAGGTCATTAACCCGGGAACTGCGGGAAGACTCTTAAGAGTTCCCCCGGCGGACTGCGGGAAGACTCTTAAGAGTCAGAGAAAAAAAAAAATCAACTTTAAACATCGAAAAAAAAAAAAAAAATTGGCGGGGGGCCCCTGGGCCATGCAAAATATCACTCCTCTACCTCCCCTCCTTCCCCACTTTCCTCCCCTCCTTCAGTTATCACCTATTTTCCCTGTTATTCCCTTATTCTGAGGTATATTTCCATGCTAACATTAGCGAGTTGCAAGCAGGGCATTGTCATCAGTGTTAGCAAGCGAGTGCAAGAGAGAGAGAATATCGATCGACTGTGTCTCAGTGGCCTTGGGGGAAATTGGCGGGAAAGCAGGTTGCCTCACCCATACATTATATAACTCGCGGCCTATACAGTAGGGTCCCGCATAAAACGTGTTCGCATAAAACGAGTCTCGATTAAAACGACCGACCTAAAATATTAATATTTAATTTTCGATCAGAACGAATGTCGCTTTGTACGAAATATCGTTCGCTTTGTACGAAATATCGTCGCTTTGTACGAAATATAGTTCGCTTTGTATGAAATATCGTTCGCTTTGTATGAAATATCGTTCGCTTTGTACGAAAATTTTCGCTTACAGCGAACATTGACGATATTGCGCCACCAAAATGCTGTGTTCACATAAAACTAAATCGCATAAAACGCCCTCGTTTATCGACCATAAACTCGTTTTATGTGAGACCCTACTGTATCTCCGATTTTGACCATCCAAACGCTGTTTTCACTCGTTTTATTGTTGTAACAGGTTAATACCTTTATAATGAACCCATAATAGGCGCGTATGGATAAGTATTAATGCTATTTATGGTAAAATTAATATTTTAGTGATGGAAACAGCTCAAATACGTCAGCACAGGCAGAGGTGTCTAATTACCCCCATGCGCAGTTCAGAGGTTAACTTTAAAAACAACTCGATACTTGCTGTTTCAGAATCGTTCTGTGGGAGTTCGTTTAGTTCCTCTTACAATTACAGGCTCGCTTTCGCTCGCCAGGAAAAAATCGACACCTAAATGGCACGATAGGTCTTAAAATGTATAACGAAATGGGACAAAAGGTCTTAAAATTGTCAAACAAATGGGTCATTTTTCTGGTCCCCTTTCTCCCTAGTGTTTAGTCCCATATTTATCCCAAAATGGATCAGATCGAATAAATTGTCCCTTAACTTTAAAAACAACTCCATACTTGCTGTTTCAGAATCGCTCTGTCCTGTGATATTAGCAGGAGAAACAATTGATCATGTAAAATCAACTAAGTTTTTAGGAGTTGTTGTTGATGATAACTTAAATTGGAAGCATCACACAAACTTGATATGTCTAAAACTGTCTAAAATGTGTGGAATCATATACTGTATAGGATCCGATATCAACTTACAACTGAAGCTATGATAAGCATTAATTTCACTCTTTGTTATTCTCAAATCATATATTGTCTTTCTTGTACTTGGCCATCTTAAATTAAAAGTTTAGTTATTGCCCAGAAGAAACTTTTAAGGTGTATTACTTTTAAAGGGAAATATTATTCAACAAATGAATTATTTACTTCATTATGACTAATGAAATTTGAGTATATCCATAAATATGTTCTAATGTTGTGTATTTTAAACAATATTTCTTCTTGTAGTGTGAATACAAGAATGTTTAACCCACTGAGCACCAGGCATTATAAATTTGTTTTTTCCAGAAAACACGTGGAGTGGGTTAGAAATGAAGGAAAAAACACAAAAAAAGATCCCCTAGGTCATTAACCCGGGAACTGCGGGAAGACTCTTAAGAGTTCCCCCGGCGGACTGCGGGAAGACTCTTAAGAGTCAGAGAAAAAAAAATCAACTTTAAACATCGAAAAAAAAAAAAAAAAATTGGGGGGGGGCCCCTGGGCCATGCAAAATATCACTCCTCTACCTCCCCTCCTTCCCCACTTTCCTCCCCTCCTTCAGTTATCACCTATTTTCCCTGTTATTCCCTTATTCTGAGGTATATTTCCATGCTAACATTAGCGAGTTGCAAGCAGGGCATTGTCATCAGTGTTAGCAAGCGAGTGCAAGAGAGAGAGAGAATATCGATCGACTGTGTCTCAGTGGCCTTGGGGGAAATTGGCGGGAAAGCAGGTTGCCTCACCCATACATTATATAACTCGCGGCCTATACAGTAGGGTCCCGCATAAAACGTGTTCGCATAAAACGAGTCTCGATTAAAACGACCGACCTAAAATATTAATATTTAATTTTCGATCAGAACGAATGTCGCTTTGTACGAAATATCGTTCGCTTTGTACGAAATATCGTCGCTTTGTACGAAATATAGTTCGCTTTGTATGAAATATCGTTCGCTTTGTATGAAATATCGTTCGCTTTGTACGAAAATTTTCGCTTACAGCGAACATTGACGATATTGCGCCACCAAAATGCTGTGTTCACATAAAACTAAATCGCATAAAACGCCCTCGTTTATCGACCATAAACTCGTTTTATGTGAGACCCTACTGTATCTCCGATTTTGACCATCCAAACGCTGTTTTCACTCGTTTTATTGTTGTTTCAGGTTAATACCTTTATAATCAACCCATAATAGGCGCGTATGGATAAGTATTAATGCTATTTATGGTAAAATTAATATTTTAGTGATGGAAACAGCTCAAATACGTCAGCACAGGGGGACGTTTCTAATTACCCCCATGCGCACTTCTTAGGTTAAGGGGTCTTACGGGGCGCCCAAAGGTCGGAATTAACATGGGGAAATGGGTAGGCAAAAACATGCAATAACACGCTTTTTGCGCGCTCACGCGCATGCGGCTGGACTTTGAGGGTTTTCAACCATCGGCATTGTTGCGTGGGATACTTACGCGGGTCTCATACAAATCTGAGCCCTCTAGGTGCCATAGGACGGAGTAGTTAACCGCGACGCACCCTATGCAGCGCTGGGGTTTAGCGTTACATACATTGCCGACGCTGTTATGACCGGCACTACGAAATAAACAAGGGCACTTAATAATGGACTAGATGATAGGCTATATCTGCAACAATGGTACCCTAATTCCAAACCCTCGAACTATTACGCCGGTGAACAAAACACTTAAACCCTCCAGAGTTAATCTACTGGATAACGGGGTATCAATTAACTGGGTTTTAGTGCACTTCTACAAAGGCTTTCCGGTGACGGCAAAGCCTACTCACAACAAGAGTTTCCCGGGAGTTTCCGCAGCCTCCTCAGCTCCCCGCCATGGAGTGGCTTCGGTCACCCAGGCTTTATTGTGGTCGGCAGGGAGGGTTCTGTGGGGGTGCTCGGTTATGGCCTTGGCCTTGCTCGGGGCCTTGGGGCTGTTCGGCCAGGCAGCTTGGGGAACAACAACAACAACAACAACAGGAGTACTTTACGTTAATAAAATGCTCTTAAGTAATAACAATGCTTGAATAAACTATAACAAGATTTAATCTTGTTATAGTTTATTCAAGCATTGTTATTACTTAAGAGCATTTTAGAGATTTAATGGGCGGGTGCCCAACCCCGAAAGGGGTTGAAATAGGGGAGCTATCCCCCCGCCAAAGGCGGCTTTCTAGGGCCTTTCCTAGCTGATGCTGAGAGGATTGGGTTCTAGTCATGTGGTGATGGGCTGGTCTATCAGAGTGAGAACTGAGCGATCTCTGCCATACCCATAGCTTACTCTGACTGTTCCTTTTACTTATATATTTTCTAGATCTCAAGTGACGGCGTCTCTTCCGTGGATTGACCTCCCAATCTACCAAGATTGGAAGCCAAAGCGTCACATTTT
The DNA here is from genome assembly GCA_032716605.1 of Paralithodes platypus. Taxonomy (NCBI): domain Eukaryota; kingdom Metazoa; phylum Arthropoda; class Malacostraca; order Decapoda; family Lithodidae; genus Paralithodes; species Paralithodes platypus. The sequence goes on along the minus strand of CM064496.1, from coordinate 12,268,244 downwards.
TCCTTTGCCCCTCAACTTTCTCTTCATAATTGTTGAGGGGCACAAGGGCCCTGGGTGGGTCTTTGGTTTCCCGGGTGTTTCCGCACCCTCCTCAGCTCCTCGCCATGGAGTGGCTTCGGTTACCCAAGCTTTATTGTGGTCGGCAGGGAGGGTTCTGTGGGGGCGCTCGGTTATGGTCTTGGCCTTGCTCGGGGCCTTGGGGCTGTTCGGCCAGGCAGCTTGGGGAACAACAACAACAAGATTTAATAAAGGAGTATATGCTTACGTTAACTTTAGTGTGAGTCTGTACTCAACACTAAACTCTTCAATGCTCTATGAATACACTGAAAGTCTAGTCCTACAGCAAACAGATATGGAATCTTCTGAAAACGTCTAATGCTCTAAGATGCTCGTTAATATAGAACAGAAATAATGCAGGGGCAGGACACAAAGGTGTGTATCTTAATACACCAATAAGTAGGATACATATATATAACAAGGGAGTGCAACAACTCTGTGACAGCACTAATAATAGCCACTCAAAACAGTACTTCCTTAGCCAAAGTACCAGCCATACTGGGTTGTGCACCAAGCATCAACCTAGGCTAAAATAATATGTGAATAATTCCTAAAGCATACACAGTTAAAGTTAATAAACACAATGCTGTCTTTATTACTAAAAAAGTCTAGCAGCGGCATAAAAGATACCAGGAGGCTAGGCAGAGCGCAAGCATGCTCGTAGCCTACTGTCTCCCCTTGAACAGATTTCCCTTATGTTACGTTAAGTGACTAGGAGGCTCTCTTGGTAAGTCCAGATCTCAAGTATCTGGTCTTACCCTGGCGCTCCACAAAGGTCAACACAATGAGGTAGCGAGCATACAAGTAAGTGTAGGCAAAAGCCCTTCGCTTGTATACTGCTACACTCGCAAAGGATAAATATGCACAAGGGTTACAGGCACCTAGCTCCGTCGAAGTCGTACAGGCTCTGACTTGCCATGTACATAACTCAGACAACGACTAAAGATACCCTCCACTGTCTAGCATTAAATAGTAGCAAAGAACAACTCAATAATTAGAAGCACCCAATTTATTAGTGGCCCCTCCATCATTGACGAACATGCCTATTACATAAGGCATCCTCTTCAAACACTAATCCGCCGTAGTTTTGAATCTACCGCGCAGAGCATTTAAAAACTGAGGAGCCTTCATCATGAGCGCATGCGACCTCACTCATGGCTTCAGTCATTATGAATTGGGTTCTCACTACGAAAAAACTTCGTAAAAAATAAAAACAAAAAGAAAATAAGAATAACTATCCAATAAGCTTTCCATCATATCGTGGATGTACTTGTGTGGATTTCTGACCAGACGCTGATTCAGGCGTCATTCTTCCTTCTCTGCTCTGCGTTCAGCCTGCCCGGACGTGCCTCCCCACGCTCAGCTAGTTCCGCATTCGTGGCGTCCCTAGTGAGTTTTTTCTCATTTGTTTACTCTAGGATGTATCGAGTAAGGTTAGGATAGGCGTAGCAGGAGTGTCCTGGGCTGGTTGCCCGCAGTGCAGTGTATTTTGGGTCGAGTGTATGGGGCATCTATTTCGGATGTGCCCTCGTGGTCCCGTTGTGGACATGTGAATTTTTTCACAGCCGAGTTAGTTTGTGATGCAGGCGGCTTTCACTACGCGTTAGTTAGTGCTGCCTTTTATCTTTCTGATGAGGTAAGCTTTGTTTCTGACGTTCCCAGCGTATTTTTCTTCACTTAGTGAAGTTTTTTCTGGGTCCCGAGTCAGTCTTCCCTTGGTCGGAAGTTTGTGCTACGGTGGTGTGTTGGCGGTGGTTCCTGTTGTGATATTTCCAGTGTTTGTGTATATTTCAACTTTTATTATGCCGTCTACCTAGGCCTAGCCAGCCGCTCGTAGCTTTGCCACATGTACTAGTGTTATTGTTTATTATTGATAAATATGCCCTACTGTGTCATGTGTATCCGGGTTTTAGTTGTGTATTGGCTAATTCCTCGGACTATAATTGTTTCCTGGTTTAGTTGTGTATTGGCTAATTCCACGGATTATGGAGTGACCTTGGGGTTGTCGTGCGTGGCTCTCCTCGTGTCTCTTGTTGTTCAGATGGTGTCTGTTCAGGGTGGGTTGCCTTCCGGCGGGGTTTTTCTCGGTTTCACCATGAAAATCCCGGCCGCGAGCCGTGTTGGGCCACACGTGGTTGTTAACACTGGCTTGTTTCCCCGGCGTTGGGGTGTCTGTGGCTCTCCAGGACTGCGTCTCTGTGGATGCCTGGTTTCAGGCCTCCTTTGATTCCCGGCGGGATGGCTGTTCCCATCTATAAAACGTTGTTCATGCGGACATACGTTATGTAGTTTTTCTACCCGGTTTTACAAAAACCACTTGAAAAACCTAGCTGTTGTTTTAGGCTTTCCTCCCCGGCGATCTTTTACAAAGAAGTGGGGACAGGAACTTATGGGGTTAACGTTTGGACATCTCACCCGGCGGGTGCACCTGGGTAGGGTGGGATGAACGACTTATGTCTTTCAGTTAGTTAACCAATCCATTTTTGTGATACTATGTGTATCGCCGCCTTTACTCTTACGGCGATTGAAGGTTCAATTTAGGTTAATATATCGATTCTTCTCACCCGGCGGGTTCTCCTAGGTGGAGGAACTAAGGAATTTACAAAATTCGATTTCGATTTAACCACTTAATTTAGTGATACAAGTAGGTATCGCCGCCTTCTAACTTACGGCGATCTTTTGTGACAATTCGTTAGACATCAGATCTCGTATCATCCTGCCCTGTGCTATTCTACTAAAATATTTCAAGGGCCGGCGTCTTTTTGGGGGTTGCTTTGTTACAAAATTGAATCTTGAGACAGTCGCCACCACCAAGAGACTATAAGCGCCATGCTGGACCGTTATATTATATCAGAGGGTATTCTTCACTTTCTTTAACAAAAGATTTGTTTAGATTTTCTGAACCCCACCGCGTAGCGAGCTGTGTTTGTGCCATTACATCTCGTTACCCGGCGGATTATTAACACTTGTGCGAACATGTTGGGTTAACCTTATGAGCATTAATTCCTGGAAATTTTCTTTTTTTCCAGAGCTGAGCTCCGGCGGACCAATACAGACCCGGCGGTAGTTTCCTCCCACCAGTCTCTGTCATGGCTACCGTGGCCCCAGTTTTTGCTTTGTGCACTACCCCTGCTTGTGCTGGTATCCCTATTTTTGCGCATACCCGTTGCATAAGGTGTGTTAAATGTCTAGACCGTTCAAGGGGTCTCTGGGTTATGCGTAATTGTTCTTTTTGCTCCCAATTAGCTTTAAAGGTCCTTTGTGATAATGATAAGACCGCGGCGGTAGCCTTGAGAGAGGTTAGGCAACAGATGTCAGCCTACTGTACACTACCATTGTTGCACATAAATCACTTCAATGTGACAACGTCCCACTTTGGGATAGATTGCTCTCCGAACACCCTCCCCCTAACTCTAGAGTCATGAGTATTAAGCCGGCGGAGACTGGTCAGGGTTCTGTATCCTCTGCGGCTACACCTAAACGCCCAAGAGAGCCTACACCCCCGGTATCCGCCTCTTCGTCTCGGGCGAGATCCCGGTCTAGGTCTCCTCTTAGACACCAGTCATCTAGTCGGGCCTCTTCACCGGCGAGTAAGAAGAGCAGGACGGAGGGTTCCACCAGTGGTCACGGCGAGGATTCCTCTAGATCTAAGAATAGTTCGCGGTCACACCGTAGCCATAAATCCTCTAAAAAGGATTCTCATAAACGGAAGTCCTCTCGACATTCACCAACTTCTAGTGCATCTCATCGTACCTCTACCCCAGACAGAGTTTGTGTTAAGGCCCAAGAGTCCAGTGCAGTGCCTGTCCCAAAAGAGGATTTGCCACTTAATATTTTAACCCTGGAATTGGAAAGTTCAGGGGGTTCAGTAATTGAGAATGTTTCAGACTCTCAAGAGAGCGTAGGCCAGGGCCTCGGTGTTTGGCGGTTTGCTCAACCAGGGTCTGATCACCCACGTCCGACTCAAACGAGTCACACAGTAGCCGATGTCCACAGGGACGCGGCGATCCCATCCTCTATCCCAGACTTATCTTGGCAACAAGGTACCCCTGCCTCGGCGGGGTCTTCTCAGGAGGATCAGGAGGAGAAAGATGAAGTTTCTATAATTTCGGAGATGGAAGGACAAGGGTCAGGCTCAGGCTTGGACGCCGCACAGGATACTAATGATTCACCTGTAAGTTCTTCATCAAACCAGTTTGTTACGGCACAAGAAATTAATGGGCTGCTTACTCATGCTTTATCTAAATTTTTTGGTCAACAACAGGAAAACCCCACAATGGACTTGGGGGCTCCCAAGACAAGTTCTACGGTACAGCCTCTGATGACTTCGATTGATTTATCTAAGATCCCTAACCCTCCCACTCTGTTAACCTCAGGGATCACTAGGCCTGCTACGGCGGCTTTGACAACTTCAAATGTCAGGGTCATAACGGATGTCAATCCACCCCCTCTAGACAAAGCGCCTCTTAGAAAGGTAGCTATGCCCTTACTTTATGGGCCAGACGAGTCATGGGTTCTTTTGAACTCCTCTAAACCAGAGCTTGCCCAACCTACTTTGTCAGGGGAACTCCCGGTACCGCGCGAGTGGGTCATCCAGGGCAATAAGTCAAAGAAACTAAGGGCCGTGGATACTTTGGGTAATGTTCTGGACGTAAACATCAAGGCTATACCTAGTTATTATCATCAAGATTATTTTGTGTATGCTTCTAAGCCTGCTTTACCCCCTGCCTCAGCTTCAAAACTATTTTCAGACTGGTCTAAGCTGGATGGGTTTAATGATATTAAGACTCTGTCAGCTCTCACTCCTGAACTAGATTTACAGACCGTCACAGACGACGCAGCTAATCCAGTTTTGAAGGTGGGACAGTTGGGACCAGGACCTTGGGTAGATTGGGAGGTAGAGGCTCAAAACTTTGCAACCACTTTCACTTCTAAATCTTCCCACCAGATACCTCAGGATACTCATTCATGGTTCTCTATGCCGGTGGGTTCTGCCGGCGGAGTCCCGTCAGCTTTGTTTTCATTTCTAGCTGCCCCTAAGATTAATCTTTGTGAGCTGAAGGACCCGTTCACTACCCCTACCCCTACTCACCTAGACAGAGAATTTAGGCTACGGGGAAAAGCTTTTCGCCTGTTCTCGCAGTACATAGTATCTCAGCAGGTGGCTAAGTCTTTACTACGGTCCACTCAGGCAATCGCAGATGCGGATGCTCGAAGATCGGTTGAGTTATCCCGGCGACTGATTCTTCAGTCGTCAATCCAATCCTTGGGTGACATACGTACCGCCTTGCTTGAGGCGGTACGAGCACGACAAGATCTTAGGATGTCGTTAGTTCGCAAGCTACCTGATCGCATTGCTAATCAGGTGGTTATGTCACCAGTGCTTACTCCCTCTTTAATGACCCCTGAAGTGTGGCGAACAGTGTTCAATATGGCACAGGCCGTTAAGCACAGTCCCACCCCTTCTAAGAAACCTGCATTTAACTTCCCCAAACCCAGGCCTACTACTAAAGCTCAGCCAGGGGGATCTAAGCCTTTTCTTCCGCCTAAGTCCTCCCACTCCCCCCAGGGTCAGTTCAGGCATAGACAGAGTAGGTTTTCAGGTCAGAGAGGACGCGGCCAACATAAACCAGGTCAGGGCCAGTCTTCGGCCAACACCAGCCAGCCGGCGAAGCGTCCAGCACCAACCCCACCATAAAAAAACTAAAGTCTCTCTCACTCCCGGCGCCTACCTTAAGGCCGGAGGAACCGAGGGTAGTACAGCCGGCGAACCCTTGTCTGCTAACTGGGTCGTTCCGAACGTGTCACCAAGCATGGCCGTTAAACACTTGGGCACGGATGGTGGCACGCAAAGGCATCACTTGGCAGTGGCTCCGGCGACCTCGATTACGTCAGCCGACAACGGCGAATTTTGTTTCTTTAGAGGTGGAGTCTCTAGCCCAGGAAATGATTGCCAAGAATGTCATCATCCCGGTCCCCCCAAATTACCCTGTATTCACGTCCAAACTATTTTTGGTTCCCAAAAGGGACAGTGTTCAGATGAGGCCGGTCGTAGACCTGTCTTATCTGAATCTTCACATTCACAACGAATCTTTCAGAATGTTAACAGTACACCAAATCAGGCTAACACTTCCGCCGGGAGGTTGGATGTGTTCACTAGACCTGACAGACGCCTATTGGCAGGTATCGGTCAACAAAAGATTTCAAAGGTTTTTGGCCTTACGGATCAGGCACCAAAATTTTGTTTTTCAGAGGATGCCGTTCGGCTTGAACCTGGCACCTCGATTATTCACAAAACTAGTCCGGCAAGCCCTGATGCCATTGTTAAAACAGGGGATCAGAGTGTTGTGGTGTCTGGACGACTGGCTGGTGGTGGCAGAGACACAACAATTATGCATAAAACATGTCAATATCATTTTAAATCATGTCAAAACTCTAGGGTTCAAGGTAAATCTGGTAAAGTCAAACCTTGTGCCCTCACGAGTAATTCAGTGGATAGGGCTGGTCTGGGACACCGCCGCTCTCACTCTGAGTCAGAGTGTGGACAATCGCAACAGGTTTCGCAGGAAACTGTTCAGGTTTCTTCACAGTCTGACTACGACGCGAAGGGTCTGGGAGTCTCTGGTCGGCTCTCTCAACTGGATTCAACTAACTGTCAAGTTGGGCCGGTTGAAAGTAAAACGATTAATATTGGAAGGCAACAAATATTTCCCGCTCTTACCGGCGGGAAAATTATGGCCCATCCCGAAATTAATCCACACCTTACTAGCGGTCTGGGCGAAGAGGGAAACATTGCACTCAATAATGTCATGGACCTCTCCTCCACCAACGGTATGGGTAGACACGGATGCGTCAGGCACAATAGGGTGGGGATTTCAGTCAAATCAGGGGCACCAGGGTCAGGGGCTTTGGTCCCACTTAGAAATCTCGCACATCAATGTCAAAGAATTACTAGTCCCCTTGTATTTCCTTCAGGCTCACGGCCCGGCGTTACGGGGCAAGTCGGTGGCCTTCAGAATGGACAATCTGAATGCAGTCCACTGTATTCAGAAACAAGGGTCAACGAGGTCAAGGAAGTTGCTAAACGTGTCGGAAGAGATTTTTGCTCTAGCCAACAGTCTAGATATTTATCTTCACGCATCTTATCTCCCAGGCGTAGCGAACGTCTGGGCAGACGCTCTGTCCCGGAGACAGAGCACGACAGTAGAATGGGAGCTCAAGCAACCCATTTTCAACCTAATGATTGCAGAGCTCTCCCATCCACAAGTGGATCTTTTTGCGTCCGAGGAGACTCACAAACTCCCTCTATACCTCACCCGCCGGGCGAAAACGCCGGCAGGGGGGCCAGACGCCCTAGTGACAGACTGGAACAGATGGAGCTCCATCTATCTGTTTCCACCGCCAGATGCGTCACTAATGTGCCACGTAGTGAACAAACTACGAGATTATCGAGGCTTAGTCTCGCTAATCGCGCCACTGTGGCCGGCACAGTTGTGGTACCAGCAATTGAAAATGTGGTGCCCGGACCCGGTATCGCTCCCGGTCGGGTATTTCCACTTAGACACGATTGGCAACCTAGCGACCTCGCTGACTTTTGCATTATGGACATTCAGGAGGCCAAGTGGCTAGCACCATACGGTAGAGATGTGACAAATAAATTACTTAATCAATATACTCAGTCTACAAAACGACAGTATCAATCACATTGGCAAGCCTTTACTTCTTGGATCGTTAGGACAGAACAAACTGTACCCTCAGTGGCATTAGTTTTTAATTATTTGAATTATCTGTTTGAGCAGAAACGTTTATCTGTGGTAACATTAAAAAATCACTTAAGTGAGATTAGAGTGCCCTTTTTAGACCTTACGGGTCTTTCCATACCGGTAGCGGAGGAAACAGGTTTTATGAGAGCATGTTTTAAACACCGCCCACCTCCCCGTCAGCTCATGCCTACTTGGTCTCTGGACAAAGCTTTGTCTTTGCTTCACTCTCGTCTGTACCAAAATACTGCAGACTTTGCATTACTCTTAAAAAAGGCGGTTTTCCTTTTGGCTTTGGCCACCGGAAACAGAGTGTCTGAGCTGGCGGCGATGAGCAACACACCTAATTGTCTTAGGTTTGGTAGACTTAATGAATGTATTTCCATTGCACCCTCCCCTGGTTTTGTAGCCAAGAATGAGCATAGTGCACACGTGTTTTCTGAGTTCACGGTGCCGGCGTTAAAAAGGGGAAAGGTGCATCATAATTTATGTCCAGTGCAAGCTCTAACCAAATATTTGAGAGTAGCTCCTCGAAAACCCCCAAGGTGCTTTATGGGTAGCAAGTACGGGTAAACGCTTACTTAAACGGCGATTAGCCTCTCTTCTGGTAGAAGTCATTAAAGAAAGTAATCCCGGCGTTGTGGGTCGGGCCCACGATTTACGCAAATGGGCAGCCTCTTTACGTTTCCTGAAAAAAAAATTCAGTTGAAGACATAGCGTCCACGCAGTTGTGGGCGTCTAATCATACGTTTCTGTCTAGATACTTGTCAGTTGCTCTAGACAAACCTTCCTTACCATGTATAGCTTTAAGGCAGAGGGTCTAGGTGGCCCTGCAGTCACTTTTGTTTACTTTCACGGGAAAGGGGGGGGGGGGGGTGCAGTCAGTTGACATAGGACACCCTAGACCCCGCCGGAGTATGAGAGCTGTGATACAATTTAAGGTTAAAATGTGATATGAAAATTTCTCAGTGAGAAATTGTGCTAGTACAATGTTAAGTACAAAACAACGGTGTTGTTAGAGTAGTTTAGCTGCGAAAGCAATTTAATTTTAGAATAATGGAGTTCCTTTGCAATTTATCTCCAAGTTTATGTTGGGGTTTATTATGTGCACATATAAACTTATAACTTGTTATTTTTTGTCACCACTCATTGAGTGGGGTGCCTTTGTAACTACAGATCTGTGTTCAGAATCTTCAGGGTTACCCATTTTTTGTCAGGCAGGCTTCTTTGAAGCACGCACCTGCCTGAACCCCCTTTTTCTTGTATTTTTTCAGCTACGCCGTTGTTAAATATATTTTCAAAGTAAGAATACTATGTGGTTGTTTTTATTATCTGCTTTTCTAGAGTTATGATATGATTACGAATGTCCCCCTCCAGTCTTAGAAATCAGGCATGTTCGTCAATGATGGAGGGGCCACTAATAAATTATAGGTTTGACTCCTGTAAGGAGATAAAGAAAACCTAATATTTAGTAGTGGCCCCGTAATCATTGATGACTGGGGCCCTCCCGACCGTCCCCTTCCCATTCGTTGATGTATTGAGGATTTTGGTTTACTTGATATGTCAGTGAAGGAAGAATGACGCCTGAATCAGCGTCTGGTCAGAGATCCACACAAGTACATCCACGATATGATGGAAAGCTTATTGGATAGTTATTCTTATTTTCTTTTTGTTTTTATTTTTTACGAAGTTTTTTCGTAGTGAGAACCCAATTCATAATGACTGAAGCCATGAGTGAGGTCGCGTGCGCTCATGATGAAGGCTCCTCAGTTTTTAAATGCTCTGCGCGGTAGATTCAAAACTACGGCGGATTAGTGTTTGAAGAGGATGCCTTATGTAATAGGCATGTTCGTCAATGATTACGGGGCCACTACTAAATATTAGGTTTTCTTTATCTCCTTACAGGAGTCAAACCTATAATGATAATATGACTCATGTGACTATGACTAATACTCCCTAAAGCTAGTGCAAAACATATATGTGAGAACTGGTGCTGGTAATACGACTGGCCGACTATGGAAGTCGTATGCAGAACCAGAAGGGATAAGTAATTGAATAAAGATGAGAAGTAATGGAAAAGAAGAAGTTCAGAGAGAGAAACAGTAGTACAGGGGGTTAGATTGGGGACAGATTACAAGGGACGTCTAGGACCAAGCACACCATGCCAAGCTCTAAGGAGACAAGCGAGCAGGAGCCCCCCCAGCACCAACACTAGGACAGCGGCACCCAATCACAGACCACTACGTCATGAAAAGCAAGCGTCCTAGGACGCGCCAGGCCCGCCAGCCAATCAAGGCCGTGGGAAACCCCGCCCGAGCGAGGGAGGCACACGTACATACACACGCACATAATACAACTTCGCTGCCTACCTCGCTCTCTCTCTCCTTAACTTCACACTGCATATCTTATACTCTATCACTGATATAAAATACTTCCATGTGTCACAGACAAGAATAAAGACCACCACTGATCTGGCTGTGACTACATGAATACTAAGAAAGAAAGAACATCGTTCTACGATTATTATAGCCCATTTCACTGCCCTGGCGAGCGCTAGCGAGTACGAGCACATTCTGGCAAGCTGGTCAGCGTAACAACGCATAACGTGCGTCGCTGGTACTTGATGGGTTAATTATATAGACCTAAGTCATAATACAAGAAGAGGTAATGTTGACCTTCTGTGCCCCCAGCCCCACATTACTCTTTTTATAAATTGCATTTTGTATGCTGGACCGATACTATGGAATTCATTAACCGAAGAAATTAAACAAATTCTCCCATCTAGTTCCATGTCTATTGTTTAACAAATGTAAACAAAAAAAAGGCTTCTTCATATTCAGTCTATATAGGATGTTTATACACAATACCAACTAGAATCATGAAAATAATAATACTTGTAAATAACTATTAGTCCTGTAAAATTCCAATTATATATTTTCAATATAGGAATATGTGTCTGGTAAGGAGCTACGGTTCAGGGGGAATACAAGGGGGAAATAACATTTTACAGTAAAGATCTCTGTAGCAAGCAATTTAGTAGCAGTCTCTACGTTTCCAACGTAGGGCTTATGATCTCAGCCGCTACCACAGCGGGCCGATTTACCGGTACTCACACGAAGTAACCAAATAATCTCTAGAGTTGCACCTCAATTCACTACTAGGCACGTTGTACACACTCCGAGACGACTAGGAAAGAAGAGATAGCGAAGGAGAGAAAGAATTAATCTTAATTTAATCTAGCTGGTCTCCTCTGAGCCATGCTCCATGTTCTATGAGCCTGCGCCAGGACCTGCCAAAGTATCAGTCACTTCGCGCCCACCGTCGATGTCACACGCCCTTTTTGTCTGTGCTTCACGAGTGCCTGCTTTGCATCCCCTTCGCTTCAACTATTAGTGAGTGTGAGCCTTTTCAGGCTGTTGAGGTTTTAGAAGGATGTTCAGTGATGTAGGCAGCACTTTACTACGGCTTTATGGCGTGTTTATGGGTGTGCGCGTAGTGCTGGAGACGTGTTTATTTATTTGTTTTCTTCGGGGTGGTTGGTCCTCAACGCCGCGTAGTGGTCGTTGTGGGGGGGGGGGGGGGGGAAATATGCTTCCCGCGGGATGCATTGTGTTTCTTTCCCTTTGTGACTTTTTGTTTTATTGTTTTTTCATATGACTACGTGTCGATGTTTTACAAGACTTGAGCATGAAGTTTCTCTGGATTCTGCTTTGTGTGATCATAGGCCACATAGCCTTTATTCTCTCACAAACATGCTGCTTTGGTCTCAACTGACCTATAGCCCTTCTGACTTGTTTATTAAACTTGTCCATAGTTGGTGGTCTTATATTTCGTTCGCATAGTTCACGCTTTTGTCAGTTCCTTTTCGTTTCCCCGGGCCTACTTGACTCGTGGATACGTGGTTCTGGTGAAAATGTCGGTCAACCCCTAGGCTATCCTCCTTTTATTTTATTAATTTAACGTAATTGTGGGGCTTCTCGGGCAGTGTTTAGCTTTGTTACTAGGTTTTTTCACTTAGGGATTGATGCTGCCCTAGTCTTTTCTCTTTTATGTGACTTGTGTAACTAGGCTAGGCCTGTGTTTTTTAACTTGAGCTGACCGCCGTCGGATTGGGCCACATAGTCCTGTCCTTCTGTTTTCTTCTTGTCTCTACTGACTTGCTGATTGGTCTTCTACGCTCTTGTTAAAATTCTCATTAATTGTGTGTTTAAGCGAATCGGTTTTTTGCCTTGAGCTGCCCGCCATTGGAATGATCCACACAGGTCCTTTCCTTCTGCCTTCCTTTTGTCTCAACTGACTGGGAAGTCTCGGCCTCGTAGCTCTCGGTTAAATTCTCGTTTTTCTTACAGTGCATGTTTCTGTTCTTCCCCTGCCTGTGGTTACTTGATCGCTAAAAAGGGGGGGGATGTCTGGAAACTGTACGCGATAGGGGCCCCGCTCACAGGGAGGATATGCTTGGACAAGTTGACTCGATTTTCGTGCTTACTCACGTTTTTTCGCCACACAGGGAAGGGTCTTCTGGTGTCCTCAGCTCCTTCATCTTTTTAAATCCGCCCTACGAGCGCCTTTATCTTTTTGATGTGCCCTGTGCCTTGTCAAGGCCTAGGCCTCATAGCTTTTCACTTGACTTGGTTTATGCGCCCTGTTCTGCCCCCCTATTCATGTACCTGGACAGGGCTTTTTGGACAACGGCTGATTGGCTGTTTTCCTATCCCTTATGTCCTGTTCCTTGTGTCCTCCTTCTGTACCTGGTTCCCGCCCTACGGGCGACCTCCTTGTATACTGGGAGGACCCAAAGACCACCTGAAAAGTCCTAGGACTCGACCCAAAGTGGCGATGTCCTGTGTGTTTTGGATTCCCTCCCCGCCCCTATTTACACTTATAGGGTACTGTTGGGTTGCTCACACTTGACCTTTTCCTTCCAGCTGGTGCCCGCTCTACTGCCGGCTGTCCCTACGCCGCCGCCGCTTCGCCGCCTCCTCCCTCCGCTCTCACAGAGGGTTCTCAGGTATTTCGAAGGGTACCACTTTCCCCACGATTTTGGTTAGGCCCAAGGGTTGGACCCCGCTAAGGGGCTTGTCCCAGCCCTGGTGTTGAGGGTCTCTGGTGTGGGTGTTTTCTTTTGACTTTCCTGTTATACTTGCTACATAGCTTCTTACTGGATATTGTCTTACTGAGTCTTACATGCTGAATTGGCTCTACTGCCTCATATTGCCTGTCTCACCTCTACTGGTGGGTAATGCTTCCCCATTTTTCAGTGCTGTGATGCCGGCTCCTCCCTGCTCTCGGCCGACGTGTCAGCGGACGGCCTTGCGGGATCATCGGGAATGTTGCCTCCACACGGCCTGCTATGGGAAGGATGTTTACGATCCCCGCCGATGTGGGGTGTGTCTCTCCGCTCTTCAACTACTCGAGACTCTCCCTACGTCGGCGGAAGGACAACGGGCCAGGACGTCTCTACGCCGATCATGGGACGTTATCTCCCGTCACGTCCAAAGGGCTCCTTCCTTCCGTGAGGATGACGTCCGGGTGTTGTTGGGGATCCCACCTACCTCCGATGCTGCACGCCGTTCCCGCTCCCCTACTGTTCGTCACTCTCGCTCTCCTCCTACGGCTCGGGGCTCCCCTCCCGGGAGTTCGGGTCAGGCGGGCGGGAGGGCGCGTTCCAGGGAGTGGGCCCCCAGGCGTCATGAACATCGAGTGCCTACGTCGCCAATCTCCATCCCCTGCTGATCGACCCCGTCTTGCTTCTCCTCATCTCAGGATGAGCCGGCAGAGGGCGCCAGGCTAGAGGTGTGGCTAGGGGACTGGCTCACAGGGGGCGTGGTGTACCCGCCTTCCGTGGTCGTCGGTCCCCGGATCGCCGTCCCCGTCAAGAGGGGATGCGGCGCTGGCAGGCGCAGGGCCCCAGTTCCTCCGCTGCCAGACACAGCCTGGAGGGGGATAGGCCGGAGCGCGAGGCTCGTCCGTCGTTTCGGCGGGGCGGGGGGACGTCTGGAGGAGGACGTGGTGGCTCTAGCTCCCACTACGATAAGTCCAAGAGGGGCTCCGCGCCAAAAAACGCGTAGTTCCTCCTGGCCAGTCCCCTCTTCCCTCGCCCGACCATCTCGTCGAAGCGGTGATGGGCCTGACACAAGGCACCCGCTTCTTCAACCCCCACTACCAGCAATGGCCCCGCCGGTCGTGGGCGCGTCGGGTGGTCAAGAAGGGTCTGACTTGGAGGTGGAGGTCCAGGCCTCCTCTCAGGTGCCCTCCCCGACAGTGACCAGTGTCTCAGGAAGTGGCCCAAGTGATCATGTCCATGCACGAGGAAGGCGTTATCAAGGAAATATCTTCTACACAAAAGGTATTTCTGTCTCATGTGTTTCTGGTCCCAAAGAAGGACTGCGCTGCTATGAGGCCGGTGGTAGATCTCTCACTCCTCAACTCTCACATTGTGAACACCCGTTTCCGCATGCTCACCATCAACCAGGTACGCCTGGCACTCAAGCCCTTGTCTTGGGTGGTCACCCTGGATCTGACGGATGCTTATTGGCATGTGCCGATGGCTCCTCGGTTCCAGGGCTGCCTAGCACTGCAGTCGGATCAACAGGTGTTCCAATTCACCAGACTGCCATTCGGCCTCAACATAGCACCGCGGGTCTTCACCAAACTGGTGAAGCAGGCTCTGACCCCCTTGCTCTTACAAGGGATTCAGATCCTGTTTTACCTGGACGATTGGCTCATCTCCGCAGACTCTCTCACACACTGTGTACAAGACACGCTCACTGTAGTCAGACATATCACAAACCTGGGGTTCAAACTAAACATTCCCAAGTCCTGCCTCTCACCGTCACGAGAAGTGACGTGGGTGGGCTTGCACTGGGATCTCCAAAGCGCCACCGTTTCCCAGAGTCGAGTGAATGCGGCGAAACTTCGAAGGAAGCTCTTTGTCGTGTTGCACTCGATCTCGATAACACGAAAACTCTGGGACTCCCTACTAGGGTCTTTGAATTGGGCGTCTCTGACCGTGCCCTTGGGCCGGCTGCGACTCAAACGCCTCATTCAGCTGGGCAACAGGCACTTCCCTATCTCGCCCCCTTACCGTTTGTGGACGGTACCGCGCTCAATACATCTGAGACTGACACACTGGGTCGCTCGGGGCACGCTCTCTGCGGCTGTGCCCTGGACTGCTCCTCCGCCGACCATCTGGGTGGACACAGATGCGTCGAGCGAGGTGGGGTGGGGCTATCAATCAGACATGGGACATCAAAACCACGGCAGGTGGTCGGGGCTCTCACACTTCCACATCAATGCCCTGAAACTGTTGGTACCGTTGTTCTTCCTGCGGGATCACGGACTGGCCCTCACGAGCAAGTCGGTGGCCTTCAGGATGGACAACATGTCCACGGTTCATTGTATCCAAAAGCAGGGCTCCTCCAGGTCTGTTGTGCTCCAAGACCTGGCGGAGAAATTGTTTTACCTGGCCGATCATTACAGCATCACCCTGCATGCGACTTACCTGCCCGGGACGGCCAATCTTTGGGCGGATGCTTTGTCGAGAGGACAGAGCACCAAGGTAGAATGGTCATTAAGACAAAGCGTTTTCGACGACCTCGCAGCCTCCTGGGGCCAGGTGGACTTGTTCGCCTCCTCAGGGACGAACAAGCTGCCGGACTACCTCACCCGCTGGTCTTGTACTCAGGCGGGGGGGCCGGATGCCTTCAGCGAGGACTGGAGCAGGTGGCAGTCGATTTACGTTTTTCCACCGCCCGAGACGCACTGCTTATGTGCAAAGTCCTACACAGGCTGAGAGAGTACCGTGGCAAGGTTTGGTTAATCGCGCCCCTCTGGCCGGCCCAAGCCTGGTACGCTCAGCTGAGGCGATGGTGCCCGAGTCCCGTTCCCCTGTCTGTCTCAGACTTCCACTTGGGACAGATTGGAGACCTAGGGACCTCGTTGGCATTCGCATCGTGGATGTTTGTGAGGCAGGGTGGTTGCCGAAATATGGACGTTGCTTGACTGATATGCTTAATCAGCACTGGACTAAGGCTACTTGGAAGACTTACGAGTCTCATTGGACTACTTTCACTAAATGGATCAATGACACCGAACAAACAGTTCCGTCGGTTGCGTTAGTCTTCCATTACCTTAATCACTTGTTTGCGACACGCACATACATGTACAACACCATTAAGAACCACCTGTCCGCTATTAGGGAGCCTTTTGAGACCTTGACGGGGCTGGTGCTCCCTCACAAGGAGCTGTCTTTTTTCATGAAAGCCTGCTTTAGGCTCAGACCGCCCCCACGCCAGATACCGCCTCAATGGTCTCTGGCGAAGGCTCTAAGGCTCCTTACCTCGCCCATCTACAGCACTAACCCACCACCTGTTCATCTGCTTGATAAAACTTTGTTTCTTTTAGCGTTGGCTACAGGAGGGAGGGCCTCGGAGTTGGCTGCCATGTCGAGGGCCCCGAATTGCATGAGTTTTTCGCCTTCCTTGGGGTCAGTCACTTTGGCCCCTTCCGTTCATTTTGTGGTCAAGAATGAACGTGAGGCGCACATTTTTAAGCCGTTTACTGTACCAGCTTTAAAATGTGGGAGCATGCATCATCCGCTATGCCCGGTAAGAGCCTTGCATACGTATGTGCGTGCCGCTGTGCCGACGTCGGGGACGGCGCTCTGGTTGGCCCCTAAGACGGGGACACGGTTAGGCAAACGTGCTGTGGGACTTCATTTACGCCATGTCATTACTGCGAGTAATCCCCTTACGAAGGGCTCCGCTCATGATGTCCGCTCTTATGCAGCGACTGTGAGGTTTCTCAACAATTCATCACTTTCGGATATAGCCGACACAGGGTTATGGTCCTCCCACAGCACTTTTGTCTCATCGTACCTGTCCATGTCCACTGCCAGGCCAGGTGTGCCTTGTGTTGCGTTAGGCCAATGTGTCACGTGATTCATCTCCATCCTGTGTCTCTTCTCATCCCATACTGTATTTTCTTCCTTTCCCTACACTGGGGGGGGGGGGGGGTCATTTTGTATGATTGTACAATGACTTTCTCTCTTTCATTTTACATGTATGTCATCCGTGTTTAGTATTAAGGTTATCTCTCTTACTTCTTTACGTATAGACTCTACTGTCTAGGGGTTACTTGTTTGGTATGTCTATGCCTCATACCCGGTTTTTGTAATTAAAGTGTCCTTGGAGATCTTCCGCCTACTGTGCCTTGCCTTCAGATTCTTGTCTTCATGTACGACTTGCCTTCATTCTTCCCAGATTGGTGTGCCATTCTCCGGTCAACATGACCTATTCCTTAACCTGCTGCGGCACTTTTAAGACCCTAGACTGATACTGGTAACATGTACTTCCTTAATATGCACCGTACTGTTCCGCTCTTTTTCTGATAATAAACTGATTTGTTTATTTGTGTCTTTTCTTGGTCCTCCGCTTGTGCTACGGCTTGGGGTTTATGGTTTATTGGATGTCCGCCTCCAATTTGGGATTCAAGCCCTACGTTGGAAACGTAGAGACTGCTACTAAATTGGGAGGTTTGACGACCTCCCTTATAACCAAATAAGGAAAACCTCTTATTTGGTAGCAGTCTCGGAGTATCCAACGACAGAGTATCCCGCCCTCATGCCGATCCCCTGCCCATCCAATCTAAACTGATTACTTGATACCTCGATACTTTGGCAGGTCCTGGCGCAGGCTCATAGAACATGGAGCATGGCTCAGAGGAGAGCAGCTAGATTAAATGGGTAACTATAACAATTCTTTCTCTCCTTCGCTATCTCTTCTTTCCTAGTCGTCTCGGAGTGTGTACAACGTGCCTAGTAGTGAACTGAGGTGCAACTCTAGAGATTATTTGGTTACTTCGCGTGAGTACCGATAAATCGGCCCGCTGTAGTAGCGGCTGAGATCATAAGCCATACGTTGGATACTCCGAGACTGCTACCAAATAAGAGGTTTTCCTTATTTGGTTATAAGGGAGGTCGTCAAACCTCCCATTCTAGCAACTAAGATTTGATTTAGGCTTGTATTTACATAACATTTTATGCTTAGAATATTTTTGTTAACCCAAAGCTGAAGTTTGGAACACCTATTTTGGGACACCCTGTATAATTTTATATTATATACCAGTTTACAGATAACTCCTAGAAGAAATATTCATATAGACAATTTTGTACATTTAAAATTTCATTTTGTTTTATATTTATTTATATTTTTCACCCAGGCACTATTTTTTCAAACAATAGGAAACATTTAGTAAAAAGGTCCTCTTAGGGTGGCTTGGGCCGCGGCGGTTGAGTGGTGAGCACGCTTACATGTGAATCTGCTTGACCTGGGTTCGATCCAAGCCCAGGCGGACATTTAGTGGGTGTTGTAGTACGTCCTAGCATGTTTCACATGCTTGCACCCAGTCGGGGGACACCTCAACGACGTATACAGAGTAATAACACACATAACAAAGCCACTCCAACAGCTTCCTCTCTCTCCAACACTCCTTCTCCCCTCTCTAAACTCTTCAGAAAAATAGGAAGAGTAGAATGTAGATACGAGGTGCCGTTGTAAAGGCTTATCCCTCAATACCTTCATCTGATCTGATCTGGGGCTCCAAATGGGGCGATATAAGTTGTAGTGAGAAATGTAGGTAATAATAATAATAATAATAATATAATAATAATACTTTATTTCAGACTCACACAGTACAGAGGGGACCATACTGGGGTCTATATATACCTTACAGTAACTTAAATATATATAAGCTACTGTACATAGGCTACATAAAATAAAAAAAATAATAATAATACCCAGCTTGCTATCATGTAGTTCACAGCACTGCCTCAACCAAAAACAGTGGTCATCAAACTACTGTGTTACCAAAACCACTGTCCTAATTGTGTACAGTACCATGCCTCACATCATTTAGCTTCCGGTACAGTATGTTGCTACAGTACAGTATAGGAATACCAGTACTGTACTGCACTATGAGGTTCAGTACCGGTATGCTAATTCTGTAGAGTAACAGACCTGAAATCATTACATAAGGTTAAATATAGAGCAACTTCCTCCAGTGTGCCTGGATCCTAGAGGTGTACACTATGCTTGGAGTTTGTAGCATTTTAATGATACTGTTCTCAGAAGTGTTAAGGCGCTGAATGAATTTATATGTTAGCTTTCTAATGAGTGATTGGTAACAGTGTAAGTTCATATAGGCACATAGCGTACTTGTACTCTCATATTTTGAGAGCCCCAGAAACATTTTCATGATATTGTGATATGAGATACTTAGTCTATTCACTGTCATTTTCTTATAGTTCCACCATAGTTGTGCTGTATACATTGGTGAGCAGTAGGAGTTGAACAATGTTATTTTTGTATCCCATGTGCACATATGAAATTTTCTTAATATTGAATTTCCCTGCATGTAAAGTTGCCTTCGCTGACGACCCATATCCTCATCATCTGAGCGATCACTTGAAATATAGTGTCCTAGATACTTTACATTACTTACTTCTTCTATAATTTCTTCATACAAATGGAATTTAGGTAGCTTTGATTTCAATAGAAGGTTAGATTTAAATATTATGATATTGCTCTTTATAGGATTAAATTTGACTGAATGTTCGATTCCAAATTTTTCACATACTCTTAATTTGTTAGTAGTCTTGGCAAATCCAACGTCAAGGCTATTAACCTAATTGCAATGACGACTTGTCTATTTTGACTGCTATGTCGTCATTCCAACCGCGGTTAAAAAGAAAACGTCTAGAGTCTACTCCTTATCTTGCTCTAGGAGACGTTGTACATTAACCAAAACTACCACCGAAGGTGAAAAAAGCATAGAAGAGAAGAAAAAGGGGTTTACCTTAGTTACCGCTTAAGGCCCATCCTGTGTTCCGTCATGTGCAGATCCCTGTCGAACGTGCGCATGAGCGACCCTCTCTTGTCATCATTTTTTCACGCGCTCCATTGAATGCAGTCGCTTTGTTGTGCTCCTTTAATTCACCCTGTTTAGGTTCGTTTCGGCTTATCTGGCCTTCTCTTTTGTTAGACAGATGTTACGTGATCTAGGGCACACGTAAATGGGCTCCTCAGTGTGTTTAATGGAGACGCGTGTGGAAATAGCTACCGAAGGTACGGGGGCGCCTGGCGTTCCTCGTGTGTGTTTTTCATTCCTTTCTCTTTTCATATTCTTTTTTCCTGTTAGTCTGGGCATAGTTTAGCTTTTAGCTTATTTTAGCCTAGCTTGTTTCTCATTCAGGAATTGCTATGCCCCTATGAGTTTTCATATTTTCATAGCCTAGGTGTACAGTTGGTTCACGATCTGAGATTTCGTGGTGTCGGTGCTGTTTGTAGGGTTTGTGTCGGCCGCATTATTAGCGTTATTCCCGAGTCCCCCCTTTCGAGCCTTCACTGTGTCTCAAGGGCCTGGGCGCTTGGTGGTTCGTGATATCCTGGGGTACCCCACGGGGGCCCCTCCCTCACACCACAGGGTTTTTCGCCCCTGACACATTCTCTCCTCACGGCTAGGCCACCCTTTTTCTCGCCAGTTTCATTTACTGGTTTTTGTGTTCCCTTACTGTTTTCACCTCCATCCTTTCATACCCTTTTGCCCAATCCTGGGGTACCCTACGGGGGCCCCTGTTTGTGCCAAACCACCCTTCCTGCCACTTCTCCTCATGGGCTTTGCTCTATCTCTGTGGGTTGGGTGGTTCCTAGGGGATGTGCCTCCTCTCCCCTGGTGTGTCTTCCTTGCCTCTCCCTTGACCGGTTGAGTCAGGATATTATCAAGGAAGACACTGCTCAGCTTGATGGCCATCGTCGCTTGGAGTTCATAAGGAGATGACGCTTTTTTCTGGGCCTCTTTTGGTATTTCCTAGACGCTCCTCTCGCTTTTTCGGCGCCGGACCATCTCGGCCGGTCCCGCAAATTTGCGGGGTGCTCGATTCGGTCCTCTGGGACATTTCGGTTCCCCGCAAATTTGCGGAGATCGTTGGGGGGGTCCCGCGAAATTGCAGGAGGGTGGTGTCGGTACGGTTATGCCTCCATTGGCCCGCAAATTTGCGGTAATAGTTGGCTTTCACTATTGACTTTTGTTATGTCATCTTGTTGCCTGATACTATATTGGTGTATGCACTTTACTGGTGTTATAGGCCCTGCATGTAAGATGTTGAGTGGTGGTTAACACTTTCTCCATCTTTGCAGGTTCTGCTAGTGCTCTTCCGCCTCGGCCGCCCTCCTCACCTACCTCTGTGCTCCCAGTTTAGGGTGAGTACGGATACCTGTTTGCATGTGTGTTCCTGTTTCCCCATGCTCCTTCCCTGGTTCTTCTTGGACATTCTCTCCACTTACTCCTTCGACGTGCTGATTATGGTGTGTGTTCTTCTAGTGCAGGTAGGCTGCCTTGCTTTCGCCTTGGTTGTCGCTCCCCGTGCTTGGAGAGCCACAAGTCCTGCTTGCGCCACTCGCTCTGTGTGTCCTCTCCGGCCTACCTCCCTGCTCTGTGTGGCACGTGTCTGGCCCTGGTGGTTGTGCTGCTCCATGGCCCTGGTTCCTCGGCGGCGGCTGTGGCCTCCTGCTTCCCTTCCGTCGGTGTGGACGATGGTCTCCCGCCACATTAGGACTGTGGGCCACCGTTCCCCGGCCTTTGTTGGCGACCGGATCCGCGTCGCCCTGGGTATCCCTGACCCGACTGAAGGCCATTTACCTGGCCCTCTCCCTGCTTGGGCCCTCTCCCCTGGGTCCCGCAGCCGGTCGTCCCATCGTCGGGGGGTTCCCCGGCTCCGTCCACGCTCTCGCTCGCCTCGTCGTCCTCCTGATCGCCTTGACAACGCCCATCGCCCTCGTCATGGTTCTCGCCCTGAGGCCGGGGTTAGCGGCTCTGCCCCTGTGCGCCCTCCCCTGGCCTCTACGGATAGGGGCTCTACTCCCTTCCGCCCGCTTCCCCAGCCCAGACGACTTCCACTTACGTTGT
The DNA here is from genome assembly GCA_032716605.1 of Paralithodes platypus. NCBI lineage: Eukaryota > Metazoa > Arthropoda > Malacostraca > Decapoda > Lithodidae > Paralithodes > Paralithodes platypus. The sequence goes on along the minus strand of CM064496.1, from coordinate 12,246,465 downwards.
CCTCTCCGCGCGCGGTTGTTCATGCTGTAGCTGGCCCTCTGCTCCCTCCTCCTACACTGTCCAGGAGGGTCCGCCTGGATGTCGTTGCTTCTCCTACTTCACCTGCTTCAGTGCCTATTCTTCCTTCACGGTCTCGTCCCACGGTGGTGGTCCCTCCCTCCTCCGCCTCGGTGTCGGGCCGCCCTGTTATCTCAGCCCCGGGATCCTTGCTCTGTTTCCCCCCGCGGCTCCTGGCCTCCTTTCACCCGGCCAGCCTTCCCACTCCCGTCGTCCTGCTCCTCCTCATTCTTCTCTTCCTGACATTCACTTACCGTCTCGCCAGGGGGGTACCCCTCCTCTTGCCTCGGTGGGGTTTCGCGAGGTTTCGGGGTCCCCTTTCTCAGGAGCTGATGTGTCGCTGGAAGAGGGGAATGGTGCTGTTTCCCCCTCGGCCGTTCGTGATCGGGGACGAGTCCCTCAACGGCGACACAACCGTCGTCGCTCGCCTTCCTTGGGCCGCGACGCTGCTGGTTCGTGTCGTGGGTCTCGCTCCCGCTCACGCTCGCCCAAGCGGGCCGACCAATCTGGGGGGGGGTAGCCTCTCTCGGATCAATTGTCGGCTATGCAGGGCTGGGTTGTGTCACGCTTCGACGGGCGCTTGGAGTCGATGGAAGACTCCCTCTTCTCGCCCTTCTTGGCGGTGCCTCACCCTCAGCACCTCACCCTACCTACCCCTGCTACGGTCCCCCTCCCTTCTGCAGGCCTACGCTCTGGTCAGACTTCAGCCGCCCTGACATCCTTCCGGCTGTTCAGTCCCTGGCTGTGTTGACGGGTCTGTCCTCCTATGGGACAGGTTTGTGCGACGCCGGTACGCCTGGCTTAGCCATCATGCTCGGTCACCCTCTCCCATTGGAGGCCTGGTTTGCTGAGGCCTTCGACTTCACACACCGATCCGTCGACGGCTCTCCTTCCGTCCCTCCCCCGGAGTCGTCCCTGCTTTTGCCTCCTCTTGTGTCTGTCGGCGGGTTGGACGGCGCGTTCTGGTCCTGGATGAGCGCGCCCATTCTTGAACTTTGTTCTATTGCTACCCCGTTCTTCTCTCACCCGGATCAGCCCTCTGTCGCCAAGGTTTTTCCCTTGCGACGGAGGGTGACGGACTTATTGTCTTGTCTTTAGGTTCCCTCCAGACGTCTGTTCACCCCTGCGGCTTTTCGAGGCGTCTGCGCCAGGCGATCTTCGCGAGGGTTTGGACCGCGTTCAGCGGGTCCACCTTCGGCTCGCGGTGTCTTTGGTTCCTGAGCTGAAGGCGGTTTTGTGCGCGGCAACTCGGCACCGCACGACGGTACGGTCTTCGTTCTGCCGGCCGGCCCCCTTGGTTATTCGTCAGGGTTTGTTGTACTCTGCGCTATATACGTCGGGGTTTTTTAAGCAGGATGCTTGGGAATGCTACGCTTCTCTGTCGGCGGCCCCTGCTTCCGACACGCGACGCCGCGCTGTGTCGTTACGGCCCCTGCTTACGTCACGCACCGACGCGCTGTGCCGCGCGCGGGGTCTTCTCAGTCCCGTCCTTCTGCCGGTCCTCTTCGGGGTGCTGCTGCAAGTGCTGCCGCCTTGCACGGGCGCAGGACTGGGACGTTGCTGGCCAGTGCTTCGGTTCCGCCTCGCACTTCTGTTCTTGCCCCTTTCATCCCCTCTGTGTCGGGGCTGGCCGGCCTTCCACTTCCGGCCGCCTTTCGAAGGGGTCAGCCCCGCGCCGGCCTTGGGTTGGGGTGGCCCGCCCTTTTCGACGAGGTTGGGGGGGGCGGGGGTAGAGGAGGTCAACGTGGCGCTCATGCCCGCACGGCCCGTACCGGGGGTACCTCCACGTCAACACAATGTGTAGTTCTCTGGGTCGGCCTCCTTGTTCTCCTTCTCGCCTGGGCGTACCGGGTCGCTCCCCTCCTCTCGGGTGCTCCCTCGGGTTGTTTTCGCCCTTGCGCCCCTCGGTAGCCGCGAGGGACGTTGGGGGCGGCGGGTTGCGCGGAGGGGTCTCACCTGGAGGTGGACGTCCAGACCCCCACTCCGCTCTTGTCACCGACAACGGCCCATCTCTTCAGAGGTGGCCCACGTGTTCACTTCCATGCCCGAGCTGGGTAGCGTCGAGGGAGTTGACCGCCGGTCACCCGGTTTTCCTCTCCCGTGTCTTTCTGGTTCCGTCGCCGACCTGCGACGCGATGCGCCCGGTGGTGGATCTGTTGGCCCTCAACGGGCACATCGTGCACACACGGTTTCGGATGCTGCCGGTACCCTGGTACGCCTGGCCCTGTGCCCTCTGTCGTGGGTAGTGTCGCTGGCCCTCCAGGATGTGTCTTGGCTCGTTCCTCTCCATCCTCGCTTCCAGCGATTCTTGGCCGTTCGGACTTCCGATCGTGTGTTCCTGTTCGACGGCCTTCCCTTCGGTCTCCACATCGCGCCGCAGCTCTTCTCCGCACTGGTGGGGCAGGCTCTGGGTCCTCTCCTCAGGAGCGGGCTCCAGCTCCTGTTTTCCTTGGCCGTTTGGTTGGTAGTTTCCGACGCCCTAGGCCTGTGCATTGGCGACGCCCTCACAGTCGTTCGCGACATCGCACGGTTAGGGTTCCCCTTCGATGTTCCCAAGTCACGCTTGACCCCGTCGCGTGTCGTGCCATGGGTCGGTCTCGCATGGGTTTTGTCCGGCGCTACGGTGACCCGGGGTCTGCCGGCCGCGGTGCACCTTCGGTGGACGGTCCTCGCCGTGTTGCACTCGGTCTCCCTCCCGGGGTGGCTCTGGGACTCGTTCGTGGGTTCGCTGCATTGGGCCGCTCTGCCCCTTCCCTTAGGGAGCCTCTGGCTACGCCGCCTCCTCCTCATGGGCACCGCGGTGTTTCCGTTGCCCCTATGGATCGGCTCCTGCCGCTCCCGCGTACCGTTCGCCGACGCTTCGGTCGCTGGGTTGCTCGGGGCTCGCTCTCTGCGGCTGTGCCCTGGACCGACCCCCCCGCCGACAGTCTGGGTAACCACAGATACGTCGAGCGAGGTTGGGTGAGGTTCCCAATCGAACCTGGGACGTCCACTTCCCGGCAGATGGGTGGGTCTCCCTCCTCTTACCTGTCTATGCCCTCGGATTGTTGGTTCCTTTGTTCTTCCTGCGGGACCACGCGCTGGCCCTTCGGGGTGAGTCGGTGGCCTTCGGGTTGGACACTCAGACAAGCTGTCCCCTGTTTCCTTATGCGGGGGTCCTCCAGGTCGTTGACTCTATTAGGGGTCTCGGTGGAGTTGTTCTTCCTCGCGGACCGACACCCCTTCTCCTTGCATGCCTCCTCCCTGCCCGGGCCTGCCACCCTTTGGGCGGCCGCCCTGTCGAGAGGGCAGGGCGTTCTTGTAGAATGGGCGATGAAACGGACTGTGTTCGCCGACCTCGCGGCTTCCTGAGGTGTTCCGGAGGTCGCCTTGTTCGCATCGGGGGTGCCGCGCCAGTTGCCTCTGGACCTCTCCCTCCGGCCTCGCGCTCCGGGGGGGGTCCGGACGCTTTCATGGTCGCCTGGTACAGGTGGCGGTCGATATCCATCTTTCCGCCACCAGACGCGCTGTTGATGTGCCCAGTCTTCGCGAAGCTGCGGCTGTACCACGGCTGCGTCTGGCTCCTCGCGCCTCTGTGGCCGGCACGGACTTGGTCCGCCCGGTTGCCGCGGTGGTGCCCGGGTCCGGTCCCTCTACCTGTCTCCGGCTTCCACTTGGGCTAGGTTGGGGTCCTGCGGACCTCTTTGGCCTTCGCATCGTGCTTGTTCATGAGGCACGGTGGCTCCCGGTCCCCGGCCGGGCCCTGACTGACTTCCTGCAGCGTTCCTGGCCGTCTTCTCCTTGGGGGCCTTACGGGTCCCGCTGGAGGTTTTTTACTAGGTGGCTACAGGCCACTCGCCTGCCAGTTGGCTCTCCTTCCCTCGTCCTACGCTCCTTGTTTCTCCTCTTCCGTACACGTCGCTTTCCAGTCGACGCTATACGTACCCACTTGTCTGCCGTCCGGGGGGTTCTTTGGGTCCGTCGCTGGGCTGGTCGTTCCGCCACAGGTGCTGGATTCCTTCCTGACGGCTGCCTTCCGGGATCGACCGCCTCCGCGCCAGGTCTCTCCGCTGTGGGATCTGGGGCGGGCTCTGGTCCTTCTGGCTTCCCCCACGTATACAAGGGCCGCTACGCCGGTTCCGTTGCTCGGGCGTCCACTCTTCCTTGTCGCTCTGGCCACTGGGGATCGGGTGTCTGCACTAGCGGCATTGTCACGGCCCCGGGACTGCGTACGATTCTCCCCGTCCTTGCATGGCGTCTCGTTCGCCTCCTCCCCACCTTTTGTTACCACGCATGGGAGGGAGGCCCCCGTTTTCCAGCCTTTCGCCGTCCAGGCTTTACGGCGTGGGCATCCTCGCCATGTGTTGTGCCCGGTGTCAGCCTTGCACTCCTCTGTTGCGTCTGTGGCGCCGCCTTCGGGTACTGCTGTGTGGGTGTCTCCTCGGACAGGTGGGAGGCTCTAGCAGGTGCAGCTGGGCCGCCACGTTTGTCGGACCGTTCGTGCCTGTCACCCTGTTTGTAGGGGTTCTGCGCGCGATGTCAGATCCTTTGCTGCCTCCTTCCGGTTCCTGCCACGTCGATCCTTCCCTGCCTTCGCCTCCGCGGTTTTGTGGTCTTCTATCAATTCCTTCATCTCCTCCTACCTCTCCGTGTCCAGTGTTCGACCCCCTCGGCCGGTGATTGCTCTCGGGGGTTGTGTTTCCTGGTGCTCTGGCGAAGATCCCTGGTCTTCCCCCCTTGTCCCTCGTTCTTTTCCTTTGTTTTATTTGACAAAGGGGGGGGGGGGTGTATGGGTTTGCAACACTGGATTGCAAGTTTGGGATTATGTATTGTTCCAGTACATAAGTGTTTTTGCCACATTGAAAATTGTGTTTTGTTCTTGTGTTCAGTGTTTTTGTTGGTTTTTGAAGAAAAGGGATTTTGGGTACAGTACCTTTTTGGTTTCAGACAAGTCTATGTTTTTGCATTACTATGAATGACGGGCATGTGTTAAAACTGTTCTTTTTAGCTACTCCTCAGTTTTTCACTCTTTTATTAAACTCTCTTGTTTACATTGTGTCTTTGTCATTCGTAATTTTGTTTTATGCATTGGTTTTTTTGGTAGGTTGGGCTTGGATGTCCTCCTCCTATTTGTTATGCAGCCTTGACGTTGGATTTGCCAAGACTACTAACAAATTGGGAGGTTTGACGTACCTCCCAACCTACCAAATAGGAAAACCTACTATTTGGTAGTAGTCTTGGAAAATCCAACGTACATAATACCCTCCCTCACGCCGGACCCCTGCCCATCCGCGTTCTTCTGCTGACGTGAGATGTGATGACAAGAGAGGGTCGCTCATGCGCACGTTCGACAGGGATCTGCACATGACGGAACACAGGATGGGCCTTAAGCGGTAACTAAGGTAAACCCCTTTTTCTTCTCTTCTATGCTTTTTTCACCTTCGGTGGTAGTTTTGGTTAATGTACAACGTCTCCTAGAGCAAGATAAGGAGTAGACTCTAGACGTTTTCTTTTTAACCGCGGTTGGAATGACGACATAGCAGTCAAAATAGACAAGTCGTCATTGCAATTAGGTTAATAGCCTTGACGTTGGATTTTCCAAGACTACTACCAAATAGTAGGTTTTCCTATTTGGTAGGTTGGGAGGTACGTCAAACCTCCCAATAATTTATCCAATCCTGCTCCAGAGGGCGCGATTAAGGCTAGGTAATCAGCATACATGAGATGATTTACAATGGTGCTGCCAATGCAGCACCCAGTGCGAGTCTTGTTCAGCTCCAGACTAAGATCATCCATGTAGACGTTGAAAAGATACGGAGACAATATCCCCTCCTGCCTAACACCATTGGTTACGGCGAAAGAGCCTGACAGGATGTTGCCCCATCTTACACACATTTTTTGATTAGCATACCAGAAAATAAGTATCCTAACAATATAGCTAGGCACTCCCCTGTTAACTAATTTTTCAAATAAGGTTTTGTGACACCATGTATTTATTTTTCACATGGCGGAGAACTTCACTGATTTGGTATTCATTATAGAACACAAAGCCTTACTTGCATCAAGAAAACAAGAGAAAATTGAGCTATTTAGCTTGTTGTATGTATCAATCACTTCTTTCAGCACATATATGCATTGGTCTGTGCTGAGATTTTTCTTAAAGCCAAACTGATTGCTGCTGGTGACAATATATGCAGACATTCTTTCTAGCAATATCATTTCAACTACCTTACTCACCACACTAGCAAGTGCTACTGGGCGGTAGTTGTATTTAGCTGTAATTTTACCTGATTTATCTTTAATGACAGGAACAAGTATTACGGATATCATAGACTCCGGCAGGACACCATGCGTAAATAGACTGGTGATGCAAGAACTAAGTTTATCTATTAACAACTTATCTGCATATTTAAGATGTTCTGCATATATACCATCCAGCCCACAAGCTTTGTGTAGGTTAAGTTTTCTTATGGCATTCTCAAGATCACTTTCAGTTACTTTAATGTCTTCATAATTACTATCTTTCACATATTGAATTGCACCATTAGTAGACCTTTGGTTTACACTGTTAAGTAGTTCCTTAAAATGAGTTTTCCATAAGTCAGCAATGTTCTCTTCACCCGTAACCCCCTCAACACTGACAGGTAATGGTGTGTTAAAATTTTGCATGGATCTGATGTCCTTCCAAAAACAGTTAGTATCCTTTTCTGCCAGACTCTTTGCAAGGGCTTCCTTCCTTAATTGGTTTTCATTTTGCTTAATAAATCTAATGGCATATTTGGTCCTAGCCTTTGCTCTTTTGTGAAGTTCAAATATAGGCCCCTGTCTGGGCTGACCTACCTCAAGCCAATGAGACCTAGCATCTCTGGAGGCCTGATACAGGTCAGCCACATAGTCTTGCCAACCTGGCTTATTGAATGAGGACTTATATTTTTGGCTATTATAAATACTTTCCCCCGCTTTTGATAAAGAATCTATTATACTACTGTAAAATTTAATAATGTCCTTTCTGTGTTGTGCATCACTACATTTTGGATCCCTGCATTGTGCTACACCATTACCATCATATTGCACCCTATTTAATAAGTCTTTGGTTTTATCACAGTAGCCTACATTTGGCACTCTTCATTTGAGATTACATTCCATGGAACTTTTGCCTTGATGCTATTGCTAGTTTCTGTTATTTCCGGTGCCTTATTCATTTGGATTGTTAATTCTATAGGTATGTGGTCGTCATCCGTAATGTCGTATCTTATGGCCATTTCTGAGATAGTCATGAAAGTCAGAGCTAGAGATTGCATGATCAAGCCACGACCTGGTCTCCCACGCTTCACTAACATATGTATAGCTATTTTCTGGAAGCAGGTTTTTGGAGGACAAAATTAAACCTTGCTCATCACAAAACCTTAACATATGTTTAGCAAACATGGAACCACCCAACTCGTGAGAAGTAGCATTCCAATCACCTACCACTGAGTAACACGTTATCTCTAATTCAGAAATTAGGCCACCAAGCTCCCCTAACTTTTCCAAATAAAGTTCTTCATTTTCTGCACACTGATACGGTAAGTAAACACAAAATATTGCAAATTTTCTGTGTCCCACTTCCAGCTGTATTCCCGCACACCAGCTTAAATTTGTCTCAATGGTTTTAATTACACTATCTAGGCACGATCTCCACATTATTGCAACTCCCCCTGGGGGGTGACCTGCCACAATACCATCACGTGTGTCCGTAGTGGAGACCCCGTACCCATGGAAATTTTTATCTAATATGTTGAAATTACCTAAGTCCTGTTTTGTGTACCAGGTTTCCTGAAGGCAGACTATGTCACTGGTCCTTAATGTAGATACGATGTCAGGTCGCAACAGGAGATTCCTCTTTGTTTTGGGGAGTCTTCTGCAGTTGTATGAAGTTACTTTTATACTTGCTGCTGTTGTTGGCATCTCCTCCATTACTGCGGGTTGGATAGTGGTGTGCGATGCCTCCAAGTCCCAGAAGCCTCTGCACTGTCCTCATTGGGATATTGTCTTGGTTCTCTGTACCAGTTGACATACCGTATGCATCTTCTGGCCACAGGTCAGGATTCATGAAAACATTTGGATCTGGACATTCGCTAGTTATACAAAAGGAGGCACAGGTAGTGGAACTGGAGAGGGTGGTCAGCTGTCTTACCTCTATATTTATATGTAGATTATCAGCCAAGTATATCTTGAGATTCTCAGCAGTAACACTAGGGTTGAATCCTGTGGCAAACACCCTAGCTAGTCGGGGCCTTTTGATGGTATTGAGGCCAGAGTATCCTTGCCCCTACCTTTAATTCCTAACTGTTTTCTCGGTATAGGGTGAACCTGCTCGCCTTCCGTAGCGAGTAGCGAGGCTTGCCATTCACCCATTTGACCATAGTCCATGGGTTTTCCCTTGCATTGTCTCCTTCATTTGGTTCAGTTTGTGTAGGTAAATTTGCGGATGGTGTATCTGGCACTGTATTATCTTCTCTCGTTGCCGACGATAAAGATTGCTGTTGTGTTCGGTTGGTGTTGTAGGCCTATGGGTGGTTGTTGATGCTGTTGTTCTAGATGCTGCTGCTGTTGTTGTGTCACTTGTGCCTGTGGTTGAGGTGGAGTGTTAGTAGAGTTATTTTCTAACTTATTCACTCTGTCAGCTACATTTGAAACCACACGGCTTATGTCCACTATGGTTTCTTTTTGACCTGTGGTACACTCTCTCAGTAATTTAACTTCCATTTGGGTCTTCTTGATTTCACTAAGTAGCACTGACACATCTATCCTATCAAATTGTATAGGTGGTAGGTCCTTTAGGTCCATGGCCACGAAAGTGGGTAAGTGAAGGACTTGGGAGTAAATATGAGCAGTGACGCCACTTTTTCCCAGCATATTACCAAAGCCACAACAACAGCAAAACAAATAGCAGGCTGGATCCTGAGAACCTTCCACACAAGAAATGAGAGGTGTATGCTAACACTGTGGAAGTCACTGGTCCTACCACGACTGGAGTACTGCTCCCAGCTCTGGTCTCCCCAAAAAGTAGGAGAAATAACAGAAATTGAAGCCACCCAGAGGACATTCACCAGTAAAATCCATGGGTTTCAACACTTTAACTACTGGGAGAGACTTAAGGAGCTGCAGCTGTACTCACTTCAAAGACGTAGGGAGAGATACATCATCATCTACGTCTGGAAGATTTTGGAAAAAAAGGTACCAAATCCAAACATCCAAGAGACTCAGCACCAAAGGCGAGGGAGGCTGTGCTATGTGAGGACTACGCCGGGATCAACACAAAAAATCAAATCCCTGATCCATCACAGCTTTACATACAATGGAACCAGACTGTTCAACTGTATACCAGCCCCTCTCAGGAACATGACCGGGGTGTCTCCAGACACCTTCAAGAAACACTTGGACATGTGGCTGGCCAAAATACCGGACCGGCCACCAACACCAGGATACCCCAGCACCAACTCCAACCGACTTCTGGAATGGAGAGTGGAAGAAAGGGAGCTGCCTGGTCGCAGTGGAGCCCCAGCTCAACTGTGTCACTAACGGACGGAATACAACTAAGTGTAACTAAGTGTAAACCCACAGCCTTACTCTCTTGTAGCAATTTAATAATGTCTTTAATGTTCTCAGCATTTTTGTTTGCACCAACTCGCTTAATATTTCGATAATTGTTATCTTCACTAGTACCAATAAGATCGAACACTCTGTTCTTGGCTGCCACAATTTTATCTTCATCATAAAAGGGCACACAAAGCTGCACAATACTGTCTGTAGGTAGGCTATCTATTTGATTTGATATAAAGCATAACAGTTCGTTGATTTCAAGGCCATCACTATTTCGTCCCTGGGTTGAGATTGTCCCACCTGGCCCCGCCATCTTGTGAAATGAATGAAATGATACCAGATGACCAGGGGGGCAGATATTCCACTTCACTTTTCACTCACTTGTGGACTATTCACTAACACTGTATATGTTCCACCACATTCTCTGTGCATTCATTGTGGGGTTATATATGTTGTTTGCTCTGTGTAGTGTTGACATAGGGTATATATGTTGATAACTTGGAGCAGCAGTTCACCCAAGGTACCTCTCTTCTTCTTCTTGTGTAGGTAGGGGATGCTATAGATTATAATAAGATATACTGTATAGTGTGAGATGTAATGTAGGGGGTAGGGGTTGTATTGAGAGATGTTCTTGGGTAGCTATAAGAATGATGAAGTGTAGGGGATACAGGTGTTAGGCAAGAACATATAGGGATGTAGTGAAAGAAGGGGTCTTTCTGCTTTGTATGGGCCAATAGGCCTTCTGCCGATTTCCATGTTTCTTATGTTTTTATGTACTGTATTCCAAAGTTGCACCCAAGGAAACTAAGCCAAGTTTGTATTATGACATAGAAACCCCAAACCACCAATAGACCTTGTACTTTCTCCATGTCTGGGTCTTTGACCTCGCAAATTGGCTATGGATACGGTAACTAGTACACAGTATCATCTAGAATTCTAGATCGACCAAAAACTTTTCAAAGTAGGCCTACGGTCATTATTGGGAGGGTATATTTGGGTGAGTGGGGCAAAGTATATTGGATGAAGGCCAAAAGTTAATTGTTTCTATTCTGGTACCGGTACCATATGAAAGTAGCCTACTCACTATATTTTGTGTAAATCTATCTATACACCGTTTTTTTTTTTTTTTTTTTTAGAAACCCTGTAGATATACATACATACTGTACATACACACAGACAGACAGAAAGACAAACAGACAGCGACGATTACATAATCTTATATTTCGCTTGGTGGAGATAAAATAAAAACAAATAATGACGAATATTGTATGACATATGTGACAGTTAAATGTGAAAGATGAACAAGAGACTAACTTCCCACCGGTAGTTTCCATACGGTGTGTATAGAGTGAGATATGAGACAGGTGCATGTGGCCTTATCAGCTGGGAGTCATGTGTCAGCAGATACTGTATACCCTCATCTTTATACCAGGGTACGGACACACTTTATCGTATCTCATTATCTTACAGTTTCTTACAGTAGATCCTCTGGAAAAAGGCAAACTAGGCCTGTGTATCCAGCTCAATGCCAGTACTTACACTGCTGCGGTCATTCACGGTGTTGGCGGCGGCGGTAGCAGACGCAACATTTTTACTATTCTGTATTTTTGCTTTATAATCAAACTTCAAATCTTGTCTTCACCATGCTTTATCAAGATTACTTTCAAACTTCCTTATTGATTCGGAATCGACTACATACTGGGGCAGTGCGTTCCACTCATTTACCACTCTATCACAAAATGAGTTCTTTGCCTTTTCAAGCCTATTTCTTTCTTTGTAAATTTTCCACTCACCACTCGACCACCACAGCTCTTTCAAAAGAATTTTGTTGTGATATATGCTGTCGTCTTGACAGTCGTCCGAGTACTCGGTAAACTGGCTTACTGGCGTCTGGCCGTTTTTATGGCATTATGTTACGACCCGGTAGCCTTGGCACCCGGGTCTGTTATTATTTTGATGGCTGTTATAGTCATCCGCCCTAGTCTAACTCGTGTCTCCCGGGTCTGTCTTCATCTTGACAGTTGTTAGAGTACCCGGCCCATATTTTGTTGGTACCTGGCTGGGTTTATCTTTTTAGGATTGGTGTGGGTTATAATACCACTCGGTATTATAATGCGTGAGTGGTTGGTTGTAGCCTACATGAACTCGGGTTTGACTTTATATTCGTATGGTATTACTGTGTCACCCGCCCATTTGGTTACCCGGGACTGTCTCCATACTCGGTAGTCCTGGTACCTGGGCCTTGGTACCCGGGCCTTATTGAAATAAGGCCTAGGGCACCCGGGAAATTGAGAGTGTAGGGTATGGTTTTATAGTGTCACCCGCCTATTTGGGTACTCGGGAGTGCCTCCATAACCGGCAGTCTTGGTACCCGAGCCTTATTGAGAAAAAGGGCTAGGGTACTCGGGGACTTGAGGATGTATCCCGCCTACTTGGGCACCTGGGAGTGCCTCCATACCCGGCAGTCCTGGTGCCCGGGCCTTATTGAGCTAAGGCCTAGGGTACTCGGGGATTTGAGGATGTATGGTATTATAATATTATCCGCCCATCTGGGTAACCGGGCACTGTCACCACCTCTGGTAGACCACGGAACCCGGGCCTTGGTGCCCGGACCTATCGAGATAGGCCTAGGGTACCCTGGGATATGAAAAATTATCCACATGCCATATTTTGTGTGCTCGTAAGGGAGGCTTCTCGGGCACGAGTGTTAAATGGCGAATATTGTGTGTCTTTGTATATGGGCCTTGGTACCCGGGCCTTGTTGAGAAAAAGGGCTAGGGTACTCGGGGACTTGAGGATGTATCCCGCCTACTTGGGCACCTGGGAGTGCCTCCATACCCGGCAGTCCTGGTGACCGGGCCTTGGTACCCGGGCGTTATTGAGCTAAGGCCTAGGGTACTCGGGGATTTGAGGATGTATGGTATTATAATATTATCTGCCCATCTGGGTAACCGGGTACTGTCACCACCTCTGGTAGACCCCGGAACCCGGGCCTTGGTGCCCGGACCTATCGAGATAGGCCTAGGGTACCCGGGGATATGAAAAATTATCCACATGCCATATTTTGTGTGCTCGTAAGGGAGGCTTCTCGGGCACAAGTGTTAAATGGCGAATATTGTGTGTCTTTGTACATGATTCCTACAACGTTCTGTAAGTCAGGTGGATATTCAATTATGATATTATTATGGGTATCTGTGGCTGCAGGTCCACTTGATACCCTTTGAAAATAATGATACACGGGTGCCTAGATGAGTACACAGTAGGGTAATAATGAAAATGTGTAAATGGATATTCTTACACACTGAAGAGACTATCAGCCTGTAGTCTTGCTGGTTCTAATGAGAAAAAAGCCATCTAAAATGAAGGCCAATAAAATATGAGGCACCCGTGAATGTTCACTGTTAAAGCGATATGTATTCGCTTTTGATAAAGAAAACTTGGAAATTAATACTGAAAGTATTGTAGTTTAAATGTGTTGTGAAGCATTGAAATAAATGTAGGTTAAAAGTTTTCGAAATTAGGCTTAGGAACTTTGTTCCTAACTACAAATTTTATGATGGTACAGTGGAGCCCCCATCCTAGCTGCTAATCGGTTCCGCAGAAATAGAGCTAGGATTGAAACAGCCAAGATCGGGACACTGTTCTTATGGGGAAAATTCAATCGGTTCCGTGCTCATGCCAAAATTTGCGTCTTTTTCTATTTTTTGCCTATGAAAACATGTTTTATTGTACACAAATTAAATGTTATGCATTATACTGTATCATATAATACACCATAGAATAAGTTTTTAATAACTAGAAAAAAAAGGCCCAATATCTAAACAATTACTGCACTTTTTCCCAGTGTTAGGCTATGAAAACATGTTTTTTGTCTAGGCTACATCAAGTAGCCTAGGCCTAAATCTTATGCATTGTAAATAATAATGTAGACATGGCTAAATGACAGTCCTAACCATAAATACTGTAGATTGGGGCATTGTTTCTATCATGCAAAATTTTTTAGGCCTAGCCTAGGTCTAGGTTCTAAATTCGTCCAGCCACCCCTCAAGTACCCATTTTGCCCCAAATACATCCAATAAATACATATTATGAGGAAAAGACATATAAATACTTATTATGAGAAGATTACTTACCACACAGATTTTATTATAAATCATTGTCATATTTAGCCTAGCCTAGGCTAACATCGTCTAGGCTAGGTAATTCAATCGCTTTCGTCCGACATGGACTGGTCTTTGCTGTGTTTTGAGCATGAAATTCCTTCATTGCTACCACCAGGCCAACCATCCCTATCACTAGATGTACTAGAGGTTATAATAAATGCAAGAGATAAGGGGTTCAGGCACAAAAAGGCTTGCAAACGGTTGTTTTGTCAACACAAATACTAGCTAAACTGCAAGTGTCTGCTTAGTGATGACATCATACAAAGATGGCGGCATCTTGCGCATTTGACGATCGGATCTCGGATTCACTCGGATTTCGTCTCTAAACGGCAAGCTACTGGCAGATTCTTTCGTTATGTTAAAACAAAATTATTGTTTTTGTTTGTTTTCTAGTTTTATGTCGAGTTTTTCGTTATTTTTGCTATTTTTTCGGGTTTCGGCTGGGATTTTGATGCGAGGAATGAGGCTTTTGGCACAAGAATTGAAATGGGGAATATTTGGTGTGTGGTGCGAGAATTGAATCAACGAAGACCGGTGTAGCGAGGATGGGGGCTCCACTGTATAAGAAAATAATCTCTGGCTTGGGCACAACCAGGGGTTATCTGTCAAGAATTACAGATATATGAAGAATACACTCGTATAAATTCAACACTTCCTAAATACCAACTTACGGTGGTATGAACAAAATTACCCTCTGGTCTAGGCACGACTGGGGGTTGTCTGTCAAGGCTCACAGATATAAGCCCATGACACTCGCATATAATTCAACACTTAAGTCAGTATCTATCGAGCAGTAAAGTTAAAACACACTATCACAGAACAAAAAGACACTGCCGCTAAAGAGCCGAGGTTCGTATGATACGACATACCGAAATAATCACAATAAGTCGAGGCTCTGGAAAGTGAAAGTGGCTCTGAATAACACGCACGTCGACCAGCCCAGACTAAAGTCCTTACTCTACAGTTTTACAAGTGAAATCGGTCCAAACAAACACATTCCTAAACGCGTATATGATTTCAACTGAAATAATATTCACTATGGACCAAAACTGACGCATTCAAGAGGGGCTATGTAACACTGAGCATGAGGTAAGGACACGCCTGTACCTTGGCTGGGCGGCGGGCGAGGGAGGAGGTCCATGATAGGGACAGAGAGCTAGCAGTGTATGGGAACAGAGCAAGATCAGAGCGCGCGTAGGCGCGGTGTTCAAACTGTGCTAATTCTTTTCTTTTTATTTCCTACTTTTCAGTGGCTCCGTCCCAATGACGTACCGTAGGAATGATTAACCCTCTGTTCCCGGAAGGGCTCTTGAACGCCCATAAAAAAGCATACACGAGCTACCCGGAAGGGCTCTTAAACACCCGTGAGGTCAAAGCCTGTGAGCTTGGTGTGTGAGGCGTCGGTCCGACGCATGTAAACAACAGCCGGCTGGACCGACGCCCCGCATCTCCGGCCACAAGAAGGAGAGCGTCGCTTGTTCGTGTGTGCCTGTATGTTGTTGTTAAGTATCGAAAAGTAGTGTAAAGTGGCTGTTTTTGCCATAAAGTTATCTCCAATGAAATCATCATCACAACTCAACCAGTTGACTTAGAGAGCTCTACTTAACGCCATTCTACAGGTAAATAACACAGCTACGCTTGGGGATGCGTGGGAATGCGGTTAGTAGTCAGAATAACAAATATACGGTAGCCTAGCCTAGACGTTTTTCGGCCAAAACACCCGGGTTTCGGGGAATATTTATGTAATGCGTAGCCGGGGCTGGAGGGTTAAGGGGTATCCCCTATGATGATCTTGGTTCTCGACCGCCGTGATCTAGGTGAAACCCGGGCTCAGAGGAGCCCGGAACGAGGCCATAACATAGGCACTTACGTCATTGACGTAAGGAGCCACCAATAAATTAGGCTTTATATACGGTACTGATGACTGTACCTTACACTATTCAACTATGCTAGTTCTTCACATCAAGCCAGCATGCAATCACTCCAAAACTCACATGACAGGGCCATGGCATGCCTATCTTCTGATCTATCAATTACTTCTGATTGGGGCAGAGAAAATCTTAATACTTTCAATGCCTCCAAGACCCAATTTCTCCCTCGATCTACCAGTCGCAATCCTCCGCAAGACTATCAATTACTCTTCAACAATACACAAATCAACCCTTCATCTTCTCTCAATATTCTAGGACCCTAGGTGTATCTTTTTCATCCGACCTTTCTTGGAAAGATCATATTACCACTCCTGGTAAAACAGATTCCGAAAAGCTAGGTGTGCTCAACTGGTTCCATGGGTTCTTCACCCCCACACAGCTTCTTGCTCTGTATCGAGGAACAGTGCGCCCACGTATTGAATATTGCCCGCATGTGTGAGGAGGTTCCACCCATAACGCACTTCTCAAAAGTGTATAGTCAAAAGCATTTTGTCTCATCAACTCACTTCCTCTCATTAGTTCCCTATAATCTCTTTCTACATGCTTCAATGTTGCATCTCTTTCACTCTTCTATCGCTATTACAACAATCAGTGTTCTTCAGAGTTCTCTCAGTGCATACCCCCTCCCTTTCGACGAGTGCGAGGCACCCGTCATTCAACACAGTCCGATTCAAATTCTGTCCAGCTCTCTAACCCAAGAAATAGCAAAGTTTCTTAATCTTTCTTTTACTAAACAAGTGAACTCTGGAACTCTCTCCCTCAATCAATCTTTCCTTCACCCTTTGACTTAAAACTGCTTTAAACTTTGTGTGTCCATTAGGGTGGCCCAAAAACATAGGGCTATAATTTTTTTCTAATACCGATAATATGCTGCTCCACAAGGCTGGTTTGGTTACATATGACCACAAGACCCTACATGCAAAAAATTGGAGAGATAGGAGCATGTTTAGAGGTCCCAACAACTTACGCATTACAATTCAAAGATTTGTTTCTGCCTTATTATGTTATATTTATTACAAATTAACACACAATTCTTCATTGTTTACAGTTATTGGTATATATAATGGCAACAACTAAGAATAAAGGGCAGGTGCCCAACCCCGAAAGAGGTTGAAATAGGGGAGCTATCCCCCCGCCAAAGGCGGCTTTCTAGGGCCTTTCCTAGCTGATGCTGAGAGGATTGGGTTCTAGTCATGTGGTGATGGGCTGGTCTATCAGAGTGAGAACTGAGAGATCTCTGCCATACCCATAGCTTATTCTAGCTGTTCCTTTTACTTATATATTTTCTATATCTCAAGTGGATTGATATGGATATATCTCTTCCGTGGATTGACCTCCCAATCTACCAAGATTGGAAGCCAAAGCGTCACATTTTTCCTTTGCCCCTCAACTTTCTCTTCATAATTGCTGTGGGGCACAGGGCCCTGGGTGGGGCTTTGGTTTCCCGGGCGTTTCCGCACCCTCCTCAGCTCCCCGCCATGGAGTGGCTTCGGTCAACCAGGCTTCATTGTGGTCGGCAGGGAGGGTTCTGTAGAGTTACTCGGTTATAGCCTTGGCCTTGCTCGGGGCCTTGGGGCTGTTTGGCCAGGCAGCTTGGGGAACAACAATAACAACAACAACCAAGAATAAATTAAGTACAAAATATTTATATTTTATTTCAAAATCGAAAAATGTACATATACTTGGTACCTCTAAATACAGTAGGCCTACAGTAAAATATTTATGATTTTCTGCATGCAAACTCCCGTTGTGATATGAAACAGGATCAGCCTTGTGGAGAATGACAATTTAAACTTTTTGTTTTTGGGCCACCCTAGTGTCCATGCATGTTGACCCCGTCCCTTGAATTTGGCTGTTACTCTTTTGGCTTTGGGGGGAGACACTCGTTACAGGCAACTTGCCATTTGTCTCCTTCATACACATAGAAGAAAAAAACAAACAAATAATAATAGCCCCAAGATGCCCTTTATGGGAATTCCGTGGAATCCTGGTAGTCCAAGGAGCCGCATCTCCCTGGGGGGAGGTAGGGTATAGTGAGATCTGTTTATGAGAGGGCAGCGGGGGAGGTCGGTTTCCTCCATCCGCAGCTCTCCCAGCAGTGCCACTGTTGCAGGCGGATATCATCAGCGCATTATTCCCCCTTATAGTTGCCTTGAACGACAAGCAGTAGGATACATGGGGAATATTCTCTTCCTCCATTAAATATGGAGGACCCCCTTACCCCCAGGGGAGAGCTGTCCCCAGCTCTCACCCGGGGGTGGAAACAGAAAACGCTAATGTGAATAGCCCTTAAAATTACCGTACTACAGTAGCTGAGTTTGCGCTACTGGTACTATATGAAATGGTCTATGCCTACTGGTTGAATTGTCTGGACTCTGGTAAACAACTTAGAACTTTTAAAAGTGCAGAACAGTACTGACCTTGATCCTGGTGTCGCGAGAGTGGGGTAAAGCGAGGGAAGGTGGACGACGAGGGGGAACATGAGCGACAGGGCCCGTCCATGCTGGCCTCGGCAACTCTTAACATGCCCTAGCACAGATCGTATCACCTCTCAGATCTACTTGCTACTTCTGTCTTTCATTATTCCAGGTTGCTCAGTACCTTGGCTTTCTTTAGGTTTCTCTTGGTACTTCTTTTGCCAATACAGTTGTTTAATATACTGTAATAGGTTGTTCAGCAGCTTAGCTTGGTAGTCGGTATATGTAATCACTGGTCAACTTAGCACCTACTTTATCTTTAAGTTAAGTTTGCCTAGAGATGATAAATATGGTAAGGTACCGGTAAGAGGGGACAAGGTATATTTTGTAAGGTAAGGTGATATTGGGATATAAGACGTGTGGGATGAAGAATATTTGAATATTTATTAGTGGCACTTACGTCAAATGACCTAGTGCCAATTAGTATACTTGGCCCTATATATCCTATAGCTAAGCTGGTAGGCTCCATACACCCACTAATCAAGGGAGCTGCGCGTAGGGGTGGACCTAGAATGACGTGGGCTCGGGTACTCCGGTCTGATCTCAAAATAAAGAACTTGACAACACAGGCGGCCCTTGACAGGACCGCCTGGAAAGCTGCCATTTAGGACGTGAGACTGTAACCACAGTTTCTGTGGACAAATGGTCTTTAAACTTGTATGTATGTATGTATGTATGTAGAGCCAACTTCATAGGAGACACTGTGAAATTACCAAAGGAATGTCATTTTTCACAGATACCACTATGAAGTAATAGTTATTTAGAATAATAGAAGAGGAATAAGTTTAATGTAAATATGTTAAAAGATTAATTAAAGCATTGTGATACTTTACCCTGGGGTTAAGGGAATAGAATATGCCCCACGTACCTCCTGCGTGTCGTAAGAGGCGACTAAAGAGGTTAGGTCGGTGGGCTTGCGAGCTCCCACCAGTGAAAAATACTTACTGCAACGATGAACGAACGAACAGCCTCGGATGTGGACGGACCTAATGTTGACGAAACCCGACCTACCATGGACAGTCTTAGAATAACGACTTGGAATGTGAGAGGCGTGAATGATGACACAAGAGAGAGGTCCTGTAAGTGTTAATGAATGCCAGGCTGGATGTATGTGGAATGGCTGAGACCAAATGGAGGGGTACAGATGTGAGAGAGTGGGAGTGTGGAATGGGTGTGTGTGAGTGAGGGAGCAGCGAGAGAAGGTGCATGTTTGTTTGTAAGTAACAAATGGAAGGAGCGTGTAAGAGACTATGGGTCTGTGGGTTCCTGTAAGAGAGAAAGAGGTGTTCTGGGTAAATGTGGAGGTGTGCCTGGATAAGTTTGGCAAAAGCGAAAGAATATTTCTGATTGGGGATATGAATGGGAAGGTGGGTGATAAGAAAGTTGATGGAGTGGTGGGAGGGTGGGGCGTACCATCAGAGGTGAATGGGAATGGTAGTGCACTTGTGGACGTAGTGGGGAGGAGGCTGTGGATAGCCAACACCTTCTTCCGACACAGAATGATACACAGGTACACATGAAAAGTGGTGTGGACGATGAAGGATAAGACAGTGGTGGAACGAAAGGCACTGATTGATTATATATGTGTGGATGAACGAATGAAGAAATCTGTGCTGGATGCTAGGTGTATAGGGGTATTGGAGGGGGTCTGTCTCACCATTATGTAGTAGTAGCTAAAATTAGGATAAAAAAGAAGTGGGTGAGGAGAGCTAGAGGGAGGCGAGAGGAAGGTGGAATGGTGAGGAGGGTGGAGAGGTTGCAGGAGGAGGAAATTAAGGAAGAGTTCAGGAGAGCAGTAGAAAGACGACTAGGTATGTTTGACCTGGAAGGTATGGAGGAAGTGGAGGAGGTGAGCAAAGTGTTTAAGGAAGAGATCTATGCAGCATGTGAGGAGGTGTGTGGAGTAAGGAGAAGAGGGAGGGGTGTGAAGGGTGCATGGTGAACAGAAGAGGTAAAAATAACTGGAAGACAAGAAGAAAGCACATAGAGAGTGGTTAGGTAGTAGAGGGAATGAAGATTTGGAGAGACAGAAACGAGCAAGGTACTTGGAGAATAAGAGAGTGGTGAAGAGAGTAGTGAAGGAAAGTAAGAGAAGAGTATATGAGGAATTGGGAAGGAATCTGAGTGTAAAATGAAGGATGTGTAAGAAACTGTTCTGGAAAGAAGTCAAGAAAGTTAGGGAAGGTAGCAAGGGAAACAGTAAGGGTGTGAAAGATAAGAATGGGCGAGTGCTAGCCGAGAAGCAAGAGAGAGTCAAAAGATAGAGGGAGTACTTCAACAAATTGTTAAATGTAAGGAATGAAGCACCAGCAAACATAGTTGGATAGGGTATGGGAGGGAGAAGTAGTGAAGGAGGAGGTGGGGATCCGGAGGTCAGAAGTGTGTGAAGCCATGAAAAGAGTGAAGTTGGGGAAAGCACCAGGAATAGATGGAGTGTGTGGGAAAATGCTAAGGTATGGTGGTGAGATAGTGATCGGTACTGGTTAACCGGTCACAACAAACCCAAACATCCACAGCCACAAATCAGGAGATACAAACTTCCTCCCTCGCACTTGTACCCAACAAGGAATCAAAGACCTCATACCAAGGAGTTGAACAAAAGGAAAAGGAGAGCGAAGAGAGAAAATCTAATCCTCCAGATTTCCTCCCTCATCACCCCACTCAAGCTGAAATTTAACCATCCCAGCCAGGAAATGAAAACCCACCACCACAGGATAACCGCATTCAACCTAATAGATCCTCAAAATCTAAGAAGTAATGGCTCCACTCACTATAGTTACATGGAACGCTAAATCGCTCAAAACATCCCTTTCAGAACTTAACACCTTACGAGCGGCCTATGCGGTTTATTTATGTGTACCGCACAGCGGGGTGTTTTTAGCCAAAATAGGGCTGTTTACGTGATCATTTTCATGCCTAAATAAGACCCAGAACGTAAAACAAGTACCTATCCCTGAAAGGGCATAAACAGAGCTTTCGAATGACACCATAACGATCCTTGTATGATGGATAGTTTTCTTGCAATAACCGTGCAACGCGAGTGCAAAAAGCAGGTAATTCGGTACTTTCAGTACATAATTGAGTATGTAGCGAGTGAGAGAGGGAGGAGGGAGCTGAGATTTGTGTCAGTAGGTTCGCCGCGGTGGTCTGGAGCAGTCATACGCTCGCTAGTCTCCTGCCACCACTTGTCTCTCTCTCTCAGCCACATTACGTGCTGAAATTGCCACTCGAGTTATGTCGAGCGCCGCCACATAGTCCAGCTTTATTTAACTCGACTTATGTTGCTCGCCGCTAAATAAGGGTTAAAGAATATCTTCGTAAAAAATCTCCACACATAGCAGTAATCACAGAAACATGGTTGGTAGAAAAATACAAACCGTCTTCCAAGCCCTATCTTATTGAGAGGAGAGATAGACCAGGTGAGGTGGAGGAGGAGTATTAATGCTCACCAAACCAGAACTATTACCCAAACCCATAAAGCTAGCACCATTCCCCAATGGCACCCTAGAAATTTTAGCTACCTCAGTCCCATACCAAAATGCAGCTTTATCAATTATAGGAACCTATAACCCAGGTGGCCCTATCTCTTATCAAGAACTGGACCACTACATCCTTCAAGTACCTCATCCCTTCCTAGTAATAGGAGATCTAAATGCTAACCACCACTCCTGGAGCCACGGTACACCCAGTGCAGCAGGGAACAATCTCTTTACCTACCTTCATAGTACCAACTACAGTTTACTTTCAGAACCTTATATCCCCACATACTTCAACCTACAGACTAACTATTCATCATCCATAGACATATGTTTCGGATCCGGCACTCTCCTCCCAGATATTATTTCCTCTGTAGGACCAGACCTGGGCACAGACCACCGCCCACTTATTATACAATTCAAAAACTGCACTCCTCCTATCTTCCCTATCTCATTACCCAAGTGGAAAATACCCGCCAATTTCGACTGGAACACTTGGCGAGAAACTATCCAAATACCAGACTTCAACTCTATAGATCCAACCATCATGCATGAGAAATTGATCGAAGTCACAAATATAGCCGCCAAACAACTCTTCAAGCTTACTACAGGACACCCTTCAAATAAAACCTTAAAACCCTGGTGGACAGAAGATTGCTCAAAAGCAGTCACGAAATGCCGGAGAACAATTAAAAAACAAAGAAGATGCAAATCACTGATAAATTGGATAGAAGTTAAGAAAGCTACAGCACAAGCAAAGAAAATCATACGATCAACACGCAAAACCTACTGGAGGAACTACTGTGGCAAATTATCCCATAACACCCCCCTTCCCCAGGTCTGGGCAATGCTCAGAAAAATCACAGGAAGACCTATCTTCCCATCATACCCTTTCATCATCGACGACCAACTGTGCATATTACCCAAAGACCGGGCGGATGCAATAGCCAATTCCATCCAAGAAACACAAATCGCAGTCGCCCCAGCTAACGCAGACTTCGTCAGATACACCACAATCATCACATCCGCCAAAGCACAACCCTCCCAAATGGACACCCCATTCACATCACACGAACTGGAAATAGCACTAACCAGTCTCCCAACAAGGAAGGCAGCTGGCCAGGATAATATTCCCTATGAATTCATCAAATACCTACCCACATCGTTTCATCCACTCCTACTAAAACTAATCAATGCGACATGGACTCAAGGTGACCTCCCTAACTCCTGGCGTAATGGAATTATCTTGTCCTTCCTTAAGCCAGGGAAAGACCCCTCACTTTCAACATCCTATAGACCTATAACCCTCCTATCCAGCATAAATAAACTAGCAGAGAAAATCGTCCACACAAGACTGGCCTGGTTCCTCGAAGAAAACAACCTTATCCCATCAATACAGGCAGGCTTCAGACCTACCTGCTCAACTGTAGACCAGGTGCTAAACTTGGAACAAATAATCCTCTCCTCACTCGCAAACAAAAAGACCTGTGTGGTTGTATACCTCGACCTCTCAGCTGCCTTCGACACAGTCCCCCACAAAGCAAAGCTCGCCTGCATGGGAGTAAAAGGAAGAATGCTCACATGGATCCAGTCATTCCTCTCAAACAGAACTAGCCAGGTTTTCCTACAGGGCCAAACATCAAAGAACATCAGTATATCCAGAGGTTTCCCACAGGGGTCAATGCTCAGCCCCAAACTTTTCACAGCCTATGTATCTGATTTTCCCACTCTAACACCAACACATGCTATATTGTACGCCGATGATATCACGCTCTACACTACAAATCATGACCCACAGACAGCAATGAACGATATCCAGAATGCCCTAAATACCCTAAGTGAATGGACCAACAAAGCTGGACTCAAGATCAACCCAGCAAAGTCGGTCTATCAGGTCTTTATCAGAAAAAAGAACCTTCCACCTACTAGACTACAGCTAAATGGTGAAGATATTTAGCAAACCCTAAGCCATAAATATCTGGGGGTGGTCTTCGACGCCCCGCTACTGAAATGGAAGAACCATGTAGATCACTTAATACAGAGCACAAGCCAACGATTAAATATCATGAAAGCCCTCACAGAAACAACATGGGGAGCAGACGCTACTACTCTCCGAATGTTCTACATATCCTACATTAGAAGTAAATTAGATTATTGCTCCCAAGCTTATACTTCAGCAGCACCCACCACACTACAAAAACTAGAAATAATTAAAAATTCAGCAATGAGAATTATAACCAGTGCCCTCAAATCTTCCCCAATAGCCAGCCTCCAATGTGAGGCAAACCTTTTACCCTTGAAAACAAGAAGAAACATGCTATGTGCCTCATATTTCTCCACCACATACAGTGCCCCTCCATCACACCCCTTCGCCGCCTCCCTCAGAAGAGTCCCAGTTAGACCGCAGGATGTCCAGTCACACAAAGCCCCTTACCGAGAGATAATCTGCCATATCATCCATAGGAAGGCTACAATCTTTCTTGGATGCCATGCAAACCCCATCACCCAGCCAGTTCCACCTTGGGAATATACCCCACCTGCCATATACACAGACCTTGAAACCACATCAGGGAAGAAAAACATCCACCCTAGTGAACTTAAGCAGGATTTCCTCCAAGCACTTACACCCACCACTCCAATACCATCCCTATATATACAGACGGATCCCTCATCACAACAGGTAACACCACATCCACAGCAACAGCATTATGGATTCCAGACTTTCACCTAATAATGGGCTGGAAACTACCAAAACACACTTCAGTCTTCACAGCAGAACTCTACGGACTATACCAAGCCCTAGAAATCCTAAGTACATTACCAATAGGTGCATATACTCTCTGTTGTGATTCAAAGAGTGCCATACAATCCATTTCATACACAACAAAGAAACACAAAGAGCTGTTATATCCCATTCTCCAACTAATCACACGCCATCATCTCCATGGCTACACCTTGAGTCTCCAATGGGTCTCTGGACACTCGGACATACTCCATAATGAGATTGTGGATAAACTTGCCAAAGGAATGCACTCCCTTCAAAGGACCACCCACCTCCCATATACTACATCTGATAGAACCACTATACTCAAACAGGACATCCTGCAAGACTTCAAAGATGAATGGAAAGTAACCATCTCAGGGACACGCTATGGATCTGTTAAGAAAGAATGGTCAATCTGGGAGCACACTAGGTACAAAAGCAAGCCTATTGATACAGCCGCTCGTAGACTCAGAATTGGCCATTCACGACTTAGAGCTCATATGTACAGGATGAATCTAGCAGACACTGAAAACTGTCAATTTTGCCAGACCCCAGAAACAGTAGAGCACTACTTACTCCACTGCCACCGACACTTTAGCGCCCGCACGACCCTTAGAGAGACAATCAGCCAACGAGGCAGTCTGTTCACTCTAGAGCACATTTTAGGTGGAGGTGACCTTCCCCCAGACAACAAGCAATCAATTGCCAGTGCACTAAGAACCTACCTAAGAGTAACAAACAGACTGACAGACATATAAATCGCAGAATGTACTGTACTGTACAGTACATGACTCGAACTGACAAATACAGTACCATCAATTTCAGACTTAACCATGACCCACAAAGTGCCCAAGACCACTATGACTAACTACCGGTATTGAATAACATCTAACTTTAAACAAACTAACATTACTAACCCTAAATCACTAACAACTAACTCATCTTGACTAAAATCCCAAACAACTTGTTGACAGACACAAAAACTAAAAAAACTCTTCAACAATACTTTCTTTTTTCAAACTGATACCATGTGTACAGTACTGTATGGTACAGTACTGTACAGTACAGTACTGTACTGTAATATACTTCAAGTAACCCAAATAGCTAACTAACTAATCAATTAACCTTTCTACGCCAATAACGATTGTGCAACTATCGAGAGAGAGATACTCCGTGTACACTGCACACCCAAAATAGAAGAAGAAAGAAGAGATAGTGATCAAATGGGTATGGAAAATGAGCAAACTAGCATGGGAGAAGAGGAGTGCACCTGATGACTGGAAGACAGGCATAATAGTCCCCCTATATAAGGGTAAAGGGGAAAGAGGAGTGTGTGGTAACCACCGAGGAATATGTCTTCTAAGCATAGTAGGGAAGGTGTACAGTAGGGTAGTGATTGAGAGAGTGAGAGCGAGAACGGAGAAATGGATAGGTGACGAGCATGGCAGTTTTAGGAAGGGAAGAGGATGTGTAGATAAGATTTTAACCCTGAAATGTGTTGTGGAGAAATATCTGGAGAAGCAACAAAAGCTGTATGCTACCTTCATGGACTTGGAGACGGCCTATGACAGAGAGGATAGAGAAGGTATGTGGAAAGTACTTAGAATATACGGAGTAGATGGCAAGTTACTGAAAGCAGTGAAGAGCATGTATGAGGGTGCAAAGGCGGCAATTTGTTAGTAGTCTTGGCAAATCCAACGTCAAGGCTATTAACCTAATTGCAATGACGACTTGTCTATTTTGACTGCTATGTCGTCATTCCAACCGCGGTTAAAAAAGAAAACGTCTAGAGTCTACTCCTTATCTTGCTCTAGGAGACGTTGTACTGTACATTAACCAAAACTACCACCGAAGGTGAAAAAAGCATAGAAGAGAAGAAAAAGGGGTTTACCTTAGTTACCGCTTAAGGCGTCATGTGCAGATCCCTGTCGAACGTGCGCATGAGCGACCCTCTCTTGTCATCATATTTTCACGCGCTCCATTGATTGAGTCCGCTTTTGTTGTGCTCCTTTAATTCACCCTGTTTAGGTTCGTTTCGGCTTATCTGGCCTTCTTTTTTGTTAGACGGATGTTACGTGATCTAGGGCACACGTAAATGGGCTCCTAAGTGTGTATAATGGAGACGCGTGTGGAAATAGCCTACCGAAGGTACGGGGGCGCCTGGCGTTCCTCGTATATGTTTTTCATTCTTTCTCTTTTCATATTCTTTTTTCCTGTTAATCTGGGCATAGTTTAGCTTTTAGCTTATTTTAGCCTAGCTCGTTTTCTCATTCAGGAATTGCTATGCCCCAATGAGTTTTCATTTTTTCATAGCCTAAGGTGTACCGGTTGGTAAACAATCTGAGATTTCGTTGGTGGCGGTGCTGTTTGTAGAGTTTGTGTCGGCCGCATTATTAGCGTTATTCCCGAGTCCCCCCTTTCGAGCCTTCACTGTGTCTCAAGGGCCTGGGCGACAGGTGGTTCGTGATATCCAGGGGTACCCCACGGGGGCCCCTCCTTCACACCACAGGGTTTTTCGCCCCTGACACATTCTCTGCTCACGGCTAGGCCACCCTTTTTCTCACCAGTTTCATTTTCTTACAGTTTCTTACAGTAGATCCTCTGGAAAAAGGCAAACTATGCCTGTGTATCCAGCTCAGTACCAGTGCTTGCACTGCTGCGGTCGTTCACGGTGTTTACCATTTACTGGTTTTTGTTTTCTCTTCCTGTTTCACCTCTATCCTTTCATAGTCTTTTTGCCCAATCCAGGGGGTACCCCACGGGGGCCCCTGTTTGTGCGAAACCACCCTCCCTGCCACTTCTCCTCATGGGCTTTGCTCTATCTCTGTGGGTTGGGTGGTTCCTGGGGGATGTGCCTCCTCTCCCCTGGTGTGTCTTCCTTGCCTCTCCCTTTACCGGTTGAGTTAGGATAAATTCAAGGAAGACACTGCTCAGCTTGATGGCCATCATCGCTTGGAGTTCATAAGGAGATGACGCATTTTTGTGGCCTTTTTTGGTATTCCCTAGACGCTCCTCTCGCTTTTTCGGCGCCGGACCATCTCGGCCGGTCCCGCAAATTTGCGGAGATTGCTGGGGGGTCCCTCAAAGATGCGGGAGGGTTGTGTCGGTACGGTTATGCCTCCATTGGCCCGCAAATTTGCGGTAATAGTTGGTTTTCACTGTTGACCTTTTTTATGTCATCTTGTTGCCTGAAACTATCTTGGTGTGTGCACTTTACTGGTGTTATAGGCCCTGCATGTCAGATGTTGAGTGGTGGTTAACACTTTCTCCATCTTTGCAGGTTCTGCTAGTGCTCTTCCACCTCGCCCGCCCTACTCACCTACCTCTGTGCTCCCGGTTTAGGGTGAGTACGGATACCTGTTTGCATGTGTGTTCCTGTTTCCCCATGCTCCTTCCCTGGTTCTTCTTGGACATTCTCTCCACTTACTCCTTCGACGTGCTGATTATGGTGTGTGTTCTTCCAGTGCAGGTAGGCTGCCTTGCTTTCGCCATGGTTGTAGCTCCCCGTGCTTGGAGAGCCACAAGTCCTGCTTGCGCCACTCGCACTGTGTGTCCTCTACGGCCTACCTCCCTGCTCTGTGTGGCCCGTGTCTGGCCCTGGTGGATGTGGTGCACCATAGCCCTGGTTCCTCGGCGGCGGCAGTGGCCTCTGCTTCCCTTCAGTCGGTGTGGGCGATAGTCTCCCGCCACTTTTGGACTGTGGGCCACCGTTCCCCGGCCTTTGTTGCCGCCCGGATCCGCGTCGCCCTGGGTATCCCTGACCCGACTGAAGGCCGTTCGCCTGGCCCTCTCCCTGCTCGGGCCCTCTCCCCTGGGTCCCGCAGCCGGTCGTCACATCGTCGGGGGGATCCCCTGCTCCGTCCACGCTCTCGCTCGCCTTCGCCCGTCCTCTCCTGCCCCTCGTTGTCCTCCTGATCGCCTTGACAGCCCCCATCGCCCTCGTCATGGTTCTCACCCTGCGGCCAGGGTTAGCGGCTCTGCCCCTGTGCGCCCTCCCCTGGCCTCTCCGGGTCGGGGCTCTACTACCTTCCGCCCACTTCCCCTGCTCGAACGCCGTCCTCTTCCTTTGTCCTCTACGCGCACGGAGGTTCAGGCAGTAGCTGGCCCTCTGCTCCCTCCTCCTACACTGTCCAGGAATGTAGGATGTAGTTGCTTCTCTTCCTACTTCACCTGCTTCGGTGCCTATTCTTCCTTCACAGTCTCGTCCCACGGTGGCGGTCCCACCCTCCTCCGCCTCGGTGTCGGGCCGCCCTGTTATCTCTGCCCCGGGGATCCTTGCTCTGTTTTCCCCCGTGGCTCCTTCTGACCTCTTTTCACCCGGCCAGCCTTCCCACTCCCGTCGTCCTGCTCCTCCTCCTTCTTCTCTCCCTGACCTTCACTTACCGTCTCGCCACGGGGGTTACCCCTCCTCTTGGCTCGGTGGGGTCTAGCGTGGTTTCGGGGTCCCCTTTCTCAGGGGCTGACGTGTCGCTGGAAGCGGGGGATGGTGCTGTTTCCCCCTCGGGCGTTCGTGTTCAGGGACGAGTCCCTCAGCGGCGACACAACCGTGGTCGCTCGCCTTCCTTGGGCCGCGACTCTGCTGGTTCGTGTTGTGGATCTCGCTCCCGCTCGCGCTCACCCCTGCGGGCCGACAATTCTGGGGGGGGGGGGGGGGCACCTCTCTCGGATCGATTGTCGGCTATGCAGGGGTGGCTTGTGTCACGTATCGACGGGCGCTTGGAGTCGATGCAAGACTCCCTCGTATCACGCTTCTTGGCGGTGACACACCCTCAGCGCCTCACCCTACCTACCCCTGCTACGGTCCCCCTCCCTTCTGCAGGCCTACGCTCTGGTCAGACTTCAGCCGCCGGGACATCCTTCAGGATGTTCAGTCCCTGGCTGTGTTGACGGGACTGTCCTCCTATGGGACGGGTTTGTGCGACGACGGTATGCCTGGCTTAGCCATCTTGCTCGATCACCCTCTCCCATTGGGGGCCTGGTTTGCTGAGGCCTTCGACTTCGCCGGCCGTTCCGTCGCCGGCTCTCCTTCAGTCCCTCCCCCGGAGTCATCACTGCTTTTGCCTCCTCTTGTGTCTGTCGGCGGGTTGGATGGCGCGTTCTGGTCCTGGTTCAGCGCGCCCGTTCTTGAACTTTGTTCTATTGCTACCCCGTTCTTCTCTCACCCAGTTCAGTCCTCTGTCGACAGGGTTTTTCCCTTGCGGCGGTGGGTGCCGAACTTCTTCTCTTGTCTTTTGGTTCCCTCCAGACTTCTGTTCACCACCTGCGGCTTATCGCGGCGTCTGTACCGGGCGAGCTTCACGAGGGTTTGGGCCGCGTTCGGCGGATCCCCCTTCGGCTCGCGGTGTCTTTGGTTCCCGAGCTGAAGGCGGTTTTGTGCGTGGCACCTCGGCAACGCCGGACGGTACGGTCCTCGTTCTGCCGGACAGCCCCCTTGGATATTCGTCAGGGTTTGTTGTACTCTACGCTCTCTCCGTCGGGGCTTTTTTGCGCGGGATGCTTGGGGCCGCTACGCTTCTCTATCGGCGGACCCTGCTTACGACACGCAACGACGCGCTGTGTCGCGAGCGGGGTCTTCTCAGTCCCGTCCTTCTGCCGGTCCTCTTCGGGGTGCTGCTGCAAGTGCTGCCGCCATGCACGGGCTCAGGACAGGGACGTTACAGGCCAGTGCGTCAGTTCCGCCTCGCCCTTCTGTTCTTGCCCCCTTTTCATCCCCGCAGTGTCGGGGCTGGCCGGCCTTCCACTTCCGGCCGCCCTTCGCCGGGTTCAGCCCCGCGACGGCCAGGGGTTGGGGTGGTCCGCCCTTTTCGACGAAGTGGGGGGGGGTTGAGGAGGTCAACGTGGCGCTCATGCCCGCACGGACCGTACCGGGGGTACCTCCACTTCAAAACAATGTGTAGGTTCTCTGGGTCGGTCTCCTTGTTCTCCTTCTCGCCTGGCCGCCCGGGTCGCTCCCCTCCTCTCGGGAGCCCCCACAGGTTGTTTTCGCCCTTGCGCCCCTCGGTGGCCGCGAGGGACGTTGGGGGCGGCGGATTGCGCGGAGGGGTCTCCCCTGGAGGTGGACGTCCAGACCCCCACTCCGCTCTTGTCACCGACGCCGGCCCATCTCTTCAGAGGTGGCCCACGTCTTCACATCCATGCACGAGCAGGGTATCGTCGAGGGAGTTGACCGCCGGTCACCCGGTTTTCCTCTCCCGTGTATTTCTGGTACCGAAGTAGGACTGCGACGCGATGCGCCCGGTGGTGGCTCTGTCGGCCCTCACCGGGCGCATCGTGCACACACGGTTTCGGATGCTGCCGGTACCCCAGGTACGCCTGGCCCTGCGCCCTCTGTCATGGGTAGTGTCGCTGGCCCTCCAGGATGCGTCTTGGCTCGTTCCTCTCCATCCTCGATTCCAGCGATTCTTGGCCGTTCGAACTTCCGTTCGTGTGTTCCTGTTCGCCGGCCTTCCCTTCGGTTTCCACATCGCGCCGCGGAACTTCTCCGCACTGGTGGGACAGGCTCTGGGTCCTCTCCTCAGGAGCGGGCTCCAGCTCCTGTTTTCCTTGGCCGATTGGTTGATAGTTTCCGAAGCCCTCGGACTGTGCATACGCGACGCCCTCACAGTCGTTCGCCACGTCGCACAGTTGGGGTTCCCCATCGATGTTCCCTAGTCACGCTTGACCCCGTCGCGTGTCGTGCCATGGGTCGGTCTCGCATGGGTTTTGTCCGGCGCTACGGTGACCCAGGGTCTGCCGGACGCGGTGCACCTTCGGCGGAAGGTCTTCGCCGTGTTGCACTCGGTCTCCCTCCCGGGGTGGCTCTGGGACTCGTTAGTGGGTTCGCTGCATTGGGCCGCTCTGCCCATTCCCTTAGGGAGCCTCAGGCTACGCCGCCTACTCCTCATGGGCCCCGAGGGGTTTCCGTTGACCCCTATGGTTCGGCCCCTGCCGCTCCCGCGTACCGTTCGCAGACGCTTCGGTCACTGGGTTGCTCGGGGCACGCTCTCTGCGGCTGTGCCCTGGACCGCCCCCCCACCGACGATCTGGGTAGACACAGATGCGTCGAGCGAGGTAGGGTGAGGTTCCCAATCAAACCTGGGACGTCCACTTCCCGGCAGACGGGTGGGTCTCCCTCCCCTTACCCGTCTATGCCCTCGAACTGTTGGTTCCTTTGTTCTTCCTGAGGGACCACGCGCTGGCCCTTCGGGGTAAGTCGGTGGCCTTCGGGATGGACACTCAGACAGCTGTCTACTGTTTCCTAAAGCGGGGGTCCTCCAGGTCATTGACTCTCTTGGGGATCTCGGTGGAGTTGTTCTTCCTCGCGATCCGACACGCCTTCTCCTTGCATGCCTCCTCCCTGCCCGGGACTGCCACCCTGTGGGCGGACGCCCTGTCGAGAGGACAGGGCGTTCTTGTAGAATGGGCAATGCAACGGACTGTGTTCGCGACCTCGCGGCTTCCTGGGGTGTTCCGGAGGTCGACTTGTTCGCATCGGAGGTGCCGCGCCAGTTGCCTCAGTACCTATCCCTCCGGCCTCGCACTCCGGAGGGGGGTCCGGACGCTTTCATGGTAGACTGGAACAGGTGGCGGTCGATATACATATTTCCGCCACCAGACGCACTGTTGATGTGCAAAGTCCTCGCGAGGCTGCGGCTGTACCGCGGCGGCGTCTGGCTACTCGCGCCTCTGTGGCCGGCACGGGCTTGGTACGCCCGGTTGACGCGGTGGTGCCCGAGTCCGGTCCCTCTACCTGTCTCCGACTTCCACTTGGGCTAGGTTGGGGACCTGCGGACCTCGTTGGCCTTCGCATCGTGAATGTTCATGAGGCACGGTGGCTCCCAGTCCACGGCCGGGACCTGACTGCCTTCCTGAAGCGTTCCTGGCCGCCTTCTCCTTGGGGGACTTACGGGTCCCGCTGGAGGTCTTTTACTAGGTGGATACAGGACATTCGCCAGACAGTTGGCTCTCCTTCCCTCGTCCTACACTCCTTGTTTCACCTCTTCCGTACACGTCACTTTCCCGTCGACGCTATACGTAACCACTTGTCTGCCGTCCGGGGGGTCTTTGAGTCCGTCGCTGGGCTGGTCGTTCCGCCGCAGGAGCTGGATTCCTTCATGACGGCTGCCTTCCGGGACCGACCGCCTCCGCGCCAGGTCCCTCCACAGTGGGATCTGGGGCGGGCTCTGTACCGTCTGGCTTCACCCACGTATACACGGGCCGCTACACCGGTTCCGTTGCTCGGGCGTACGCTTTTCCTTGTCGCTCTGGCCACTGGGGATCGGGTGTCTGCACTAGCGGCATTGTCACGGCCCCAGGGCTGCGTGCGATTCTCCCCGTCCTTGCATGGCATCACGTTCGCCTCCTCCCCTCATTTTGTTGCCACGAACGAGAGGGAGACCCGCGTTTTCCAGCCTTTCACCGTCCAGGCTTTACAGCGTGGGCATACTCGCCATGTGTTGTGCCCGGTGTCAGCCTTGCGCTCCTCTGTTGCGTCTGTGGCGCCGCCTTCGGGTACTGCTGTGTGGGTGTCTCCTCGGACAGGTGGGTGGCTCTCGCAGGTGCGGATGGGACGCCACATTTGTCGGACCATTCGTGCCAGTCACCCTGTTTGTAGGGGTTCTGCGCGCGATGTGCGATCCTATGCTGCCTCATGGTTCCTGCAAAGTCGATCCTTACCTGACATCGCCTCAGCGGTTTTGTGGTCTTCTATCAATTCCTTCATCTCCTCCTACCTCTCCATGTCTGGTGTTCGACCCCCTCGGCCGGTGATAGCTCTCGGGGGTCGTGTTTCCTAGTGCTCTGGCGAAGATACCTGGTCTTCCCCCCTTGTCCCTCGTTCTTTTACTTTGTTTTATTTGACAAAGGGGGGGGGGGGGAGTACGGGTTTGCAACACTTGATTGTAAGTTTGGGATTATGTATTGTTACAGTACATAAGTGTTTTTGCCACATTGAAAATTGTGTTTTGTTATTGTGTTCAATGTTTTTGTTGGTTTTGGAAGAAAAGGGATTTTGGGTACAGTACCTTTTTGGTTTAAGACAAGTCTATGTTTTTGCATTACTATGAATGACGGGCATGTGTTAAAACTGTTCTTTTTAGCTACTCCTCAGTTTTTCACTCTTTTATTAAACTCTCTTGTTTAAATTGTGTCTTTGTCATTCATAATTTTGTTTTATGCATTGTTTTTTTTGGTATGTTGGGCTTGGATGTCCTCCTCCTATTTGTTATGCAGCCTTGACGTTGGATTTGCCAAGACTACTAACAAATTGGGAGGTTTGACGTACCTCCCAACCTACCAAATAGGAAAACCTACTATTTGGTAGTAGTCTTGGAAAATCCAACGTACATAATACCCTCCCTCACGCCGGACCCCTGCCCATCCGCGTTCTTCTGCTGACGTGAGATGTGATGAGAAGAGAGGGTCGCTCATGCACACGTTCGACAGGGATCTGCACATGACGGAACACGGGATGGGCCTTAAGCGGTAACTAAGGTAAACCCCTTTTTCTTCTCTTCTATGCTTTTTTCACCTTCGGTGGTAGTTTTGGTTAATGTACGTCTCCTAGAGCAAGATAAGGAGTAGACTCTAGACGTTTTCTTTTTTAACCGCGGTTGGAATGACAACATAGCAGTCAAAATAGACAAGTCGTCATTGCAATTAGGTTAATAGCCTTGACGTTGGATTTTCCAAGACTACTACCAAATAGTAGGTTTTCCTATTTGGTAGGTTGGGAGGTACGTCAAACCTCCCAGTACGTGTGGATAATGAGCAGAGCGAGTTCTTTGATCTGAATGTTGGGTTGAAACAGGGGTGTGTGATGTCCCAGTGGTTGTTTAATGTATATATGGATGGAGTCATGAAAGAAATACAAGGAAGAGCAGTGGATGTTGGTGTATTGCTGATAAGGGAGGGAAACGAGTGGAAGCTACCTGTACTGCTTTTTACCAATTATACAGTTTTAAATAAGTGATAGTGAATGGGAGTTGCAGGGTCTGGTAAATATGTTTGGAACAGTGTGTGAAAAACGGAATCTGAAGGTAAATGCGGGGAAGAGCAAGGTTATGGTCTTTGAAAAGGGTGAAGCCACAGAGTGTGAGGTGAAGTTGAACGATCAGGCTATGGATATTGTCAGCTCATTTAAGTATCTGGGCAGTGTGCTGAGTAAAGATGGGAGTATGGATGAAGAAGTGAGGGAGAGGGTGCAACAGGGGAAGAGGGTTGTAGGAACGCTGAAAGCAGTAACAAGAAATAGGGTGGTCAGTATGGAAGTGAAAAAGTCCTTGCATGACAGTGTGGTAATCCCGACACTGACTTACGGAAGCGAAGCATAGACGTTGGTGGATAGACCAAAAGTGAGAGGGGTGGAAATGAGTTACTTGAGAAGTGCGTGCGGAGTTACATGGAGGGATATGGGATACACAGACGAATTAGGAAGTACGAGAGGTGTGGCTGCAGATGTTCTGGAAAGTGAAAAGGAACACCTTGAAATGGTTCGGCCATGTAGAACGTATGGGAAGCGAGAGAATGACTAAGAGAGTGTACGAGGGAGGTGGAAGGACAGAGGGAGAGGTAAACCTAGTGAGAGGTGGAAAGATGGAGTTAAAAGTATATGAGTGAAGGCGGTGCTGGATGGGAGGAGGGGCATCGACTGATTGAGGACAGAGGTGCATGGGGCTCTTTCGTTTGTGGCCACCCCTTCGGGGATCACGGCATCCGGCCAGATTTTATTTGCCCCCTGCTGGTAATATATATGATGACAATAAGTCTTTTCCCCCCTCAACCTATATTGTAATTCACGGCCGGTAACAGAACTATTTACCCAACAGCTGGCGGTGGGATAAAATAATGGGTTGAGGGGGGCATTGAAATAGCCTCCCTCACGCCCTATGACTTATTGTCATAGCCTAATCATATATATTACCAGCAGGGGGCAAATAACAGATGGCTATGGGATAATTATGTATAAAAAAAGTAAAATTAGACGCAAACGTAACTGCGACTTATGTAAATAAGACAACGCATGCGGTACACCCGCTAACACCATCCGATAATATTTAAGGACAATACATCAGCACTATTAGAAACAATTTATCAGGGAAAATAGGGACCAACAGACTTGCCATATTTTTCTCATTATAATCCGCATGGAGGAATTTTGTTATCTGAGGTACCATTCTTATTACCGAAACTACCACTCATTTTCTTAACATTTGAAGCCTATTAGGCCTATACAGTAAACTCCCTGTTATCCGTCACATATCAGCCATGGCCGTGACGAATAACGCAAAAAGACGGATAATGCACCATTGCCCTAAAACCCCACGAACCCGTCTGGTTTTATTTACCTAACGGTATACTAATGTCCCCCAACTTATCGATCGGACTAGTAGTGTCGTACGGTCATGCGTACAGTACATATACTGTGTACAGTACATATACTGTATACAGCAACATAAAATAATAATAATACAATAATAATAAAGTAGACGTGCTGTTTTGCCCAAAATCACTCTGCGAAGGGTTACCATCATCACTAATATTACCATCATTATTACTACTACTATCATCATCACTACAATTGTCACCATCATCACTAATACTACCATCATCACTAATATTACAACCATCATCACTACAATTGTCACCTAATGTCAACTAAACTAACTCTATCAATCTATCTATCTATTGCCTGATGCCGTGATCCCCGAAGAGGTGGCTACGAACGTACCGCCCCCATGCACCTCTGTCCCCAGTCAGTCGACGCCCCTCCTCCCAACCAGCACCGCCTTCATTCATATACTTCCTCACTCCATCCTTCCACCTCTCCTTCGGTGCACCTCTCCCTAACTTAAACTAACAAATGCGGACGAGTTTTTTTTCGCCCCCTGAACGATGGCGTTCTGTGTGAGTGTGCCCCTATGGGGCACACACACACAGAACATCATCATCATTGCTTGGGAATAGGTAGAGGGTGGGGGGTGTGGATTCTGAGGGGAGGGGGGGCTGGTTGAGGGGGGGGGGGGGGGGAACCATATTTTGGACCTAAGATCATAACTATTGCACAAATTCAAAAAATCTGTTTTTTATTACTGTCGCATTCACGCACCGAAGGTTAGTGTGAAGTTTGGTGAAAATCCGTCAAACGGTCTAGGAGGAGTTCTCAGACAGACAGACAGACATTTCGGTTAGCATGTACAGTTGGTCAAGGATGAAAGTATACAACCATTTCCCTACAGAAAGCCACACATCATACACATGTCTCAGATGTAATGATAATGGTGAGACGTTTGTCTGTCTTTCCGAAAACTCCTCCTAGACCGTTCGACGGATTTTCACACAAACTTCTAACGAACATTCGGTGCGTGAATGCGACGGTCAGTCAAAAAAGATATTTTGAATTTGTGCAATAGTTATGAATTTAGGTCTAAAAAATTGTTTTGGCTCCCCCCCCCCCCCCTCAGGACACCCACCTCCCACCCTGTACCTGTTCCCAAGCAACGATGATGGCATTCTGTGTGAGAGTGCCCCGTAGCGACATCGTTCAGGGGGTGAGAAAAACTTGCGACGCATTTTTTTAGGTTAAGTTAGTTTAGTTGACATTAGAAGTGATGGTAGTAATAGTGTGGATAATGCTGATAGTAGTGATGATGGTGATAATAGCAGTGATAATGGTTGTAGATTTAGTGATAATGATGACAGTATTGATGATGATGGTAGTGATGATGATAACAGTAGTAGATATGATGGTGACAGTACTAGTAGTAGTGATGATGGTCATAATAGTATTCATGATGGTGACATTAGTAATGATTGTAAGATGATGGTGACAGTATTAGTGATATTGGTTAGTAGTAGTGATGATGGTGAAAGTTGTAGTAATGATGAGAGTAGTAGTGATGATGGTGAGAGTAGTAGTGCTGATGATATTAATGATGATAGTGACTAGTAGTGATGATGGTGACCGATCGCAGAGTTGGGTATGCCGTTTTGATTTTGGGCGAAACGGCATGTCTACTTTATTATTATTTCTTACTTACTTTTTTTACTCTTCTTACTTTTCTTACTCTATTATCAACTCTGCGTAAGCAGAGTGGTATCGCCCCCCGTATAGTGGTACAGTTGGTCAAGGATGAAAGTATACAGTTTTTCGTCTGCTATAGCCACACATGGTTTGTCATGTTGGCAGCCATGACAGCCTTTCCACTAGCCCAAACCATCCCAACACACATGGGGTTTATTTTATTGATACATTAATTAATATACGGAGTGCTTCGAAAAAGCGTTTCCATAAATATCAAAAGTTAGAGAATTATTCATAAACCTTCAGGGTGACTAAATACTGTTATGGAGATAGCAAAACAAAGCTGGGGGCATACGCTGGAACAGCGCGTAGCCGCGGCGCTCGCCTCCATTTCATTGCCCTTTGGATCACATATAATCCAGTCTTGGGGATGAAAGTGAAATATCAATATTTACCTACTTATTAATTAACAAGTATTATTAGAATCCTCTTTCTACTCATTATTTATTATGAATGTTATAATGTTAAGTGTATATCGTAATATCTTTTAAGTTTTACATTTTAATAGCCACTCCATATTCGTCTACTTTAGATACACAAAAATCTAATTCCTAAACGTGGACGTAAGGAAGCCTGTGTGTTCAATAGGGTAATGACCCAGCAATTTTACTCATCTTGCGAGCGCCATTGCTTTATGAGTCAGTCCTCGAAGCATAATGAGGCTTTACTTGTGATTTTTATTTATTTATTTATTTATTATTATTATTTTTATTTTTATCAGCAGAACACCTGCAAACCAACTGCAAAATTGATATCACCATACCCTACATTATTAGCCACATATTACCACGTGTGAAAATGGACCTGTATTCCACTGAAATATCGTATATAGGTAGACGTTTTGATTTTCGTTTTCACTCTCGCATTTCTTGTATATCTATCAATAACATTAAGTGTTTAATATCTCCGAAGTGATATTCACGTCAAAGATTATAGAGCAATATATTCATATTTCCGTCTGACAACTAAGTCCAGGAACACGTTTTTAAACACCCTGTATAAGGTGGGCGGGCTCTGTGATATGGCTACCAGGG
Organism: Paralithodes platypus; assembly: GCA_032716605.1. Taxonomy (NCBI): domain Eukaryota; kingdom Metazoa; phylum Arthropoda; class Malacostraca; order Decapoda; family Lithodidae; genus Paralithodes; species Paralithodes platypus. The sequence continues at coordinate 12,207,939 of CM064496.1, read as the reverse complement.
CTGCCAACATGACAAACTATGTGTGGCTATAGCAGACGAAAAACTGTATACTTTCATCCTTGACCAACTGTACATGCTAACCGAAATGTCTGTCTGTCTGTCTGAGAACTCCTCCTAGACCGTTTGACGGATTTTCACCAAACTTCACACTAACCTTCGGTGCGTGAATGCGACGGTAATTAAAAACAGATTTTTTGAATTTGTGCAATAGTTATGATCTTAGGTCCAAAATATGGTTCCCCCCCACCCTCAACCAGCCCCCCCTCCCCTCAGAATCCCCACCCCCCACCCTCTACCTATTCCCAAGCAATGATGATGGTGTTCTGTGTGTGTGTGCCCCATAGGGGCACACTCACACAGAACGCCATCGTTCAGGGGGCGAAAAAAAACTCGTCCGCATTTGTTAGTTTAAGTTAGGGAGAGGTGCACCGAAGGAGAGGTGGAAGGATGGAGTGAGGAAGTATATGAATGAAGGCGGTGCTGGTTGGGAGGAGGGGCGTCGACGGACTGGGGACAGAGGTGCATGGGGGCGGTTCGTTCGTAGCCACCCCTTCGGGGATCACGGCGTCAGGTAATAGATAGATAGAGTTAGTTTAGTTGACATTAGGTGACAATTATAGTGATGATGGTTGTAATATTAGTGATGATGGTAGTATTAGTGATGATGGTGACAATTGTAGTGATGATGATAGTAGTAGTAATAATGGTGGTAATATTAGTGATGATGGTAACCCTTCGCAGAGTGATTTTGGGCAAAACAGCACGTCTACTTTATTATTATTGTATTATTATTATTTTATGTTGCTGTATACAGTATATGTACTGTACGCATGACCGTACGACACTACTAGTCCGATCGATAAGTTGGGGGACATTAGTATACCGTTAGGTAAATAAAACCAGACGGGTTCGTGGGGTTTTAGGGCAATGGTGCATTATCCGTCTTTTTGCGTTATTCGTCACGGCCATGGCTGATATGTGACGGATAACAGGGAGTTTACTGTATAGGCCTAATAGGCTTCAAATGTTAAGAAAATTAGTGGTAGTTTCGGTAATAAGAACGGTACCTCAGATAACAAAATTCCTCCATGCGGATTATAATGAGAAAAATATGGCAAGTCTATTGGTCCCTATTTTCCCTGATAAATTGTTTCTAATAGTGCTGATGTATTGTCCTTAAATATTATCGGATGGTGTTAGCGGGTGTACCGCACGCGTTGTCTTATTTACATAAGTCGCAGTTACGTTTGCGTCTAATTTTACTTTTTTTATACATAATTATCCCATAGCCATCTGTTATTTGCCCCCTGCTGGTAATATATATGATTAGGCTATGACAATAAGTCATAGGGCGTGAGGGGGGCTATTTCAATGCCCCCCTCAACCCATTATTATATCCCACCGCCAGCTGTTGGGTAAATAGTTCTGTTACCGGCCGTGAATTACAATATAGGTTGAGGGGGGAAAAGACTTATTGTCATCATATATATTACCAGCAGGGGGCAAATAAAATCTGGCCGGATGCCGTGATCCCTGAAGGGGTGGCCACAAACGAAAGAGCCCCATGCACCTCTGTCCTCAATCAGTCGATGCCCCTCCTCCCATCCAGCACCGCCTTCACTCATATACTTCTTAACTCCATCTTTCCACCTCTCACTAGGTTTACCTCTCCCTCTCTGTCCTTCCACCTCACACTCGTACACTCTCTTAGTCATTCTCTCGCTTCCCATACGTTCTACATGGCCGAACCATTTCAAGGTGTTCCTTTTCACACTTTCCAGAACATCTGCAGCCACACCTCACCTCTCTCGTACTTCCTAATTCGTCTGTGTATCCCAGTATCCCTCCATGTAACTCCGCACGCACTTCTCAAGTAACTCATTTCCACCCCTCTCACTTTTGGTCTATCCACCAACGTCTATGCTTCGCTTCCGTAAGTCAGTGTCGGGATTACCACACTGTCATGCAAGGACTTTTTCACTTCCATACTGACCACCCTATTTCTTGTTACTGCTTTCAGCGTTCCTACAACCCTCTTCCCCTGTTGCACCCTCTCCCTCACTTCTTCATCCATACTCCCATCTTTACTCAGCACACTGCCCAGATACTTAAATGAGCTGACAATATCCATAGCCTGATCGTTCAACTTCACCTCACACTCTGTGGCTTCACCCTTTTCAAAGACCATAACCTTGCTCTTCCCCTTCAGATTCCGTTTTTCACACACTGTTCCAAACATATTTACCAGACCCTGCAACTCCCATTCACTATCGCTTATTTAAAACTGTATAATTGGTAAAAAGCAGTACAGGTAGCTTCCACTCGTTTCCCTCCCTTATCAGCAATACACCAACATCCACTGCTCTTCCTTGTATTTCTTTCATGACTCCATCCATATATACATTAACCCTCCAGCCCCGGCTATGTATTATATATATATTCCTCGAAACCCGGGTGTTTTGGCCGAAAAACGTCTAGGCTAGACTACAGTATATTCGTTAATCAAACTGCTTCCCGCATTCCCGCGCATCCCCAAGCGTAGCTGTGTTATTTACCTGTAGAATGGCATTAAGTAGAGCTCTCTAAGTCAACTGGTTGAGCTGTGATGATGATTTCATTGGAGATAACTTTATGGCCAAAACAGCCACTTTACACCACTTTTCGATACTTAACAACAACATACAGGCACACACGAACAAGCGACGCTCTCCTTCTTGTGGCCGGAGATGCGGGGCATCGGTCCAGCCGGCTGTTGTTTACATGCGTCGGACCGACGCCTCGCACACGAAGCTCACAGGCTTTCAACCACTGGGCGTTCAAGAGGCCTTCCGGGTACCTGTTATATGCTTTTTTATGGGCGTTCAAGAGCCCTTCCGTGGTGAGAGGGTTAAACAACCACTGGGACATCACACACCCCTGTTTCAACCCAACATTCAGATCAAAGAACTCGCTCTGCTCATTATCTACACGTACTGGGAGGTTTGACGTACCTCCTAACCTACCAAATTGGAAAACCTACTATTTGGTAGTAGTCTTGGAAAATCCAACGTCAAGGCTATTAACCTAATTGCAATGACGACTTGTCTATTTTGACTGCTATGTCGTCATTCCAACCGCGGTTAAAAAAGAAAACGTCTAGAGTCTACTCCTTATCTTGCTCTAGGAGACGTACATTAATCAAAACTACCACCGAAGGTGAAAAAAGCATAGAAGAGAAGAAAAAGGGGTTTACCTTAGTTACCGCTTAACCCGGGAGCTGCGGGGAGACTCTTAAGAGTTCCCCCGGCGCACTGCGGGAAGACTCTTAAGAGTCAGAGAAAATAAAAATCAACTTTTGACATCGAAAAAAAAATATTTTTTTATATTTTTTTTTTTTTATTTTTTATTTTTTTTTGGCCCCTGGGCCATGCAAATCAGTTAAGGCCCATCCCGTGTTCCGTCATGTGCAGATCCCTGTCGAACGTGCGCATGAGCGACCCTCTCTTGTCATCACATCTCACGTCAGCAGAAGAACGCGGATGGGCAGGGGTCCGGCGTGAGGGAGGGTATTATGTACGTTGGATTTTCCAAGACTACTACCAAATAGTAGGTTTTCCTATTAGGGTAGGGTGAGGCGCTGAGGGTGTGTCACCGCCAAGAAGCGCGATAAGAGGGAGTCTTGCATCGACTCCAAGCGCCCGTCGATGCGTGACACAAGCCACCCCTGCATAGCCGACAATCGATCCGAGAGAGGCGACCCCCCCCCCCAGAATGGTCGGCCCGCAGGTGTGAGCGTGAGCGGGAGCGAGATCCACGACACGAACCAGCAGAGTCGCGGCCCAAGGAAGGCGAGCGACCACGGTTGTGTCGCCGCTGAGGGACTCGTCCCTGAACACGAACGCCCGAGGGGGAAACAGCACCAACCCCCTCTTCCAGCGACACGTCAGCCCCTGAGAAAGGGGACCCCGAAACCACGCTAGACCCCACCGAGCCAAGAGGAGGGGTAACCCCAGTGGCGAGACGGTAAGTGAAGGTCAGGGAGAGAAGAAGGAGGAGGAGCAGGACGACGGGAGTGGGAAGGCTGGCCGGGTGAAAAGAGGTCAGAAGGAGCCGCGGGGGGAAACAGAGCAAGGATCCCCGGGGCAGAGATAACAGGGCGGCCCGACACCGAGGCGGAGGAGGGTGGGACCGCCACCGTGGGACGAGACCGTGAAGGAAGAATAGGCACCGAAGCAGGTGAAGTAGGAGGAGAAGCAACTACATCCTGGCGGACCCTCCTGGACAGTGTAGGAGGAGGGAGCAGAGGGCCAGCTACAGCCTGAACCTCCGTGCGCGTAGAAGACAAAGGAAGAGGACAGCGTTCGAGCAGGGGAAGCAGGCGGAAGGTAGTAGAGCCCCGACCCGGAGAGGCCAGGGGAGGGCGCACAGGGGCAGAGCCGCTAACCCTGGCCCCATGACGAGGGCGATGGGCGCCGTCAAGGCGATCAGGAGGACAACGAGGGGCAGGAGAGGACGGGCGAAGGCGAGCGAGAGCGTGGACGGAGCAGGGGATCCCCCCGACGATGTGACGACCGGCTGCGGGACCCAGGGGAGAGGGCCCGAGCAGGGAGAGGGCCAGGCGAACGGCCTTCAGTCGGGTCAGGGATACCCAGGGCGACGCGGATCCGGGCGGCAACAAAGGCCGGGGAACGGTGGCCCACAGTCCAAAAGTGGCGGGAGACTATCGCCCACACCGACTGAAGGGAAGCAGAGGCCACTGCTTCCGACTGTTGCCGACCGGATCCGCGTCGCCCTGGGTATCCCTGACCCAACTGAAGGCCGTTCACCTGGCCCTCTCCCCTGGGTCCCGCAGCCGGTCGTCACATCGTCGAGGGATCCCCAGCTCCGTCCACGCTCTCGCTCACCTCGTCGCCCGCCCTGTACTGCCCCTCGTCGTCCTCCTGATCGCCTTGACGACGCCCATCGCCCTCGTCATGGTTCTCGCCCTGAGGCCGGGGTTAGCGGCTCTGCCCCTGTGCGCCCTCCCCTGGCCTCTACGGATAGGGGCTCTACTCCCTTCCGCCCGCTTCCCCAGCCCAGACGACTTCCTCTTACGTTGTCCTCTCCGCGAGCGGTTCTTCATGCTGTAGCTGGCCCTCTGCTTCCTCCTCCTACACTGTCCAGGAGAGTCCGCCAGGATGTAGTTGCTTCTCCTACTTCACATGCTTCAGTGCCTATTCTTCCTTCACGGTCTCATCCCACGGTGGAGGTCCCTCCCTCCTCCGCCTCGGTGTCGGACCGCCCTGTTATCTCAGCCCCGGGGATCCTTGCTCTGTTTCCCCCCGCGGCTCCTTCTGACCTCCTTTCACCCGGCCGGCCTTCCCACTCCCGTCGTCCTGCTGCTCCTCCTTCTTCTCTCCCTGACCTTCACTTACCGTCTCGCCAGGGGGGTACCCCTCCTCTTGGCTAGGTGGGGTTTAGCGAGGTTTCGGGGTCCCCTTTCTCAGGGGCTGCCGTGTCGCTGGAAGAGGGGGATGGTGCTGTTTCCCCCTCGGGCGTTCGTGATCGGGGACGAGTACCTCAGCGGCGACACAACCGTCGTCGCCTTCCTTGGGCCGCGACGCTGCTGGTTCGTGTCGTGGGTCTCGCTCCCGCTCATGCTCGCCCCTGCGGGCCGACCAATCTTGGGGGGCGTCGCCTCTCTCGGATCGATTGTCGGCTATGCAGGGATGGGTTGTGTCACGCATCGACAGGCGCTTGGAGTCGATGCAAGACTCCCTCTTATCGCGCCTCTTGGCGGTGACACACCCTCAGCGCCTCACCCTACCTACCCCTGCTACGGTCCCCCTCCATTCTGCAGGCCTACGCTCTGGTCAGACTTCAGCCGCCGGGACATCCTTCAGGATGTTCAGTCCCTGGCTGTGTTGACGGAACTGTCCTCCTATGGGACGGGTTTGTGGGACGACGGTACGCCTGGCTTAGCCATCTTGCTCGATCACCCTCTCCCATTGGGGGCCTGGTTTGCTGAGGCCTTCGACTTCGCCGACCGTTCCGTCGCCGGCTCTCCTTCAGTCCCTCCCCCGGAGTCATCACTGCTTTTGCCTCCTCTTGTGTCTGTCGGCGGGTTGGATGGCGCATTCTGGTCCTGGTTAAGCGCGCCCGTTCTTGAACTTTGTTCTATTGCTACCCCGTTCTTCTCTCACCCAGATCAGTCCTCTGTCGACAAGGTTTTTCCCTTGCGACGGTGGGTGCCGAACTTATTCTCTTGTCTTTTAGGTTCCCTCCAGACTTCTGTTCACCACCTGCGGCTTATCACGGCGTCTGCACCAGGCGATCTTCGCGAGGGTTTGGACCGCGTTCGGCGGATCCACCTTCGGCTCGCGGTGTCTTTGGTTCCCGAGCTGAAGGCGGTTTTGTGCGTGGCAACTCGGCAACGCCGGACAGTACGGTCCTCGTTCTGCCGGACAGCCCCCTTGGATATTCGTCAGGGTTTGTTGTACTCTGAACTCTCTACGTCGGGGCTTTTTTGCACAGGATGCTTGGGAACTCTACGCTTCTCTATCGGCGGACCCTGCTTACGACACGCAACGACGCGCTGTGTCACGAGCAGGGTCTTCTCAGTCCCGTCCTTCTGCCGGTCCTCTTCGGGGTGCTGCTGCTCGTGCTGCCGCCATGCACAGGCGCAGGACAGGGACGTTACAGGCCAGTGCGTCAGTTCCGCCTCGCACTTCTGTTCTTGCCCCCTTTTCGTCCCCGCCGTGTCGGGGCTGGCCAGCCTTCCACTTCCGGCCGCCCTTCGCCGAGGTCAGCCCCGCGACGGCCAGGGGTTGGGGTGGCCCGCCCTTTTCGACGACGTTGGGGGGGGGTAGAGGAGGTCAACGTGGCGCTCATGACCGCAAGGACCGTACCGGGGGTACCTCCACGTCACAACACTGTGTAGGTTCTCCGGGTCGGTCTCCTTGTTCTCCTTCTCGCCTATCCGCTCGGATCGCTCCCCTCCTCTCGGGAGCTCCCACAGGTTGTTTTCGCCCTTGCGCCCCTCGCTGGCCGCGAGGGACGTTGGGGGCGGCAGATTGCGCGGAGGGGTCTAACCTGGAGGTGGACGTCCGGACCCCCACTCCGCTCTTCTCACCGACACCGGCCCATCTCTTCAGAGGTGACCCACGTGTTCACATCCATGCACGAGCAGGGAATCGTCGAGGGGGTTGACCGCCGGTCATCCGGTTTTCCTCTCCCGTGTATTTCTGGTACCGAAGTAGAACTGCGACGCGATGCGACCGGTGGTGGCTCTGTCGGCCCTCAACGGGCGCATCGTGCACACACGGTTTCGGATGCTGCCGGTACCCCAGGTACGCCTGGCCCTGCGCCCTCTGTCGTGGGTAGTGTCGCTGGCCCTCCAGGATGCGTCTTGGCTCGTTCCTCTCCATCCTCGATTCCAGCGATTCTTGGCCGTTCGGGCTTCCGATCGTGTGTTCCTGTTCGACAGACTTCCCTTCGGTCTCCACATCGCGCCGCGGATCTTCTCCACCCTGGTGGGGCGGGCTCTGGGTCCTCTCCTCAGGAGCGGGCTCCAGATCCTGTTTTCCTTGGCCGATTGGTTGATAGTTTCCGAAGACTGTGCGTACGCGACACCCTCACAGTCGTTCGCCACGTCGCACATTTAGGGTTCCCCATCGATGTTCCCAAGTCACACTTGACCCCGTCGCGTGTCGTGCCATGGGTCGGTCTCGCATGGGATTTGTCCAGCGCTCCGGTGACCCAGGGTCTGCCGGACGCGGTGCACCTTCGGCGGAAGGTCTTCGCCGTGCTGCACTCGGTCTCCCTCCCGGGGTGGCTCTGGGACTCGTTAGTGGGTTCGCTGAATAGGGCCGCTCTGCCCATTCCCTTAGGGAGCCTCAGGCTACGCCGCCTACTCCTCATGGGCACCGAGGTGTTTCCGTTGCCCATATGGATCGGCTCCTGCCGCTCCCGCATACCCTTCGCAGACACTTCGGATGCTGGGTTGCTCGGGGCACGCTCTCTGCGGCTGTGCCCTGGACCGCCCCCCCCCGCCGACGATCTGGGTAGACACAGATGCGTCGAGCGAGGTAAGGTGAGGTTACCAATCAAACCTGGGACATCAATTTCACGGCAGATGGGTGGGACTCACGCCCCTCCACATCCATGCCCTCGAACTGTTGGTTCCTTTGTTCTTCCTGAGGGACCACGCGCTGGCCCTTCGGGGAAAGTCGGTGGCCTTCGGGATGGAAACTCAGACAGCTGTCCACTGTATCCAAAAGCGGGGGTCATTGACTCTATTGGGGATCTCGGTGAAGTTGTTCTTCCTCGCGACCCGCCACACCTTCTCCCTGCATGCCTCCTCCCTGCCGGGGCCTGCCACCCTGTGGGCGGACGCCCTGTCGCGAGGACAGGGCGTTCTTGTGGAATGGGCAATGCGACAGACTGTGTTCGACGACCTCGCGGCTTCCTGGGGTGTTCCGGGGGTCGACTTGTTCGCATCGAAGGTGCCGCACCAGTTGCCTCAGTACCTCTCCCTCCGGCCTCGCACTCCGGAGGGGGGTCCGGACGCTTTCATGGTAGACTGGAACAGGTGGCAGTCGATCTACATATTTCTGCCACCAGACGCACTGTTGATGTGCAAAGTCCTCGCGAGGCTGCGGCTGTACCGCGGCAGAGTCTGGCTACTCACGCCTCTGTGGCCGGCACGGGCTTGGTACGCCCGGTTGACGCGGTGGTGCCCGAGTCCGGTCCCTCTACCTGTCTCCGACTTCCACTTGTGCTAGGTTGGGGACCTGCGGACCTCGTTGGCCTTCGCATCGTGAATGTTCATGAGGCACGGTGGCTCCCAGTCCACGGCCGGGACCTGACTGGCTTCCTGAAGCGTTCCTGGCCGACTTCTCCTTGGGGGACTTACGGGTCCTGCTGGAGGTCTTTTACTAGGTGGATACAGGACACTCGCCAGTCAGTTGGCTCTCCTTCCCTCGTCCTACAGTCCTTGTTTCACCTCTTCCGTACAAGTCACTTTCACGTCGACGCTATACGTAACCACTTGTCTGCCGTCCGGGGGGTCTTTGAGTCCGTCGCTGGGCTGGTCGTTCCGCCGCAGGAGCTGGATTCCTTCATGACGGCTGCCTTCCGGGACCGACCGCCTCCGTGCCAGGTCCCTCCACAGTGGGATCTGGGGCGGGCTCTGGACCTTCTGGTTTCACCCACGTATACACGGGCCGCTACACCGGTTCCGTTGCTCGGGCGTACACTCTTCCTTGTCGCTCTGGCCACTGGGGATCGGGTGTCTGCACTAGCGGCATTGTCACGGCCCCAGGACTGCGTGCGATTCTCCCCGTCCTTGCATGGCGTCACGTTCGCCTCCTCCCCTCATTTTGTTGCCACGAATGAGAGGGAGACCCACGTTTTCCAGCCTTTCACCGTCCAGGCTTTACAGCGTGGGCATACTCGCCATGTGTTGTGCCCAGTGTCAGCCTTGCACTCCTCTGTTGCGTCTGTGGCGCCGCCTTCGGGTACTGCTGTGTGGGTGTCTCCTCGGACAGGTGGGAGGCTCTCGCAGGTGCAGATGGGACGCCACATTTGTCGGACCATTCGTGCCAGTAACCCTGTTTGTAGGGGTTCTGCGCACGATGTGCGATCCTTTGCTGCCTCCTTCCGGTTCCTGCAAAGTCGATCCTTACCTGACATCGCCTCAGCGGTTTTGTGGTCTTCTATCAATTCCTTCATCTCCTCCTACCTCTCCATGTCCAGTGTTCGACCCCCTCGGCCGGTGATGGCTCTCGGGGGTCGTGTTTCCTAGTGCTCTGGCGCAGATACCTGGTCTTCCCCCCTTGTCCCTCGTTCTTTTACTTTGTTTTATTTGACAAAGGGGGGGGGGGGGAAGGGAGTACGGGTTTGCAACACTTGATTGCAAGTTTGGGAGTATGTATTGTTACAGTACATAAGTATTTTTGCCACATTGAAAATTGTGTTTTGTTATTGTGTTCAATGTTTTTGTTGGTTTTGGAAGAAAAGGGATTTTGGGTACAGTACCTTTTTGGTTTAAGACAAGTCTATGTTTTTGCATTACTATGAATGACGAGCACGTGTTAACCCTCTCCGACATATGACGCGATTATGAGCCTATTAGGGATACTTTAAAGTCTTTGTTACCATCAGGGGTATTTAGAAACCTTTAGTTTAGTTACTTCAACCTCTGCAGTTGTCTTTGAGTTATCTGTGGGCAGAAAACTAGTTTTGGAGAGGTAATTATAAGAGTGAGAGAGCTCTTTTTCTTATTGCTAATCTGGCAACCTCTGCGTCATATGCGCGTGAAAGGGTTAAAACTGTTCTTTTTAGCTACTCCTCAGTTTTTCACTCTTTTATTAAACTCTCTTGTTTAAATTGTGTCTTTGTCATTCATAATTTTGTTTTATGCATTGGTTTTTTGGGGAGGTTTGACGTACCTCCCAACCTACCAAATAGGAAAACCTACTATTTGGTAGTAGTCTTGGAAAATCCAACGTACATAATACCCTCCCTCACGCCGGACCCCTGCCCATCCGCGTTCTTCTGCTGACGTGAGATGTGATAACAAGAGAGGGTCGCTCATGCGCACGTTCGACAGGGATCTGCACATGACGGAACACGGGATGGGCCTTAAGCGGTAACTAAGGTAAACCCCTTTTTCTTCTCTTCTATGCTTTTTTCACCTTCGGTGGTAGTTTTGGTTAATGTACAACGTCTCCTAGAGCAAGATAAGGAGTAGACTCTAGACGTTTTCTTTTTTAACCGCGGTTGGAATGACGACATAGCAGTCAAAATAGACAAGTCGTCATTGCAATTAGGTTAATAGCCTTGACGTTGGATTTTCCAAGACTACTACCAAATAGTAGGTTTTCCTATTTGGTAGGTTGGGAGGTACGTCAAACCTCCCAGTGTCCATAATTTCTGCCCTATCAATAATAAAATAGTTTCCCCAACACCTCAAAAGAAGAAAACGGAGTGCTTGAGGATAACGGGAAACTATTGTATACATCGCGACGGAGAGAGTTTTCAGGTCAGTTTTTCTATTTTTTAGGTGATCAATGTAATATTTTGCGTTCTAATATAGTGCTTCTTGACTGTGAAAACGTGCTGATTCTAGTGGTGTGATGCTTAATAGTGAAATGTACTTAGCTGCAATGATATCTGGTGAGAAAGGCTTCCATTCAGACATTTCATTCAGCATCATGCATGTGTAAACACTGATGACACGAAGGGGGTGTAGCGATGGGGTGCGTACCGAACTGTTCGGTACACCACAAATTTAAATGGCGTTTAACCTCTGAACTGTGCATGTGGGTAATTAGAAACGTTTGCCTGTGCTGACGTATTTGAGCTGTTTCCATCACTAAAATATTAATTTTACCATAAATAGCATTAATACTTATCCATATGCGCCTATTATAGGTTGATTATAAAGGTATTAACCTGTAACAACAATAAAACGAGTGAAAACAGCGTTTGGATGGTCAAAATCGGCGATACAGGCCGCGAGTTACATAATGTATGGGTGAGGCAACCTGCTTTTCCGCCAATTTCCCCCAAGGCCACTGAGACACTGTCGATCGATACTCTCTCTCTCTCTCTCTTGCACTCGCTTGCTAACAGTGATGACAATGCCCTGCTTGCAACTCGCTAATGTTAGCACGAAAATATACCTCAGAATAAGGGAATAACAGGGAAAATAGGTGATAACTGAAGGAGGGGAGGAAAGTGGGGAAGGAGGGGAGGTAGAGGACTGATATTTTGTATGGCCCAGGGGCAAAAAAAAAAAATAAAAAAAAAAAAAAAAAAAAATCTCTGACTCGTAAGAGTCTTCCCGCAGTCCGCCGGGGGAACTCTTAAGAGTCTTCCGGCAGTTCCCGGGTTAAAGACCCCAAAAAAAAAAAATCCAAATACTGTAATACAAAAAGTACTTGGTTGTGTTGAGCTGGAGTTAGAAGAAGGGAAGAATGTCGGATGTAAGGTGTTTTATGTTGGTAAAATCATAAGTTGTGACAGTATGGAATATAATATTTCTTTCTTGAGAATGTGCTCTAAAATTGGCAATAACGACACTTTCAACATATATTTTATTTGAGATCACCAGTTTTTATAATCTCACTATGCATTTTAATAGTGAAAAGGGTGGTGTTTCGATCACTCCCATGCATTGTTCGGACCACCCCATATGGTGGGTATGGTCCGAACAAGGGGTACCCTTTTTTAAAAATTCAATAAGTTGACCTTAACTACTACTTACACGATTAGTAAAAATCACCATGATAGGCCTTGACCCATAGTTTATTGTGATATAACTATTTTTCCATAAAGTTTGTTACCTGATTTTTGGTGAATATTTTATCCACTAATAGTTCGTTACACCCCCACCTCACCCTACCACTATACGGGGGGCGATACCACTCTGCTTACGCAGAGTTGATTAATCGATTTTGGTAATATATATTTATAAAGTAGACGTGCCGTTTCGCCCAAAATCAAAACGGCATACCCAACTCTGCGATGGGTCACCATCATCACTACGTCACTATCACCATTACTATCATCAACACTACTACTATTATAGTCATCACTACTCTTACCATCATCACTACTACTGTACTCTCATCATCACTACTACTGTACTCTCATCATCACTACTACTTCAAAATACTTCAAAATATATGTGTACATTTTTCGGTAGAAAAATGTCCCGGCCGAAGGCCGATTCCTCTTAAAATTGCAGATCATCACTACAACTTTCACCATCATCACTACTACTCACCATCATCACTACTACTGTCACCATCATCACTAATGTCATTATCACTACAACTATCATCATTACTTGTCACCATCATCACTACTAGGATATCATGACCATCATCACTACTACCAGTACTGTCACCATCATATCTATTACTGTCATCATCATCTCTACCATCATCATCACTGCTGTCATCATCACTACAACTACAACCATCATCACTACTATTATCACCATTATCACTACAATTACCATCATCACCAATATTATCACCATTATCACTACAATTACCATCATCCCCACTATTATGGAATTATGCAAGGCTGGTACATGTCATATTTGTAACAAACTATGTGGTACCAACTCTGTAAATTGCTGACTGAATAAATATTATTATTATTATTATTATTATTATTATTATTATTTCTAATGTCAACTAAACTAACTTAACCTAAAAAATGCGGGGCGAGATGTTTCCGCCCCCAGAACAAAGGCGTTCTGTGTGTGAGCCCCTACGGGGAACACACACACAGAACGCCATCATAGCAAAGGAGGGGGGGGGGGGGAGAGGTTTCTGGGGGGGGGGGGGGGGTAAAACCATATTTTGGATCTAAAATCATAACTATTAAACAAATTCAAAAAATCTTTTTTGACTGACGTTCGCATTCACCCAACAAATGTTTGTGTAAAATTTGGTAAAAATCCGTCCAATGGTCTAGGAGTTTCGGGACAGACGGACGACGACGACGACGACTACGAGACATTTTTTTCCAGTGGTACCCACTATACGGGGGGGCGATACCAAACTCTGCTTACTCAGAGTTGTGTGTGTGTGTGCCCCTACGGGGCACACACACACACAGGGAATAGGTACAGGGTGGGGTGTGGGGGTCCTGAAAGGGGGGGGGGAACAATTTTTAGGACCTAAGATCATAACTATTGCACAAATTCATTTTTTTTTTTTTTTAATTACCGTCGAATTCACGCACCGAAGGTTCGTGTGAAGTTTGGTGAAAATCCGTCAAACGGTCTAGGAGGAGTTCTCGGACAGACAGATAGACAGACATTTCGGTTAGCCTGTACCACTATACGGGGGGTGATACCACTCTGCTTACGCAGAGTTTATAATAATAAAGTAAGAAAATTATGTAAGAACAAAACAATAATAAAGTAGACGTGCCGTTTTGCCCAAAATAAAAAACGGCATACCCAACTCTGCGATCGGTCACCATCATCACTACTAGTCACTATCATCATTAATATCATCATCACTACAACTTTCACCATCATCACTAATAATGTCACCATTGTCACTACCATCATCACTAATAATGTCACCAGTCACTACCATCATCACTACTATCACTACAACTGTCATCATTACTTGTCACCATCATCACTACTATTATGACCATTATCACTACTACTAGTACTTTCACCATCATATCTACTACTGTCATCATCATCACTAGTCATTATCATCACTACAACTACAACCATCATCACTACTATTATCACCATCATCACTACTACCACCATCATCCCCACTAATACTACCATCACTTCTAATGTCAACTAAACTAACTTAACCCCTTCTTTACCGGTGATGTACTTTTCCTTATATTCTGACAACTATTAGCCCACTTTTTTCAGCTTAGGAAGGATGTCTACCCATTAAAAGGCCACAGACTATCTCAATTAATCCTTTTAGCTTCCATATATTCTTCCTAAGCTTCATAAAATCGTCTAAATGAAGCTGAAATCAAACAATACAGACGTTGCCGGTACATAAGGGGTTAACCTAACAAATGCGGGGCAAGTTATTTTCGCCCCGTAGGGGCAACGCCATCATTGCTGGGGGGGTTGGGGCCCCCCCCCCCCAACCATATGGGGGTAAAACCATATTTTGGACCTAAAATCATAACTATTGCACAAATTCAATTTTGTTTTTAACCCTTGTCTAGCGGCGCGCGACTTATGTCGAGTTAAAGACACTGGCAAAAAACTGGTGAAAAATGGGTGAAAATCGAGTGAAAATGGGTGGAACAGTAATGAACCATACGTCCGACATCTGTGGCCTCCCGGCCCACACTAACTCCAGTTCCCCCACCGCACGGGAGGATGACAGTGTGACCAATAGTTCGCTAAAAGTGAACAATGTAGCAAAATCTGCTAAACTTCCATCTTTGAGGTAACACTGTCAGGGCTCCACGAGTGCTACGTAGCTGTATGTGGTGTCATTGTGTAGCGATTTCCGCCTAGTTTTCGGCACAATACAGTTCCTTTCATGCTGATGGTTGATATAGCAGTCAGAATGGCCTGAAAAGGCCCAAAACGGCCACAGACCCCCCGCTAGACAAGGGTTAAATTACACAGGGAATAGGTACAGGGTGGGGGGTGGGGGTCCTGAAAAGGGGGGGGGGGGCAAAAAAAATGTTTGGACTTAAGATCATAACTATTGCACAAATTTAAAAAAAAAAAAAAAAAAATTACCGTCTAATTCACGCACCGAAGGTTCGTGTGAAGTTTGGTGAAAATCAGTCAAACGGTCTAGGAGTTCTCGGACGGACAGACAGACAGAGACGTTTCGGCCGGCATGTACCACTATACGGGGGGGCGATACCACTCTGCTTACGCAGAGTTGATAATCACTAAAACTTTCACCATAATCAATACTACTCACCATCATCACTACTACCGTCACCATCGGGAATAGGTACAGGGTGGTGGTGGGGGGGGGGGGACAAACCATTTTTTGGACCTAAGATCATAACTATTGCACAAATTAAAAAAATCTGTTTTTAATTACCATCGAATTCACGCACCGAAGGTTCATGTGAAGTTTGGTGAAAATCCGTCAAACGGTCTAGGAGGAGTTCTCGGACGGACGGACGGACAGACAGACAGACATTTCGGTTTGCATGTACCACTATACGGGGGGCGATAAAGTAGACGTGCCGTTTTGCCCAAAATCAAAATGGCATACCCAACTCTGTGATCGGTCACCATCATCACTACTAGTCACTATCATCATTAATATCAGCACTACTGCCATCATCACTACTTACTTTATATAAAAGAAAGTCTTAACCCTACCCTCTTGTCAAAACCTCAAATTGTGAACGTCGACGCATCTTTTGTGCTAATAAAGAATAATAAAGGTACAAAAATAATACTTGCATTAATATACAGACCTCCAGCTCAATCAGTGCAAACTGACCGAGAAATTTATGAACAAATTGCAGATGTAAGTAACTCACAAGATACCGTAATTTTTGGCGGCTTTAATTTACCTGTGACCAAGTGGGGCGATACTCTTACTTCACCCTCCGGACATGACTTGTATACGAACTTGCAAGAGAGTTCGCTTTATCAATTTGTTCGAACGCCGACCCGTGGTAATAACGTTCTTGACATTGTACTTGCAACAAAAGAAGAATTAATAGAGAATTTGAATGTTGGTGATGAATTCAGTAACAGCGACCATCGTACGATAACTTTCACTTTAAACTTTACTAGTAACGAACCAAATAGTAGCATCGAAAAAGTCTCTAATTTCAAGAAAGCAAACTTCCATAAACTTAGAGCTATGTTTAAAGAAACTGACTGGAGCTTTTTAATTAACAATAATGACATAAATACATCTTGGAAGTTATTCAAAACCACTTACCTAAAAGCAGGCAAACCTGCATACCATCGAAAATACGGCGTCCAGGCCATAATAATAAGCCCAAATGGTGGAATAAAGATATTTCAAACTGCCTGCTTGCTAAAAAAATTGCTAATGATAGATTAAAATCCTCACAAAATTACGAAGAACGGGTGAAATTTGTAGAGCTACGACGCAAAGCCAAAAAGATAATTAAGCAAAGTAAAAAGACCCTAGAGTTACATATTGCGAATCAAAGTAAAACAAACCCGAAAGAATTCTATAGTTATATCAGAAAGAAAAAAGTAGTTACTTCAACTGTTGGACCGTTAGTCGATGAAAATGGAGAATACACCAAAGACGAAGTACAAATGAGTAATGCCCTCAATACCTTCTTTGCATCAGTTTTTACAACAGAAGACCTCGGTGATATCCCTACACCATCGCCGATTCAGATTGATAATTCAGATGTTCTAAGCAATATCACCGTTACAGAGAGAGAAGTATTGAATTGTTTAGATAAACTCAAGGTAAATAAAACGCCTGGACCTGATACAATCTCGCCTAGAGTTCTGAAGGAAGCTAAGGATGAGCTCTCCAAACCACTGACATTACTATTCAATAAATCCTTGCAGTCTGGAACTATGCCTGATCAGTGGAAGCTAGCCAACGTAACACCGATATTAAAAAAAGGCAGCAAATCCCTACCCAGTAACTATCGTCCAATTAGCTTAACCTCAGTTGTATGTAAAATGCTAGAAACGGTCATACGAGACAGACTCGTAAATCACTTAGAGGAAAATAACATACTTAAAGATACTCAACACGGCTTTCGTAAAAAACGTTCCTGTTCAACAAACCTCTTAGACTTCTTCCACGATATCCTCAACCTCTACGATGAGAGTAAAGCTGTAGATATTATATACCTTGATTTTCAAAAGGCCTTTGACAAAGTTCCCCACAAACGTTTACTGCTAAAACTAAAAGCACATGGAATACAAGACGGTGTGTTGAAATGGATAGAAAATTGGCTCAGCGACAGAAAGCAAAGAGTAGTCATAAACGGTAAGGCATCTAAATGGACCAATGTAAGTAGCGGGGTACCCCAGGGATCGGTACTAGGACCAATTCTCTTTCTAATTTACATCAACGACATAGATGAGGGCCTCACCTGTACAATCTCAAAATTTGCTGACGATACAAAAATTGCAAATAGCGTACTCTCAAAAGAACAAGTTGACGATATGCAACACAATCTAGATAAATTGTCATGTTGGGCCCAAATTTGGCAAATGAGTTTCAATGCGGATAAATGTAAAGTACTACATATCGGATACCTAAATGAGAAAGCAAACTATTCGATGAATGGCACTCAGCTTAACCCTTAATTAGCGGCTCACCACATAAGTCGAGTTAAATAAAGCTGGACTATGTGGCGGCGCTCGACATAGGTCGAGTGGCAATTTCAGCACGTAATGTTGCTGAGAGAGAGAGACAAGTGGTGGCAGGAGACTAGCGAGCGTATGACTGCTCCAGACCACCGCGGCGAACCTACTGACACGAATCTCAGCTCCCTCCTCCCTCTCTCACTCGCTACATACTGAATTATATGGGGAAAGTACCGAATTACATGCTTTTTGCACTCGCGTTGCACGGTTATTGCAAGAAAACTAGCCATCATAAAAGGATCGTTATGGTGTCATTCGAAAGCTCTGTTTATGCCCTTTCAGGGATAGGTACTTGTTTTACGTTCTGGGTCTTATTTAGGCATGAAAATGATCACGTAAACAGCCCTATTTTGGCTAAAAACACCCCGCTGGGCGGTACATATAAATAAACCGCATAGGCCGCTCGTAAGGTGTTAAGAATGTAAACAGAGAAACCGATCTGGGAGTAACAATATCGAGTAACCTAAAACCGAGTCAACAATGTTCAGAAGTTGTTAAGAAGGCAAACAAAATAATTGGCTTTATAGGCAGGTCATTTGAGCATAAATCCAAAGAAGTTATCCTAACCCTTTACAATTCCTTAGTCCGCCCTCTTCTGGAATACTGCGTTCAATCCTGGTGCCCTTATTACCAAAAAGATATAAACAAGCTAGAACGAGTTCAACGTAGAGTTACCAAAATTATACCTAGCCTAAAGAACAAACCATACGAAGAGCGTCTTAGAGAATTAAATCTATTTCCTTTAACCCAGCGCAGATTAAGAGGTGACTTAATTCAAGTGTTCAAAATCATCAAAGGCATCGACAATATGAACTGTAGTAAGTACTTCACTATCGACCAATCTAATTACACGCGGGGAAACGGTTGCAAAATTATTGGTAAATCTTTTAACTCACACGAATCTAAGAATTTCTTCTTCAATCGAGTTGTCAACTTGTGGAATGGGCTTCCCCGAAACGTTATAGACTGCATCACCGTTGATTCATTTAAACTCCGCCTAGACAAATATCTCGCTTCAAACCCGCGACTGACTGCGTTTGTAAATTAATAACTTTATTTTATCCCCCCCTCAGTTACTAACCCACCTGTCCCCTACTAACTTCCTAATCCTGCCACGGACATTAGTTCCAGGGCAGTAATTCCCTTTCCAATGTTCCCTTACCCACTCTAAACCACTGTTTGGACACTTGATCCTCAGTGTTTTGGAGGACAAGCAACCTAGAAGGGTCACTAGATCTGTTGTTGCTTGATTTCCTTTGTACTCCTTTGTACTACAACTGCCACAATCATCACGACTACTGTGACAATGTCATCATCACCATTACTATGATCATCATCACTACTACAATTACAATCATCAGTACTACTCTCACCATCATCACTACTACTGTCACCATTGTCACTACCATCTTAATCACTACTATCATCATTGATACTAGCCTACAACTATCAACCATCATTACTACTATCATCACCACCATCTTACAATCATCATTACTACTGTCACCATCATCACTACTACTGCCATCATCACCATTACTATGATCATCACAACTATTGTCATCATCACTACAACTTTCACCATCATCACTACTACTCACCATCATCACTAATACTCACACCATCATCACAGAAAGCCACACAGGGAATAGGTACATGGTGGGCGGTGGGGGTCCTGAAAGGGGGGGGGGGGGAGAACCATTTTTAGGACCTAAGATCATAACTATTGCAAAAATTCAAAAAATCTTTTTTTAATTACCTGTCGTGAATCCTAGCTGGTATATATACCGTAGTTTGAATTTCCCGGGTTCATGACAGCTGGTTCCTTTTTGTTTATACGCATTACTTTATTTATCTTTGTAGATAAGTATTACTGTGGTTGCACCAATTATATCTTAGTTTATTTTCCCTTATTATTTAATCACGGGGGACGATATAGAACCCTTAAATATATTTATATTGTTACGATAAAAGGGAATCTCAGTACACTTCACACAGAGACTTTGTCCAGCTCACAACAAACCACCAGTTGCTGCCACATAACAACAGAACTTCACTGATCTTCACCTATCGACATGTCCATCACCTAACCTACACTCTTGGCATCACAGCTAAGTTCCTTTAATACTAGAAGTACTTCATAGATATTACTGGGACTACCACAGATAGTCTACATATACAATCTAACACGTAAGTCCAACGCCGACCGGTATCATATTTATAGCCTAGGCCAATTCATCTTTCCAGGTCTAAACATTTACTTTATATCTGTTTCTCCTCTACCCCCTAGGAATAATAATCAGGATATAATTGGTGCCGTGTGACCAGGATACTGGGCCATCTGTTATATATTGGTAAGAATTGGGGGGGTAAAAAAGGCCTGACTTGTCTGCCTTTGTGTAGAGCTGGGCGATCCAGTGGACAAATGCCGAGGGGCGCACCGGGGAGGGCTGCAAGGGCAGGGGGCGTTGGCCAAGAGTTTGTGCCATCGTCCGGTCATTACCCTGTGCCTTTGAGAAAGGTGGCCCTCTTCGGCCATTCCTATGTACGGGATTTTCCGCTGGATCGTCCAGTGCAGTGCCCTGCTTTTTTTGTTAAGCAAATCTATAGACCAGGGGCAAGGGTGGACACTGTCAGGCAGACCTCGGCCTGGGATGCACTCCTAGCCTACAAGCCGGATCTTACGTTCCTGATCCTCGGGGGAAACTATTTGACCCTGCAGACTGACCTTCAGAGGGTGGCCCTCGGGCTCCAGTCTCTAGCTGAAGAGATAGAAGAAAGGACTGGGGGTCACTGTCTGGTGGTCAGTCTGGAATCTAGGGTAAGCCCTAGGGGTATGACCCCCGAGGAGTACAATAGGGCAAAAAATGGTGTGAACCTCCGCTTGCGAAGAAATCTCCCATTTACTAAACAAAGGTACTTTGCCATGGGGATGAGTAAGACCGACTTGTGGGACAGAGTTCATTTAGATGCGCCAGGGAGCCGGAAGGTGTTAGAATCAGATAGGCTACTGGACAGAGCGCATGCCTTCTTTGAGGAGAAGGACAGGGCCGGGGAGGAGCAGTCGACGCAATAGGCTAGATCTCAAGACTAGGACGACGGCTGCGGCTGTTCCTCCTTCAGAGGAGTCTTGATCCTTCTTTCTTTTTCTTTGTAATTTGTTAAAATTTAATATAGACTAGCCTAGTAAAGTAAATATTGTAAAGTACAGTAGAGTAATATGACATAGGGTAATTTTCCTTTTCTTTGATCATTTGTAAACTCACAGGGGGCACGCGATCTGCATGCTTCAATTTGCTTGGTTGCTGTCGTCATCAATGTAAGTAGGTTAGCCTAGGCTTAGAATAGGTTAGCCTACAGTGACGATTAGTATTGTTGTTCCTTAAGCTTTAGTTACCGTAAACTTTTTAAGAATGGCGGAGAAAATAAAGTCATTGCGGCGGTTCAGGGCCGCCAAGAAAGGAGGGATTACTAAGCTTACCTCTAATCTGTCTGAATTTATTGAACATGCTGCTACACTGCATGATGTAAAGGGTGTGAAAATAACTTTAGAAGAGGCCCTAGCTGATATCAAGTCGTATAACATAGAGGTGTATAGCTTATATTCAGATGATCAGTTAGAGGATGAGATGGTGAAAGAAATGCAGTATGTTAATCAAGTAAACGGTCAGTTATCTGAGTTAGATAGTGCTCTACAGACAACCACTACTGGTAGATCTCATGATGGTGCAGCAAGTAGGAAACAGAAGGGTATTAAGCTACCCTCCCTGAAGTTGCCAGTTTTTGATGGGGATCCAACACA
Organism: Paralithodes platypus; assembly: GCA_032716605.1. Classification (NCBI taxonomy): domain Eukaryota; kingdom Metazoa; phylum Arthropoda; class Malacostraca; order Decapoda; family Lithodidae; genus Paralithodes; species Paralithodes platypus. The sequence continues at coordinate 12,186,307 of CM064496.1, read as the reverse complement.
GTGGGTGGGTTTCTGGGAGCTCTTTGATTGTAGTGTTCACTCCCAAACAGACTTAACTGACATTCAGAAGTTTATGTATCTAAAGGGACAACTTAGTGGTGAGGCTCTACAAATTGTTAGTGGATTTAGTTTGGTCGCTGCAAGTTATGAACCAGCGGTCACTATACTGAAAAACAGTTATGGTCAAAAGGATCGCATCAAAGCAGCTCACATAGCGAAACTGTGTAATCTCCCGCATCCTAGCCAGGAGGTCAGTGCTCTGAAAGATTTTTCCGCGTCATTTGAGTGTGCGTTAGAGTCATTACGCTCTATGGATGTAACAGTAAGTGAAATGTGTGCAGTACTATTGCATAATAAACGTCCTAGTGCACTCTCTGAAGTGATTAAGCGTGAATTAAAAGACAACTGGCTGGATGTGGATGAATATGTTTGTGTGTTTAAGACTGAAGTGTGCAATCTAGAAAGTAGACATAATCCACTAGAACAGTTTGGGGCGACCGCCACAGCAGCATATGCAGTGTATCAGAAACCCAATACCAAGCAGAAGTATCGATGTAAGTTGTGTTTAACCCTCCAGCCCCGGGGACTATAGCTCGCGACTGTGCTGCGGTACCGGGTGTTTTGACGATCTTTGGGCTATGTTAACTCCTCTGTAATTCAATGAATATGGCATGTAATGTTATGAATAAAAAAGAAAAATGTTCCACAAACCTTCCTCTGTAGAATGGCGTTGAGTAGAGGTCTCTAGCCCCTCTGGTTGCATAATGGTGAGCGCGGGAAGACGAGTGCTTTTCGGCGGAAAATTCTTCCCGCGTTCGGATGCGTCGCCCCGGCCACGGCTACGACGCACCTAGCCGCTCGTCGCGCCAAAGTGTTTATCTCCCTTAGACGATTTTAGTGTTTGATATTGAGAATGTGATGTTTATTTGATATTTTTATAGTTATTTTGAGGCCAATTATATAAAGTATGTTTATTAGGGTATCACTGTCACTAATATTGCTCATTTTCACTCGATACCGTACATTTTATTAGTAATTGAGGTAGGTTATTGTTATATTAGGCACTGATTATTAGTTATTACAGGTGTTTATTATACTTTGGCCATCAAGTATTGTGTCTTGTGTCACTTTCAGTTTGATAAATATGCTTTAAAGTGTCACTGTCACTGATAATGCTCATTTTCACTCGATACCGTACATTTTATTAGTAATTGAGGTAGGATATTGTTATATTAGGCACTGATTATTCGTTATCACAGGTGTTTATTATACTTTGGCCATCAAGTATTGTGTCTTGTGTCACTTTCACTTTGATAAATATGCTTTAGAGTGTCACTGTCAATGCTCATTTTCACTCGATACCGTACATTTTATTAGTAATTGAGGTAGGTTATTGTTATATTAGGCACTGATTATTCATTATCACAGGTGTTTATTATACTTTGGCCATCAAGTATTGTGTCTTGTGTCACTTTCACTTTGATAAATATGCTTTAGAGTGTCACTGTCACTGATAATGCTCATTTTCACTCGATACCGTACATTTTATTAGTAATTGAGGTAGGTTATTGTTATATTAGGCACTGATTATTCGTTATCACAGGTGTTTATTATACTTTGGCCATCAAATATTGTGTCTTGTGTCACTTTCACTTTGATAAATATGCTTTAGAGAGTGTCACTGTCACTGATAATGCTCATTTTCACTCGATACCGTACATTTTATTAGTAATTGAGGTAGGTTATTGTTATATTAGGCACTGATTATTCGTTATCACAGGTGTTTATTATACTTTGGCCTTGTGTCACTTTCACTTAGTTATATGCTTTGTAAACGTTTTATATACAATTTATTGTGTCTTTTTTCACTGATTTATATATTTCTATAGGTTCTAATCATATGAATGTCACTTATTATATACATATGTGTCACTTTCACATATTATTATGGTGTAATTGTATTTGTATCAATTTTCTCATAATACATGACTTTTGTATAACAATAAATTGGTTTACTTCCACTTTTTGCCTATATATATATATATATATACTGTACATATTGTCCTTTTCTTTGTCACTTTCACTATGATTATTAGAACTCCTGCTTGGAGTGGTAATCAAAGAAGCACCCTATAGCACAGAGTGCCACCTTGCACTCCACACACTCCATGGTGGACTTTTTACCTGACCTCGCCCTCAGCCTGCTATTGTAGCAGACATGGCACCGCTTCTGCTGCGTTCTTCCTGATTCATTCTGAGGCAGGGAACCAAGCCTGTGCCTATTCATGTAATATGCACACTGCAAGCGGTCAGTAACGGCGGGCCCAGGATGTGCCACTGCCCTCTGTGGCGTACCATACTTCTCCAGGAGCTCCGTCAACACCTGCTTTTGGAACCTCCGCAGGCTATTGAACTTCATGGGTGTGTTCACATTCCGAAGCTTGTATATATTGTAGGCATTCAGAACTGACATGTCCACCATATGCAGAAAGAACTTTTTGTACCATCTGCACGAGGTACGCAGGCAGTCAATGAAGCCTATCTGCATGTCGGACTTGTCCACCAGCCTCATGTTGATGTTGTAGTCCATAACAGCATCGGGCTTGGTCACCCTGGCCTGGGTGCGGCGATCCACCTTGCCAGTCTCCACCATTTCACCCTTGTGGATGGTGCTCAGGAGGTTGACCTTCCGCTGGTCGTACCAGTGGATAGCCAGAATGGGCCCCGACTTCTTCCTGAACATATCACCTTTTTTGGTCTTTGGAGGGAAAGGTGGCATGCCCTTCCTTTTCTCTCGTACTGTGCCTACAGTCCCCGTCTTGCGCTCATGCAGGTACTTTGAGAGAGTGGGGGACGTGTAGTAATTGTCCGTGTAGAGGACGTGATTCTTGTGAAAGTAGCGGTCCATCATGGCTTGCACCACTGCTCCGCCAAAGCCAATGAGGGGGTCCACAAGCACGTCCCCTTCCTTCCCGCTGTAGACCAGGAAGTCCAGGACATAGCCAGTTTGGCAGTCGCACAGCACAAAGAATTTTATGCCAAAGCGATGTCTTTTTGAGGGGATGTACTGCCGGAAGCTGAGTTTTCCCCAGAACAGCACAAGAGACTCATCAATGACGACCTTGCGGAAGGGCTTGAAGTAGGAGGTGAAGCGTTCTCGCATCATCTCGTACAACGTCCTAATCTTCCACAGCTTGTCTGGGAGGTGGACGTCAAGGTTGGTGACAAGATGGAGCGCTGCGAGGATATCAAGGTACCGGTCGCGAGACATATATTTCCCGAAGGCAGGGGTGGATATGAGATCATTGGTGATCCAATAGTCAGGCAACCTATGCTTCTTGACATGAGGCATTAGCATGGTGAGTGCCAGGAACACTATGAACTCTTTATGAGTCACTGGGGTCCACTGCCTCATGTGGCCCTTGGTCACCTTGCCCAAAAAGTGGACCTGGAATTGGTGCTGCTTATTTGTCTCTTTGACAACATAGCCTACCACCTCCTCATCAAAGAAGGCCTCAAATAGTTTGTGTGGTGGAGCATTGGGGCCTGCAGGAAAATTGGGGGTAATGCCTGAACCCTCCAGTACCTCATCAAAAGCTGGCACATCAGGGTTGTATCCATCCCCATCAACTACGTCTTGCCACTGAAAAACGTAGAATGGGTCTTGTCTACGCTGACGAGGAGCTCCAGCTGGTGGCCCAGCACGCCCACGGCCAACTCGGGAGGCGCGCGCCCTAGGGCGGCCAGGGCGGCGGCCAGCACGACGGGCAGCACGACGCCGGGCCAAGCGGATGGGTCGAGGGTCGTCGATGTCCATATAGTCATCGTCAGAGTGGTCATCTTGCCCTGACGGTGGACCTATGTAATCATGGCCAGAGTCTTCAGAGAGGTGCCCTTCATCATCAGTGGCCCCCACATAATCTGGCGGGGAACGAGTGATGCGTGGGCGGCGTGCGGGTGGGCGAGGTGGGGAAGGAGTGGCAGGTGAGGCTGTGTCCCCCCGAGGTCCTGGGCTCCTTGGCCTGCGACGAGTGACAGAAAGCAATGCTTCACTGTCACTAGGCCGAGGTATTGGTGATGCGAGCTCAAAGACTTCGTCAGGAACATATGTTGACGGCTGGAGAGGTGGGGAGGACCGTGGGGAAAGTTGCAGGGGCGTATGGCTAAAGTGGGGGTCCTCAACCCTTGGCAGTGGTGGGGGTGGTGGGGAAGAATGCGGGGCACCCGGGTCATCCGGGTCATCTTGGGTGGCGTAGATAAGGGAGACAATGGCGGGCGAGAAGGGTCACCACGCTCACCCTCACTCACAGCCTCATCCTGACCAAGTATTTTGGCTTGTTCCCTAGCTGCCGCGGCCGCCTTTTCAAGTATTTTCTTCTTATATAAGTGTAGCTTGAAAGGCGATTTAGCTGGCAAAGGGCTTGGGGTCGTGTCACTCATGCGAAACTTGGAGAGTGATCTTGAACTCTCCCACTCACTCACTCTATCAAGTTCACCGTCTTGAGGTAAAACAGCTTCCTCAAAAGCTGGTACATCACCTTCATCACTCTCATGTTCTCTCGCAAATCCCAGGAATTGCTCTTCTTTGTCACTCTCATGGCCATAATCACTCGACTTATAATTACTGGAGTCGTCACTGCCTTCATCATCAACAATATGCTTGGCATCAGCACGCTCATAAAGTCTCAATGTCGTCTCAATACCTCCGGGAGATAACACATTTAGGCGATGGCGTCGGGGTAAGGCGCGACGAACTAGCACGGGCGTCGTAGGAAGCACGGTATCGGACACAGCGGAATCACTATTTGGCGTACTATCCATGATGGCGTCGGGGTAGATACTGATGCTGTGGCATAGTTTACGTCTGGTGGCGCCACCTACCCTCCCACGATACCAAAAATGTATGTGCGGCATTCGAAGCACTCACGCAAGCAATGGGCATTCAAGAGCCCTTCCGGGTTGCGTGGGCCGAGGTTTTTATGGGCGTTAAAGAGCCCTTCCGGGGTGTAAGGGTTAAAGACAGGACATTTTTGGGCAAAGTGTGCAAAATACAAGAACAGTCCCGCCAAGGCCAATAGAGCAAGGCAGTTGAAATTGTGCGTTGGGTGCCTGTCGTCAGAATATGGCAGCCAGGGGTGTACTAACCCTAAAATTAGGCCGTGCCGATTCTGCCAACAGAAACATTTTAATTATTTGTGTCCGACGCCACGCCTTGAACAAACTGGACAACCAGCAGCCCCTGAACCAACAGTGACCATGGCTGTGGCTTCGGGCCGTAATGCAGTGTTGTTGCCTACCATTCAGATTCCCTTGACCGACAGAAACGGTCATACCAGTAAAGTAAGAGCTTTGTTGGACCAATGTTCGCAGCGTACCTTCATCTTGCGCTCTGCTTTATCGCAGCTTGATTACGTTAGGGTCAGTAAGGAACAGGGATTCAGTGAGCCAGTAAAATTCAGGGATTTACTGGCTCACTTGGTAGTACTGAGTATGAAATAGTAGAGTTAACCTATCCTCACAGAAGAAGGGTGCGTAAATTGAGAGCCGTTGTGGTGGAGGAGTTACCAGTATACAAACCAGGGAGAGGATTAGAGATGGAGGTAAATGCTATCAAGGCTCGGGGTTACAAATTAGCCGATCCAGGTATCACTGATGGAGATATGATAGGGTTACTGATTGGGGCGGACTTTTATTACCACTTTGTACATTCAGGCTATGTCAGGGAAGGAAGTATAGTTATGTTACCCACAATTTATGGTTATGCACTGAGTGGCACTTATCAGTCAGATATAGAAGAGACCCATGTAGAGTTAGTCACTGTTCTTAAGTTAGCAGTAGACCCTTTAGTGGAGATACAGGAAGATATTGGCAGGAATTCTCCAGAATTAAAGGATCTGACAGCTCTATGGGACTTGGACCATATTGGTATAAGTCCTAATGAGACTGGTAAGGGTGGGGAGAAAGTCTTAAATAGATTTTCTGAAACGGTACAGTATTCCGAAGCACAGGGACAGTATATAGTGGAACTGCCGTGGAGAGATAACATAGATAAATTACCTGATAACTTTAAGTTAGCCCTGGGCAGAATGAGAGGCTTGCAGCGTAAGTTTATAAAGGATCCCAACTACTGTCAACAGTATACAAAGGTTCTGGATAATCAGATAGAAAGGGGGTTTATTGAAAGGGTAGAAAACAGGAATCAAGCTGGTCATCCCATTCACTACTTAGCTCACCATGGTATTACCAAGGATAGTGTTACTACGCCTGTACGGATAGTGTTTGACTGTTCGGCTAGGACCCTTTCGCACCCTACATATACACAAACCCTGTCGCAAATCTCCCCACACCTCCCCAGACCCAGAAAACACCCACATTAATCCCATGTATGGCCATTGACCAGCCTACTGGTGTTGATCAAATAAAATTGCAGGATGAACGTAGGATGCAACAAGCCCCCATATCAGGCTCCCCTTCCACATCGTCTCCCCCATCACCACTGCCACCTGCCCACCTACAACCGACCCGTAACTCCACCCCCCTGCAGGCCTCACCCACCCATACACCAAGCCCACTATCACCCACAACCACACTTAGCTCACCACATAACCCCTTGCAGCCCCAGCCACACCTACTGGGGTTGTCTACACCAGTGTGCAGATATTATCTGGAAAGAAGGTGCTACTTTGGTCAAAAGGGCGAATATAATGGGAATTCATGTAGATTTGCTCATCCCAAAATTTGCAACAACATAACCAGTCATGGAAAATGTAGATTTGGTAAAACCTGCAAATATCACCACCCATCCCTTTGCAAGACATCACTTGAGAACAAGACCTGCTACAATATGAAATGCCCAGCTTTTCATATTAAAGGGACTTGGAGATATGCTAGACCTAACACGAATGGTAGCCCAAAAAACTCTCTAGCTATGCGAGGACGAGACAGAGGAAAAAGGCAAGGAGGGAAAGGGCAGATTAAGATGAAGAGACTGAGGGAGATGGAAGAGCACATAGAACACCTCGAGCACCTCCTGGCCTCCCAAGAGTGGCCAATACATCCCGAAGACTATTAGGTACACATAGTACTCCAAACAATCCCTCCCCAATCTTGTTTGCAAATATCCAAGGCCTAAAAAATAGAACCACGAACAAAGTACCATTTATTAGGGGCCTGCTAGAAGAAGGAAACGCTATATTTGCGGCTCTCACAGAAACTCACATTAAAGATCAGGAAGATAGTGAGGTATGGATTCCTGGTTACAACCTACATAGGGCGGACAGAACGCATAGATCACATGGAGGTGTAGCCTTGTACATACATGACTCACTGATATGTACTGAATTCCTAAATAACAGTAATGAAGTGGTGGAAATACTTGGAGTTAAAATAGAATCCCTAAATTTAGCAGTTATTGTTACATACAGACTCATCCCGAGAAGAATTCAAAACCCAGCTCAACAAAATAAAATCAGAAGTGGAAACCCTGGGGAACCCAACACCAAATATTATATGGCTAGGAGACTTTAACCTACCAAACATTAAATGGAGACAACTAGAAAACCAGTTAGTGGCAAATAACACCGGAGAAGCAAATACTAATACGAGAGAGCTTTTTGAACTTTGTGATTTTTTTAGTCTTACCCAACATATTGCTGAACCCACACGGGAAAACAATATCTTAGACCTGGTCTTCACTAACAACGACTCTCTAGTACACAGCATTAACATATCGGACACAACATACTCAGATCATAAATTAATTGAGATCAAAACAACCTTAGAAAGTGTACAGACAACCTCAGAATCGAGAACAAAAACCGGCCCCTTCAGTAAATTTAACTTCAATAACAAAAACATTAGGTGGGAAGAGGTAAATCAAGAAATGGAGGAAATAGACTGGGAAGATTTAATGGATAACCTGACACCAGCAGAATGTCTAGTCTTAATAACAGAAACCATGACCCAAATCTGTAGCCACCTGCAAGACAAACAAAACGAAGAAGCAAACAAGATCGGGAAAGGAGGAGGCTGTACAGAAGAAGAAAATTACTCACACAAAGACGCACACATCAAAATCTACAGGATAGGCAAAAGGTCGAAATAGATAGAGAAATTGTGGAAATTGAACAAAGGCTAAGAATATCATATGAACTACAACATGTGGAAGAGGAGAGGAAAGCTATTGCAGGTATAAAGGAAAATTCCAAATGCTTCTTTTCATACGCCAAACAAAAGGCTAAAACAACATCAAACATCGGCCCACTGAGCAAAGGGGACGGCTCTTTCACAGGGGACAAAAAGGAAATGAGCGAACTCTTAAGCAGGCAGTATGAAATGGCATTCAGTGAGCCTGATGAAACAAAAGTCATCAGAGACCAAAATATATTTTTCATGGAAACCTCCCCCACGGAAACCCCTCAGATGCTGGATATTGATTTCGGTCCAAAAGACATAGAAGAGGCCATTTCCAACATGCCATCCCACTCGGCACCAGGCCCGGACTCATGGAATTCGATCCTAATGAAAAAATGTAATGAAAACCTCTCAAAACCCCTGGCTATAATGTGGAGAAGGAGTCTAGACACTGGTGACATACCAGATAGCTTGAAAAATGCAATAATTGCCCCACTGCATAAAGGAGGGAGTAAAGCACTACCAAAAAACTACCGCCCGGTAGCTCTAACCTCTATCTATCTATCTATTGCCTGACGCCGTGATCCCCGAAGGGGTGGCCACGAACGAACCGCCCCCATGCACCTCTGTCCCCAGTCAGTCGACGCCCCTCCCCCCCAACCAGCACCGCCTTCGTTCATGTACTTCCTCACTCCATCCTTCCACCTCATATTCGGTCTACCTCTCCCCCTCTGTCCCTCCACCTCGCTCTCGTACACCCTCTTAGTCATTCTCTCGCTTTCCATACGTTCCATATGGCCGAACCATCTCAAGTTGTTCCTTTTCACACTTTCCAGCACATCTACCTCCACACCACACCTCCTTCTTACTTCCTCATTAGTCTGTCTATCCCTCCATGTAACTCCGCACGCACTCCTTAAGTAATTCATTTCCACTGCTCTCACTCTTGGTCTGAGTCTCTCAACCAACGTCCATGCTTCGCTTCCGTAAGTCAGTGTCGGGATTACCACACTGTCATGCAAGGACTTCTTCACTTCCATACTGACCACCCTATTTCTTGTTACTGCTTTTAGCGTTCCTACAACCCTCTTCCCCTGTTGTACCCTCTCCCGCACCTCTTCATCCATAGTCCCATCTTTACTCAACACACTGCCCAGATACTTAAAAGAGTTGACGATCTCCATAGCCTGACCGTTCAGCTTCACCTCACACTCTGTGACTTCACCCTTTCGAAGACCATAACCTTGCTCTTCCCCGTATTTACCTTCAAATTCCGTTTTTCGCACACTGTTCCAAACTCATTTACCAGACCCTGCAACTCCCATTCATTATCACTCATCAGAACTGTATCATCCGCAAACAGCAGTATAGGTAGCTTCCACTCAATTCCCTCCCTTTTCAGCGATACACCAACATCCACTGCTCTTGATAGTATTTCTTTCATAACTCCATCCATATATACAGTAAACAACCACGGGGACATCACACACCCCCTTTCAAACCAACATTCAGGTCAAAGAACTCGCTCTGCTCACTCTCCACACGTACTGCCGCCTTTGCACCCTCATACATGCTCTTCACTGCTTTCAGCAACTTGCCCTCTACTCCGTATATTCTAAGTACTTTCCACAAACCTTCTCTATCCACTCTGTCATAGGCCTTCTCCAAGTCCATAAAGGCAACATACACCTTTTGTTTCTTCTCCAGATACTTCTCCACAACACAATTCAGGGTAAAAATCTGATCTACACATCCTCTTCCCTTCCTAAAACCTCCCTGCTCGTCGCCTATCCATTTCTCCGTTCTCACTCTCACTCTCTCAATCACTACCCTACTGTATACCTTCCCTACTACGCTTAGAAGACATATTCCTCGGTGGTTACCACACACTCCTCTTTCCCCTTTGCCCTTATATAGGGGGACTATTATGCCAGTCTTCCAGTCATCAGGTGCACTCCCCTTCTCCCATGCTAGTTTGCACATTTTCCATACCCATTCTATCACTATCTCACCACCATACCTCAACATTTCCCCACACACTCCATCTGTTCCTGGTGCTTTCCCCAACTTCACTCTTTTCATGGCTTCCCACACTTCTGACCTTCTGATCCCCACCTCCTCCTCCACTACTTCTCTTCTTCTCCCTCCCATACCATATCCAGCTATGTTTGCTGGCTCTTCATTCCTTTCATTTAGCAACTCACTGAAGTACTCCCTCCATCTTTCGACTCTCTCTTGCTTCTCGGCTAGCATTCTCCCATTCTTATCTTTCACACCCTTACTGTTTCCCTTGCTACCTTCCCTAACTTTCTTGACTTCTTTCCAGAACAGTTTCTTACTCTCCCTCCATTTTACACTCAGATTCCTTCCAAATTCCTCATCTACTCTTCTCTTACTTTCCTTCACTACTCTCTTCACCACCCTCTTACTCTCCACGTACCTCGCTCGTTTCTGTCTCTCGGAATCTTCATTCCCTCTACTACCCAACCACTCTCTATATGCTTTCTTCTTTTCTTCCACAGCTATTCTTACCTCTTCTGTCCACCATGCTGTACCTTTCACTCCCCTCCCTCTTCTCCTCACTCCACACACCTCCTCACATGCTGCACAGATCTCATCCTTAAACACCTTGCTCATCTCCTCCACTTCCTCCATAACTTCCAGGTCGAACCCACCTAGTCGTCTTTCCACTGCTCTCCTGTACTCCTCCCTGATTTCCTCCTCCTGCAACCTCTCCACCCTCCTCACCATTCCACCCTCCTCTCGCCTCCCTCCCGCTCTCTCCTCACCCACTTCTTTTGTATCCTAACCTTAGCTACCACTACATAATGATCAGACAGACCCCCTCCAATACCCCTATACACCCTAGCATCCATCACAGATTTCTTCATTCGTTCATCCACACATACATAATCAATCAATGACTTTCGTTCCACCACTGTCTTATCCTTCATCGTCAACATCCGTTTCCACGTGTACCTGTGGATCATTCTGTGTCGGAAGAAGGTGTTGGCTATCCACAGCCTCCTCCCCACACATACGTCCACAAGTGCACTACCATTCCCATTCACCTCTGATGGTACCCCCCACCCTCCCCCCACTCCCTCAACTTTCCTATCACCCACCTTACCATTCATATCCCCAATCAGAAATATTCTTTCGTTCTTGTCAAACTTCTCCAGGCACGCCTCCACATTCATCCAGAACTCCTCTTTCTTTCTTTCAAGTATATCCTCTGTCGGGGCATACACGCATACAATCACCCACGTTTGTATTCCTACTTTCATTCTCACCCACACAATCCTTGAACCCACAGACCCATACTCTCTTACACATTCCTTCCATTTGCTACTTACAAACAAACATGCACCTTCTCTCGCTGTTCCTTCACTCACTCCAGCACACACACCCATTCCACACTCCCACTCTCTCACATCTGAACCTTTCCATTTGGTCTCTGTCATTCCACATACATCCAGCCTGGCATTCACTAACACTTCCAGAACCTCTCTCTCTTTTGTGCCATCATTCATGCCACTAACATTCCACGTAGCCATTCTCAGAATGTCCGAAGGCATGTCCTTAGTCGGTCGTGGTTCGTCAACGTTGGTTCCGTCCGCATCCGAGGCTGTTCGTTCGTTTTTCCTTGCTTCGATATTTTTTCCGGGTGGGGGTCGCAAGCCCACCGACCCAACCTCTTTAGTCGCCTCTTACGACACGCAGAAGGCACGTGGGGCATATTCTATTCCCTAACCCCCAGGGGGGTCTAACCTCTCACATCATTAAAGTTTTCGAGCGAGTCCTGCGAAGCAAAATTTCAACATTCATGGAGGCAAATGAACTACACAACACCGGTCAACATGGGTTTAGAGCGGGAAGATCATGTCTCTCACAACTTTTGGAACACTATGACAAAATTCTTAAAGCGCTAGAAGAAAAGAAAAACGTGGATGTCATTTACACCGATTTTGCTAAGGCATTTGATAAATGTGACCATGGTATAATAGCCCACAAACTGAAAGCAAAAGGTATAACTGGGAAAATCTGACGGTGGATATACAATTTCCTCGTAAACCGAAAACAATCGGTAGCAGTAAACCAAGTCACTTCTGAGCCTTCGGATGTCAAAAGCTCAGTGCCCCAAGGAACAGTGCTAGCGCCCCTTCTGTTCCTCATACTAATTTGCGACATAGATACCAACACCAGACACAGTACGGTGTCGTCTTTGCTGATGACACAAAATTAAGTAAGATAGTAAACACACAAGAGGACACGGGCCGACTGCAGGAAGACATGAATGTAGTGTTCCAGTGGACCAGGGAAAACAACATGCAATTCAATGAGGAAAAATTCCAATTAATACAGTACGGAGATAATAATGGTGTTAAAGAAATTACAAATTACTTAACAGAATCTAACCACATAATAGAACGGAAAGACAGTGTGAAAGACCTTGGGGTATTAATGTCTGAAAATATGGGTTTCAAAGTACATAACCAGGTCAAAGTGGCGGCTGCGAAACGTCTAACGGGTTGGATTCTGCGTACTTTTAAAACACGCGGTGAATTGCCTATGATAACGCTCTTCAAATCTCTAGTGCTACCGCGGCTTGAATACTGTAGCGTATTAACATCCCCATACAAAGCAGGTGAAATAAATGACGTAGAGAGTGTACAAAGAAATTTCACTTCGCATATAAGTTCGATAAAACATCTACACTATTGGGAGCGTTTAAGAGTACTGAATCTGTACTCACTGGAACGTAGAAGAGAATGTTACCTAATAATATACACATGGAAAATCGCAGAGGGTTTAGTACCAAACCTACATACTCCGATAGTCATGAAATTCAGTGATAGGAGAGGCTGGGAATGCGAAATCCCCCGGATGAATAACAGGGGTGCTATGGGCTCTCTGCGAGAGGGCTGGTTATCACACAGAGGCCCACGTCTCTTCAACAAACTCCCACGGCGAGTAAGAGACATGAGGGACATCTCGTTAGACAACTTCAAGAGAGCCCTAGATGTCGAACTGCAAAAAGTGCCAGACGAGCCCATCCTCGCAAGGGAGCGAGCTGTCGCTTCAAACAGTCTACTGCACCAAATCACCACCCATAATGAGGGGCGTCGCGCTCCTTGGTGCCGCTAGAGGAGCGGCGAACACATCCAAAGGTATCCAAAGGTAAGGATGGACGAGAAGGCGTTCAGTCTGAATGACTGTCTCCATACAGGTCCATCGCTAGTGGCTGACCTCACCCAGGTGCTTCTGCGCTTTAGATGCCATCAATTTGCCTGGGTGAGTGATATTGAGAAAGCATTTCTCATGGTGGGGTTGAGTGAGAAGGATAGGGATGCTACTAGGTTTCTGGGCGGGTGCCCGACCCCGAAAGGGGTTGAAATATGGGAGCTATCCCCCCGCCAAAGGCGGCTTTCTAGGGCCTTTCCTAGCTGATGCTGAGAGGATTGGGTTCTAGTCATGTGGTGATGGGCTGGTCTATCAGAGTGAGAACTGAGCGATCTCTGCCATACCCATAGCTTACTCTGACTGTTCCTTTAACTTGTATATTTTCTAGATCTCAAGTGACGGCGTCTTTTCCGTGGATTGACCTCCCAATCTACCAAGATTGGAAGCCAAAGCGTCACATTTTTTCCCTTGCCCCTCAACTTTCTCTTCATAATTGCTGAGGGGCACAGGGCCCTGGGTGGGGCTTTGGTTTCCCGGGCGTTTCTGCACCCTCCTCAGCTCCCCGCCATGGAGTGGCTTCAGTCACCCAGGCTTTATTGTGGTCGGCAGGGAGGGTTCTGTGGGGGCGCTCGGTTATGGCCTTGGAATTGCTCGGGGCCTTGGGGCTGTTCGGCCAGGCAGCTTGGGGAACAACGACAACAACAACAACTAGGTTTCTGTGGCCCGTTGATCCCTTGGATGTTGCAAGTCCTTACATTGTCTACCGGTTCCGTGCAGTTCTGTTCGGGGCCACCTGTTCCCAGTTCCTCCTTAACCCATCAGGCCCGGAAGGGCTCTTGAACGCCCATAAAAAAGCATACCCGAGCTACCCGGAAGGGCTCTTGAACGCCCAGTGGTTGAAAGCCTGTGAGCTTGGTGTGCGAGGCGTCGGTCCGACGCATGTAAACAACAGCCGGCTGGACCGACGCCCCGCATCTCCGGCCACAAGAAGGAGTGCGTCGCTTGTTCGTGTGTGCCTGTATGTTGTTGTTAAGTATCGAAAAGTAGTGTAAAGTGGCTGTTTTTGCCATAAAGTTATCTCCAATGAAATCATCATCACAACTGAACCAGTTGATTTAGAGAGCTCTACTTAACACCATTCTACAGGTAAGAAACACATCTACGCTTGGGGATGCGCGGGAATACGGAAGCAGTCAGAATAACAAAGATACGGTAGCCTAGGCTAGACGTTTTTCGGCCAAAACCCCCGGGTTTCGGGGAATATATATATAATACATAGCCGGGGCTGGAGGGTTAATGCTACCATTCAAAAACACCTGTCTATGATACAGGAGAACAGTGAAGTAGTTAATAAGCTAAAAAGGGGGTTGTATATTGATAACTTACAGGGGACTGGTGATGATGTAAGTGATTTGCAACAACAATGTTGGGATGCCCGTAGAATATTTTCCAGCGCTAACCTGTCTTTACGTGAGTGGGTCACAAATAATGAGAGTTTGCGGGAACTGTTGCACCTGAAGGGTATAACTTCCGCCAAACAAGACGGGGTTAAGGTACTTGGCGTTGAGTGGCTAACTGATAAGGATATGTTACAGGTTAATTTCCGCGGAAGTAGCCCTGCATTGGTTACAAAACGCGAGGCTCTAAGTCTAACCGCGAGTGTTTTCGATCCTCTAGGAGTGTTGCTACCGGTAACCATCCGGGCGCGGAGGTTCGTACAGGACTTGTGGAGATTAGAGTGTGGGTGGGATGTCCCCATTACGGATGACATGAGACCTAACTGGCGGGGTATTTATAACGATATGATAGATAGTACAGGTATCATGTTTCCCTGTCAGGTCACTAATTCTAAGAGGGTTACGCTGCACCTATTTAGTGACGCTAGCTCAGTGGCATATGGTGTAGCGGCCTATGCGGTTGGTGATGAGGTGAGTAGGTTAGTAATGGCCAAAGCTAAGGTGGCGCCTATTAAGTCCCTCACCATACCTAAGATGGAGTTGACTGCTGTTCTTCTCGCAGCTCGTCTCGCATGTTATATATGTGAGGCCTACGCGGACGAGCTGATTATAGAGAATGTATACCTCTGGTCGGACAGCCAGATAACCCTATGCTGGTTGTCTAGTAAAAAGATTTTGCCTATATATGTTCAAAATAGAGTTGATGAGATTATAGGTTTGACTCCTGTAAGGAGATAAAGAAAACCTAATATTTAGTAGTGGCCCCGTAATCATTGACGAACATGCCTATTACATAAGGCATCCTCTTCAAACACTAATCCGCCGTAGTTTGAATCTACCGCGCAGAGCATTTAGAATCTGAGGAGCCTTCATCATGAGTGCACGCGACCTCACTCATGGCTTCAGTCATTATGAATTGGGTTCTCACTACGAAAAAACCTTTGTAAAAAATAAAAAGAAAAAGAAAATAAGAATAACTATCCAATAAGCTTTCCATCATATCGTGGATGTACTTGTGTGGATCTTTGACCAGACGCTGATTCAGGCGTCATTCTTCCTTCACTGACATATCAAGTAAACCAAAATCCTTAATACATCAACGAATGGGAAGGGGATGGTCGGGAGGGCCCCAGTCGTCAATGATTACGGGGCCACTACTAAATATTAGGTTTTCTTTATCTCCTTACAGGAGTCAAACCTATAATTTTGTAGGTAGTAGGGGTAGGCAGCGCCGCCCAGGGAAGTACTACCGCCAAGGTTTCGGGAGACTCAGGGAATAGCCTGAATTCCATTTTCTGTCCCAGGCCTTGGTAGCTGGATACATATCTTTCTGCCTCACACATCAGGGGTATCAGGAAAACCCTCTTTATATAACATACACATCCAACTTCACAACATTGCCCTACATTGCTATGCTCTATCCATAAAACACTACTCTTCCCACTACATATCATACATGTAACACCATGAACCTTACCCAATAAATATGGCAGTACAATTATTAAGAGCAAACCTGGTGGTCCCTCGGATATCCACCCCTGGCAGGGTTGGGTCATTGACACAGGGCCCTCCCGGTCGTCATCATGCGACTGTGTCTAGAGCATTGCAACGTCCCAAAGCTGCTCGTCGGTGCAGCTTTTTCTTTAGCAATATAAGGGGACTTCACTCTAACATCAATTCTGTACACCAATTTCTTCAAGCAGAATCCCCTACTCTCCTTTTTTTGACAGAGACTCAAGTAACATCCACATCTGACACGTCTAGATTTAATTTTCCAGGTTATCAACTGCTCCAAAATTTCAGACCTAAAGGAGGTGTATGTTGCTTCGCAAAATCTGAAATTGCCCTGGAGGAGGTTACTAGTTTCAATTGTCCCTATTTTGATTATTCTATATACAAATTAATTTATGCTGGTAAATTTAAATACATATGTTGCATCTACCGTTCCCCAAATACTCCTCCAGAGCAAAGTCTTTTTGATTCTCTGTCCTCACAACTCAGTGTCCTCAACTTAAATGCTTCTTCTGAAATCACTGTGTTGGGTGATTTTAATGTCCATAATGTTGAATGGCTCACTCATTCAGCCAGGACTGATGATGCTGGTCTTGAATGTGAGCTATTTGCAGACTCATTTAATCTCACTCAACTAGTCAACCAACCCACCCGTGTACCAGATAATCCTAATCATAATTCCCACCTACTGGACTTATTTTTAACAACCAATTCAGAAAATTATGATGTTACAGTGAGGTCCCCGCTTGGATCTTCTGATCACTGTCTGATACAGGCCACCTGTCTATCACCTACCACACCTTCCCACTCTGAACCTGTTTTGGTGACTAAATGGCATTACGATAGGGCAGACTGGGAGGGTCTTCAAGGTTTCTTTATTGATATTCCCTGGACCTCTTTCTTTTCTAATGATGCACACTCCACCTTGAGCCACATACAAGATTTTGTAAAAATTGGAATGGAAACTTTTATTCCTCATCAAAAGTACAGTAAAAGATCTAATTCACCTAAATGGTTTGACCATAATTGTGCTAGAGTAACTGAACAAAAAGCAATAGCCTACAATGCATACACAAGATCAAAAACAAATGAAGCCTTTAATTACTTTAGAAACATCAGAAATCATGCCAAAACTGTATTAAACCTAACTAAATCAAACTTTCTCCACAAGCAGGCAAATAAACTTCTAAATAATCCAAATGATAACAAAATATTTTGGTATACTCTTAACTCATTTAAATCCAACTGCACTACTGCTTCATCCATTCCACCATTAAAATCTCCGACTGGCAATCTTGTAAGTGACCCACGAGGTAAAGCTAACCTTCTTGCGGATATTTTCTCCACCAACTCAACCTTAGATGAAATAAATCAAGATGTCCCTGTACTTAATTTTAATTCGCCTGAAATTCCCTCACTTAAGATCCACACCAGACATGTCAAAACTATTTTGCAGAATCTCTCAGTAGATAAGGCTCCTGGTCCAGATGAAATTCCTCCAATAGTACTTAAGAATTGCTCCTTGGTGCTCGCTCCTGTATTGGCAAAAAAAAATTCCGTCTGTGTACTCATACCTCATGCTTCCCAGTACCCTGGAAAGAAGCAAACATCCATCCAGTTCCTAAAAAAGGTGCCTCTTCAGATCCATCAAACTACAGACCAATAGCTATAACTTCCACTCTTGGTAAAGTCTTTTGAAATTATATTAAATAATCACATAATTAAGCATCTTGAGAATAATAAATTAATCAGTGATAGGCAATATGGTTTTAGACGATGTCGATCAACTGCAGACATGCTTTGCCTTCTTACGCATCAAATCAACCAAGCTACAGACCAACATGGTGAAACACATACAATAGCACTGGATATATCAAAGGCATTTGATAGAGTCTGGCATCAATCCTTATTGTCGAAGATGTCACACTACGGCCTTGCATCATTAGTTCCACTAATTTCTTCTTATCTTCATAACAGAAAAATATGTGTAATGGTAGATGGCCTTTATTCTCAATTTCACTCAATAAATGCTGGTGTTCCCCAGGGATCAGTTTTGGCCCCAATTCTGTTCCTCATTCATATCAATGATCTCATATCTACCACTCATAATCCAATACATTCATACGCAGATGACTCAACACTCCACAGTTCCTTTACATTTACCAATTCTTTCACCCAACCCGATCTTATAAATTCAAAAATAAACACTGCAATTTCTCTGAACCAGGACCTTTCTAGAATTAATGGATGGGGACAAAAGAATCTAGTTTCCTTTAATGCACAGAAAACCAAGTACAGTAAACTTCCGTTAATCCGAAGGGCAGCGGACCGGCTCTCGTTCGGATTAGTGGATTTTTCGGATTATCGGACTTTACCCCTATGAACCTGTGTATGACGAAAACATTGAGACATTAGGCCACCCAAATGACACAATGGTGCACACACACACATATCATATGTTCATGAAATCACTTCAAAAGTTTACCATTGTCATTGTAGCCTATTAACTACTTCAAAACATTCAGATTAATGGTCAAAGGAATCTGCTGATATAAACGTCTTCTTCTTCTTCCGTCTACTAGCGAGTTTGTCTTGCTCTTGAAGATCAGATGTGGTTCGGGAAGTAATGCCTTAACAACGGCACTTCCCTGAGAGGTTCTTGTAATTTTCCTTTTGTGATTTTCCTTTTGTGACGTGCTCTGTTATATTATATTGTATTGAAAGCACCCTTGTCTTGTTGTCTTGAAAGCACCCTTGGGATGCTCCGATCACTGAACTATAAATAGTAGCGTATCGGAACATCCAAAGGTGCGTTTTCAAGCTCAAGACTAATACGTCCAAAGGTGCGTTTTCAAGCTCAAGACTGAATGCGCTTGCAGAAAATGCGGTGCAAGCCAGTAGCGCATCGGAGCGTCCCAAGGATGCGTTCAAGAGCAAAACAAACTCTCTAGCAGACGATGTGGAAGAAGAAGAAGACGAAGGTGTTTACGATTATATCAGTAGCTTCCTTTGACCATTAATCTGAATGTTTTGAAGTAGATAATAGGCTACAATGACAATGGTAAACTTTTAAAGTGAATTCATGAACATATGATATGTGTGTGCTCCATTATGTGTCATTTGAGTGGCCTAATGCCTCAAAAAGGGGACTTTGGGACTTCTTGAAAGGTGTGTTTTCAAGCTCAAGACTGAATGCGCTTGCAGAAAATGCGGTGCAAGCCAGTAGCGCATCGGAGCGTCCCAAGGATGCGTTCAAGAGCAAAACAAACTCTCTAGCAGACGATGTGGAAGAAGAAGACGAAGGTGTTTACGATTATATCAGTAGCTTCCTTTGACCATTAATCTGAATGTTTTGAAGTAGATAATAGGCTACAATGACAATGGTAAACTTTTAAAGTGAATTCATGAACATATGATATGTGTGTGCTCCATTATGTGTCATTTGAGTGGCCTAATGCCTCAAAAAGGGGACTTTGGGACTTCTTGAAATTCGGACCATCGGGTGAATTCGGATTTGGCCTCAAATTGAAAAATTCGGAATATTGGGAGATTCGAATCATCGGTCGTCGGATTAACGGACTTTTACTGTACATTCAATTTTCTAACCGACAGAATCTCACTGACTCCCATATATTTTTTAATGATGTAAATATTCCCACTTCCCCTAGTATTGACATTTTCGGTGTAACATTAACTACTAACTTGAGCTGGACACATTATGTTAGAAGCATTGCTAAGAATGCCTCTAAAAAACTGGGACTCCTGTACAGAGTTCGAGAATTCTTCACTGACGAGCAGTTGGCCGTGATATATAAAAGTCATGTGCATTCTCAGATGGATTACTGTTCATCTCTGTGGGGTGGAAGTGGAGTGGTTGCATTGAGGCAGTTGGACAAAATTCAAAATAAAGCTATTAGATTAATCAATAACCCTGCAATCACACAGGACCTTCCTACATTATCCATACGAAGAAACGTTGCATCCCTTGCATTATTCTACAGATATTTTCACAGCAATTGTTCCGAGGAACTTGCTTCAATTGTGCCGCCTCTCCACATCTTTCCCCGTAGAACTAGGGCAGCTGAGAGCGCCCATGAATTTACACTTTCTCCTCCACAATGCAGAACTTCTGCTTATCAGAATTAATTTATCCCCAGAGCTACTACTCTTTGGAATTCACTTCCCTCGAATTGCTTTCCACAAACTTACAATCTACAAATGTTTAAATCCAGTTGTTACAAACATTTTATGAATGGAGGATGCCTTTAGGCACATGGACCTTTTTGTTTTATCTGTGTTTTTCCTTCCTCCGTTCATTGTCTCTTAAAAAAAAAAAAAAAAAAAATATATTAGTGGCCCCTCCATCATTGACGAACATGCCTGATTTCTAAGACTGGAGGGGGACATTCGTAATCATATCATAACTCTAGAAAAGCAGATAATCAAACAACCACATAGTATTCTTACTTTGAAAATATATTTAAATACGGCGCAGCCCATATATATACAAAAAAGGGGTTCAAGCAGGTGCGTGCTTCAAAGAAGCCTGCTTGACAAAAAAGGGTAACTCTGGAGATTCTGTGAACAGATCTGTAGTTACAAAGGCACCCCACTCAACGAGTGGTGACAAAAATAACAAGTTATAAGTTTACATGTGCACATAATAAACCCCATAATATTCGTGGAAATAATTTGAAAAAGATCTCCACTGTTTAATACTAAATTGCTTTCACAGCTAAAACTACTATAACAACCCCGTTGTTTTGTACTAAAATTGTACTAGCACAATTTCTCGCAGAGAAATTTTCATATCACATTAACCATAAATTGTATCACAGCTCTTACACTCCGGCGGAGTCTAGGGTGTCCTATGTTACACTGACTGCACCCCCCCCCCCCCTCTTTTTCCTTGAAAGTAAACAAAAGTGACTGAAGGGCCACCTAGACCCTCTGCCTTAAAGCTATACATGGTAAGGAAGGTTTGTCTAGAGCAACTGACAAGTATCTAGACAGAAACGTATGATTAGACGCCCACAACTGTGTGGACGAAATATCTTCTACTGAAAAGTTCTTCAGGAAACGTAAAGAGGCTGCCCATTTGCGTAAATCGTGGGCCCTACCCACAATGCCGGGATTACTCTCTTTAATGACTTCGACCAGAAGAGAAGCTAATCTCCGTTTCAGTAAGCGTTTACCCGTACTCGCTACCCATAAAGCACCTAGGGGGTTTAGAGGAGCCACTCTCAAATATTTGGTTAGAGCTTGCACTGGACATAGATTATGGTGCACCTTTCCCCTTTTTAACGCCGGCACCGTGAACTCAGAAAACACGTGTGCACTGTGCTCATTCTTGGCTACAAATCCCGGGGAAGGTGCAATGTGAATACATTCATTAAGTCTACCAAACCTAAGGCAATTAGGTGTGTTGCTCATCGCCGCTAGCTCAGACACTCTGTTCCCGGTGGCCAAAGCCAAAAGGAATACAGCCTTTTTTTAAGAGTAATGCAAAATCTGCAGTATTTTGGTACAGACGAGAGTGAAGTAAAGACAATGCCTTGTCCAGAGACCAAGTAGGCATGAGCTGACGGGGAGGTGGGCGGAGTTTAAATTAAAACATGCCCTCATAAAACCTGTTTCCTCCGCTACCCGTATGGAGAGACCTGTAAGGTCTAAAAAGGGCACTCTAATCGCAGTTAAGTGATTTTTTAACGTTACCACAGATAAACGTTTCTGCTCAAACAGATAATTTAAATAATTGAAAACTAATGCTACTGAGGGCACAGTCTGTTCTGTTCTAATGATCCAAGAAGTAAAGGCTTGCCAATGTGATTGATACTGTCGTTTCGTAGACTGAGTACAGTATATTGATTTAATAATTTATTGGTCACATCTCTACCGTATGGTGCTAGCCACTTGGCCTCCTGAATGTCCATAATGCAAAAGTCAGCGAGGTCGCTAGGTTGCCAATCGTGTCTAAGTGGAAATACCCGACCGGGAGCGACACCGGGTGCGGGCACCACGTCTTTAATTGCTGGTACCACAACTGCGCCGGCCACAGGGGCGCGACTAGCGAGACTAAGCCTCGATAATCTCGTAGTTTGTTCACTACGTGGCACATTAGTGACGCGTCTGGCGGCGGAAACAGATAGATGGAGCTCCATCTGTTCCAGTTTGTCACTAGGGCGTCTGGCCCCCCTGCCGGCGTTTTCGTCCGGCGGGTGAGGTATAGAGGGAGTTTGTGAGTCTCCTCGGATGCAAACAGATCCACTTGTGGATGGTAGAGCTCTGCAATCATTTGGTTGAAAATGGGTTGCTTGAGCTCCCATTCTACTGTCGTGCTCTGTCTCCAGGACAGAGCGTCTGCCCAGACGTTTGCTACGCCTGGGATATAAGATGTGTGAAGATAAATGTCTAGTCTGTTGGCTAGAGTAAAAATCTCTTCCGACACGTTTAGCAACTTCCTTGACCTCGTTGACCCCTGTTTCTGAATACAGTGAACTGCGTTCAGATTGTCCATTCTGAAGGCCACCGACTTTCCCCGTAAAGCAGGCCCGTGAGCCTGAAGGAAATACAAGGGGACTAGTAATTCTTTGACATTGATGTGGGAGATTTCTAAGTGGGACCAAAGCCCCTGACCCTGGTGCCCCTGATTTGACTGAAATCCCCAACCTATTGTGCCTGACGCATCCGTGTCTACCCATACCGTTGGCGGAGGAGAGGTCCATGACATTATTGAGTGCAACGTTTCCCTCTTCGCCCAGACCGCTAGTAAGGTGTGGATTAATTTTGGGATGGGCCATAACTTTCCCGCCGGTAAGAGTGGGAAATATTTGTTGCCTTCCAATATTAAACGTTTTACTTTCAACCGGCCCAACATTACAGTTAGTTGAATCCAGTTGAGAGAGCTGACCAGAGACTCCCAGACCCTCCGTGTCGTAGTCAGACTGTGAAGAAACATGAACAGTTTCCTGCGAAACCTGTTGCGATTGTCCACACTCTGACTCAGAGTGAGAGCAGCTGTGTCCCAGACCAGCCCTATCCACTGAATTACTTATGAGGGAACAAGGTTTGACTTTACCAGATTTACCTTGAACCCTAGAGTTTTGACATGATTTAAAATTATGTTGACATGTTTGATGCATAATTGCTCTGTCTCTGCCACCACCAGCCAATCGTCTAGGTACCACAAAACTCTGATTCCTTGCTTTAACAACAGCATCAGGGCTTGCCGGACTAATTTTGTGAATAATCGAGGTGCCAGGTTCAAACCGAATGGCATCCTTTGAAAAACAAAATTTTGGTGCCTGATCCGTAAGGCCAGAAACCTTTGAAATCTTTTGTTTACCGATACGTACCAATAAGCGTCTGTCAGGTCTAGGGAACACATCCAACCTCCCGGCGGAAGTGTTAGCCTGATTTGGTGTACTGTTAACATTCGGAATGACTCGTTGTGAATGTGAAGGTTCAGATAAGACAGGTCTACGACCGGTCTCATCTGAACACTGTCCCTTTTGGGAACCAAAAATAGCTTGGACGTGAATACAGGGTAATTTGGGGGGACCGGGATGATGACATTCTTGGCAATCATTTCCTGGGCTAGTGACTCCACCTCTAAAGAAACAAAATTCGCCGTTGTCGGCTGACGTAAGCGAGGTCGCCGGAGCCACTGCCAAGTGATGCCTTTGCGTGCCACCATCCGTGCCCAAGTGTTTAACGGCCATGCTTGGTGACACGTTCGGAACGACCCAGTTAGCAGACAAGGGTTCGCTGGCTGTACTACCCTCGGATCCGCCGGCCTTAAGACTGGCACCGGGAGTGAGAGAGACTTTAGTTTTTTGATGGTGGTGGAGTTGGTGGTGGTGGACGCTTCGCCGGCTGGCTGGCGTTGGCCGAAGACGGGCCCTGAACTGGCTTATTATGGCCGCGTCCTCTCTGACCTGAAAACCTACTCTGTCTATGCCTGTACTGACCTTGAGGGGAGGAGGACTTAGGTGGAAGAAAGGGCTTAGATCCCCCCGGCTGAGCCTTAGCGACTGGCCTGGGTTTGGGGAAGTTAAAGGCAGGTTTCTTAGAAGGGGTGGGACTGTGTTTAAAGGCCTGAGCCATATTAAACACCGTTCGCCACACGTCAGGGGACATTAAAGAGGGAGTGAGCACTGGTGACATGACCACCTGATTCGCAATGCGATCAGGCAGTTTTCGGACTAAGGACATTCTGAGGTCTTGTCTCGCTCGTACCGCCTCAAGCAAGGCGGTGCGGATGTCACCCAAAGATTGGATTGACGACTGAAGAAGCAGTCGCCAGGACAATTCAACCGATCGTCTGGCATCCGCGTCTGCGATTGCCTGAGTGGACCGGAGCAAAGACTTTGCTACCTGTTGAGACACTATGTATTGAGAGAACAGGCGAAAAGCTTTCCCCCTTAGCCTAAATTCTCGGTCTAGGTGAGTTGGGGTAGGGGTAGTGAAAGGGTCTTTTAGCTCACAAAGATTAATTTTAGGGGCAGCTAAGAAAGCAAACAAAGCTGAAGGGACTCCGCCGGCAGAACACACTGGCATGGAGAACCAAGAATGAGTATCTTGAGGGATCTGGTGAGAAGTTTTGGAAGTAAATGTGGTCGCAAAGTTTTGAGCCTCTGTCTCCCATTCCACCCAAGGTCCTGGAACCAACTGCCCCACCTTCAAGACTGGATTAGCTGCTGCGTCTGTGACGGTTTGCAAATTGAGTTCTGGAGTGAGAGCTGACAGAGTCTTAATGTCATTAAACCCATCATGCTTAGACCAGTCTGAAAACAATTTTGAAGCTGAGGCAGAGGGTAAAGCCGGCTTAGCAGCATAAACAAAATAGTCCTGGTGATAATAACTAGGTATAGCCTTTATGTTGACATCTAGTACATTTCCCAAAGTATCCAAGGCCCTTAATTTCTTAGATTTATTGCCCTGGATGACCCACTCACGCGGTACTGGGAGTTCCCCTGACAAGGTAGGTTGGGCGAGCTCTGGTTTAGTGGGGGTCAAAAGGACCCATGACTCGTCTGGTCCGTAAAGCAAGGGCATAGCTACCTTTCTGAGAGGCGCTCTGTCTAGAGGGGGCGGATTGACATCCGTTATAACCCTTACATTCGAAGTGGTCAATGCCGCCGTAGCAGGCCTAGTAACCACTGATGGTGACAGAGGGGGAGGGTGAGGGATCTGAGTCAAAGCAATAGAAGTCATCAGAGGCCGTACCGTAGAGCTTGTTGTGGGAGCTCCCAAGTCCACTGTGGGAGTTTCCTGCTGTTGGCCAAAAAATTTAGATAAAGCATTACTAAGTAGCCCATCAATTTCCTGTGCAGTGACAAATTGACTTGATGATGTACTCACTGGTGAATCATTAAGATCTTGCACGGCGTCTAAGCCTGAACCTGACTCTTGCCCTTCCATATCCGATATAATTGAAACCTCGTCTTTATCATCCTGTTCCTCCTGAGAAAATCCCGCCGAAGCTGGGGTACCACCTTGTTGCCAAGATAAGTCAGGAATAGAGGATGGGATCGCCGCGTCCCGGTGGACGTCAGCCACTGTGTGAATAGTTTGAGCCGGAAGTGGGTGGTCAGGCCCTGGCCGAGAATATCGTCAAACACCGAGGCCTTGGCCTACACTCCCTTGGGAGTCCGAAACACTCTCAACCACTGAGCCCCCTGAACTCTCCAATTCCAGGGTTAAAATGTTAATGGGTAAATCATCTTTAGGTACAGGCACTATACTGGACCCTTGAGACCGAACACAAACTCTGTCTGGGGTAGAGGTACGATGAGAAGCACTAGAAACTGGCGAATGTCGGGAGGCCTTTCTATCATGGGAATCCTTTTTTGAAGATTTATGGCTGCGGTGTGACCGTGAACTACTCTTCGATTTGGAGGATTTATCGCCGTGACCACTGGTGGAACTTTCTGTCTTACTCTTCTTACTCGATGGTGAAGAGGCAAGACTAGGTGGCTGGTGTCTGAGAGGTGACCTAGACCGAGATCTCTCCAGAGACGAGGAGGCTGCCGCCGGGGGTGTAGGTTCTCGTTGACGTTTCGCAGTAGCAGCAGAAGACACAGAACCCTGACCAGTCTCCGCCGGCTTACGACTAGTTACTCGAGAGGAACGTTTAGGGGGAGGGTGCTCAAAAAGAAGCCTCTCCCAAAGAGGGACGTTGTCACATTGAAGTGACTTATGAGCCACAATCGTAGTATACGCTGACATCTGTTGCCTAACCTCTCGTAAGGCGACCGCTGCGGTCTTATCATTATCGCGGAGGACTTTGACACTTAATTGGGAGCAAAAGGAACAGTTGCGCATCACCCACAGACCCCTTGAACGGTCTAGACATTTAACACACTTGATGCAAAGAGTGTGCGCAAAAATAGGGATACCGGCACAGGTAGGGGTAATGCATAAAGCAAAAACTGGGGCAAAGGTAGCCATGACAGAGACTGGTGGGAAAACTACTGCAGGGTCTGTATTGGTCCGCCGGAGCCCAGCTCTGGAAAAAAGAACATTTCCAGGAATTAATGCTCATAAGGTTAACCCAACATGTTCGCACACACGTGTTAATAACCCGCCGGGTAACGAGACGTAATGTCACAACGATCACAGCTCGCTACGCGGCGGGATTCTATAAAGATTTCCGAATATCTAAACATGTCTTAAGAAAGTTAAGAATACCCTCTGACATAATATAAAGGACCAGTATGGCGTTTATAAACATAGTCTTTCCGGTGGTGACTGTTTCAAGATTCAATTTTGGAAAACAACCCCCCACAAAGACGCCGGCACCTGAATTATTTAGCAGAATAACACAGGGCAGGCTGATACGAGATCTGATTTCTAACGAATTGTCACAAAGGATCGCCGTAAGTTTGAAGGAGGCGATACATTAACGTATCTCTCAATTAACTGGTTAACTAAATTGAATTGTAAATTCCTTATTTCCTCCTCCCAGGAGCACCCGCCGGGTGTGAAAAAGATGTTAACCCCAATTGAGCCTTCGATCGCCGTAAGTCTGAAGGCGGCGATACATAAAGTATCACTTAAAATGGATCGGTTAACTAAACTGAATGACCAAGACGTTCATCCCACCCTACCAAGGTGCACCCGCCGGGTGAGATGTAAAAAACGTTAACCCCATAAGTTCCTGTCCCCACTTCTTTGTAAAAGATTGCCGGGGAGGAAAGCCCTCAACAACAGCTAGGTTTTTCCTTTGGTTTGTAAAACCGGGTAGAAAAACTTCATAACATATGTCCGCATGAACAATGTTAGATGGGTACAGCCAGTCCGCCGGGGATCATAGGGAGCCTGAAACAGGCACCAACACAGAGACGCAGTCCTGGAGAGCCACAGACACCTCATCGCCGGGGACACAAGCCTGTGTTGAAACCACGCGTGGCCCAACACGGCTCTCGGCCGGGTTTTTCATGGTGTAACCGAGAAAAACCCACCGGAAAGTAACCCACCCCGTTCAGAAACGATCTGAACGCACATAGGACCTGAGAGCAAGCCAAGCACGACTAGCCTAGGGCCCACACAATAATCCGTGGAATTAGCCAATACACAACTAATCCAGGAAACATACATAGTCCGTGGAATTAGCCAAAACACAACTAAACCAGGATACACATGACACAGTAGGACATATTTATAAAATAAACAATAACACTTGTACATGTGGCAAAGCTACGAGCGGCTGGCTAGGCCTAAGCAGACGGCATAAGAAATGTTGAAATATAAAAAAAAAACAGTGGAAATATAACAACAGGAACCACCGCCAACACACCACTGTAGCAAATACTTCCGACAAAGGGAAGACTGACTCGGGACCCAGAAAAAACTTCACTAAGTGAAGAAAAATACGCTGGGAACGTCAGTAAGCAACGCTTACCTCATCAGAAAGATAAAAGGCAGCATAAATAACGCGTAATGAAAGCCGCCTGCATCACAAGCTAACTCAACTGTGAAAAATTCACATGTCCACAACAGGACCACGAGGGTACATCTGAAATAGATGCCCCAAACACACGACCCAAAATACACTGCACTTCGGGCAACCAGCCCAGGACACTCCTGCTACGCATATCCTAACCTTACTCGATAAATCCCGGAGTAAACAAATGAGAAAAAACTCACTACGGACGCAGCAAATGCGGAACCAGCAGAGCGTGGGGGGACACGTCCGGGCAGGCTGAGCACAGAGCAGAGAAGGAAGAATGACGCCTGAATCAGCGTCTGGTCAAAGATCCACACAAGTACATCCACGATATGATGGAAAGCTTATTGGATAGTTATTCTTATTTTCTTTTTCTTTTTATTTTTTACGAAGTTTTTTCGTAGTGAGAACCCAATTCATAATGACTGAAGCCATGAGTGAGGTCGCGTGCGCTCATGATGAAGGCTCCTCAGATTTTAAATGCTCTGCGCGGTAGATTCAAACTACGGTGGATTAGTGTTTGAAGAGGATGCCTTATGTAATAGGCATGTTCGTCAATGATGGAGGGGCCACTAATAAATAAAGTCATTAGTCCCCGGCGCTCATTTTCGTTATGTGTCCACAGAGGACAACCCCAGTGATCTAGTTACCAGAGGGATTTCATATGTGTCCTTAGTTGCTTCTTCACTTTGGTGGGGAGGACCCACATGGCTACCTCACCAAATGCTATGGCCTGATCATGGCCCAATAGGGGGCTCCATAGGAGGGGACACCACTGTGGGTTGTAACATGAGTCAAGAAGGAACCCTGTCATTGCCGGTACCGGTTGCCCCTACTGCCATATTGAATTGGGACCGGTATGGCTCATATATGAAGTCATGGCATGTAATGGCATGGGTCCTTAGGTTTATTAAGACTCTTAAAGAGAAGACACAAGGAAATTATCAGGCAAAACCGGCATTCTTGACGGGGCCGGAATTAAGAGCAGCAGAGTCAGCCATGATTAAGGTAGCTCAGAGAGAAGCTTACTCTGAGGAACACTACTATTTGTCAAAAGGACAGGGCACACCAAGCAATATAGTGAAGCAGTTAGGCCTCTATATGGAGGGAGGCATGATACGCTGTAGAGGTAGGCTACACTTTTCAGCTTTACATGATAGCGCCAAGTATCCTATCCTTATCCCTAATAAACATCGTATAGCCACTCTCCTTAGTAATTACTGCCACAAAGTGTGTAACCATAGTGGTGTTAGTTATGTTGTAAATTACATAAGGCAAAGATGGTGGATCCCCAAGATTAGACAGGTAATAAAGAAAGCCTTAACCCTCCAGCCCCGGCTACGCATTACATAAATATTCCCCGAGACCCGGGTGTTTTGGCCGAAAAACGTCTAGGCTAGGCTACCGTATCTTTGTTATTCTGACTTCTTCCCGCATTCCCGCGTAGCTGTGTTATTTACCTGTAGAATGGCGGTAAGTAGAGCTCTCTAAGTCAACTGGTTCAGTTGTGATGATGATTTCATTGGAGATAACTTACGGCAACAACAGCCACTTTACACTACTTTTCGATACTTAACAACAACATACAGGCACACACGAACAAGCGACGCTCTCCTTCTTGTGGCCGGAGATGCGGGGCGTCGGTCCAGCCGGCTGTTGCTTACATGCGTCGGACCGACGCCTCACACACCAAGGTCACAGGCTTTCAACCACTGGTACAATGTTGTACCACCCGGGTTCCTCGGGTCAAAACAAAATGGTACACACGTGTACCATCCGTGTTATAAGGGTTAAGGGGATGTATCATCTGCAAGAGATTGCAAGGTACATCATACCGTGCTGTACAGGCCCCTCCATTGCCGAAGTTTAGGGTTCAGGAAGTGAGTCCTTTCCAGGTAACGGGGGTTGACTACACAGGTGCCTTGCCAGTAAAAGAGAAGGGGGGTACTGTAAGTAAACTATATGTAGTCTTATTCACCTGTGCAGTTACTAGAGCGGTCCATGTAGAGACGGTGTCTAACCTCTCCTGCGAATAATTTTTGCATGCGTTCCGTAGGTTTAGTAGCAGGAGGGGTTACCCTGAGATTATGATGAGTGATAATGCCACCACATTTGTTAGCGGAGCCAGTACATTACGGGAGTTGATAGATGATGCAAGGTTAAAAGGTACTCCAGCGGAATTCAAGTGCGAGTGGCGGTTTATACCAGCCAGGGCGCCATGGTTCGGTGCCATATGGGAACGGGTCATTGGCATCCTAAAGGCTGGCTTGAAGAAGGTACTGGGTCGAGCATTGGTTACCACGGAGGAACTGAATACGGTACGGTATTACTGGAGCTCGAGGCCACAGTCAATGATCGCCCGCTTGGCTACAGCTACAGTGATCTTGAAGACCCTCTACCCATCACTCCTTCACAACTGGTTCATGGGAGGCGGATCAGAAGCTTTCCAAGGCGGGAAGTCACGGATGAAGATCTCAAGGACATGACGTGGCGTAACAACGATTCCGTCAACCAACGCTTCCAATATGTTACAAAACTCTCACATGACCTGTGAAAAAGGTGGAGCACTGATTATTTAATATCACTCAGGGAGCAACATCGTCACTTAATGGTAAAAAGAGGGATAGCATCGCCGCAAGTTGGGGACGTCATTCTAGTACATGATGACGGCCCCAGACTTTTTTGGCGTATAGGTCGGATAATGAAACTTCTTCGTGGTCCTGACCACGAATGTAGGGTAGTTCAGGTAAAAACAGGAGCCGGTTTGACCACCAGACCGGTGGTTAAGCTATACCCACTAGAGATAGATTTAGAGGTAGTGGATGGCGACAGCAAGCCGAACTCTGATAATATCCTTCCTGCTACTGGAGCGGACCGAGGTGATACCCCTCAGAGGCCGTCACGTCGGGCTGCTTTGGGTTCCTCCCAGTTGTGGCGATCCATGATCGGGACGGGACAATTGTAAATACTTTGTATATAACTGGTGGCGGAGTATGTCGTGAATCCTAGCTGGTATATATACCGTAGTTTGAATTTCCTGGGTTCACGACAGCTGGTTCCTTTTTGTTTATACGCATTACTTTATTTATCTTTGTGGATAAGTATTACTGTGGTTGCACCAATTATATCTTAGTTTATTTTCCCTTATTATTTAATCACGGGGGACGATATAGAACCCTTAACCCTCTCACCATGGAAGGGCTCTTGAACGCCCATAAAAAAGCATATAACAGGTACCCGGAAGGCCTCTTGAACGCCCAGTGGTTGAAAGCCTGTGAGCTTCGTGTGCGAGGCGTCGGTCCGACGCATGTAAACAACAGCCGGCTGGACCGACGCCCCGCATCTCCGGCCACAAGAAGGAGAGCGTCGCTTGTTCGTGTGTGCCTGTATGTTGTTGTTAAGTATCGAAAAGTGGTGTAAAGTGGCTGTTTTGGCCATAAAGTTATCTCCAATGAAATCATCATCACAGCTCAACCAGTTGACTTAGAGAGCTCTACTTAATGCCATTCTACAGGTAAATAACACAGCTACGCTTGGGGATGCGCGGGAATGCGGGCAGCAGTCTGATTAACGAATATACGGTAGCCTAGCCTAGACGTTTTTCGGCCAAAACACCCGGGTTTCGAGGAATATATATATAATACATAGCCGGGGCTGGAGGGTTAAATATATTTATATTGTTACGATAAAAGGGAATCTCAGTACACTTCACACAGAGACTTTGTCCCGCTCACAACAAACCACCAGATGCTGCCACATAACAACAGAACTTCACTGATCTTCACCTATCGACATGTCCATCACCTAACCTACACTCTTTGCATCACAGCTAAGTTCCTTTAATACTAGAAGTACTTCATAGATATTACTGGGACTACCACAGATAGCCTACATATACAATCTAACACGTAAGTCCAACGCCGACCGGTATCATACTTATAGCCTAGGCCAATTCATCTTTCCAGGTCTAAACATTTACTTTATATCCGTTTCTCCTCTACCCCCTAGGAATAATAATCAGGATATTACCGTCGCATTCACGCACCGAAGGTTCGTGTGAAGTTTGGTGAAAATCCGTCAAACGGTCTAAGAGTTCTTGGACGGACGAACTGACAGACAGACAGACATTTCGGTTAGCATGTACCACTATACGGGGGGCGATACCACTCTGCTTACGCAGAGTTGATAATAATAATAAAGTAGACGTGCCGTTTCGCCCAAAATCAAAACGGCATACCCAACTCTGCGATGGGTTACCATCATCACTACTAATACCATCATCAATCGCAATCATCACTACTACTGCCATCATCACTACAACTGCCACAATCATCATGACTACTGTCATCATCACCATTACTATGATCATTATCACTACTACAATTACAATCATCAGTACTACTCTGACCATCATCACTACTACTGTCACCATTGTCACTACCATCTTAATCACTACTATCACCATTGATACTACAACTATCAACCATCATTACTACTATCATCACCACCATCTTACAATCATCATTACTACTGTCACCATCATCACTACTACTACCATCATCACCATTACTATGATCATCATCACAACTATTGTCATCACCACTACAACTTTCACCATCATCACTACTACTCACCATCATCACTAATACTCACACCATCACAGAAAGCCATCAGGGAATAGGTAGCCTACAGGGTGGGCGGTGGGGGTCCTGAAGGGGGAGGGGGGGGGGGGGGCAAAACCATGTTTAGGACCTAAGATCATAACTATTGCACAAATTCAAAGAATCTTTTTTAATTACCGTCGCATTCACGCACCGAAAGTTCTTGTGAAGTTTGGTGAAAATCCGTCAAACGGTCTAGGAGGAGTTCTCAGACGGACAGACAGACAGACATTTCGGTTAGCATGTACTGTACTGTACCACTATACGGGGGGCGATACCACTCTGCTTACTCAAGAGTTGATAAAGTAGACGTGCCGTATTGCCCAAAATCAAAACGGCATACCCAACTGTGCGATGGGTTACCATCATCACTATTAGTCACTATCATCATCACTACTACTCTTACCATCATCACTACGACTACGACTACTACTGTCATCATTATCACTACAATTATCATCATTACTTGTCACAAATCTTCACTGCTATTATGACCATCATCACTACTACTAGTACTATCACCATCATCATCACTACTGTCATCATCATCACTATAACTACAACCATCATCACTACTATTATCACCATCATCACATCACTACTATTACCATCATCCCCACTATTACTACCATCACTTCTATTGTCAACTTAACCAAACTTAACCTAACAGATGCGCGTCAAGATGTTTTCGGCCCCAGAACGCCATCATTGCTGGGTGGGGGGGAGGGGTCTGAAGGAGAGGGGGGTGGGGGGGGGGGAAGCATATTTTTGACCTAAAATCATAACTATTGCACAAATTAAAAACAAAAATAATAATTACTGTCGCATTCACGCACCGAAGGTTCGTGTGAAGTTTGGTGAAAATCCGTCGAACGGTCTAGGAGGAATTATCGGACAGACAGACGTCTCACCATTATCATCACATCTGAGACATGTGTATGATGTGTGGCTTTCTGTGATGTACCTATTCCCTGTGAGTGTGCCCCTACGGGGCACACACACACAGGGAATAGGTACAGTGTGGGGGGTAAGGGTCCTGAAGAAGGGGGGGGGGGGCTAAACCATTGTTTGGACCTAAGATGATAACTATTGCACAAATTCAAAAAATCTGTTTTTAATTACCGTCGCATTCACGCACCGAAGGTTCGTGTGTAGTTTGGTGAAAATCCGTCAAACGGTCTAGGAGGAGTTCTCGGACGGACGGACAGACAGACAGACAGACAGAAAATTTTGGTTAGCATGTACCACTATACGGGGGGCGATACCACTCTGCTTACGCAGAGTTGATAATGTAAGAAAAGTAAGTACAGTACCGTAAAATGCGGTAACTTCGGACATTTTTCGATGTTTTTTAACAATTTCTCCTGAGTGTAAACACATTACAGTATAGAGATTTAACTAGGTCAAGTGATATATGGTGATAGTGCGCCGTAATCCAGGAAGCCTCCTAAAATTATCCCCCATACGAAGAGAGCTATCCTTATCCTAAATAATGTCCGAAGTTTGCTTGAAAAGTTGATAACTTCGGACATACGGTGTTTCTTATGGAAAATGGTTGCCAAAAAAGCTGAGATAACTTCGGACAAACGGAGGAGAACTTCGGACCTACGTTCGTGGCCTTATTTCATTCATTTTTCGGCTCCTACTATTTTATATGAATATTTTATTATTGCTGCTTATTCCTGTCCGATGTTATAGTGGAAAATGCACAGCCAATACTTTTAGGCCTGTATAATCAGTATAGGAGGGGGATATATACGATGTTTAACATATATTCTGTTTGGATCTGTTCTCGTTAGGCATTGAGCTCACTCCTAGAAAATATTGAGCAGGAAAAATAACCAATGCTGTCAAATCAATAACTCGAAAATTAACTAGGCCTAGTGAAAATATATAGGTATGTAAAATATATCACTGCATATACACTTATGAATTTGAGCATTTTTATAGGTATAACGTATTTGTTGGTGTTTCTTTCGGCAGATGAAATTTTTTTGGGACAAGATATATGCCTCTCCTAATTTATATATATTATATATCCAGAATTATCCGAAATACATAAATCGGTTAGCATATTATCATATTTTTATGGGTTTTTGGACTCAGAGAATGATTATTTGATCTTTTACCACCATGTTAATGATAGACAAGTATTATGAATGATTTTCATAGGGCAAATAATAACAAACGATTGTTTTGTTCCATGTCCGAAGTTACCATGTTTTTTTTTTAAACACAATCGGTTAAATGATAGTGTTCTACCTAGAACGTTATACAAGTGTAACAAATTTCCTTTGGTGGATGTTGTCTCTGGTAATGTTACTACAAAATTATATCAGTCACAACATCATTCATACAAACAAATTTCTTCAGGGTGATAGAAGTTTGGCAGGGTAGCGAAAAATGTACATATTTTCGTCACATATATAATATTTTTTTCGTGTACATATACTCATGTCAGTTCCCTAGGGCTTTTACATGCTCTTCCTTTGCCATTTCTCTAAACGGACCCCACAAAAAAAACAATAAAAAGCGTTCCATTATATAATGACAATGTCTAATTACTTATTATCGCCGATGTCCGAAGTTATGACCCAAGTCCGAAGTTACCCCACTTTACGGTACTGTAAGTAAGAAATAATAATAAGAATAAATCAAATAAATATAACTTATTCTTTTGATGATTCTCTGCTGGTGATTCCCGTGTTGTCATAGTTTCTTCCTGTGTAGTCTTAGTGGCTTTTTGGAGACAACTTTACATTGACTCCCTCTCCTCTGCCCCTAGGTCAGCCAAGGGCGATTGAGTGGGGGAAGGTGTAGGGGTGTTGCTGAAATCAGAAGGCAGGTCGATCACAAGAGAGGGCTCTGACGCTGATGGGGAAGTTATTGGAGACTGGGTGGGTTGTGGCTCAAGTGAAGGTGTGTCCTCATCATCCTCACTCTCCTCTTCATTCTCCATAATTGTGCTCCTGCAGCTACAAAAACTGAAATTTCTTGGTCTGTCATTGTTTGGTAGCCAGGGTCACCCTCGTCACTCTCCAACCAGTTGTGAATCGCATCCTCGTCGACCGTTTCTCCAGCACTCTTCAGTTTTTTGTGGAAATCATTCACCTCAAACCCCTCAAGTCCACGATTGGCTCCTCTGCCTTCAGAAGTCGCTTCCACTCATTTTCTAAGGTGCTTATCTTTATGTCTTTACACGCCTGAGCCCAGTTGAAGATGGCTGACTTGAGGGTGTACTTCTTCAGGTTGTCCAGTGTTCTAGCCCCCCGGGTATCGATGCCAGTAGCAAGTTCTTCTTCTTCATCCTCCAACACCACCATCACCTCGCTCAAGAACTTTCGGCGGTAAATCCTTTTTGTGGCGGCGATTATACCTTGGTACATAGGTTGGAGGATCAATGTGGTGTTAGGTGGCAAAAACATACACCTAATCCGACCATGAGCGCCTACCAATTTCTTTTCGGAGGGGTGAGCTGGAGCATTGTCAAGGAATACGAGTGTCTTCACATTCTCACGAGGTACGCCAAGGGCCTCTGTCTGATATTGGATAATCTCCTTGAAAGCGTGGTTAAAAAACCAGCCTGAGAAAATTAATCTGGTGAACCAGGCTTTCCAGAGTTGAAATAAACCAATGGAAGTCTATCCATCATTCCCCGCAGGCAACGAGGAACCTTAGCAGTGCCGACAATCACAGGGTGCAGACGGTGGGTACCTGTTGCGTTAGCACCACACATCGCAGAAACAAGTGTTTGGGAAATCTTGAGACCTGGTACAGATTTCTCCTTTTCATCAGCTAAAGTATTTGTCGGGAGGGCGCGGTAATAATGCCCAGATTCGTCAGCATTGTAAATTTCATTGAGAGTGAGCCCTTCCTTTTCAATCAGGATTTTAAGCCTGGCTCGAAGCTCGTCGACCCCCACGTCCGAGGTGTCCAAAGCTTCGCCATGAGTTTTCTTGTTAGAAAGGCCATGTCGAAGTTTAAAACGATTTAGCCAACCTTTGGAAGCCTTGAAGTCAGGGATGTTCAGTTCAGAAGTTCAGTGCCAAACTTCTCTGCTGCCGCTTTGAGCTCCGTCGCTCTCACAATGGCACCACTCCCACGTTCCTAACTATACCGGTACCACTTTAGGCAAGCTTGGTCTAAGTCTTGATATTTAGGTTTTGCCTTAGTTTTTTCTGCACATACGTCGAGAGGTTTGTCCATATTGCTCCTGGTACGCACAAACAGCATCCCCAGACTCTCTAATGTCCTGTAAGGTAGTCCAGGCCACACCGAAATGTTCAGATATGCGTCGTATTGGCTACCCTGCATCTAACTTTTCCACAAAAAAAAAAAAAAAAAAAAAAAAAAAATCCAGGATGAGAACTTTCCTTTGCCATTTAGGGGTGGTGGGGCCATACACAAAATCGTTGTCACACTGGCCAGCATGAGAAGCCATTGTAAGAGGCACGGTATGGTAAAAAAAACACAAATTCCATCACTTACCCGGTATCATAGTAACGCACAACACGAGATGAGACGATACAAACGCTTAGGGTGGCAGACTACTACTGAGGCGGAGTGAAGCCGCGTAGGGGTGGGGGCAGTACGGGCAACACACACGCTGCCTCTGTGTGCGGGCAGGTATGGCTGAAGCGTGTGTTGCGGGGACTGCTCAGCCGAGGAAAGGAATTTGACTTACGGCTCGGCGCCGGATAACGTTGATTTATGCCGAGTAATGAATTATTTCAGCCAGTTGACGCAGGATGGATAATGTCGTACAACGAATAATGACGCAACAAATAACTGGGACTTTACTGTAACTGTACAGTATAATAAGAATATTGTAAAATTCATATTAAAAAAAAATTCAACCATCGGAAATGCATTTTATGTGTACTGTACTATATAAGGCACTGTAAAACCAAAAAAAAATCTCGCTATCGACGGTGGTAAAACTCTTATTAACACCTTACGAGCGGCCTAGGCGGTAATTTATATGTACCGCCCAGCGGGGTGTTTTTACCCTAAATAGGGTTGTTTACGTGATCATTTTCATGCCTAAATAAGACTCAGAGCGTAAAACAAGTATCTATCCCTGAAAGGGCATAAACAGAGCTTTCCAATGACACCCCAACCATCCTTGTACGACCACTGGTTTTCTTGCAACGATCGCGCAACACGAGTGCAAAAACCATGTAATTAGGTACTTTCCCTACATAATTCCCTGTGTAGTGAGTGTGAGGGGGGATGGAAGGGTGGTTTTCACTTCAGTTGGCCCACCGCGGTGGTGCGCGACGGTCATAGCCTTACTACGCTCTTCACACCGCTCAGCTCTCTCTCTCTGCAACATTACGTGCTGAAAATGGCACACGACATAAGTTGTGAACCGCCACTTAGTCCAAATTTCTTTCACACGACATAAGTTGTGCGCCGCCAATAAAGGGTTAAGCCCCTTACTGGTAACTGACAAACTAGATGATGATTTCAATAAGTCATCATTGGCACCCTCAACCCATCCTGTATCCCAAAGCAAAATATGGTTGTTTTTTCTTACTCTGAAAATAACATGCATCTGAGTGTTAGGCTATAAGATCATTGAATAAGGGTGAACAAACATTGGTAAGGATGTAGTATCCGGGCGTATGGTCATCATGTTTACGATCGATCGCGGTTAAGATCCCGTCTATTTTGACAGCTATTTTTTTCTTATTTGCCCCCTACTGGCAATATATATTATGATGAAAATAAGTCATGGGGGGGGGGCTTTGCCTATTATTGTATCCCACGGCAGTCAAAATAGAAAGGAACATAATCGCGAGTGTCTGCCTCCGCTCCGCGTAGTGTAAACGAGGCAAGCGCCGGGCGGTACGTCCGAATAGGCCTACTACTGTACATCCTTGCCAAAACATTTTCCTGGGATTGTAACTAATTTCAACTAGTGTATAATGATAAAAACTACCTAAAAGCAGGGCTTTGAAACGGTTTTAGGGAACGAAAACGAAAAGAACAAAATTAAGCTCAGAACAAAAACGGAAACGAAAAAGTTATTATATTTACTGTTCCGGAGCAAAAGCGCTATTTTAAAATCCCTGTAACCGGTTAATAACGTTATTTTTTCGCTCCATGCCATATTTGGTCAATAATCCATTTTCACTTCCAGTAGCCAAATTATTTAAATTTTAAGTAAATACTTGTACATCTTTTATCTGCAAGCATTCTTCAATTCAAGGAGGATTTATCATTCATTCATTCATTCATTCATTCATTCATTCATTCATTCTCTCTCTCTCTCTCTCTCTCTCTCTCTCTATTCAAAAGGGAGGCTACAACTATTGCGCGGGAAACGAGAGGCGAAGGTATCGAGTTGCCAGTTTGCAACTCGATACTCGATACCATGTTTCCTGTAAATTAGGCATAAATTTACTACAGTACCTTCTGCAGAAATTAAGTCTACTGTATTTGTTCACTTGGCAATTGACGATGTGGTTTTGTTTCAAATACTGTAGTATCATATGCACCACTTTTCATTTAATTTGTGAAGAGTATCTATGTTTTACCTTTTATAATTATGAACTTTTGTCTTTGTGATATGCATCACATTCCCTTATTTTATTACACCTTCCATTTGTGCAATCATTGAGCTATGATACTGCAGTTGGGCTTAAGAACATGCTTAGATTAATAATATAATATCCAGTATTCAAAAATGGATAATATGTCGTAAGTATGTGCTTAAACTTTTAACTGTGTTCATAGCCTAATAGCTTGGTGCCCTGAATTTCGGTGTGAGTATTTACCTAATTGTGTCCTAGTGTCCTAGGTTCGAGTCCTTCGAGTACCACATGTAGTCATTGATTTCATTGATTAGGTTTATTTAATTAGTGAGTTGGTGATATTACGAATTAATTACCCCAGGGGGTAAGGGGGCCTTCATCTAATGGTGGAGGAAAAAAAGAATATGCCTCACGCATCTTACTGCGTGTCGTACAAGGCGACTAATAGGGGGGATGGCGATAGACTTGTGGACCAACAGCCATTACTAGACAATAAAGTCTTTATCTTAGCACTGCCTTGGTATGGCACTGCCGAGGCTGGTGGGGTGCGGATAGGTGCCACAGGGGACGGAGTCTTACCTGGGCGCCGTTTGGCACCACACTTGTGGCGGCAACAGTGTTTGCATGTTGGAGCAGTGTTGGGGCAGGACTTTATTGTTTTATAGTCCAATTGCCTAATATACAGTAGAGTCTTGTTATGGTGCTGTCTTTTTGTAACACTGTTAAGGCTGGTGTGGTTGCAGATACTGCAGGTGCAAGTGCTGCAGGGGGACTGTTGAGTCTTGCTGAGGCACAGTTTGGGAGGTTTGACGTACCTCCCAACCTACCAAATAGGAAAACCTACTATTTGGTAGTAGTCTTGGAAAATCCAACGTCAAGGCTATTAACCTAATTGCAATGACGACTTGTCTATTTTGACTGCTATGTCGTCATTCCAACCGCGGTTAAAAAGAAAACGTCTAGAGTCTACTCCTTATCTTGCTCTAGGAGACGTTGTACATTAACCAAAACTACCACCGAAGGTGAAAAAAGCATAGAAGAGAAGAAAAAGGGGTTTACCTTAGTTACCGCTTAAGGCCCATCCCGTGTTCCGTCATGTGCAGATCCCTGTCGAACGTGAGCATGAGCGACCCTCTCTTGTCATCACATCTCACGTCAGCAGAAGAACGCGGATGGGCAGGGGTCCGGCGTGAGGGAGGGTATTATGTACGTT
This sequence comes from Paralithodes platypus, assembly GCA_032716605.1. Lineage (NCBI taxonomy): Eukaryota > Metazoa > Arthropoda > Malacostraca > Decapoda > Lithodidae > Paralithodes > Paralithodes platypus. The sequence goes on along the minus strand of CM064496.1, from coordinate 12,145,658 downwards.
GGATTTTCCAAGACTACTACCAAATAGTAGGTTTTCCTATTTGGTAGGTTGGGAGGTACGTCAAACCTCCTAATTTGTTAGTAGTCTTGGCAAATCCAACGTCAAGGCTGCATAACAAATAGGAGGAGGACATCCAAGCCCAACCTACCAAAAAAAACAATGCATAAAACAAAATTACGAATGACAAAGACACAATTTAAACAAGAGAGTTTAATAAAGAGTGAAAAACTGAGGAGTAGCTAAAAAGAACAGTTTTAACACATGCCCGTCATTCATAGTAATGCAAAAACATAGACTTGTCTGAAACCAAAAAGGTACTGTACCCAAAATCCCTTTTCTTCAAAAACCAACAAAAACACTGAACACAAGAACAAAACACAATTTTCAATGTGGCAAAAACACCTATGTACTGGAACAATACATAATCCCAAACTTGCAATCCAGTGTTGCAAACCCATACACCCCCCCCCCCCCCCTTCGACAAAAAAACAAAGGAAAAGAACGAGGGACAAGGGGGGAAGACCAGGGATCTTCGCCAGAGCACCAGGAAACACGACCCCCGAGAGCAATCACCGGCCGAGGGGGTCGAACACTGGACACGGAGAGGTAGGAGGAGATGAAGGAATTGATAGAAGACCACAAAACCGCTGAGGCGAAGGCAGGGAAGGATCGACGTGGCAGGAACCGGAAGGAGGCAGCAAAGGATCTGACATCGCGCGCAGAACCCCTACAAACAGGGTGACGGGCACGAAAGGTCCGACAAACGTGGCGGCCCAGCTGCACCTGCTAGAGCCTCCCACCTGTCCGAGGAGACACCCACACAGCAGTACCCGAAGGCGGCGCCACAGACGCAACAGAGGAGTGCAAGGCTGACACCGGGCGCAACACATGGCGAGGATGCCCACGCCGTAAAGCCTGGACGGCGAAAGGCTGGAAAACGGGGGCCTCCCTCCTATGCGTGGTAACAAAAGGTGGGGAGGAGGCGAACGAGACGCCATGCAAGGACGGGGAGAATCGCACGCAGTCCCGGGGCCGTGACAATGCCGCTAGTGCAGACACCCGATCCCCAGTGGCCAGAGCGACAAGGAAGAGTGGACGCCCGAGCAACGGAACCGGCGTAGCGGCCCTTGTATACGTGGGGGAAGCCAGAAGGACCAGAGCCCGCCCCAGATCCCACAGCGGAGGGACCTGGCGCGGAGGCGGTCGATCCCGGAAGGCAGCCGTCAGGAAGGAATCCAGCACCCGTGGCGGAACGACCAGCCCAGCGACGGACCCAAAGAACCCCCCGGACGGCAGACAAGTGGGTACGTATAGCGTCGACTGGAAAGCGACGTGGACGGAAGAGGTGAAACAAGGAGCGTAGGACGAGGGAAGGAGAGCCAACAGGCAGGCGAGTGGCCTGTAGCCACCTAGTAAAAAACCTCCAGCGGGACCCGTAAGTCCCCCAAGGAGAAGACGGCCAGGAACGCTGCAGGAAGTCAGTCAGGGCCCGGCCGGGGACCGGGAGCCACCGTGCCTCATGAACAAGCACGATGCGAAGGCCAAAGAGGTCCGCAGGACCCCAACCTAGCCCAAGTGGAAGCCGGAGACAGGTAGAGGGACCGGACTCGGGCACCACCGCGGCAACCGGGCGGACCAAGTCCGTGCCGGCCACAGAGGCGCGAGGAGCCAGACGCAGCCGTGGTACAGCCGCAGCTTCGCGAGGACCGGGCACATCAACAGCGCGTCTGGTGGCGGAAAGATGGATATCGACTGCCACCTGTACCAGGCGACCATGAAAGCGTCCGGACCCCCCCCGGAGCGCGAGGCCGGAGGGAGAGGTCCAGAGGCAACTGGCGCGGCACCCCCGATGCGAACAAGGCGACCTCCGGAACACCTCAGGAAGCCGCGAGGTCGGCGAACACAGTCCGTTTCAACGCCCATTCTACAAGAACGCCCTGCCCTCTCGACAGGGCGGCCGCCCAAAGGGTGGCAGGCCCGGGCAGGGAGGAGGCATGCAAGGAGAAGGGGTGTCGGTCCGCGAGGAAGAACAACTCCACCGAGACCCCCAATAGAGTCAACGACCTGGAGGACCCCCGCATAAGGAAACAGGGGACAGCTTGTCTGAGTGTCCAACCCGAAGGCCACCGACTTACCCCGAAGGGCCAGCGCGTGGTCCCGCAGGAAGAACAAAGGAACCAACAATCCGAGGGCATAGACGGGTAAGAGGAGGGAGACCCACCCATCTGCCGGGAAGTGGACGTCCCAGGTTCGATTGGGAACCTCACCCAACCTCGCTCGACGTATCTGTGGTTACCCAGACCGTCGGCGGGGGGGGGCGGTCCAGGGCACAGCCGCAGAGAGCGAGCCCCGAGAAACCCAGCGACCGAAGCGTCGGCGAACGGTACGCGGGAGCGGCAGGAGCCGATCCATAGGGGCAACGGAAACACCGCGGTGCCCATGAGGAGGAGGCGGCGTAGCCAGAGGCTCCCTAAGGGAAGGGACAGAGCGGCCCAATGCAGCGAACCCACGAACGAGTCCCAGAGCCACCCCGGGAGGGAGACCGAGTGCAACACGGCGAGGACCGTCCACCGAAGGTGCACCGCGGCCGGCAGACCCCGGGTCACCGTAGCGCCGGACAAAACCCATGCGAGACCGACCCATGGCACGACACGCGACGGGGTCAAGCGTGACTTGGGAACATCGAAGGGGAGACCTAACCGTGCGATGTTGCGAACGACTGTGAGGGCGTCGCCAATGCACAGGCCTAGGGCGTCGGAAATTACCAACCAAACGGCCAAGGAAAACAGGAGCTGGAGCCCGCTCCTGAGGAGAGGACCCAGAGCCTGCCCCACCAGTGCGGAGAAGATCTGCGGCGCGATGTGGAGACCGAAGGGAAGGCCGTCGAACAGGAACACACGATCGGAAGTCCGAACGGCCAAGAATCGCTGGAAGCGAGGATGGAGAGGAACGAGCCAAGACACATCCTGGAGGGCCAGCGACACTACCAACGACAGAGGGCACAGGGCCAGGCATACCAAGGGTACCGGCAGCATCCGAAACCGTGTGTGCACGATGTGCCCGTTGAGGGCCGACAGATCCACCACCGGTCGCATCGCGTCGCAGGTCGGCGACGGAACCAGAAAGACACGGGAGAGGAAAACCGGGTGACCGGCGGTCAACTCCCTCGACGCTACCCAGCTCGGGCATGGAAGTGAACACGTGGGCCACCTCTGAAGAGATGGGCCGTTGTCGGTGACAAGAGCGGAGTGGGGGTCTGGACGTCCACCTCCCGGTGAGACCCCTCCGCGCAACCCGCCGCCCCCAACGTCCCTCGCGGCTACCGAGGGGCGCAAGGGCGAAAACAACCCGAGGGAGCACCCGAGAGGAGGGGAGCGACCCGGTACGCCCAGGCGAGAAGGAGAACAAGGAGGCCGACCCAGAGAACTACACATTGTGTTGACGTGGAGGTACCCCCGGTACGGGCCGTGCGGGCATGAGCGCCACGTTGACCTCCTCTACCCCCACCCCCCCAACCTCGTCGAAAAGGGCGGGCCACCCCAACCCCAGGCCGGCGCGGGGCTGACCCCTTCGAAGGGCGGCCGGAAGTGGAAGGCCGGCCAGCCCCGACACAGAGGGGATGAAAGGGGCAAGAACAGAAGTGCGAGGCGGAACCGATGCACTGGCCAGCAACGTCCCAGTCCTGCGCCCGTGCAAGGCGGCAGCACTTGCAGCAGCACCCCGAAGAGGACCGGCAGAAGGACGGGACTGAGAAGACCCCACGCGCGGCACAGCGCGTCGGTGCGTGACGTAAGCAGGGTCCGTAACGACACAGCGCGGCGTCGTGTGGCGGAAGCAGGGGCCGCCGACAGAGAAGCGTAGCATTCCCAAGCATCCTGCGTAAAAAAACCCGACGTATATAGCGCAGAGTACAACAAACCCTGACGAATAACCAAGGGGGCCGGCCGGCAGAACGAAGACCGTACCGTCGTGCGGTGCAGAGTTGCCGCGCACAAAACCGCCTTCAGCTCGGGAACCAAAGACACCGCGAGCCGAAGGTGGACCCGCTGAACGCGGTCCAAACCCTCGCGAAGATCGCCTGGCGCAGACGCCTCGAAAAACCGCAGGTGGTGAACAGACGTCTGGAGGGAACCTAAAGACAAGACAATAAGTCCGTCACCCTCTGTCGCAAGGGAAAAACCTTGGCGACAGAGGGCTGATCCGGGGGAGAGAAGAACGGGGTAGCAATAGAACAAAGTTCAAGAACGGGCGCGCTCATCCCGGACCAGAACGCGCCGTCCAACCCGCCGACAGACACAAGAGGCAAAATCAGGGACGACTCCGGGGGAGGGACGGAAGGAGAGCCGTCGACGGATCGGTGTGTGAAGTCGAAGGCCTCAGCAAACCAGGCCTCCAATGGGAGAGGGTGACCGAGCATGATGGCTAAGCCAGGCGTACCGGCGTCGCACAAACCTGTCCCATAAGACAGACCCGTCAACACAGCCAGGGACTGAACAGCCGGAAGGATGTCAGGGCGGCTGAAGTCTGACCAGAGCGTAGGCCTGCAGAAGGTAGGGGGACCGTAGCAGGGGTAGGTAGGGTGAGGCGCGGAGGGTGAGTCACCGCCAAGAAGGGCAAGAAGAGGGAGTCTTCCATCGACTCCAAGCGCCCGTCGAAGCGTGACACAACCCAGCCCTGCATAGCCGACAATCGATCCGAGAGAGGCTACCCCCCCCCCCCCAGATTGGGCGGCCCGCAGGGGCGAGCGTGAGCGGGAGCGAGACCCACGACACGAACCAGCAGCGTCGCGGCCCAAGGAAGGCGAGCGACGACGGTTGTGTCGCCGTTGAGGGACTCGTCCCCGATCACGAACGGCCGAGGGGGAAACAGCACCATTCCCCTCTTCCAGCGACACATCAGCTCCTGAGAAAGGGGACCCCAAAACCTCGCGAAACCCTACCGAGGCAAGAGGAGGGGTACCCCCCTGGTGAGACGGTAAGTGAAGGTCAGGAAGAGAAGAATGAGAAGGAGCAGGACGACGGGAGTGGGAAGGCTGGCCGGGTGAAAGGAGGCCAGGAGCCGCGGGGGGAAACAGAGCAAGGATCCCCGGGGCTGAGATAACAGGGCGGCCCGACACCGAGGCGGAGGAGGGAGGGACCACCACCGTGGGACGAGACCGTGAAGGAAGAATAGGCACTGAAGCAGGTGAAGTAGGAGAAGCAACGACATCCAGGCGGACCCTCCTGGACAGTGTAGGAGGAGGGAGCAGAGGGCCAGCTACAGCATGAACAACCGAGCGCGGAGAGGACAACGTAAGAGGAAGTCGTCTGGGCTGGGGAAGCGGGCGGAAGGGAGTAGAGCCCCTATCCGTAGAGGCCAGGGGAGGGCGCACAGGGGCAGAGCCGCTAACCCCGGCCTCAGGGCGAGAACCATGACGAGGGCGATGGGCGTCGTCAAGGCGATCAGGAGGACGACGAGGCGAGCGAGAGCGTGGACGGAGCCGGGGAACCCCCGACGATGGGACGACCGGCTGCGGGACCCAGGGGAGAGGGCCCGAGCAGGGAGAGGGCCAGGTGAACGGCCTTCAGTCGGGTCAGGGAGACGCGGATCCGGTCGGCAACAAAGGCCGGGGAACGGTGGCCCACAGTCCTAATGTGGCGGGAGACCATCGTCCACACCGACGGAAGGGAAGCAGAGGCCACAGCCACCGCCGAGGAACCAGGGCCATGGAGCAGCACAACCACCAGGGCCAGACACGTGCCACACAGAGCAGGGAGGTAGGCCGTAGAGGACACACAGAGCGAGTGGCGCAAGCAGGACTTGTGCCTCTCCAAGCACGGGGAGCGACAAGCAAGGCAGCCTACCTGCACTAGAAGAACACACACCATAATCAGCACGTCGAAGGAGTAAGTGGAGAGAATGTCCAAGAAGAACCAGGGAAGGAGCATGGGGAAACAGGAACACACATGCAAACAGGTATCCGTACTCACCCTAAACTGGGAGCACAGAGGTAGGTGAGGAGGGCGGCCGAGGCGGAAGAGCACTAGCAGAACCTGCAAAGATGGAGAAAGTGTTAACCACCACTCAACATCTTACATGCAGGGCCTATAACACCAGTAAAGTGCATACACCAATATAGTATCAGGCAACAAGATGACATAAAAAAAGTCAATAGTGAAAGCCAACTATTACCGCAAATTTGCGGGCCAATGGAGGCATAACCGTACCGACACCACCCTCCCGCAATTTTGCGGGACCCCCCAACGATCTCCGCAAATTTGCAGGGAGCCGAAATGTCCCAGAGGACCGAATCAAGCCCCCGCAAATTTGCGGGACCGGCCGAGATGGTCCGGCGCCGAAAAAGCGAGAGGAGCGTCTAGGGAATACCAAAAGAGGCCCAGAAAAAAGCGTCATCTCCTTATGAACTCCAAGCGACGATGGCCATCAAGCTGAGCAGTGTCTTCCTTGATAATATCCTGACTCAACCGGTCAAGGGAGAGGCAAGGAAGACACACCAGGGGAGAGGAGGCACATCCCCCAGGAACCACCCAACCCACAGAGATAGAGCAAAGCCCATGAGGAGAAGTGGCAGGAAGGGTGGTTTGGCACAAACAGGGGCCCCCGTAGGGTACCCCAGGATTGGGCAAAAGGGTATGAAAGGATGGAGGTGAAAACAGTAAGGGAACACAAAAATCAGTAAATGAAACTGGCGAGAAAAAGGGTGGCCTAGCCGTGAGGAGAGAATGTGTCAGGGGCGAAAAACCCTGTGGTGTGAGGGAGGGGCCCCCGTGGGGTACCCCTGGATATCACGAACCACCAAGCGCCCAGGCCCTTGAGACACAGTGAAGGCTCGCAAGGGGGGACTCGGGAATAACGCTAATAATGCGGCCGACACAAACCCGACAAACAGCACCGCCACCACGAAATCTCAGATTGTGAACCAACTGTACACCTAGGCTATGAAAATATGAAAACTCATAGGGGCATAGCAATTACTGAATGAGAAACAAGCTAGGCTAAAATAAGCTAAAAGCTAAACTATGCCCAGACTAACAGGAAAAAAGAATATGAAAAGAGAAAGGAATGAAAAACACACACGAGGAACGCCAGGCGCCCCCGTACCTTCGGTAGCTATTTCCACACGCGTCTCCATTAAACACACTGAGGAGCCCATTTACGTGTGCCCTAGATCACGTAACATCTGTCTAACAAAAAAGAAGGCCAGATAAGCCGAAACGAACCTAAACAGGGTGAATTAAAGGAGCACAACAAAAGCGACTGCATTCAATGGAGCGCGTGAAAAAATGATGACAAGAGAGGGTCGCTCATGCGCACGTTCGACAGGGATCTGCACATGACGGAACACGGGATGGGCCTTAAGCGGTAACTAAGGTAAACCCCTTTTTCTTCTCTTCTATGCTTTTTTCACCTTCGGTGGTAGTTTTGGTTAATGTACAACGTCTCCTAGAGCAAGATAAGGAGTAGACTCTAGACGTTTTCTTTTTAACCGCGGTTGGAATGACGACATAGCAGTCAAAATAGACAAGTCGTCATTGCAATTAGGTTAATAGCCTTGACGTTGGATTTGCCAAGACTACTAACAAATAGCACTATACCAACATCAGCCACAGTGATGACATGGTGGGGCAGTGCTGTGGCAGGACTTTATTGTACTACAGTACACTCCAACTACTGAAAGGCAACCCCGGCTGAGCCGTTACAATGCATGTAATGGAAAAATGACGTTAAACCAATGTATGTATGTATGTATTCAGGTTCAGGAGTAATTCTTAGCGAGATTTTCCCTTGTGGTTAAGGTCCCATCAATTACACCTTCCATTCGTGCAATCATTGAGCTATGATACTGCAGTTGGGTTTAAGAACATGCTTAGATTAATATCCAGTATTCGAAAATGGATAATTTATCGTGAGTACAGCATGTGCTTAAACTTTTAACTGTGTTCATAGCCTAATGCTTGGTGCGCCAAATTTTGGTGTGAGTGTCCTAAGTTAGAGTCCTTGGAGTACCACATGTATTCAATTGTTTCATTGATTAGGTTTATTTAATTAGTGGGTTGGTGATATTACGAATTAATATATTTTTTGCCATATATAATATTAATAAATAATTTAGTGATTCATGTCTTTACTTTATGGCTACTGAGATTGCATACTCCTACACTACGCTTCCTGTATTGTATATGTAAATGTGTTGCCTTATTTAAGTCGTACTGTATACAGTGAAATCTCTTGTCTGGCGTTCTTAGTAGTCTGAAAGAATGGCGCCAATCGCGATTTCGCCAGACACGATTAGGACATTAAATGGGAAAAATTTATGGTAGTCTTTAGTCACCCCTAAGTTAGCCTATTTTACCCTTTTTCATATTTTTAATAACAAATGTCTGAATACTAACTATAGTAAATGCCAATTGAAATAATTAAAGGATATTAAGACTACCAGTAACATTCTAAGAGTGTTTTATTCAAATATATTGTTTGTTGTTGTGGGTCCGTCTTACTACTGGGTCACTGGGTGTCTGGCTCATCGATGTCCTTCTCGCCGTTGTCCGACTCGTTCTCCTTCTCCTCTTCACCATGGTAGCTACTTTGGGGCCTAAGGTCCTTTCTAGCCTGCTTTCTAAGCTACTCAGTCTTCATGGCTTGCCTCACGAAGCCTTCAAAGCTGGGATCGTCAATATCCAGCAGGTCGCCATTTTGGTCGACGTTGCATGCTTCTTCTTCTTCTGCTTCTTCTTGCTGCCGCCGCCAAAGGTACTGGTACCTAGCAAACAGGAACCCACGGCTGCCATTGTCCAGATATCGTGAATCGAGAGAGAGCGAAAAAAAAATGATACGGTCAAGGTCGGTCGGGACCTAGTAATGAAGTGAATGAACTCAAACCATTGGCGCGTCCCTCTAAAATGACCCGACAAGTACCGAGAGATGCCGAGGGGTGCCGAGAGGTACGCTCTCGGGTTACCTAGCCTCTCGGGTTACCTAGCCGCTTGGGTCGGCTCGCCGCTCGGGTCTTTCGGCGGTCGGCCACCCGCCAAAATCGAATATTTGCCGCCAAGCAAGAGCTTTTTGCATTTTTGTTAGTATGCCGCCAGACACGATTTCGCCAGATGAAAATGCGCCAGATAAGAGAGTTCACTGTAATAATATAGTTCTTACGACATCTAAGGGTTTGATTTTGTTGGATACTGTACACCATGAAATGTAAGGCTTTATTACCATCTACAGTATAAGAATGTTTCTTACAGTACAGTTTCTTACAGTAGATCCTCTGGAAAAAGGCAAACTAGGCCTGTGTATCCAGCTCAGTGCCAGTACTTGCAATACTGCGGTCGTTCACTGTGTTGGCGGCGGCGGCAGCAGACGCAAAATTTTTACTATTCTGTATTTTTGCTTTATAATCAAACTTCAAATCTTGTCTTCCCCATGCTTTATCAAGATTACTTTCAAACTTCCTTATTGATTCGGAATCGACTACATACTGGGGCAGTGCGTTCCACTCATTTACCACTCTATCACAAAATTAGTTCTTTGCCTTTTCAATCCTATTTCTTTCTTTGTAAATTTTCTTAGAGTGTCCTCCCTTTCCCTCCCGCATCAAGAAGATACCTTCACACACATCCTCATCATACTTTCCTGACACTATCTTAAAAGTCTCTTCATATCCCCTCTCTTTCTTCTATATGCCAGTGTCGGAAGTCCCAGTGTCCTCAACCTCTGCTCATAGCCCGCGTTCTTCAACGTTGGTACTAGCTTGCTAGCTCTCCTCTGCTTCTATATCCTTTACCATATATGGAGCCCACACCTGGTTTGCATATTCCAGGTGCGGCCTAACCAGCGCTGTATAGAGATTCCTGAATATTTCTTCGTCAAGTGACACAAATGTCCTCCTTATCAGCCCTACAATTCTATTGGCTTTGTTTATCTTTTCCGCTAAATGTTCTGAGAAATTTAACTTATTGTCTATCACTACTCCTATATCCTTTTCTGCATTCACTTCCTCCATCGCTTCATACATACTGTATCCTACCTTGTCTATCTTGCTAGTCCCAATCCTCATGTACTTGCATTTTTTTGGATGAAAAGGCATTAACCAATGTTCAGACCATCCCTTCATGCCCTCCACATCTCCTTGAAGAAAACCTACATGTTCGCCTCTCTCCAGTCCATCGGGATTTGTCCTGTATTAAGATACCTCAAATAAAAAATTTAATGGCTCTACTAACATCTCACCTCCTTCCTTTATGATTCTTGGATGTATCCCATCCAGTCCCGGGGACTTACTTATGTTGTTGTTGTTGTTGTTGTTCCCCAGGCTTTCTGGCCGAACAGCCCCAAGGCCTCAAGCAAGGCCAAGGCCACAAACGAGCGCCCCCACAAAATCCTCCCTGCTTACCACTAACAAAGCCCGGGTGACCGAAGACACTCCAAGGCAGGGAGCTGAGGAGGGTGCGGAAACGCCCGGGAAACCAAAGCCCCACCCAAGGCCCTGTGCCCCTCAGCAATTATGAAGGGAAAGCTGAGGGGCAAGGGAAAAATGTGACACTTTGGCTCCCAATCTGCCAACTTCTAGGTTGGCAGTAGGGAGGTCAATCCACGGAAAAGACGCCGCCACTTGAGATCTAGAAGATATATAAGTAAAAGGAACAGTCAGAGTAAGCTATGGGTATGGCAGAGATCGCTCAGTTCTCACTCTGATAGACCAGCCCATCACCACATGACTAGAACCCAATCCTCTCAGCATCAGCTAGGAAAGGCCCTAGAAAGCCGCCTTTGGCAGGGGGATAGCTCCCCTATTTCAACCCCTTTCGGGGTTGGGCACCCGCCAACTGTACTTATGTTCATTTTTTCTATAGCCCTCCTTATTCTAGCATGGGAAAACTCTATTAGTTCTAGTGCTGGTGCCTGTTTGATGGGAATAGTAGGCACTGCATCAACCGACTCCACTGTTAGTACCTCCCCAAAGTATTTCCCCAGCACCTCTGCTTTCTCCTTATCAGTTTCTGCTCTATTCCCATCAGTTCTGTGATACCTACTCTTCTTGTTAACTTTTCCTGAATATACTTCCAGAATATTTTTGGATTATCCTTCACATTTCTAGCAATCTCTCTCTCCCAATCCCACCTTATTTTATTGTTTATTTGTCTGCGTTCCAAATCCACTTCTGTAGCTTCTATACTAGACCCCCTGTTCTTTTTTAACAATTTTAGTCTTTCCCACAATCGTTTCTTTCTTCTTATCAATGTCCAAAGCTTTCTTTTCATTGGCAATTCTGGGTTCGTTCTTTTCCTCAATTTTTTTTTATCCTTATATTCCCTTACTGGTACACATTTGGATACAGCATTCTCCAGTTTGACTCTAATCTTCCTCCACATTCCTTCAGCGTCTTCACCGTTCAAGTATTCCCCCCAGTCAATGTCCAAACACCGTCTCAGCAGCTCATAATCTGCTCTATCATACATGTATATTTTGTATTGCTTCTATTATCCCTCTCTGTTTTAATATTGCAACTAAAACTTATACAGGCATGGTCACTACGACCTATAGGGCTATCCACATTGACATGTTCCACTATATCCTCCTCATTGCTAAAAATCAAATCAAGTACACTCCCCTGCATCCCATCTCTATATCTTGTCATCTCTGTAATATGTTGCGTTAAAAAACAATCTCTCACTTTCTCTATAAACTTGTTTTCCAGGCTACACTGTCCCGCTGGAGTAGTACAATTTGCCCAGTTGATCCTTGGCAAATTGAAATCTCCAATCAAAATCTTATATTTGTTCTCTCTATTATCTATTTCCTCCATTGTTTTCAGTAGGTTATCATCCTCTTCCCTACTATTATTTGGGCTTCTATATATAGAGGCAATTAGAATTGATCCTCTTGCACATTTTACTTCAATACACAAATACTCACAATACTGCTGTCTCATATCCACCTCATTTACCTTGAGCTCTTTTCTTACATAAATAAACAGTCCTCTTCCAACCTCTGCTCTAATAGCATTCCTCTCATATAACTCAAAACCCTCCAAACTATACTCCACCAGTTCCCTTTCAACTCTAGCATTTTTTGGTCTTACTTCCTGTAAGGCTATGACATCAGGTTTTTCCTCTTCATCCTGCAACCTACATATCAGTTCTCTTTTCTTGTCCTGGGTAAACACATCCACATTACTAAACATAATCCTTAATCTATCTACCATTCCTTCAGCAACTACACCATCCCGCTCCTCCTGTTCGTACCCTACTCCCCCCTTAGCACTACTGTAGTCATGTAGTCATGTATAGGCATTATTATTTATTAGGGCTAACAGCATATTCAATACATGGTTTGAGAATAACGTTCTAACCGGTTTTCATTTCTTTCTAACCGGTTCAGGAACGTTATGTTTGTAGGAGGAACGAAAAACGAAACGTTAATAATACTGTAGGCCTACTGTTTCTGATCGGAACGAACCGTTTGAAAAATAATTTAGTTTTTAACCCTCTAGTAGCGGGTCCCGCCTTAAGTCGGGTTAGAGAACCATAGCCTAAACAGCGGGTCCCGCCTTAAGTCGTAAGAGATGTTGAGCACATTATCGGCTCTGAGAGAGAGAGTCCACGCAGTGGGAGAACCGCTGGCGGGCTCTGACCGTTCAGCGTGGACCCCGCCACTGACATCACCACCACATGTCTACACCTCCCTGGTCCCGCGAGACTGGGTAAAAACTGAGGAAATTACTGTATTTTAGGTTTTTTCCCTTCGTGTTGCAACATCGTTGCAAGAGAACCCGTGGTCGTACAAGGATGGTTCAGGTGTCATTGGAAAGCTCTATAATCGCCCTTTCACGGGGAGGTGTGGCGGAGTGGTCTTGCCACTGGACTGGTAATCCAATGGACCTGGGTTCGAATCCCAATATGTCAATGGGAAGATATTATTGGGATGGAATTTGTGCTGTACCTAGTAGTATCAGTGCAGTACCACAGCACACCGAAATGCCCAAAAAAATACCCTCATTGTTCCCTGATTAAAATAGCATTATATGAATATTCCCATATTCAAAAATATGCTACAGGGGGGCAATGCCTAGTGAGTTAATTGCTCAATAGGTGGCGTTCTGAGAGTGAGGGTCCGAGTGTGGGGGTGATACTGTGAAGCGCAGAGGCGAGGCGGCTTCAGAGATGGGATTGCTTCGAGCCGGGGTGCTTCGCATGTCTCACTCCCTAGACTGGAACAAGACCTCATGGGCCTCACCGTGTTCAGCGGTAGAGTGTAAAGGCTATCAGCCTATGCCCGAGAGGGAGTAGTTGGAATATAGAAAAAATAAATAAATAAATAAATAAATAAAAAAGTAATTGTATTATGCTCTGGCTCTTCTTTATGCATGAAAAAGAGCATGCAATGAAGCTCGTTTAGGGTAAATCTGCCCGCTTGGCAGGTACCGTAAAGTGGGGTAACTTCGGACTTGGGTCATAACTTCGGACATCAGCGATAATAAGTAATTAGACATTGTCATTATATAATGGAAACGCTTTTTATTTTTATTTTTTTTGTGGGATCCGTTTAGAGAAATGGCAGAAGAAGAGCATGTAAAAGTCCTAGGGAACTGACATGAGTATATGTACACTAAAAAAATATTATATATATGACGAAAACATGTACATTTTTCGCTACCCTGCCAAACTTCTATCACCCTGAAGAAATTTGTTTGTATGAATGATGTTGTGACTGATATAATTTTGTAGTAACATTACCAGAGGCAACATCCACCAAAGGAAATTTGTTACACTTGTATAACGCTCTAGCTAGAACACTATCATTTAACCAATTGTGTTTAAAAAAAAAAACATTCTAACTTCGGACATGAAACAAAACAATCGTTTGTTATTATTTGCCCTATGAAAATCATTCATAATACTTGTCTATCATTAACATGGTGGTAAAAGATCAAATAATCATTCTCTGAGTCCAAAAACCCATAAAAATATGCTAACCGATTTATGTATTTCAGATAATTCTGGATATAAACTATATATAAATTAGGAGAGGCATATATCTTGTCCAACAAAAAATTTATCTGCCGAAAGAAACGCCAACAAATACGTTATACAGTCAGGACCCCCAATTCGCGAGAATAGGGGTGACAGGAGGCATCGCGTATTGTGAATTCGTGTATTGTGGAACTAACTTTAACCCTCCAGCCCCGGCTATGTATTATATATATATTCCTCGAAACCCGGGTGTTTTGGCCGAAAAACGTCTAGGCTAGGCTACCGTATATTCGTTAATCAGACTGCTTCCCGCATTCCCGCGCATCCCCAAGCGTAGCTGTGTTATTTACCTGTAGAATGGCATTAAGTAGAGCTCTCGAAGTCAACTGGTTGAGCTGTGATGATGATTTCATTGGAGATAACTTTATGGCCAAAACAGCCACTTTACACCACTTTTCGATACTTAACAACAACATACAGGCACACACGAACAAGCGACGCTCTCCTTCTTGTGGCCGGAGATGCGGGGCGACGGTCCAGCCGGCTGTTGTTTACATGCGTCGGACCGACGCCTCGCACACGAAGCTCACAGGCTTTCAACCACTGGGCGTTCAAGATACCATCCGGGTACCTGTTATATGCTTTTTTATGGGCGTTCAAGAGCCCTTCCGTGGTGAGAGGGTTAAATGGGAATAATTAGATTGGGTGACATCTCTCAATTATGGCCTATTTTCGACATTTTTGGCCCTATTTTCGACATTTTTGGCTCTACAGTACAGTCTATACAGTAGGGTCTCACATAAAACGAGTTTATGGTCGATAAACGAGGGCGTTTTATGCGATTTCGTTTTATGTGAACACAGCATTTTGGTGGCCCAATATCGTCAATGTTCACTGGAAGCGTAAATTTCCATCAGGAGCGTACGATATTTTGTACGTTTTGTACGATATTTCGGCGTTTTATATGAAAGCGTACGATATTTCGTACGTTTTGTACGATATTTCGGCGCTCTATATGAAAACTCGTCGGATTTGCCCCACTTTGGCGGCGGACTCGTTTTGTGATCATTCGTTCTGATCGAAAATTAAATATTAATATTTTAGGTCGGTCGTTTTAATCGACTCGTTTTATGCGGGACCCTACTGTATCTTATATATAAGAAGAACAATGAATAAAAATATGAAACCTTACCTTAAAATTAGTAGTAGATAGGCTAGGACTAGGACCGTAGGACTTCACGATTTTCTCCAACTTCTCCCTCCCTGACCAAATCGTACGAACAGTTTACTCTGACAAGCCTATTGCACAGTTTCCTTCTCCTTATTTCTTGCGATCCAACACTTCCACCTTCATTTTGTGTGTTATCTTCTTATATTGGCGTGGCATGGCGAAAAAAGTGGCAGGCACTACAAACGTTTGGTCACTCCGCACGGCTATGAGCGCTTGAGCGGGACTGTGGGAGGGAGGGTAAGCGGGAGGGAAGGCAGGCGTATGCCCGTCTTCTTCTCTTTTCGGAGCTACTCCTGAGCCTCGCGAAACGTAGACGTGCTCGCGTATCAAGCGGGAATAGCGGATTTGGCCCCTTCTTAGCTCTCGATTCGTGTATTGTGGTACCACCTCGCGTAATTAATGTTTAATTAATTAATGTTATTTTCGAGGGGTAACTCGTGTATTAGGGTTTTCGCGCATTGTGGAATCGTGTATTGGGGGTCCTGACTGTACCTATAAAAATGCTCAAATTCATAAAAGTGTATATGCAGTGATATAGTATAGCCTACATACCTATATATTTTCACTAGGCCTAGTTAATTTTTGAGTTATTGATTTGACAGCATTGGTTATTTTTCCTGCTCAATATTTTCTAAGAGTTAGCTCAATGCCTAACGAGAACAGATTCAAACAGAATACTGTATATGTTAAACATCATATATAACTCCCTCCTATACTGATTATACAGGCCTAAAAGTATTGACTGTGCATTTTCCACTAAAACATCGGACAGGAATAAGCAGCAATAATAAAATATTCATATAAAATAGTAGGAGCCAAAAAATGAATGAAATAAGGCCACGAACGTACGTCCGAAGTTCTCCTCCGTTTGTCCAGAGTTATCGCAGCTTTACTGGCAACCATTTTCCATAAGAAATCACCGTATGTCCGAAGTTAGGCCCTATCCATACATGACCAAAGTTTTCCACTTTTCAAGGAAACTTCGGACATCATTTAGGATAAGGATAGCTCTCTTATTATGGGGGATAATTTTAGGAGGCTTCCTGGATTACGGCGCACTATCACCATACAACTTGACCTAGTTAACCCGGCAAGCGCGATAGGCCTCACGGAAGGCTTCCTATAGGGAACGCGATAGGCCTCACGGAAGCAAGACCATAAAAAAGCCTTCCAAAACATCCCAGGGGCTATCAAAACAAAGGAATTTGTCTCTAGGTGAGATAATTCCCCTCTAGTACTCATCCATGTGTTTCTCACCCCCCCCCCCCCTCCCCTCCTTCCCCACCTTATTCCCCCCTCCTCAATTATCACCTATTTTTCCTCATATTTTCACCATTTATCGGTTATTTTTCTCTCCCGCGATAATGTAGCACAAGTGGGTTGCATAAAAGATCGTTATATAACACCCAGACACCGGCACACACCGCCCGCTTGCCTCAGTTGACTCACACACAGGGAGAGGGGAGGGTTGCCTGTGGCTCTCTCTCGCCTGAGATTATGACCGGGTGGCCAATATCTTCGTTTTTCACCACCCAAATGCTTTTCCAACTTATTTTAGCACTCTTGAAGGTTCATTTATACATCATATATGTAAAATAAAAGCATACCGAAAACAAATAATGCTCTATATTGTAAATATAACGAATTCTGTCAGAATCTAAGGCTAGAAATGCACAAATAACTACCCTAGCCCCTAGGTCTATTTTGCGCTTGTCAGGTTAAATCTCTATAATGTGTTTACACTCCGGAGAAATTGTTAAAAAACCTCGAAAAATGTCCGAAGTTACCCCAGTTTACGGTAGTAAACGTTACAAAAGGACCCGATTTTTAGGGGTTAAGCCCTGCCTAAAAGCAGTACAAAACAAATTGAAAAATTAGTGGTACAGTAGTTTTGGTACCGTACGGTAATAGTTTTCAAACCCGATTTCACCAAAAAATAACACCGAAAATACTGGTAACATGACGTAACTCCAGACGGGGAGATAACTTCGGACTCTCTAGAAAACATATACAATGAACCACAGTTATGGGATACATACATGATGTACAGTTATGGAAAAACAAGTATGTCTGCGGTGTTCTTCCATAATGCAGTGTCATTTTTCCATAACTGTAGCTTACAACTTTTATCCAGAAATTTCCGAAGTATAGCCCCCGTTCGAAGCTACGTCATTTCACGGTAGTCCAAGTCCCGACCATAAACAAAGCATTCTGTCGACTTGACCTTCTTCTTCTTGTTTTGTAGGATGCGGCAGGCTTTTTCAAAAGTGCAGTTCACCTAATAAATGGCAAAAGCGTTACTCTACACCCACCATATCCGTTACTCACCAAAACAAAGAACCAGCAACCTGTTTTTGCCCCCTTACAGATTAACATAGGCTATATGAGGATGACAATAAGTCAAGGGGGGTGCTGCCCCCTCTCAACTCATCATGTATCCAATTTACCCCACAATTTCCCTCACCTACTGTAAAAGCGCGATTCATCCAATAGGCCTAGCCTATATAGCGCCATTTAACGCCGTATCTTCAGATTGATGGATAGGCCTAATGGGTAAGTTAATGCAAATCCTCCACTCAAACCATGAAAAGCAACAATAAAACACTAGGCAGGTAGCCTATTCCTTTGAAGAGAAAAAATAGAAACATGGTAAATTAAAATAAAATAGCCTAAGGGCGGTGTAGTCTTCTTGAAAGGGGTAGGCCTAAATTTCTATAATTGCACCTATACGAGCTAACAAAATCATTATTGTATTTAACAGGAAGGTACGACGAGGTAAGTGATGTGGTATAGGTGGCAATATGCGGAAATGGATTATAAGGGCATTCCGCCCCCTCTGACAAAAGTCTAGCCTATCAATCTAGATGTGACACAGATTTTACAATGTTCCAGAGAGACATTAGCCTAACCTACTGTAACAACCTTACCTAACATATCCAAGTATTATGGGTGGGGGCTGCCGCCCCCACACCCCCGCTGATTGGGTAAAACGGTAGAAATCCAGTTGGGGTGGAGTGAGTTACCATAGATTTTCGTAAGGGGGTCAGAGGGAGCGGAATGCCCTTATAATCCATTTCCGCATATTGCCACCTATACCACATCACTTACCTCGTTGTTACGTCATACCTTCCTGTTAAATACAATAATAATTTATTTAGCTCGTGTAGGTGCAATTATAGAATAATTTCTTAAACGGTACCAGTACCCACCATCCTTACCATTATGCCATAGGCCTATATACAATCTCTATGATCCATGCATCATTGCTAGGCCTAGGCCCTATATAGGCTAGGCTAACCTATGTCATTACCGGTGCAAATTAGTACTGGTATTTACCCATTGGGCCTATCCAATGTTAGAACAGAGGCCTAGGCCTAGCCTACTCCTCAAAAAAAAAAAATCATAAGCCTAAAATCATAAGCCGGGGTACCTGCAGAACCCCGTGGCCCGACGGACGCCGGGTTTAGCATTGATAGGCTATAGAAGACAAAATAGGCCTACTAAAAATGGGCTAGGCCTACGTTGGAAAAGGGAAAAAAACGTATCACTGATTCAAGATGATAGGCATAGTCACCATTTTTTAGTATAACTCCATTTCTATGACACAATTTTTTTTTACATATTTGAAGACAGATATGGAATCTATATGCTTTAAATATCATATTAAAATTAGTTTCAACCCTCGGCAAAATCTATTAAAAAAAACGGTAACATGTCTACCTACCGTAAAACAGTTGTCTATTCCCTATAATTTCCAAATCGGGTTTTATGGGTTTGTAGGCCTAGCCTAAATCAAGAAAACGCGACCCAATTATCCAAATAACATCACTGTCTTTTTTTACTCTAGAAACTCGCAAAATCCAAGCCAACTATTGCTAAAACTTGGCTCAGGTTTTCGATATATCAGGTTTTAAGGGTTTGTAAATCGTGAAAACCCGACCCCAACATAACCATCATAAACACATACATCCCTCCCCAAACATCCCCTACAGTACCAAATGAATACAGACCACACTTACAACACATCACAAACATGCCACACACCCCACACATCATCCTGGGTGGTGACTTCAATGCCAAGACGTCGGCCTGGTTTGTCGACAACCCCGACACAGACTG
The DNA here is from genome assembly GCA_032716605.1 of Paralithodes platypus. Classification (NCBI taxonomy): domain Eukaryota; kingdom Metazoa; phylum Arthropoda; class Malacostraca; order Decapoda; family Lithodidae; genus Paralithodes; species Paralithodes platypus. The sequence goes on along the minus strand of CM064496.1, from coordinate 12,126,338 downwards.
AGGGCTGATACTACAAAACCAAACCGATAACCTCATCATCCTTAACGACATCCATCAACATACCCATATTCCTCACCAAGCCCTCTATAACCCATCATCTCCAGACATCACCTTTTGCTCCCCAGAACTCACCCCCACAACATCCTGGAGGGTGGTCAGAACCTTAGGCTCTGACCACCTCCCGATCATTATCACCACCAAAACCAGACTCACCCCAGCTAGCCACAAACACACATACACCAATTATAAAAGAGCTAACTGGGAAGCATTCACAAATGAGACAGAACAACACTTCACAACTCTAAACAGTACACCCATCACTAACATCAACAATGCTGTACACATACTCAATAAAACTATCCAAAATGCTGACAAGAAACACATTCCAAGAGGTAACAGAAAAAGACACAACCCCAACTTCACACCAGAAATTCAAAACCTCATCAGACAACGCGACATGCTGAAACACTCCCCAGCACCCCACACAAGACATCACACAAAATCCAAGCACTCAACACCCAAACTAACAACAAAATACAAGAACAACAAAAACTAAATTGAAATAACTTCCTACAACCACTTGATCACAAAACAAACCCCAAAAAACTCTACAAAACACTAAACAGCATCACACTTTCCAACAGCAACACAATCACATGCTGCAATCACAACAACAGACTCTACTCCTTCATGTAAACAACAAGCAAACACTCTCATCAATCACTTCTCACATGTCAGCCACCTAAAACCTCACAAAGACGACCGACGTGTCATCCGACGTAAGAGACAATTCCCCACAGACCCTGACTATACACCCTTCACCAATCACCAGACAAAGCATATCATCAACAATCTCAAGCACTCACCCGCCTGTGGCCTAGACAACATAAGCAACATACACCTCAGACACCTGGGACCACAAGGCATACAAGCACTCACTAACATATCAAACTACAGCTATTCACACAACACAATACCAGACATTTGGAAGCATGGTATCATCATCACATTCCCCAAACCCAACAAAGACCCCACGCTACCCTCCTCGCACCGCCCCATCACACTCCTTTGCTCCCCCTCCAAAGTCATGGAATGCCTAGTATTACAACTAATTACACCTGACCTACCCCTAGCTCCAACACAACATGGCTTTAGGCCACTGCACTCTACAATCACTCTTCTCACAGACCTTACACAAAGAGCTTTCGACGGCATCAATTCAGCTAGACCACCACACAGATCACTATTAGCCACACTCGACATTAGTAAAGCCTTCGATGCCATCCCCCGCCACAACCTAACAAACAAAATCTACAACACAAACATGCACAACAACACAAAAAGGTGGCTGGCCAACTTCCTAGCAGGCAGATGTGCACACGTATTTTTTGCCGGTCAGTCATCTAAAATCAGAAACTTTCCAAACGGAGTCCCACAAGGATCCGTCCTATCGCCCGCACTCTTCAATCTGTACATGCACGATATAACTACACCCAATACGCCCCAAATAAACTTAGCCTCCTATGCAGATGACATAACACTCACATGCACACACCATGACCCAAAAAGAGCAACAGATCTCCTTCAACCCTATCTCAACACACTACATGGCTGGTGCACTACAAACAGACTTAATCTAGCCCCAGCCATATCCACCGCAACCCTGCTCACAAGTTGGACAGGAGAACACGAATACATCCCTCAACTCACCATAAACAACACACCCCTAACACATACACACACACCCAAAATCCTAGGAGTAACATATGATACTCATATGACATTCAAACAGCACACCACAAACATTAAAAAGAAACTGACACCCAGACTTAACGCCCTCAGGTCACTTGCTCACACAAAATTTGGACACAACAAAGAAACTACCACCACAGTATATAAACAATACATAAGATCAGTGATGGAATACGCAAGCCCAGCCTGGGCTTCTAACCTAGCTGAAACACATCATAAGACCTTACAGACTATTCAAAACAAAGCCCTGAAGATCATTACAGGCTGCACAGCTACTGCACCCACAGATCACCTACGGTACATCAAGAAACCAAAATCCTCAAAGTCAAAGACCATCTGGACATGAGAGGCACTCACTTCCTGGCAGCAGCCTCCACGAACCAAGACCACCCACTAAACTACATGGCAACACACCCAGACACCAAGAAATATCAAAACAACACCCAGCACACGGTTTCACACACAATTATTGTCCTCTCTCCCTCCCTGCCCACCCCGAACCAACTTCCAGAAGCACATCCATACTCATATCTCTCACCGATCCATCCACTCACTCACAGACAACACGCAGCTGCATGCACGACCTCCCGAAATCCATCCTTCCGAATCCTCCCTTCCTCGCGAGGACAGAGTCCACCTGGCCAGGCTGAGATGCGGACACCATCCAGCTCTCCTGAGCTATCAGAAGAGACTGGATGACTCCGTTGTCGACGCCTGCCCGGGATGTAACACAGCACCCCATAGGCCCATACCATTAAACACATCATAGAAGACTGCATTTCACACAACCACTTACGCCAACAACACAATCTACACTAAATGAGAGCTCTGTGGGAAAGCCCGATCGTGGCCATGGCCTTTCTCAGGGACTCGGGGCTGTTCGGCCAGGCAGCTTAGGGAACAACAACAACAACTATAAAAAAATGCAAAATCCGAGCCAACTTTGGGATGGATGTAGATTCCGGGCGTACGGTCGTCATGTTTACATAGGGCGATCGCCGTGGTTAACTTCGCGTCTATTTTGACAGCTATTTTTTTCGGTTATTTTCCCCCTGCTGGCAATATATATGATGAATTGATGACAATATGTCATGGGGGGGGGGGGGAGGGGCTTTATCCAATAGCATTCAAAATAGACAGGATCATGATTGCAAAGGTCCGACGCCTCCCCCGCCGCCGTCATGTTTACATTTGTCGATCGCCGTGGTTAAGTTTGCGTCTAGCCTATTTTGACGGCGATTTTTTTCGGTAATTTGCCCCCCGCTGGCAATAGGCCTATATATGATGATGACAATATGTCATGGAGGGGTGAGGGGGGGGGCAAAGCCCCCCCTCAACATATTATTGTATCCAAAGGCAGTCAAAATAGACGGGAACATGATGGCAAAGGTCTGACCGTCTGACGCCACTACGCATAGTGTAAACAAGGGTGGCGGTACGCCCGGCGACTCGCCATTTTACGCATTTAACCCCTCATTTTCCCTGACCTTCATAGACCTCCCCACTATCGGGCGACGTGTCTTAAGATCGTTGGATAATGGGGAAAAACGTTTTTTTCGAGGTTTGTAATTAGCCTAGCCTAAATACAGACACTAGGCCTAGCCTAAGCCTATATAGCCTATTAATGAAAACTAGCCTAACAGATTCCAAAAATAGGTAAAATTCTAGTTTCACGTACACAGCGACAAAAGGGAGGCGCCGTTGTAAAGGCATAGCTTCCCGACCAACTATGAAGATCAGGGAAATTGCTGGGTAAAAGACGTAATATAATGATAATATAATGATAATAAACTACATTAACGACATTAGCCTAACCTAACTACATTAACGACATTAGCCTAACCTAGTATTATGTAATAGCTATGGTGCCGCATATGGGGAGATTTTTTTTTGTTTTACAGTAGGCCTAGTTATAATTACTTATAATGCATTTCCGCCGCTTTGGACATAGGCCTATATAGGAATTAAGTATGGTATATGACAACTCTAAAGTAGCCATAGAAATTTATGAGTAGGCTATGCTGTGAAAGCGAAACTAGAATTCAACCCGATAATATTCAAGGACACTAGTGCGACGTTATGAGAAACAATTTATTAGGGAAAATAGGCACCAATAGATTCTCCATATTTTTCTCCATATAGTCCACATGGAGGATTTTCGTTATCAACAAATTGAAAAATACCCACTTCACAGACAAATACACCAAAAATCTAAGTCAAAGCGGGGGTGTGGGGGCAGCAGCCCCCACCTATAATACTAGGTTAGGTTAGGTAAGGTTGTTAGGTTAGGCTAATGGCCTTTCAAAGGGGTATAGGGTAGTAAACACTAGGATAGCCTATACCCGGCCAGAGGTAAGAAGAAGAAGAGTCCTGCAGTAGTCTCCTTGAATGCTACCTTAAACCCAAAAATAAAATCCATGGGAAAATTTGTGACATAAAATTTGAGTTTTTCCCATTTTTGCTTCCCCCACCCCCCTATTTAATGCACAAAGTCTAAGGAACTATAGCCTAGGCCTAATATACTTTGCATCGCCATCGGTAATGACACAGCCTAATATGCTAGGCCTATAGGAATCATTTATGGGTCATACAGATTGTATATAGGCCTATGTAGGCTATGACATAATTATCTAGCCTACCTCCATTAGGGTAGGCTAGGCTAGCCTTGCCTAAACTCAACCTTGTCCCAAAATTTTCCAAAACACCTAGGCTATAATGTTTCCATTATGGATATTTCAACGACTTTGATTTTTAGCTAAGTAGGCCTATGTTAGAAATTTAATTCAGTCTAGCTATGTTCATAATAAGGCAGGACGCTCACAAAATATCACTTGACAAATGTAAACAGTCGCTTATCTTTATTTTCCAAGGGAGTTTGACAGTCCAATGAAAACGCCTGTATTAAAGAAAACACAAATTAAGGGATAACTATTACTAGGCCTAGCCTATATAAAGTTGTTTTGTGTTGAAACTCGAAGATAATTTTTTGCTCTATTTTATTCATCCAATTTAAATAGATTAGTTTCAATTTGTATTATCTTTATTACTTTCAAGGATAATTACATGGAATAGGCTCGCAGCCTTATTATACATAATTTATGAGGGAAAATGTAGGTCTATGGAAGGTTCTATGAAAGTTCGGCACCAGAAACTTGGGCACCGAATTTTCGGCACCAGAAACTTGGGCACCGCATTTTCGGCACCGTGATATTTGGGCACCTAGAATTTTGGGCACCATCGACATTTGGGCACCATGACATTTGAGCACCTAGCATTTTGGGCACCGTGATATTTGGGCACCTGGAATTGTGGGAACCAGGAATTTTGGGCATGTAGTGAAACCAGCTTGATTAGTATTGTGGTTTTATTGTACAAACAATTGAGGTCCGGTACATCACATCCTGTAACAACAACAATCCTTAGTATTACAGTTCTAAACAAAATAACTAATAAATATATGTAGTCTAGGAGTTTCTTATATCCCTATATTATATGCTAAACCTTCAATACATCTGAAATCATTAATACTTATTCCTTATATAGGTAAACCATAATCTCTTAGAAAGTCTTGACACCGACCTGTGTTTTGAAATGCTCGGCTGTCAGTGATCTAGTGGGCGGGAAAGGTAGCAGTGATGCGCTATGTAAAAGGGACCCTAAACATAAATGGCTAACTATATTTCATTACATTCTTCCCCCCTAATATTTATGTATAGTCCTGGAGGTACATAGGAGCGCGCCGTTTCCTTCCAGATCGTCGAAGTGAGTCCAGTGATGACGGCATCTCCTGCATCTCCGGCGTTGAAGAGGGATTCCGCTCACTACCTTCTTGTGGGGCAAATCCTTCTGAGTTTTGTTCCTGGTTAAGTAACTCCTTGTGTGATGGTGTCAGGTTCACTTCTGCATCTGGAATGTCTTTGTGTTGTTGGGAGATGGACATGTTTGTGTCTGCATTCTCTCTGCTCTCTGGGGCCATGGGAGCAAGGTGTCTTAAGGAAACTGTGGTAATTCTGCCATCTAGGAACTTGACATGGGCATATTCAGGGTTCACATCCACGACCTCAACCTCATCAACTAAGGGATCACTCTTGCTATATCGCACTTGTCGCTTGAGGAGGGCAGGGCCTTTGCAAGCGAGCCATGTAGGTAATGTCTGTCCGGATGTTGACCTCCTAGAATGCTGGAAGAAACGTTCATGTGGTGTGCAGTTTATAGAGGTGCATAATAATGATCGGATGGAGTGGGGTGCATCAGGAAGCACCATTTCCCACTGAGAGACATCTAAATTCCTGGTTTTGAGAGCTAGCATCACAGTCTTCCATATTATTCCATTATATCTCCCTACCTGGCCATTTCCTCTAGGGTTGTATGGTGTTGTACGGCTGGTTGCAATCCCTTTCTTACACAAAAAATCTTTTAGCTCTTCAGACATGAAAGATGTTCCTCTATCAGTGTGTATATAAGCTGGCATACCAAATATAGAGAACAGCTGCACCAGACATTGTATTACAGTAGCAGTAGTCATGTTGGAGCAAGGGAATGCAAAGGGGAATCTAGAGTATTCATCTACAATAGTAAGTATGTACCGGTACTTATTTTTTGATTGAGATGGAAGTGGGCCTTTAAAATCCATGTTGAGTCTCTCAAAGGGCTGAGTTGCCTTAATCAATGATCCAGATTTTGCCTTGAAAAATTGAGGTTTCAGTTTAGAGCATGTGGGGCATGATGTTGTCATTTTCTTTACATCTTCAACGGAATAGGGCAAATTTCGACCTCGGACAAAATGAGCCATTCGGGTTACTCCAGGGTGACATAGGTTATCATGCAACTCTTTGAGTTTATCTGTACCAGTAGCTACACACACACGTGAAAATGCATCTGCAGGAATGTTCTCTGAGCCCGGGCGGTACACAATGTCATAATGGTAACATGAGAGTTCTATACGCCATCTTGCTATTTTGTAATTTTTAATTTTGCCAGCTGATTTAGAGTTGAACATGAATGCCACGCTGCGCTGATCTGTGACAAGCCGAAAATGATGTCCGATGAGATAATGTCGCCACTTTCTTAAAGCTTCTACAATGGCATAAGCTTCTTTCTCCACTGATAAGTGCTTCTGTTCACTACTTGAGAGAGTTCTGGAGAAGAAAGCCACTGGACGGTCATTCTGGGTAAGGGTTGCAGCAATCGCATGATCTGAAGCATCGGTTTCTACTGTGAAGGGAGAGTTTGGGTCTATTGATAGTATCACAGAATCAGCAATGTCTTTCTTTAGATTTTCAAAAGCTTGAGCTGCTGTAGCAGATAAGGGAAACCCATCAGCATGAGAGAGGGGCTGTACTTTTTCTGAAAACCCAGGTATCCATCGAGAGTAGTGAGCAAGCATTCCCATCATCCTGCGTAGCGAAGCCATGTCCTGTGGTAGTGGGAGTTTCAATAGTGGCTCTAGACGTTCTTGGTCAGGTCTGATTTCTCCCTCCTTTATAGAGTAACCAAGCAGATTAATGGACCGGAGGCGAAAGTCACATTTGTCATAATTTAGGGTCAGGTTATACTTCTTGGCAACATCCATAAAGTGCTTCAGATTTTCATCATGGTCTTCTTCAGATTCACCACATACTGTAACATTATCCACATAAGCAAATGTACCCTTCACACTTTCTTTTTCAAGGATTTCATCAATAACTCTTTGGAAACTGGCCACTCCATTTGTCACTCCGAAAGGGATACGATTAAATTCATAAAGCTTTCCTCCTGCTTCAAATGCTGTGTAAGGTTTCTCCTCTTCTTTTATCTCCACTTGATGGTATGCACTTCTCAAATCCAATGTACTGTACACTCTAAACCTAGCAACATCATTCACCATCTCATCAATACGTGGTAAGGGGTAGGCATCCAGCTCTGTGTACCGGTTTATGGTCTGCGAGTAATCTATAACCATTCTTTTCTTGTGATTTTCCCCTGAGGTTACCAGTACTTGAGCTCTCCAAGGAGAATTACTAGGTCTGATGATTCCTTCTTTCAGCATGCGTACCGTTTCAGCTTGTATGAATTTCTTGTCTGTTTCTGTGTATCTCCTGGATTTCACAGCGATAGGCCTGCAGTCTGGTGCCAAGTTTCTAAACAGCGATGGAGCAGGTACTTTTACAGCTGCTAATCCACATATCTTGAGGGGTGGTCTTGATCCCCCAAAGGCTATCTCTAATGAAGAATGTTGTTGTAGGAAATCATGGCCTAAAATCACGTCACTACATAAACTGGGAAGGACTTTGAGTTTAACATTGGAATAAGTTTCTCCCTGAAGCTCTAGGTTAACATTGCAGTGGCCCAGGATTTTAGAAGAATGTGATACATCTGCCATGGAAACCTCACCGTTGTCAGGATAGATTGTTAGCTTGTTCTGCTGCACGATATTATTATGGATAAAATTATCGGAGCTACCTGTATCAATTAATGTAGTAACTGCTATGCCATTAATTTTGGAGCTGCTCACAGATTTTTTAAGACACGAAAGAGAAGTTCCAGCTAGAGTAGCAAGCATTGCAGCTGAATGGTGAGAGGTGGAAGCAGTATTTGTCTGTTTACGACTAGAAGCTCGGCATACCTTAGCGTAATGTCCTTTTTTCTTGCAGTTCATACACAAAGCCTCTCTTGCTGGGCACTGACTACATGGATGCCGGCTGTATCCACAAAAGAAACACCGGGAAGCACTGGAAGTAGCTGCACTCACTGGATCAGCATTCTTTTCTACTCTTTCTAGTTGTTGTTGTTGTTGTAGATGTTGTTGGACTCTTTCTTGTTCATCTGTATCTATGCCTAGTTTGCTTAGTGATACTGCAGCATTTATTGACTCTGGGTGCATATAAGAGGCAGAATGTTTCTGAGCCATTTCTAAAGTGTGGGCTTGTTCATATGCAGTTTGCAGATCCAAGGTTTTGTTCTCTAATAAACGTTGCCGTATCGTACGAGAAACTATCCTGTTAATAAAGGCATCTCTAACATAGTTGTCACAGGCTTCCACTGCCGTCACAGCCTTGAAATGACAGTCTTTGGCAAGAAGTTTTAGTGCCTGTAAGAACTGATCCAGTGACTCACCAGGTTCTTGGCGTCGAGTTGCTAGTACATGCCTGGCAAATATTTCATTTTTAGGTTTGATATACAAGTTAGTTAGGGTTTCCTCGGCAGCCTCATATGTTTTACAGTCAGCAATATAGTCATATACTTGCGGGGCGATGTAATTTGTCAGAAGTACAAGTCTGTCTGCAGTGGGAGTATTCTGTTGTATGGCCTTTGAGAAGTTGTTAAAAGTCCTGAGCCAGTGGTGCCATTCCTTAGCTGCAGTGGTGGAGTTTGGGTCTGTGTCGAACCTCTCTGGTCGTAAGAACCGCTCCATGTCCACTTGTTAATTGTTTGTACAATAAATTGTAGTGAAACCAGCTTGATTAGTATTGTGGTTTTATTGTACAAACAATTGAGGTCCGGTACATCACATCCTGTAACAACAACAATCCTTAGTATTACAGTTCTAAACAAAATAACTAATAAATATATGTAGTCTAGGAGTTTCTTATATCCCTATATTATATGCTAAACCTTCAATACATCTGAAATCATTAATACTTATTCCTTATATAGGTAAACCATAATCTCTTAGAAAGTCTTGACACCGACCTGTGTTTTGAAATGCTCGGCTGTCAGTGATCTAGTGGGCGGGAAAGGTAGCAGTGATGCGCTATGTAAAAGGGACCCTAAACATAAATGGCTAACTATATTTCATTACAGGGCACCATTAATTATTTGGGCACCAGGCATATTGTGGTGATGGAGGCGAAGATTCTAATAATAGTGATGATATATTATTGGCAGTAGTAATTGTTATGCCCTGATTTTATACAGGTTTAACTTGGTATAGGTGAGTTCTGCAAGACTGGGCTATTGGATATATTATAAAGTACATAAAGGAAATCAACAGAGGACAAAAATAATCGTGGATAAATGGTTTGTAATACAGCTTTATTTAAACTGCTAAACACTTGGGTATAGAGTACGCCATAGGATTCGCACGAACAATAGATGTTGGAGCACTCGGTTAAGGTAGGGGCCTTTGTATAGTCTCTTAGCACTGCTCGCGGTTTTGAATAGAGTTCTTTCGCTTCCCACTTCCAACGTTCAGGAATGATTCTTCTGATCACATTACTCAACGATACGTAGATTACTTAAATCACAAGGCTAGGTATCTCGTTATCTTGAGTTGGTGTGTTGGGGGCTAACATCGACTCTTTGGCCGTTCAAGTTGTCCGGGAGTGTAGAGAAGTGTACAGTTGGGCTAATTTGTCTAGCCGTTGATGACACGTCGTTATGGGACTCCTACTGAAAGCCTTAAATGCCTCTGTCATCGGCATAGCCAGAGAAACAGTGGATCGAAATAACGTAAGACAATCGGGAGAACGACTTTTCTTACTAATTCTGGCCTTATGAGGAGGTTCAGACGTGCAAACGGCTTTTCGCCTTTCGGTCAAACAGACAATTGTTTGCCCAGGAATCTTCTCGTCGAGTTTTCTCCTAAACTCGCGTAATCCCTTCTAACATAACCAGATCTTTCTACCTGGGACCGGTTATGAGTTATGATTGCTCTTAAGCCCAAAGTAGTGGCGAGCCGGCTGACAATACGCCTATGAGACAATCAAAAAGAATGTATGAATCGGTTGTTGAAAGATATAATCTTGCCCCTGGTTTCTCAGTTGCAACAATATATTTGTCAAGGATTGATTCATTCCCTCACAGAGTCACTTAGATCGCGAACACCACAAATCACTGTATATCCTGAGGGTGGAGCTGGGTAATATATCCACGAGCGCGGCGCTTCCGTTACATGGCTTATATCCTCTCGAACTGGTGTTTTTGGCGCGGAACTCTATATATGGGGAGGGGGTTCCTTTGTCTAACTTTTGGATGTCGGAGGGGAATACAAGTTAATTTAATCCCTTGGTTGAAGAGCGTAGCATTAAAGGTCTATTATAAAGTTAGCATGTAGGCCGCAATAGGAATGACCTTTTTCTGACATTTACTCTAAGACAAATTATTAATAGGAGTTGAGGGTAGGATGTTAGGGAAACAAAAAACTAGTTTATCCCGCGCCTTTGGACTCAAGCGGTAAGGCAGCCTACGTTAATATTATCCCTAGGATCCTCCTCTGAGTTAGCCGAAATGCTATTAGGAGTCTAAGATGGTTTAAGGGGGACTTGGGGGTTAGATAGGAACGGGATAGGAATAGGATTTAGGCTGGAATCGAAAGCTTGGAGGTTGGTATGGGTTGTAATTACCCGGAGTTTCTAGCAAGGATTTGGCGGGCATAAGGATGTCAGTAGTCCTACGCGAGGGGGAGATGCTGGGCCTCTTTGAGGGGAGAAAAAAGGGGGGTTAGCCTCGCACGCATTAATTCACTGCCCCAGGTTGTAGGGGTGGTTAGTTATGTTTGGGGATAGTTAAAGGAGGTACCCAATAGGTTTGTACTCTGCTTACGGAAGCTTGAAAAAATGACTTGCTCGGCACAATTTAACATCCTGATGGCATCCTTTTTAGAGGGAGTTTCTAAGTTCGGGTTGGTATGGAAAACGACAGGGTGGATAAAAGGCTACCTGAGCATGCTTGTTACTATGCAAAGTATTGGTGGATTAATGAGAGTTAACTTAGGAAAAAGTGACATGCATGAATTAGACGGTATTTTGCCGTCGTTAATATAAAAGTATGGAACCTGGTTGAATAACTCAAGTTCAATTGTATAACTACTTATGTGCTAGAACGAATCCCGGAGCATGGGGTAATATACGTTTATCTTCTTAAATGGAGAGAAAAACTAGGTGGTTTCCCTAGAGCTCTCTGAGAGGATCGTATTTAGATTTGTTAATTAATCTTATATAAAACAACAGAGATACGAAAAACAGAGTAGTGTGGACTGTGGACTAGAAGGGATGACTGATTAGATGTATAGTAGGTGTGGAAAGAGATGGAAAAGGAGGAACACAAGGACGAAGGAAAAAGAAATACTTAACTTACGAAAACGAAATGCGGGTATAAAATGACGGTATTAGTCGTTAATATAAAGCGAATGAACCCTGGTTGAAATGCACGGAATACGATTCGACATGGGCAGTGCCTCTGTGTCAGATCATATCGATCGGGCAATTTCTGGTTCATATAATATCCTATATAGGCACTAAAACGAAACAGCTGAGCTTAGGGTCGGTGGATGTGACATTTTTATGGCCTATACCCTCTTTCAAGGGGGTGGGAGGGGGGCATAGCCTCGCGCGTTCTACCCCTACGGTTCAGGTGGGGAGTGTGGTTTACTTAGGTTAGAGGATCGTGAAAGAGATACCAGAATAGGTTTGCACTCTCTGTATACTGGGGTCCGAGTCGGAACTGACTCGGCACGGAATATAAAAACATCCTGATGGGCGTCATGTGAGGGGAAGGTTTGTGAAGTTGCGTTAGGCCTACGGGGAGAGGACAAAAGGACAGGGTGGCTCAAAAGTTTGCCACTGGGCACGCGGTCACTAAGCAGAGTAGTGTGGATAAAACTTTTTCTTTAACTTAGGAATGGGTACATGCATGAGTGACATCGATCTATCTCATAGTGGAGAGAGAGAGACTAGGTAGCTTTCCTGCACTTCTCTGGAGATGATCGTATGCAAATTTGATATTATTAATTTTATAAATCAACAGATATAGATTAGTACAAGCACAGGGTTAGGTTAGTTTTCTGTGGATCGGGGGCATACATAGAAAACGGGTTTTCATGGGGTAACAATTTTGAGGCGGTTGTACCGAGTTTGACCCGTAGCCAAACTCACGCGAAATTAATACGACGATATTGTCCGGCACGACAATTTCCTAAGCACAGACCCGCATACGAAATTGGGGATGGTCTGGGTTTTTTTTTTCCAAATCAATGAGTAATTGCCTAATTAAATCTTGGAACTACTCCTAGGTATCTTGTCTAGTGAAATGGAGGTTGCATTAGGAAGGTTGGGAACATATAATTGTTACATAACTAAGTACAGGGCTGACGTAATCAGATAGACATGTAGATGGTATATTAATTCAGGTAACGTCTATCTTGAGGAGTTATAGAATCGTCTCAACATAATCATTTCGATCTCCAACTCTCGAATATAGATTCGTAGTCGGGGATGTTTTCTCATCTGAAGCAATAGTAATAGTAACACACAAGGGATAGGGTACATAATAGGTTGAGGATAAATCCTACACAAATGTGGTTAAGAATCTCAGTGAATTACTGGCAACAAAGGTGAAACATGAACATAGTATTAATCGCCAGTACTAATAACAATCGATATGAGTCGAGTGTCTTAAGTGACGGATTAACAACAAAGAAACAATTAATATCTCAAGTTGAGAGACCTGGGGAGTATTGAAACAAATAATTGCCCAGAATGACTAGGCGAGTCACACGGCTGAGGTTCGTATTACCGGACAGTCGTGGTGGACTCCAGAACAGGGGGAGGGGCATAGGTTTACTGAGGTGTCTTCAGATCGCCGTCGTACCTACACAATGAAAATATTATAGTCTGCATGCATGGTTGGTACCTTAATTAAATACATACTTAGTTGGTACATACAAATGTTAAGGAATAAAGTAATGTGGGTTGTATACGAGAAGGCTGTGATTCGAGAGACGTATACATATGTGGAGTTATGTGAAAGGGAGACAACGAAGATGGTGTGGTGATCTTTATAGCTATCCTGGCCTGTGACGCCGGTCCTTTCGTTCTGTGGCATTTTACTTCCGTCTCCTTCATATGAGGTACGACCTCGTACCTCAAGGGTGGAAGGGATTTTTTTTTTTTTTTTTTTTTTTTTTTTTTATGGTTTGATAAAAAGTAATAAATGCCTTGAAATAATACAAGAAATGTTTTAACAATATGTTAGGAGGAGAAATACCTGAAGGATGGAAGAAGTCAAAGACAGTAATGATAGCAAAAGTGAAAACAAAACTAAAACCAATGAATTGAGACTTCTAGCTTTAACTGATGTCCCTATTAAATGTTCATGACAACTGCAATAAAAACGAAAGATAGAGGAATATTTTCAGAGTAAATGCTGAAGTAAAGGGAAACACAAAGTGGCTTGAATTTAAATAAAGGAAGAATTGAAACAACCTATATATTTTAATATATGGTATACTAAAACATTTGAATGTAAGGAATCACTTATTCAATTGATTTTATGAAAGCCTTTGACCCTATAAAGAGAGATAAAACAACATTAAAATACCTAAAGATTATAAAGTTCATAACAATATAATAGACACAATGCGTAATGTATACACAGGTCAATAGAAACATAATAAATCAAGGAAATAAACGAAATATAATTAAGGGTCACAAGTGGAATAAGGCAGGAATGCACGGGATCGACCACTTTCTTCAAATTAGTAACATGTGAAATTAAATATACCCTGGAAGGTGAAAGAGGATATACAGTATATCTAAATATTAGAAAATAAAAGCTCTAGTGTATGCAGACGACGGAATATTAGTGGCACACACCAATTGAAGAAGCTAAGGTAGGATTAAGCCAATTAATTAATATAGGTATAATGAATGCGGATCCGTATAACAAATAATAAAAGCCGAATATTGAATTTTAACGTAACAAAAAATAGAGAAATAAAATGTACTAAAAACAGATATAAATAATTATAGACGATTGAAATGAAGGTATACAGACATATTTTAGATGGTTCTAGATATGCTCAACCAGCAACCTTGAGGGGGAAGATAGGTGCCTGGCGCGTTGACCTTGGAATTTTCCTTTGATTTTGGTAGGTTGGTAGTGGTGGTGGTGGTGGTGGAGGCTTTAAACTGGGTGTTGCGTTTACAGCCTGGTGGGGGTTGACGAGCGGACCGTTAGGTCTGTCGTGAAGGTAGGGTTTCCCTTTCTGTCTGGAGACTGTCTGGGTTATTGGGAGGGGGTGTGTTGGTGGGGGGGATTTTGACCTTGGGATTTTGTTGACATGTAGGGAGAGCGAGACGGGCGGAGCGTTATGTTGGTTTTGGGTCTGGGGAGTTGGTGTAGACAGAGTGTGGTTTGTAGGTGAGTTGGGGGGAGAGATGGAGGCTGAGGTTTGTGGTTGATTTGGTAGGGATGGAAGTGTTGAAGGTTGATAGGTGGGGTATTGAGAGAGCAGTGGTGGAGCACTTTGTAGGCAGATTTGGGAGGTTTGGTGGCGTTTGCGAGTTGTTGAATTGGGTAGGGGTTTGTGGTTACTAGCGGTGTGGTTGGGGTTGGCAGACGTGGTGGAAGTTGTAGTGGTTGTACAATTTGATAAGGAGGGTGGTTTGGAGGGTTGGGGTAGGGGGAATTGATAGAGCGTGAGTGGAAGAGGTTGCTGCTGGTGAGGGGTTGTATTGGGTAGGGGTTTGCGGTCGTGAGAGGGGTTGTTGGAAGGGTGAGGAATACTGGGGGTGGAGAGTTTATGATGATCTGAGGTCTTGGAGGGTTGAGGTGTGGAGGTTTGTAGAGGTTGTTGAGGAAGAGGATTGTGGAGGAGTGTCGCATTTGGTAAGATTGATACAGGAGACGGGGGGAGATTGAGGTACCGGTGTTGGATTACGGGCGGAGGTAGGTGGACGAGCGGGGGCGCTACTGGAGGAGGACTTTGGGGGGTTTGGGTAATGTTGGAGAGGGGGACAAGGGGGGAGGGGTATAGGAGGTAAGTGGAGCTAGATATTTCCTGGGTGATGCGGTTGTTTGAAGGGGCTTACCGAGGTCGGATAAGTGGGGAGAGGATGGCTGGGGAGATAAGGTTGACAGTTTTGAGGGGGGGACAGGTGGTGGGGGTTGTAGTGGTCCCTGAATGGGGACGTTAGAGTATTTAGGTGGTGAAGAACTTTCCAGGAGGGGGTGATCCTCTTGGGTTGGGGGTGATGGAGAAAGCAGTGATGGAGTTGACACAAGTGGGGAAGTTTTACTGTTCGGGGGGGGGGGGGGCGGGGGGGGGGGGGGGGGAAAGAGGGAGAGTCGAAGAATGAAGGAGGGGGCTTGAGGTTGGGGATTGCTGGGTTAGTGCAAGAATTGAGGGTAATATCTCAATTGGGGGGGAGAGAGCGAGAGATGATGAATATGAGGAAATGAGGTGTGCGACAGGTGGTTGAGGGATTGACGGGGGTGAAGGTTTCTCTTGGATCACAGGTGCATCCGAGAGGGTGGAGAGGGGACTCATTTCTTGGCCGGCATTCTTCAGGGGTGACATTTGAAGGACATTGGTGACAGTTGGGGTGACCATTTCTGTGTTCTGTGATTTAATGGCAGGCATAGAACACGGAGGGGGTTCATGGGGTAACAATTTTTCTTTCAGATTATCATTGATGGATGGTTGGGCAGGGGAAAACTTGGGGACGGTCAGACGGGATAGAGGCAAGGAAGAGTGCACTAGTGTTGGAATTTCCTCGGGGGTCATTTTGGAAGGGTGCACGGGTTTTGATTTCTTAGGAGAATGGAGGGACTTATTTATGACAGGGTTAAGGCGAGAAATTTTGTTTTTCTGGATAGGGGCTGGAGAGGTGGATAGGGGTCTCTTCTTTCCTTTGTCTTTCCTAGGATTGGGGAGGGGACTCACAGAGTGTTTAGACATGGCTGGAGGGGAGAGTTTTACAGGAGCTTCATGTACTACGGGGGAATGTGAGGGTGTGAATGGATGTGGGGGAACTGACCTCAGACTCGAATGGTTGGTAGCGCCAGGGTGAGGTCTGACGTGCTCACATACCTTGGCTAGGGTGGCATCTGAGTGTCCTTCATACACTACTTGGTTGAGTTGGCAACTTTCCCTGATGGCGAGCATGTGTTCCTCGAAAGTGCCGTAAGGGTCGAGATGAGCATAGATGTGAGGTGGGAGGATGTTGAGTAATGCGGTGAATAAAAGTTCATTTTGTTGCTCGTCGTCTTGGGAGCTATGCGTGGCCCTCACGTATCTGTAGAGGTGCAGAAGGGTCACATTGATATCCCCTTCATACTTGATCTTGTCGACTTTTATTATTCTTTGGTCGACGAGGCAACCCAAAAGTGGTTCTAGGACCTGGATCGCGAGGGATCGAAACTGGTTCCAGGTAGACGTTGGCGTTACCTGTTTAGCAATTTGGGAAACGGCTTTTCCCAATTGCATAATGTGCAATAATGCAACGGCGATTTTCTCACGGTCATTTTGAAATGCCAAATCTAACACTGGCTTTACTATGTCTAAGTAAGTGGCGATATCATGCGTGTTTACATCATACACGGGAATGTGAGCGTAAAAACGAGCTGCCATTTTTGCGATGTTACCCTGCCTCTCTGGTTTGACAATATGCAATGCAATAAAATCTTCTATCCGAATCGAGAACCACCGCTAGCCGCCAATGTTATGCCCTGATTTTATACAGGTTTAACTTGGTATAGGTGAGTTCTGCAAGACTGGGCTATTGGATATATTATAAAGTACATAAGGAAATCAACAGAGGACAAAAATAATCGTGGATAAATGGTTTGTAATACAGCTTTATTAAAACTGCTAAACACTCGGGTATAGAGTACGCAATAGGATTCGCACGAACAATAGATGTTGGAGCACTCGGTTAAGGTAGGGGCCTTTGTATAGTCTCTTAGCACTGCTCGCGGATTTGAATAGAGTTCTTTCGCTTCCCACTTCCAACGTTCAGGAATGATTCTTCTGATCACATTACTCAACGATACGTAGATTACTTAAATCACAAGGCTAGGTATCTCGTTATCTTGAGTTGGTGTGTTGGGGGCTAACAGCGACTCTTTGGCCGTTCAAGTTGTCCGGGAGTGTAGAGAAGTGTACAGTTGGGCTAATTTGTCTAGCCGTTGATGACACGTCGTTATGGGACTCCTACTGAAAGCCTTAATATAGGTTTGACACCTGTAAGGAGATAAAGAAAACCTAATATTTAGTAGTGGCCCCGTAATCATTGACGAACATGCCTATTACATAAGGCATCCTCTTCAAACACTAATCCGCCATAGTTTGAATCTACCGCGCAGAGCATTTAAAATCTGAGGAGCCTTCATCATGAGCGCACGCGACCTCACTCATGGCTTCAGTCATTATGAATTGGGTTCTCACTACGAAAAAACCTTTGTAAAAAATAAAAATAAAAAGAAAATAAGAATAACTATCCAATAAGCTTTCCATCATATCGTGGATGTACTTGTGTGGATCTTTGACCAGACGCTGATTCAGGCGTCATTCTTCCTTCACTGACATATCAAGTAAACCAAAATCCTTAATACATCAACGAATGGGAAGGGGATGGTCGGGAGGGCCCCAGTCGTCAATGATTACGGGGCCACTACTAAATATTAGGTCTTCTTTATCTCCTTACAGGAGTCAAACCTATAATTTATTAGTGGCCCCTCCGTCATTGACGAACATGCCTGATTTCTAAGACTGGAGGGGGACATTCGTAATCATATCATAACTCTAGAAAAGCAGATAATCAAACAACCACATAGTATTCTTACTTTGAAAATATATTTAAATACGGCGCAGCCCATATATATACAAAAAAGGGGTTCAAGCAGGTGCGTGCTTCAAAGAAGCCTGCTTGACAAAAAAGGGTAACTCTGGAGATTCTGTGAACAGATCTGTAGTTACAAAGGCACCCCACTCAACGAGTGGTGACAAAAATAACAAGTTATAAGTTTACATGTGCACATAATAAACCCCATAATATTCGTGGAAATAATTTGCAAAAGATCTCCACTGTTTAATACTAAATTGCTTTCACAGCTAAAACT
The DNA here is from genome assembly GCA_032716605.1 of Paralithodes platypus. Classification (NCBI taxonomy): domain Eukaryota; kingdom Metazoa; phylum Arthropoda; class Malacostraca; order Decapoda; family Lithodidae; genus Paralithodes; species Paralithodes platypus. Next base: position 12,107,765 of record CM064496.1, on the reverse strand, counting down.
ACTATAACAACCCCGTTGTTTTGTACTAACATTGTACTAGCACAATTTCTCGCAGAGAAATTTTCATATCACATTAACCATAAATTGTATCACAGCTCTTACACTCCGGCGGAGTCTAGGGTGTCCTATGTTACACTGACTGCACCCCCCCCCCCCCCTTTCCTTGAAAGTAAACAAAAGTGACTGAAGGGCCACCTAGACCCTCTGCCTTAAAGCTATACATGGTAAGGAAGGTTTGTCTAGAGCAACTGACAAGTATCTAGTCAAAAACGTATGATTAGACGCCCACAACTGTGTGGACGAAATATCTTCTACTGAAAAGTTCTTCAGGAAACGTAAAGAGGCTGCCCATTTGCGTAAATCGTGGGCCCTACCCACAATGCCGGGATTACTCTCTTTAATGACTTCGACCAGAAGAGAAGCTAATCTCCGTTTCAGTAAGCGTTTACCCGTACTCGCTACCCATAAAGCACCTAGGGGGTTTAGAGGAGCCACTCTCAAATATTTGGTTAGAGCTTGCACTGGACATAGATTATGGTGCACCTTTCCCCTTTTTAACGCCGGCACCGTGAACTCAGAAAACATGTGTGCACTGTGCTCATTCTTGGCTACAAATCCCGGGGAAGGTGCAATGTGAATACATTCATTAAGTCTACCAAACCTAAGGCAATTAGGTGTGTTGCTCATCGCCGCCAGCTCAGACACTCTGTTCCCGGTGGCCAAAGCCAAAAGGAATACAGCCTTTTTTAAGAGTAATGCAAAATCTGCAGTATTTTGGTACAGACGAGAGTGAAGTAAAGACAATGCCTTGTCCAGAGACCAAGTAGGCATGAGCTGACGGGGAGGTGGGTGGAGTTTAAAACATGCCCTCATAAAACCTGTTTCCTCCGCTACCCGTATGGAGAGACCTGTAAGGTCTAAAAAGGGCACTCTAATCGCAGTTAAGTGATTTTTTAACGTTACCACAGATAAACGTTTCTGTTCAAACAGATAATTTAAATAATTGAAAACCAATGCTACTGAGGGCACAGTCTGTTCTCTTCTAATGATCCAAGAAGTAAAGGCTTGCCAATGTGATTGATACTGTCGTTTCGTAGACTGAGTATATTGATTTAATAATTTATTGGTCACATCTCTACCGTATGGTGCTAGCCACTTGGCCTCCTGAATGTCCATAATGCAAAAGTCAGCGAGGTCGCTAGGTTGCCAATCGTGTCTAAGTGGAAATACCCGACCGGGAGCGACACCGGGTGCGGGCACCACGTCTTTAATTGCTGGTACCACAACTGCGCCGGCCACAGGGGCGCGACTAGCGAGACTAAGCCTCGATAATCTCGTAGTTTGTTCACTACGTGGCACATTAGTGACGCATCTGGCGGCGGAAACAGATAGATGGAGCTCCATCTGTTCCAGTCTGTCACTAGGGCGTCTGGCCCCCCTGCCGGCGTTTTCGTCCAGCGGGTGAGGTATAGAGGGAGTTTGTGAGTCTCCTCGGATGCAAACAGATCCACTTGTGGATGGTAGAGCTCTGCAATCATTTGGTTGAAAATGGGTTGATTGAGCTCCCATTCTACTGTCGTGCTCTGTCTCCGGGACAGAGCGTCTGCCCAGACGTTTGCTACGCCTGGGATATAAGATGCGTGAAGATAAATGTCTAGTCTGTTGGCTAGAGTAAAAATCTCTTCCGACACGTTTAGCAACTTCCTTGACCTCGTTGACCCCTGTTTCTGAATACAGTGAACTGCGTTCAGATTGTCCATTCTGAAGGCCACCGACTTGCCCCGTAAAACAGGGCCGTGAGCCTGAAGGAAATACAAGGGGACTAGTAATTCTTTGACATTGATGTGGGAGATTTCTAAGTGGGACCAAAGCCCCTGACCCTGGTGCCCCTGATTTGACTGAAATCCCCAACCTATTGTGCCTGACGCATCCGTGTCTACCCATACCGTTGGCGGAGGAGAGGTCCATTACATTATTGAATGCAACGTTTCCCTCTTCGCCCAGACCGCTAGTAAGGTGTGGATTAATTTTGGGATGGGCCATAACTTTCCCGCCGGTAAGAGTGGGAAATATTTGTTGCCTTCCAATATTAAAAGTTTTACTTTCAACCGGCCCAACATTACAGTTAGTTGAATCCAGTTGAGAGAGCCGACCAGAGACTCCCAGACCCTCCGTGTCGTAGTCAGACTGAAGAAACATGGACAGTTTCCTGCGAAACCTGTTGCGATTGTCCACACTCTGACTCAGAGTGAGAGCAGCTGTGTCCCAGACCAGCCCTATCCACTGAATTACTCGTGAGGGAACAAGGTTTGACTTTACCAGATTTACCTTGAACCCTAGAGTTTTGACATGATTTAAAATTATGTTGACATGTTTGATGTCTCTGCCACCACCAGCCAGTCATCTAGGTACCACAAAACTCTGATTCCTTGCTTTAACAACGGCATCAGGGCTTGCCGGACTAATTTCGTGAATAATCGAGGTGCCAGGTTCAAACCGAATGGCATCCTTTGAAAAACAAAATTTTGGTGCCTGATCCGTAAGGCCAGAAACCTTTGAAATCTTTTGTTTACCGATACGTGCCAATAAGCGTCTGTCAGGTCTAGGGAACACATCCAACCTCCCGGCGGAAGTGTTAGCCTGATTTGGTGTACTGTTAACATTCGGAATGACTCGTTGTGAATGTGAAGGTTCAGATAAGACAGGTCTACGACCGGTCTCATCTGAACACTGTCCCTTTTGGGAACCAAAAATAGCTTGGACGTGAATACAGGGTAATTTGGGGGGACCAGGATGATGACATTCTTGGCAATCATTTCCTGGACCAGTAACTCCACCTCTAAAGAAACAAAATTCGCCGTTGTCGGCTGACGTAAGCGAGGTCGCCGGAGCCACTGCCAAGTGGCCCAGTATGTAGTCGATTCCGAATCAATAAGGGAGTTTGAAAGTAATCTTGATAAAGCATGGGGAAGAAAAGATTTGAAGTTTGATTATAAAACAAAAATACAGAATAGTAAAAATGTTGCGTCTGCTACCGCCGCCACCAACACCGTGAACGACCGCAGCAGTGCAAGTACTGGTACTGAGCTGGATACACAGGCATAGTTTGCCTTTTTCCAGAGGATCTACTGTAAGAAACTGTAAGAAGTGATGCCTTTGCGTGCCACCATCCGTGCCCAAGTGTTTAATGGCCATGCTTGGTGACACGTTCGGAACGACCCAGTTAGCAGACAAGGGTTCGCCGGCTGTACTACCCTCGGATCCGCCGGCCTTAAGACTGGCACCGGGAGTGAGAGAGACTTTAGTTTTTTGATGGTGGTGGAGTTGGTGGTGGTGGACGCTTCGCCGGCTGGCTGGCGTTGGCCGAAGACGGGCCCTGACCTGGCTTATTATGGCCGCGTCCTCTCTGACCTGAAAACCTACTCTGTCTATGCCTGTACTGACCTTGAGGGGAGGAGGAGGACTTAGGTGGAAGAAAGGGCTTAGATCCCCCCGGCTGAGCCTTAGCGACTGGCCTGGGTTTTGGGAAGTTAAAGGCAGGTTTCTTAGAAGGGGTGGGACTGTGTTTAAAGGCCTGAGCCATATTAAACACCGTTCGCCATACGTCAGGGGACATTAAAGAGGGAGTGAGCACTGGTGACATGACCACCTGATTCGCAATGCGATCAGGCAGTTTTCGGACTAAGGACATTCTGAGGTCTTGTCTCGCTCGTACCGCCTCAAGCAAGGCGGTGCGGATGTCACCCAAAGATTGGATTGACGACTGAAGAAGCAGTCGCCGGGACAATTCAACCGATCGTCTGGCATCCGCGTCTGCGATTGCCTGAGTGGACCGGAGCAAAGACTTTGCTACCTGTTGAGACACTATGTATTGAGAGAACAGGCGAAAAGCTTTCCCCCTTAGCCTAAATTCTCGGTCTAGGTGAGTTGGGGTAGGGGTAGTGAAATGGTCTTTTAGCTCACAAAGATTAATTTTAGGGGCAGCTAAGAAAGCAAACAAAGCTGAAGGGACTCCGCCGGCAGAACACACTGGCATGGAGAACCAAGAATGAGTATCTTGAGGGATCTGGTGGGAAGTTTTGGAAGTAAATGTGGTCGCAAAGTTTTGAGCCTCTGTCTCCCATTCCACCCAAGGTCCTGGATCCAACTGCCCCACCTTCAAGACTGGATTAGCTGCTGCGTCTGTGACGGTTTGCAAATCGAGTTCTGGAGTGAGAGCTGACAGAGTCTTAATGTCATTAAACCCATCATGCATAGACCAGTCTGAAAACAATTTTGAAGCTGAAGCAGAGGGTAAAGCCGTCTTAGCAGCATAAACAAAATAGTCCTGGTGATAATAACTAGGTATAGCCTTTGTGTTGACATCTAGTACATTTCCCAAAGTATCCAAGGCCCTTAATTTCTTAGATTTATTGCCCTGGATGACCCACTCACGCGGTACTGGGAGTTCCCCTGACAAGGTAGGTTGGGCGAGCTCTGGTTTAGTGGGGGTCAAAAGGACCCATGACTCGTCTGGTCCGTAAAGCAAGGGCATAGCTACCTTTCTGAGAGGCGCTCTGTCTAGAGGGGGCGGATTGACATCCGTTATAACCCTTACATTCGAAGTGGTCAATGCCGCCGTAGCAGGCCTAGTAACCACTGATGGTGACAGAGGGGGAGGGTGAGGGATCTGAGTCAAAGCAATAGAAGTCATCAGAGGCTGTACCGTAGAGCTTGTCGTGGGAGCTCCCAAGTCCACTGTGGGAGTTTCCTTCTGTTGGCCAAAATTTTTAGATAAAGCATTACTAAGTAGCCCATCAATTTCCTGTGCAGTGACAAATTGACTTGATGATGTACTCACTGGTGAATCATTAAGATCTTGCGCGGCGTCTAAGCCTGAACCTGACTCTTGCCCTTCCATATCCGATATAATTGAATTTTCGTCTTTATCATCCTGTTCCTCCTGAGGAGATCTTGCCGAAGCTGGGGTACCACCTTGTTGCCAAGATAAGTCAGGAATAGAGGATGGGATCGCCGCGTCCTGGTGGACGTCAGCCACTGTGTGAATAGTTTGAGCCGGAAGTGGGTGGTCAGGCCCTGGCCGAGAATATCGCCAAACACCTAGGCCTTGGCCTACACTCCCTTGGGAGTCCGAAACACTCTCAACCACTGAGCCCCCTGAACTCTCCAATTCCAGGGTTAAAATGTTAATGGGTAAATCATCTTTAGGTACAGGCACTATACTGGACCCTTGAGACCGAACACAAACTCTGCCTGGGGTAGAGGTACGATGAGAAGCACTAGAAACTGGTGAATGTCGGGAGGCCTTTCTATCATGGGAATCCTTTTTTGAAGATTTATGGCTGCGGTGTGACCGTGAACTACTCTTCGATTTGGAGGATTTATCGCCGTGACCACTGGTGGAACTTTCTGTCTTACTCTTCTTACTCGATGGTGAAGAGGCAAGACTAGGTGGCTGGTGTCTGAGAGGTGACCTAGACCGAGATCTCTCCAGAGACGAGGAAGCTGCCGCCGGGGGTGTAGGCTCTCGTTGACGTTTCGCAGTAGCAGCAGGAGAAGACACAGAACCCTGGCCAGTCTCCGCCGGCATACGACTAGTTACTCGAGAGGAACGTTTAGGGGGAGGGTGCTCAAAAAGAAGCCTATCCCAAAGAGGGACGTTGTCACATTGAAGTGACTTATGAGCCACAATCGTAGTATACGCTGACATCTGTTGCCTAACCTCTCGTAAGGCGACCGCTGCGGTCTTATCATTATCGCGGAGGACTTTGACACTTAATTGGGAGCAAAAGGAACAGTTGCGCATCACCCACAGACCCCTTGAACGGTCTAGACATTTAACACACTTGATGCAAAGAGTGTGCGCAAAAATAGGGATACCGGCACAGGTAGGGGTAATGCATAAAGCAAAAACTGGGGCAAAGGTAGCCATGACAGAGACTGGTGGGAGAACTACTGCAGGGTCTGTATTGGTCCGCCGGAGCCCAGCTCTGGAAAAAAGAAAATTTCCAGGAATTAATGCTCATAAGGTTAACCCAACATGTTCGCACACACGTGTTAATAACCTGCCGGGTAACGAGACGTAATGTCACAACGATCACAGCTCGCTACGCGGCGGGATTCTATAAAAATTTCCGAATATCTAAACATGTCTTAAGAAATTTAAGAATACCCTCTGACATAATATAAAGGACCAGTATGGCGTTTATAAACATAGTCTTTCCGGTGGTGACTGTTTCAAGATTCAATTTTGGAAAACAACCCCCCACAAAAACGCCGGCACCTGAATTATTTAGCAGAATAACACAGGGCAGGCTGATACGAGATCTGATTTCTAACGAATTGTCACAAAGGATCGCCGTAAGTTTGAAGGCGGCGATACATTAACGTATCTCTCAATTAACTGGTTAACGAAATTGAATTGTAAATTCCTTATTTCCTCCTCCCAGGAGCACCCGCCGGGTGTGAACATTTGTGAAAAAGATGTTAACCCCAATTGAGCCTTCGATCGCCGTAAGTCTGAAGGCGGCGATACATAAAGTATCACTAAAATGGATCGGTTAACTAAACTGAATGTCCAAGACGTTCATCCCACCCTACCAAGGTGCACCCGCCGGGTGAGATGTAAAAAACGTTAACCCCATAAGTTCCTGTCCCCACTTCTTTGTAAAAGATCGCCGGGGAGGAAAGCCCTCAACAACAGCTAGGTTTTTCCTTTGGTTTGTAAAACCGGGTAGAAAAATTTCATAACATATGTCCGCATGAACAATGTTAGATGGGTACAGCCAGTCCGCCGGGGATCATAGGGAGCCTGAAACAGGCACCAACACAGGGACGCAGTCCTGGAGAGCCACAGACACCTCATCGCCGGGGACACAAGCCTGTGTTGAAACCACGCGTGGCCCAACACGGCTCTCGGCCGGGTTTTTCATGGTGTAACCGAGAAAAACCCGCCGGAAAGTAACCCACCCCGTTCAGAAAACATCTGAACGCACAAAGAACCCGAGAGCAAGCCAAGCACGACTAGCCTAGGGCCCACACAATAATCCGTGGAATTAGCCAATACACAACTAATCCAGGAAACAAACATAGTCCGTGGAATTAGCCAATACACAACTAAACCAGGATACACATGACACAGTAGGACATATTTATAAAATAAACAATAACACTTGTACATGTGGCAAAGCTACGAGCGGCTGGCTAGGCCTAAGCAGACGGTATAAGAAATGTTGAAATATAAACAAAAAACACTGGAAATATAACAACAGGAACCACCGCCAACACACCACTGTAGCAAATACTTCCGACAAAGGGAAGACTGACTCGGGACCCAGAAAAAACTTCACTAAGTGAAGAAAAATACGCTGGGAACGTCAGTAAGCAACGCTTACCTCATCAGAAAGATAAAAGGCAGCATAAATAACGCGTAATGAAAGCCGCCTGCATCACAAGCTAACTCAACTGTGAAAAGTTCACATGTCCACAACAGGACCACGAGGGTACATCCAAAATAGATGCCCCAAACACACGACCTAAAATACACTGCACTGCGGGCAACCAGCCCAGGACACTCCTGCTACGCATATCCTAACCTTACTCGATACATCCTGGAGTAAACAAATGAGAAAAAACTCACTAGGGACGCAGCAAATGCGGAACCAGCGGAGCGTGGGGAGACACGTCCGGGCAGGCTGAGCGCAGAGCAGAGAAGGAAGAATGACGCCTGAATCAGCGTCTGGTCAAAGATCCACACAAGTACATCCACGATATGATGGAAAGCTTATTGGATAGTTATCCTTATTTTCTTTTTGTTTTTATTTTTTACGAAGGTTTCTTCGTAGTGAGAACCCAATTCATAATGACTGAAGCCATGAGTGAGGTCGCGTGCGCTCATGATGAAGACTCCTCAGATTTTAAATGCTCTGCGCGGTAGATTCAAACTACGGCGGATTAGTGTTTGAAGAGGATGCCTTATGTAATAGGCATGTTCGTCAATGATGGAGGGGCCACTAATAAATATGCCTCTGTCATCGGCATAGCCAGAGAAACAGTGGATCGAAATAACGTAAGACAATCGGGAGAACGACTTTTCTTACTAATTCTGGCCTTATGAGGAGGTTCAGACGTGCAGACGGCTTTTCGCCTTTCGGTCAAACAGACAATTGTTTGCCCAGGAATCTTCTCGTCGAGTTTTCTCCTAAACTCGCGTAATCCCTTCTAACATAACCAGATCTTTCTACCTGGGACCGGTTATGAGTTATGATTGCTCTTAAACCCAAAGTAGTGGCGAGCCGGCTGACAATACGCCTATGAGACAATCAAAAAGAATTTATGAATCGGTTGTTGAAAGATATAATCTTGCCCCTGGTTTCTCAGTTGCAACAATATATTTGTCAAGGATTGATTCATTCCCTCACAGAGTCACTTAGATCGCGAACACCGCAAATCACTGTATATCCTGAGGGTGGAGCTGGGTAATATATCCACGAGCGCGGCGCTTCCGTTACATGGCTTATATCCTCTCGAACTGGTGTTTTGGCGCGGAACTCTATATATGAGGAGGGGGTTCCTTTGTCTAACTTTTGGATGTCGGAGGGGAATACAAGTTAATTTAATCCCTTGGTTGAAGAGGGTAGCATTAAAGGTCTATTATAAAGTTAGCATGTAGGCCGCAATAGGAATTACCTTTTTCTGACATTTACTCTAAGACAAATTATTAATAGGAGTTGAGGGTAGGATGTTAGGGAAACAAAAAACTAGTTTATCCCGCGCCTTTGGACTCAAGCGGTAAGGCAGCCTACGTTAATATTATCCCTAGGATCCTCCTCTGAGTTAGCCGAAATGCTATTAGGAGTCTAAGATGGTTTAAGGGGGACTTGGGGGTTAGATAGGAACGGGATAGGAATAGGATTTAGGCTGGAATCGAAAGCTTGGAGGTTGGTCTATCTATCTATTGCCTGACGCCGTGATCCCCGAAGGGGTGGTCACGAACGAACCACCCCCATGCACCTCTGTCCCCAGTCAGTCGACGCCCCTCCCCCCAACCAGCACCGCCTTCATTCATGTAGTTCCTCACTCCATCCTTCCACCTCATATTCGGTCTACCTCTCCCCCTCTGTCCCTCCACCTCGCTCTCGTACACCCTCTTAGTCATTCTCTCGCTTTCCATACGTTCCATATGGCCGAACCATCTCAAGTTGTTCCTTTTCACACTTTCCAGCACATCTACCTCCACACCACACCTCCTTCTTACTTCCTCATTAGTCTGCCTATCCCTCCATGTAACTCCGCACGCACTCCTTAGGTAATTCATTTCCACTGCTCTCACTCTTCGTCTGAGTCTCTCAACCAACGTCCATGCTTTGCTTCCGTAAGTCAGTGTCGGGATTACCACACTGTCATGCAAGGACTTCTTCACTTCCATACTGACCACCCTATTTCTTGTTACTGCTTTTAGCGTTCCTACAACCCTCTTCCTCTTGGAGGTTGGTATGGGTTGTAATTACCCGGAGTTTCTAGCAAGAATTTGGCGGGCATAAGGATGTCAGTAGTCCTACGCGAGGGGGAGATGCTGGGCCTCTTTGAGGGGAGAAAAAGGGGGGGTTAGCCTCGCACACATTAATTCACTGCCCCAGGTTGTAGGGGTGGTTAGTTATGTTTGGGGATAGTTAAAGGAGGTACCCAATAGGTTTGTACTCTCTGCTTACGGAAGCTTGAGAAAATGACTTGCTCGGCACAATTTAACATCCTGATGGCATCCTTTTTAGAGGGAGTTATTAAGTTCGGGTTGGTATGGAAAACGACAGGGTGGATAAAAGGCTACCTGAGCATGCTTGTTACTACGCAAAGTATTGGTGGATTAATGAGAGTTAACTTAGGAAAAAGTGACATGCATGAATTGGACGGTATTTTGCCGTCGTTATTATAAAAGTATGGAACCTGGTTGAATAACTCAAGTTCAATTGTATAACTACTTATGTGCTAGAACGAATCCCGGAGCATGGGGTAATATACGTTTATCTTCTTAAATGGAGAGAAAACTAGGTGGTTTCCCTAGAGCTCTCTGAGAGGATCGTATTTAGATTTGTTAATTAATCTTATATAAAACAACAGAGATACGAAAAACAGAGTAGTGTGGACTGTGGACTAGAAGGGATGACTGATTAGATGTATAATAGGTGTGGAAAGAGACGGAAAAGGAGGAACACAAGGACGAAGGAAAAAGAAATACTTAACTTACGAAAACGAAATGCGGGTATAAAATGACGGTATTAGTCGTTAATATAAAGCGAATGAACCCTGGTTGAAATGCACGGAATACGATTCGACATGGGCAGTGCCTCTGTGTCAGATCATATCGATCGGGCAATTTCTGGTTCATATAATATCCTAGGCACTAAAACGAAACAGCTGAGCTTGGGGTCGGTGGATGTGAAATTTTTATGGCCTATACCCTCTTTCAAGGGGGTGGGAGGGGGGCATAGCCTCGCGCGTTCTACCCCTACGGTTCAGGTGGGGAGTGTGGTTTACTTAGGTTAGAGGATCGTGAAAGAGATACCAGAATAGGTTTGCACTCTCTGTATACTGGGGTCCGAGTCGGAACTGACTCGGCACGGAATATAAAAACATCCTGATGGGCGTCATGCGAGGGGAAGGTTTGTGAAGTTGCGTTAGGCCTACGAGGAGAGGACAAAAGGACAGGGTGGCTCAAAAGTTTACCACTGGGCACGCGGTCACTAAGCAGCGTAGTGTGGATAACACTTTTTCTTTAACTTAGGAATGGGTACATGCATGAATGACATCGATCTATCTCATAGTGGAGAGAGAGAGATTAGGTAGCTTTCCTGCACTTCTCTGGAGATGATCGTATGCAAATTGGATATTATTAATTTTATAAATCAACAGATATAGATTAGTACAAGCACAGGGTTAGGTTAGTTTTCTGTGGATCGGGGGCATACATAGAAAACGGGTTTTCATGGGGTAACAATTTTGAGGCGGTTGTACCGAGTTTGACCCGTAGCCAAACTCACGCGAAATTAATACGACGATATTGTCCGGCACGACAATTTCCTAAGCACAGACCCGCATACGAAATTGGGGATGGTCTGGGTTTTTTTTTCCAAATCAATGAGTAATTGCCTAATTAAATCTCGGAACTACTCCTAGGTATCTTGTCTAGTGAAATGGAGGTTGCATTAGGAAGGTTGGGAACATATAATTGTTACATAACTAAGTACAGGGCTGACGTAATCAGATAGACATGTAGATGGTATATTAATTCAGGTAACGTCTATCTTGAGAAGTTATAGAATCGTCTCAACATAATCATTTCGATCTCCAACTCTCGAATATAGATTCGTAGTCGGGGATATTTTCTCATCTGAAGCAATAGTAATAGTAACACACAAGGGATAGGGTACATAATAGGTTGAGGATAAATCCTACACAAATGTGGTTAAGAATCTCAGTGAATTACTGGCAACAAAGGTGAAACATGAACATAGTATTAATCGCCAGTACTAATAACAATCGATATGAGTCGAGTGTCTTAAGTGACGGATTAACAACAAAGAAACAATTAATATCTCAAGTTGAGAGACCTGGGGAGTATTGAAACAAATAATTGCCCAGAATGACTAGGCGAGTCACACGGCTGAGGTTCGTATTACCGGACAGTCGTGGTGGACTCCAGAACAGGGGGAGGGGCATAGGTTTACTGAGGTGTCTTCAGATCGCCGTCGTACCTACACAATGAAAATATTATAGTCTGCATGCATGGTTGGTACCTTAATTAAATACATACTTAGTTGGTACATACAAATGTTAAGGAATAAAGTAATGTGGGTTGTATACGAGAAGGCTGTGATTGGAGAGACGTATACATATGTGGAGTTATGTGAAAGGGAGACAACGAAGTTGGTGTGGTGATCTTTATAGCTATCCTGGCCTGTGACGCCGGTCCTTTCGTTCTGTGGCATTTTAGTAATGATAGTCATGACAACAGTGATGATGGTAATAACAATAGTAATGATAGTGATCGTAATAGTGATGATGGTAATAACATTATAACATTAGTAATGATGATGGTAATAACAGTAGTATTGATGGTGATATCAATAATGATGGTGATTAGCCTATTATAGTAGTAATGATGGTGATGCCAGTAGTCATGATAATGATGATTATAGTAGTAATGATGATGCCAGTAGTCATGATAATGATGGTGATATCAATAATGATGGTGATTATTATAGTAGTAATGATGGTGATAACCATCATTATTGATATCACCATCATTATCATGACTACTGTCATCACCATCATTAGCCTACTACTATTGTGGGGGATAATATGGCCAAAGGTTATCTCTTACCACACCAATCGAAATATTAAATTAATCAACATAAATAAAAATAAAGTCTGAGATCGCCTACCTTATGGTATGAACTATGGTAGCCTATCTCTCAGGATGCCCTAACTAAACATTGTATAAATGGCCATATATATTAATGACTTAGCTATAACTAGGGTCCTGGTTTAGTTCAGAGGATTCCGGCTTCGGTAGATAAGGGTTATAGGTCAGGACTCCGGGCCGGGCGTGGGAATTGTGGTGGAGGAGATCACGGGACACTTCTCTACCGTTCAGATGTTTACTAGCGTCTGATCGGAACTTCAATTTCCGACTCTTAAATAAACTATATTAATTCGTTACCAAGGGTTCATTCCCTCTTCACGAAATCATATAAATAATTATCAGCATTTAAATTATATAATTATAAAGGTGAACATCGTTTCACAACGATTTAGTGAACATAATATCAAGATATTAACGACCCTAAAGCAAACGGTGGATCGCGTATGCGGTCGCGGGAATATTTAAACTGATCCTCTTTACAGTTCTTCTAAACTTATTTCTACAAGGTTTTATAACTAAATTAACTTGATCAAGGTAATCTTATACAGTACTAAATTACCTAACATTAATTAATCTACAATATACAATCACCGGGTTCTGGTAGGAAATTGTTCACTCTAGTGAGGTTACCCTATCGGAAGGTTGTTGCCAACATTCCCCAGATACCGGTGTAGTCAATTTATTTCTCACAGATTGGGGCCCGGCGAAGTATGATGTGTCGCATCATGTTATATCACCTGCGGCTAACAAATCACGCCAATTTCTTCTAGACCCCGCAGCAGCTGCTCGTGGTGGTCTTGGGCTCCCTATTACTATGGGTTGCTGTTCTTCTTCCGGTGGGATGGCGAGTTCCATAGGTATGAGACGATCTACAGTTCGGAGAGTGGTTTGTCCTCGAGATACAACCTTAACGGTTCTGATAACTCCTTCGGAATCAGGATAGACTTCTTGGATCCTTGCTAAGGGCCATTTAGAGTGAGGTTGGTCCATTTTCAACAAGACTATGTCTCCCACTATCGGTTTGTGACGGTTACTAGCAGAATTCGCACCATAATACCTCTCCCGTAAGCTCAAGATATACTCAGATGCCCAATGTTTGTTCCAGGCGTCCAGTATTTTGCAGAGTTTATGGTAGCTTCGTCGCAAGTGTGCATCTGCTTCATTAACGGAGGGATCCACTAATTCCTCGGTCACGTCCAAACGGGGGACTGGGTCCAATCGTCTACCATATAATAAATGAGCCGGTGTTAAGGCCTCAATTTCCAGATTGGAGTCATCTTGATACGTTAGTGGTCGATTATTTACTCTGGTTTCTATTTTGGTGACAACAGTTCTTAACTCATCCAAGGTGACCTTGGACTTGTGAAGAACCCTTTTCAGGCACGATTTTACAATACCTATCATTCTCTCTGTAAATCCATTTTGCCAAGCTCTGGGAGTTGTGAATGACCAATAACAATTTCTAGAATCTAGCATTTGCTGTACTGCGTTGCTCTTTAATAGTTCAGAAACCAACGGTGATGCGCCCACAAAATTTGTCCCATTGTCACTAATCAAACGTCTGGGACAACTTCGCCGAGCGGCAAATCTTCTAAATAAATTAATAAAGGTTTCCGAGCTCATGTCATCCGCTATTTCCAAATGGATAGCCCGAGTGCTGGTACAGGTGAATAGACATATGTAAACCTTCTTGGGTGGACCATCATCTCCTGTGAGAGTGATGGCACCAGTATAATCTATACCTGTTACCTCAAACGGTGTCCTTTGGTGAATGCGGTCTGGCGGAAGAGCTGGTGGTCCAGGGTAAGGAATAGCGATAGCTGTATACCTCTTGCAAATAATGCAATTCTTGATACAGCGTTTAACAGCTTGTCGTCCCTGGGGTATCCAATATGTTTGTCGCATATAGGCTAGAGTGTCTGCTACCCCACCGTGTTTAGTGGTTTCATGCGCTTTTAAAACCATCAATTTGGTGAGGTCGCAATCCTTGGGCAATAGGATCGGATGCCGAGCTTTGAGGGATAGATCAGCTTTACCAATACGACCTCGACAACATATTAATTCTTGATTGTCTAGATACAGCCCAAGGTCCTTCATTCTTTTGGTTGGCTTGGGATTGGGTTTACGTAGCTGTGTTAATTCCTCATCATACTTTTCAGCTTGTATCCTTCTGATCCAGTAGGTAAGTGGGTCTAATTCATCCATCTTTACCTTCTTGCTCAGGAACTTAAACACAAATTTAGTTACAGTTAATAGTTTGTCCAAATTGGAGAACTTGGTGATGTCAATCACTGAAGGCTCTGGGATAATTATTGGGTCCATATGAACTTTATCATCATTAACCTTCTGGTATGATTTTTGTTCTGGCCAATCACTCTGACGTAGCCAAACCGGACCCTGAAACCACAGAGTTTCGTTAATCAGTTTCTTGACACCAACACCTCGGCTCACCAAGTCAGCCGGATTATCCTTGGGCTTAACATGCATGAATGTATAGTTCATTTGTAGTTCCTTTATTTTGTGTACTCTGTTACGCACATAAACTATGTGACTATCATCCTTAGCTATCCAGTGCAAACATATCTCACTATCTGTCCATATATATGTCTCACCTAAAAAGGGAAACATACCATTCAAATAAGTAGCTAACCTAGTTCCCAATTCAACAGCGGTCAGCTCCAACTGTGGAAGGGTACGTTGTTTTAATGGCGCTACTCGGGATTTGGACATAATCATAGTAGATCGGACTTCAGTGACACAATAAGCTACTGCACCATACGCCTTAGATGAGGCATCACAAAATATGTGCAATTGAGCACACTCATTATCAGAGGTAGGATCACATCTTCTAGGAAACTTGACTGAGGATACCTTCTCATATTCCACTCTTCTGTATATTTTTCAGGTAATGGAGTATCCCAACTCAGTGCTTCTCTCCAGGCCTCCTGAACTAAAATCTTCCCTTTAATTGATATGGGACTAAATATGCCCAATGGGTCGAACATCATAGAGACCTGACTTAAGAGTGTACGTTTTGTGAGTTTTACATCGGGAAACTTGAGGGGCTTTAGAGACATCTCATCAGTAGTTGTTTTCCACAGTAATCCGAGTACTGGTTGATATTCTGGTATTTGATAGTCAGGATAGTCTCTTCTTATCTGGTCCAAAAGAATATGAGAGTTTGAATTCCAACTTTGTAGTGGCATATTGGCTTTATTACATTCTTGCCTTGCCAAATTGTAGATTTCAAACACCTCTTCTCCACTGTCGGCAACGCCCTGAAGATTATCCATGTAAAACAGTTGACCCATTTCCGGTTTCTCTGTCTTCTGGAAATGATATCTCAAAGTGCTGCACAACAAGAAAGGACTAGAGCAGGAACCAAACAACACTGACCGAAAGCGGTATTCTTTTATCCGCCCACCAGTCTGAAAAGGATCTTCAGGCCAAAGGAACTTTGTGAATTTGCGGTCCTGCTCCTTTAAACCTATTCTCAAAAAGGCTTTGGAGATATCTGCCACAAACCCAAATCTCTTCGTCCTGAATTTTAATAGTACATCACCCAGTATTTCAGTCAGATTTGGTCCTACATAGAGACAATCGTTTAGACTTGCTTCATTCTTCGCTGCTCGAGAACTGCAGTTAAATACCACTCTGATGGGGGTAGTACTGGAGTCCTTACTTACAGCATGATGAGGAAGGTAATGACCCTCTTTATGGTTTATTTCACCTGGGACCTCCTCAATAAAGTCATTTTCCAACTGCTCTTGAATTATTTTTATGATAAATGTCCAGTCGTTCAGGATGTTGACGC
This sequence comes from Paralithodes platypus, assembly GCA_032716605.1. Classification (NCBI taxonomy): domain Eukaryota; kingdom Metazoa; phylum Arthropoda; class Malacostraca; order Decapoda; family Lithodidae; genus Paralithodes; species Paralithodes platypus. The sequence goes on along the minus strand of CM064496.1, from coordinate 12,091,530 downwards.
AATCTCTCCACCATTTTATTTAATTGACATCTTGAACTCTGGTAGTTAGTTGGTAATTCAGGGGCATTTATCATCCATGGAAGTCCCACCCAGTACTGGCCATCCTTATACTCAACTGTGTCTAGGTAGTGGTTATATGTTAAGATGTCTTCAGGGGTGGGAAGATCTGCTTCTATTCCCACAGTGTCCAGTTCTCAAAGTTTGTGAACAGGTTCTTGTTGCTCTTCTAGAATGTCTCCTAGTTGTGATGGTATTAATTCTGCACCAATTCTAGCCACCACCAGAGATTGTGCCGGAGTCACAAAGACTGGATCCATCCAGTTGTCTGATTCACTTGGGCCACATATGGGTAGAGATCCCATGATTATATATCCACCTGATGAAGAAATTAACTGGATACCGTGTTTCCGAGTCATTTTTCGCAAGAAGCGACCACAATAGTCGGAGCCGATGATCAGTTGAATTGGACCTACTACGTCAGACTCTATAGTTCGGTCTGCTAGTTGAACACCCTTCTTTGTTAAGAAGTTAGATGCTTCCTTTAAACCCTTATTTACCACAGAAGTGTTCATGTCTTCCTTAACCACCGCAGTCACCTTACATTTATATTTGCCCAATTTAATCAGGGGTTTAACCACGTCAAATGTTTGTGTTTCCTTATTTGACAAAAATCCAGTTATTGCCATGTTCACTCTTCCTACTGTTGGCAAATTCATGGCTCTGACAACATTTCCGGCAATGAAGGTCTTTTGCGCTCCAGTATCAAAGAGTGCTTTGACCGGCATAACCTCTTTTCCTCTGATCAGTTGAATCTCGGCTGTAGGAGTAGCTGCCGGTGTATGCATTGGGTTCCCAGTGGTCAGGGTCATATTTATACTTGTCGGTTTGGGTTGTACTTCACTGATCTTGGGACACAACGCGGTATGATGTACACCAGTCTTGCACCGAAAACATAAATTTAATTTAGTGGCACATTCCTCAGTAGAATGTCTGGTGCTAAGGCAAACAAGACACTTACCTAGTTCGATGAGTCGTGGAAATCTAGCCTTAAGCTAGGGATAAGTCCTACAATACACTGTGGAATGTTGTTCTGAACATAACATACACACCTTCCGGTTTTCTTGGTTTATCCCTGGTGTGGGGTTAATATTTCTGGTTACGCCTTGGGTCACTGGAGAATTGAGACTGGAATTTTGTCTCTCCCAAACACCTTTTGTTTTAGATATTGTATTAGTTTGATTATTCTGCTGGACAGATGTCACATAGGTACCAACCTCTTCCTTCTTGAACGGTTTTGCTTTTTCCTTAGTCCCTGTTGTAGACACTTTTGTGTATTTAACCTTGTTGTCTCCTTCCTTGATACCGCTATCCTTCTTGGAAACCTGCATGTGTTTGCACAGCTCTCTTAAACCCTCTTCTATCTCTTGATACGTGAAGTAGTTCTTCTTATACCTGTGGTACAATTCATCACAGGTTTTCTGAGAGAGCTTTTGTTGTACAATATGGTTCAAGAGCCAAGAAGCTGAATCAAGAACTTTCTGGGTACTAAGTGATTTCAAAACACAATTCAAGCTGATCCGGAATGACTGAATATCCTGGTACGTATGCTTTGGTCCTGATAACTCCAGCAATTTGTAAACTAGGCGCTGTAGAGTCAACTCCGTATCTTCAAAATTCTCCTTGAGTACGTCTAGAGCTGCTGTATAATTGGCATCTGTTATGGGAAGTTCCTTGATAAAGTCCAATGCAAAACCCCTAAGTTGACCCAACAAGTATGAAAATTTATTTGCTGCAGAAATATCTAACCTGTCATGAACTAAACCTTTAAATTTGTCCCAAAAGGTATTCCAATCAGATTGCCCATCAAATTCAGGTAAGGTTATAGGTGGCAACTTAAAGCTTTGTTGTCCCGGAGCCGCTGTACCATTACTGGTACCATTACTTCCTGTTTCGGTAACTGTCTCTGTCGCCAAGGATTCGAACCCAGCTAGTTAATCCAAATAATTTTCACGGGCATTTGCATAGGCTTGCTGTAATTCCTCAAACCTTTCAGATTGTTCTTGTTTAATGCAAAAGTCCTCCAATTTATTGCAAGACTCTTCATAATTAGCCCACCGGGTTTTAAGATCTTGGATTTGAGATTTTAACAGCTCCCTTGGACAGGGGTCGCGTCTTTTTACCTCCTGGCAATTATTTAATGCTCTAGTTACCCAGCCTAATTTCCCCACCATAGATTTTCTCAAGAGTGTATCAGTCATTTTGGAAAATGGGTAATTATTTTCTGGACTATTATTAATGTTTATACTGAAGACTAATTTTCAACAATCAAAATTATTTAGATATAGCCTAACACATACTCAATTTAGCTGTTAATCTTTAGCATTATATGCGTACCATTATTTGCTACAAATTCAGATGAATAATTAGTTGAAAACGTTAAGTCCACAATATAATTTACCTAATACGTGGGAACGCACGCTAGTAGGGGGAGGGAATATATTTATTATTGAATTAAATGTCATATATGCTCCGTCCCGAGCATTTAGCTGGTCTACTTGGTCTTTCAGACGCAGGTGACATTAAAGGACAGAAACATAAAAATGGCCTAAATTATCAAATAATAGGGAGAATTTAGGTACAAGAATGAAGCTAAAATATTTAGTTAATCATAGTTTTCTTATCCCAGATGTTAGTGGGTACCTGTGGTAGTAGCATTTTCTAAAAGGGGGGGGGGGAACACATTTATTATTTATTAAATTTGGTATATGCTCCGTCCCGAGCATTTAGCTGGTCGACCTAGTCTGCCAGACGCGGGTGACATTAAGGGCGGAGACATAAAATGGTCTAAATAAGAAAAATATGGGGGAAATTTAGGGACTGCAAAGAAGCTCAAGCTCCGAGTTTCACAAATGCCAGAGAACGCAACATTGCAGGCCCTCCTACCAGTCCTCTACCACAGGATTTAAACGCCATGCCAGTGCCACTCACCCACGGCCATCACCTGGTAAACCAACCAATCTGCCCGTGAATCGACGATGTACTCGTGATAGCGGGCTACCTGCGCGGCTTGAGCTCTATGGTTCCAGTGGACGCCGTCACGAAGCAAAATGCGGCGATATGGTCTGGCTCCAAACTGGAACGTTCGATAGCCGCGCAGTAGTCTCTGCAGTCGCCGATTCACGGCTTGGTATATTGTGCGGTAATGACCGCGGGTTACACCTGGCTCACCCTCAGGAATGGGGGGCAGCTCTCGTGGCTCCAGCAAGACGACTGCTACCTTAGAGCCACAGCGCTGCTCAATTAGTTGGATGATAGAGATGATGTCATCCGTAATTTCTGACACTTGGACTGTTTCGTGTACGTCGTTGCCTCCCAAATATAAGATGGTCAATTGGTGAGGCCAATCGAGTACACGATTCAGTCGCCTGTCTGTCATGAAATTACGGGCTCTACCTCCTGGGGCTCGATAGCATCTAATTTCACAGTTAGGGACCTCAAAATGGCGGGGTATCAAACTGTGTCCCACAAATGCGACCTTATACATTTATAGAAATTGGGACCCTAACTGTTAATAACAAAATTGACCTGACCTAACCTAACCCCTAGTCTACACACCGATCGGAATCCTCACTCGGGGCACCAAAATGTGGGGGATAATATGGCCAAAGGTTATCTCTTACCACACCAATCGAAATATTAAATTAATCAACATAAATAAAAATAAAGTCTGAGATCGCCTACCTTATGGTATGAACTATGGTAGCCTATCTCTCAGGATGCCCTAATTAAACATTGTATAAATGGCCATATATATCAATGACTTAGCTATAACTAGGGTCCTGGTTTAGTTCAGAGGATTCCGGCTTCGGTAGATAAGGGTTATAGGTCAGGACTCCGGGCCGGGCGTGGGAATTGTGGTGGAGGAGATCACGGGACACTTCTCTACCGTTCAGATTTTTAATAGCGTCTGATCGGAACTTCAATTTCCGACTCTTAAATAAACTATATATTAATTCGTTACCAAGGGTTCATTCCCTCTTCACGAAATCATATAAATAATTATCAGCATTTAAATTATATAATTATAAAGGTGAACATCGTTTCACAACGATTTAGTGAACATAATATCAAGATATTAACGACCCTAAAGCAAATGGTGGATCGCGTATGCGGTCGCGGGAATATTTAAACTGATCCTCTTTACAGTTCTTCTAAACTTATTTCTACAAGGTTTTATAACTAAATTAACTTGATCAAGGTAATCTTATACAGTACTAAATTACCTAACATTAATTAATATCTACAATATATACAATCACCGGGTTCTGGTAGGAAATTGTTCACTCTAGTGAGGTTACCCTATCGGAAGGCTGTTGCCAACATTCCCCAGATACCGGTGTAGTCAATTTATTTCTCACAACTATAATAATCACCATCATTATTGATATCACCATCATTATCATGACTACTGGCATCACTATAATAATAATAATAATAATAATAATAATAATAATAATTCTTTATTCCAGACACATAAGATAGATACAGTATAAATACAGTACGACCTAATGGTCCATATCACATACCGTACACTTCTCGTCAGAGCACAGATAATAATTATACACAGATATATTAATAAAGAAACAATAAAATAAAATACACAGTAGGCCTATTTACAGAATAGAGCACATATCACATTTTGTCACAATATAACACAGATAGGCTAACTAAGGCTATTGCTCAATGTTGGCTAACACCTATTGCACAGATCATTGCTCATAGTTCAATTAGACCTATATATTACATTACATACTATGTGTGCAGCAGCTTCTGCCAGTGAGATATAATACAGGATTCATAGATATGATCACTAGACCAAAGAGCTACAATCAGCGTGTTACTGGAGGATTGCAGTAACTGCGAAAAGCTGTACACCAGTCTCCTGATGACAGCCCGACAGCACTGCACATCCAACAGTGTGCACACCATACTAGTGCTTTCATATTTAGAGAGACCAATGAACATCTTGAGTATATTATGATAGGATGTACACAGACCATTTATGGTGGCTCTCTTATACTTCCACCACAAATGGGCCGTGTACATAGAGGAACAATATGTCCGGAACAAAGTGACTTTAGTTTCCCAATTACACATGTGGAATTTTCTCAAGATGGTGTTACCACGTAAATATAGCTGTCTGCGCTGACGGCCAATATCTGCATCATCTGAGCAATCGTTTGAGATAATGTGTCCCAGGTATTTTATTTTGTTTACTTCATGAATAATTTGATTATTGAGTGAGAAATTTGGCAGTTTACTTTTATACAGTAATTTTGATCTAAATATAAGAACAGCACTTTTCAGTGGGTTGAATTTAACACAATGTTTACTACCAAAAGATTCACATATATCAAAAAGTTTGCTCAGACCCGCAGAAGACGGTGCAATAATGACCAGATCATCAGCATACATGAGATGGTTGATGATTTTATTCCCACCATAACATCCAATCTGCTCTTTATTCAATTTATCACTTAATTCATCCATATATACATTGAATAAGTAAGGTGAGAGAATACTACCCTGTCTCACTCCATTGGTTACTGTAAAGGAATCCGAAATAATGTTACCCCATCTTACATAAAATGTTTGATTGGCGTACCAGTACTTCAAGATTCTCAGTATATAGGATGGCACTCCCCTTGTTGCTAATTTATCAAACAGGATATTGTGGCAGACTCTGTCAAATGCCTTACTAGCATCAAGAAAGCATGCAAAAATAGAGCTGTTCATTTTGATGTACCCATCCACTAGCTCCTTCAGAGTGTAGATGCACTGGTCCGTACCATGATTCTTTTTAAAACCAAATTGATTACTATTAGTTGAGATATACACTGAGATTCTGTCTAAAATGATTAACTCTAGTATCTTACTTACAATACTGGCAAGGGCAATAGGTCTATAGTTGTCTTTTGATGTAATTTTGCCAGCCTTGTCTTTAATTACTGGTATCAAGGTAACGGACATCATAGATTCTGGTAGGAAACCATGGATTAGAAAGCTGGTAAAGCAACTGCTGAGTTTCTCCAAGAGGAGAGTGGAGGAGTACTTCAAATGTTCAGCATATATATATACCATCAAAACCACAGGATTTGTTAGCATCTAGCCTACTTATTGCAGCCTTGATTTTTTCACTTGTAACTTTAATTGTGTCATATTTTTCTTCTTTGTTACACTCTGTTGTAGCAGCAATGGTATTTCCTTGGTGCCCAACAGAGTTAAACAAAGTTTGGTAATGTGTTTTCCAAAGATTGGCTATGTTATTAGTACCAGAGATCCCATCTACACTAACGGGTAGAGGTGTGCAGCTATTATGCATTTTTTTAATATCCTTCCAGAAGGCCAATGTGTCTTTGCTAGCAAAGTTTTTGGCCAATGCTTCTCTTCTTAATACATTTTCATTGTTTTTTATATATCTGATTGCATACTTGCATCTAGCCTTTAGTCTGGTGAACATGTCAAAAATGGGTCCCTGTCTCGGTTTGTTATGATCCAGCCATACACTACGAGCATCTCGGGATGCCTGGTATAGTTCTGAAACATGGTCATTCCACCCAGGTTTGTTAAAAAAAGAGTAATTTTTGTTATGCTTGTGAAATACTATGTCACTAGCCTTAGTAAGACAAGATATAATATTATTGTACAGCTTGCTGACCTCTTCTCGATGACTAGCATTAACACAATTGGGGTCTTCACAGGTAATGGCATCCTCACTGCCAGGATCAAGCTCAGAAAGGAGAGTGTGTGTTAAAGTGCAAAATTGCTCACACTCCTCCTCGTCAAGCCCGCCCCATGGCAGTTTTGGATTTACACTATTGTTTGACTGGGTTAATTCTGGCGCTCTTTCCAAACTAGCTGTTAAGGTCAATGGGATATGATCTTCATCTGTATATGTATACTGAATTTCCATATTTGTTATCATATCATGGAAATCAGCACTAGCTACGGTATGATCTAGCCAAGACGTTGAGCCCCATGCTGCACTGACACATGTGTAACTACTATGAGGGAGCATGAGCTGAGAAGAGATAATTAGATCATGCTCACCACAGAAGTTAGGCATATGACTAGCAAACAGAGAGTTACTCATGTCCTTCAGATTAGCATTCCAGTGCCCTATTACAGAGTAGCAGGTGGTATTTAGTTCTTGTAAAAGAGCACTTAGCTCTCCAAGGCATTCCAGGTATTGTTCTTCATTTTCATTACATTGGTAGGGCAAGTACACACTAAGAATAACTACTTTCCGTTGGATATCTTCTATTTCTATACCTGTACACCATGGTAAATTTGTTACAAGTGGTTTAACCCGGCTGTCTAAAGAGTCCCTCCACAAAATAGCTACTCCTCCCGGTGGGTGACCTGCTACTAGACCATCCATAGCATCGGTTGTCGAGACCCCAAACCCATGAAAATTATCACAGATAGTACTGAGGTTACCCAAATCCAGTTTAAAATACCAAGTCTCCTGCAGGCACACAATATCACTGGTATTAAATATGTCTACTACATCAGGGCGTAGGAGAAGCCCTCTATTGGTTTTAGGGAGCCCCCTACAGTTATAAGTAGCAATACGCAAATTGTTGGGAGATGAAGTAGACTTTATATCCATGATTAAGAGTTGTTGGGAGGGTGGGTTACCGTAGTTATAGAGTCCTCATTTGTTGGTACCGGTACCGGTACCTGTGCCCTACGTTCTCTCCACCAGTACACCGATGCTTCCTCTGGCCAAAGTTCTTCATCCATAAACACCTTGGGATTTGGACACTCACAGTTTATTCTGAATGAAATATATGTGTGCCTATCAGACCAGGGAATAATTGGTTCAACATCCATACTAAGACTGAGTTTATTGGAGAGATATTCTTTCAAGTCGGATGCTGTCACTCCTGGCTTAAAACCTGTCGCGAATACTTTGGCTATACGTGATCTTTTCACTTTTTTAACTGTACTTATCCCCGTACTTTTATTTTTACCCTTAATCCCCTGATGCATAAAGTTCCTAGGTTGAATTTGCACAGCCATAGAATTCCTAACATTGTTTGTGGTACCAGTACCGGTACCTCCATTCAGCCTCTGTTCCCCCTCAGGTATGTGATGAGTTTTACTGTTATGCCCTGTTTTTCTACAGGTTTAACTTGGGTAATGTGAGTTCTGAATGACTGGGTATAGAAGGCTGCATGCACAATACAAGGTATGAGGAATAGAGAACACAAAATAAACACACGGTAACACAACACAAGTTCACGTTTATTGAAATAAAGAAATAAAGAGCATAGCAAGATAGTTATATTCGCACAAAACAAATGATAGAAGGGAACTGCTAGCATTAGCGGATCTGGATGGAGCCTAGTCTCCCACTTCCAACGTTCAGGTATATTCTTCTGATCACGGGTTTAACCCGGGAGCTGCGGGGAGACTCTTAAGAGTTCCCCCGGCGCACTGCGGGTAGACTCTTAAGAGCAGAGACTTTGAACACGTACCAAAACCGCGCGTTTATAGCCAGGCGGCTGAAAATTGGTGTGGGTATTGTACTACATGTCAACTCTCGATACCACCCCGCCAAACGCTCGCCCCGCACTCGTGCAAGCACCACCGCGCCAGTAACCACGCACTAGTCATGGAGCCTACACGTCCCTCACGCTCGCTCCCTGATGACACAACCAGCCCTCCTTCTGGTGGTGTTAGCCGCCGTGGAAGGCAGAGGGTGGCTGCCAAAGACCCTAGCTACCAGTACGACACGCCCTACAGCTCAGAGGACGAATCACCAGCACCAAAAGCACGTAAAACACGTGCAAGCAGGGCAATGGCACAGAGGTCATTGGTCTTTCGGGACACTGCCACCACGACCCAGGCCACTGCAACAACCACTACCACCACCACTGCCACCACTGCCACCCCTGCCACCCCTGCCACCGGTACCAGCGACGCAGGAGGCCGCCCTAGGGCTGCATTACCTGCGGGGGCAGGAAAAATGAAAGGCACGGGCGTAGGGAAGAGAACCCGTACGCCAGCCACAGTGCCCCTACCACCACCACCACCACCAGCCGCCCCTGGCCCAGCTGCCCCTGCCGCCCCTGCCGCCCCTGCCGCCCCTGCCGCCCCTGCTGCCCCTGCCGCCCCTGCCGCCCCTGCCCAAGGAACAGGGAAGGGGAAGGGGAAAGGGAGAGGGAAAGTGACTGGGAAAGCGACTGCTGGCCCTGGTGTCCCTGCCGGCCCTGCTGCCCCTGCCGCCCCTGCCGCCCCTGCTGCCCCTGCCGCCCCTGCCGCCCCTGCCGCCCCTGCCCAAGGAACAGGGAAGGGGAAGGGGAAAGGGAGAGGGAAAGCGACTGGGAAAGCGACTGCTGGCCCTGGTGTCCCTGCCGGCCCTGCTGCCCCTGCCGCCCCTGCCGCCCCTGCTGCCCCTGCCGCCCCTGCCGCCCCTGCCCAAGGAACAGAGAGAAGGGCGACAGGCACCACCATCATCTTGCCATCAAGGCCACGCACCACTGCTGCCCCTGCCGCCGCCGCCGCCGCCCCTGCCGCCCCCGCCCTGCCGCCGCCCCTGCCACCACCTCTGCTGTCCCTGTCCATAAGACTCCCGCACGTGCCAAAGTGACCCGGAAAACTCTTACACCATCTAAGTATGCCGCCCTGCTGTTTGATGGTGATTCGCAGGACATTGGCAGCCCGGGTTTCGACGACGAAGCCCTAGCACGGGACCAAGGGTGGGGGGATTTGGGAGTGGACAGTGGGAGTGAGTCCGACGTCGGTGACGAAAACGAGGAAGGGCATCGTCTGTCGAGTGAAGAGGAGGGTAATGATGATGAAGTGCTGTATCGCGACCATGGAAGCGATATTTCAGACGCAGAAGAAGACGCAGACGACATTCCGATCCCTGGCATGCCTTCGTTCGATTGGTCTGACGGGGTCAATTTTGTACCTGACGTGCCCCAGTTCAATCCTGGGACGTCAGGAACAACTGACAACTGCCCCTGTGATGATCAAGCGAACGAAAGCGACTTCTTCCTCGCTTTTTTCGACATGGAGGTAATGACGTACATCGTTGCCCAAACAAACGCCTACTACAGGTGGGTGTTTGGCAGATTGGACGTCCTTTCTCCAAAAGCGAGAATACGAGGCTGGGTGGATACGACTGTGGCAGAATTTCTGACGTTCTTTGCCTTGTTGTTCCTCATGCCTCTGATCAAGAAGCATGTGTTGCAACACTACTGGAAGCACGACCCTCTCATCGCCACCCCAACTTTCAATAAGTTCATGACTCGTGACAGATTTTTGTTGCTGCTAAGATTTATGCACTTTGCAGACAACGAAAATCCTAACAGGATTGACAGGATATGGAAAGTTCGGGAGGTGTTCACCATGTTGTTGGAGAGGTATAGGAAATACTTTTACCCCTTCCTCAATTTGGTGATTGATGAGTCGCTCGTGCTCTTCAAAGGACGTCTTGTTTTCAAGCAGTATATCCCCTTGAAGAGGCATAGGTTCGGAATCAAGCTCTTCGTGTTGTGCGACTGTGAAACTGGAATAGTGCTTGACATGATCGTGTATACAGGCACTGACATTGACATACCGAAAGCCGCTGCCAATGACCCCATGGGCATGTCAGGTGCCATCGTCAGGAAAATGTTGGCACCTTACCTGGGCAAAGGCCACATCATCTACACTGACAACTGGTATACTTCTCCTGCTCTCTGCCAGTTTCTTTATGACAACCAAACGGGGTCATGTGGGACTGTCAGAAAGACAAGAAAGTTTATGCCAAAGTTCACAGGTGATGTCATTCCTCTCACAGATGCCTCCTCCAGTGACACACCTTCAGAAGACGACCTGGCCCAGGAACACCGCGAGAGGCATGTGCGAAGAAGGCGACGAAAGGGGCAGAAATACAAGCAGCTCGAGAAGTGTGGGAAACTGATAGCCCTGAAGTGGAAGGATAAGCGAGACGTCCACCTGCTTTCCACCGTCCACACAGGTGCCCAGGTGGATTCTGGCAAAATCCACTACCGAACCAGGAAGACAATCTACAAGCCCGACATGGTAGTGGACTACACCAAAAACATGCGCCTGGTGGACAAGTCTGACTGTCAGCTGTCAGGTGTTGAGTGTCTGAGGAAGACTGTGAAGTGGTATCACAAGCTCTTCCTCCACCTAGTTGACATAACGATGCTGAACGCCTACAACTTGTGGTTGGTGAAGAAGGATATGGCCCCAAACCAGAAGCTGAAATTCCGGGAGTTCGTGTACAACGTCTCCTACCAACTCCTGGAGAAGTATGCCACCACCACTCACAGACGTACGGCATGGCGTGGGGATCACGTTCCTGACCGCATCCAGCTGGGTGTCGAAAGACACTACACAACCAACACCGAGCTGATTGGCACTCGTCACAGGCAGGTGCAGTGCACCGTCTGCAGCTCCAGTGTGAGGAAACCCCATGTGACCAAAAGAGTCACCTCAATGTGCGCCGAGTGCAAAGTTGCACTCTGCCTGGGTGACTGCTTCAGGGACTACCACACCTTCAAGAACTACTGAGTGTCGGCCCCTGCCCTGCCCTGCCCTGCCCTGGACTCGCCCCGTGCCCTGCCCTGGACTCGCCTCCTGCCCTGCCCTGCCCTGGACTCGCGCCCTACCTTACCTGACCTGACCTAATTGATCACGCTACCTCATAATGTAACATATATATTATATAATGTATAAGTTCCAAAGATGTCCCTGTGATATAGCTTTTACATTATATAATTGTATGTTTCATTATTTAGTTTATAAGTTTCAAAGATTTACATGTAATATGCCTTATTTTTTTAGTATATCAATATATGTTTGTTATTAGCCTAAGTAATGTGTATATAATTATTTTCTTACCTCAAATGAATTGTACAAAAATAAATATGTTTCAATAAATCATGTCAAACCTACTATGATAATAAAATAAAACAATAAAAAAAGAAAAAAAGAAAACAAGGTCATGTCATTGTATTCTTACAATATGATATATTCTATGAATATTTCATATTGTTTGAATACAATGGCATGATCTTGTAAAAAAAAAAATTTATAAAAAATTTTCTAGACAATATAAAACCTTCCCCATAACCCCCTCCTGGATTCGATCCCACTACCCTACGACACTTTGAGTTTTCCAGTCCGCGACCTTACCAACCATGCCACAGGAGCTCATACCAAATATCACTCAAAACTTCGTGTCTACAATCGAAATGACAATATACAAAAAAAAATGAATTATCCCACCAATTTACGTTTGTAAATTGATGGGATTATCAATTATATCATGCCAAGGTTTATAATAGTTTGTCTCTGTCAAGAATTAGTAATTATATAACTTTATTCTGTCAAAAATTGCCCAAACACTCAGCAAAATTGCCCCTCTCAGTGTGACTCCACTCATTTTCACACGGTCAGGCGGTCACGAGGTGACCCTTGCCGCTCCTTGATTCTCCAGCTACAGCAGCTCTGTCTGGGAACAAAATTGGTATAAATACAATAATGGATAAAATACTCTTCACAATACATTTGTATTGTATAATATTGTAAATAAAAATGAATAATAACTGTGTGGGTGTCGAAAATTGCTCAACCAGCTTTCTTATGTCTCGCCTACGCGCGTATATTGGATTATACATAGTCATGACTGTCATACAAATAATTGCAGTAGGTCTCGAATATACATTTAGATTGCATATTACTTCGAAATAAATAAGTAAACGTTTCTCTGGTGGCAATCTACCCTTTCGCAGGTGTAAGGAGACACCAGTCTATATTTAGCCCTCTATCACAACAGGCAATCTGCCTGTGTTGACTCAGCACCGTCGCTGGTGGTCTATAAATATAGTACTTTTATTTACAGTCAATGGCCTACATGTTTCTGTGGTACTTCACATGTGTCTAAAATGCAATGTCTGCTTGCATAAAAATGCAATTCTGAAGTCCATTTATATGTACGACATACGCATGTCTCAGTTTCTCTCTCTCTCTCTCTCTCTCTCTCTCTCTCATTCCTGACTCATGTTATTGTAGACCTGTTGATGGCAACGAACACCAGCCATCTGGTAGACATAAGGGTCAAAATACCAAACATCAATACGCCTGGGGCGCCTCCACAATTATCACTAAGCTGGTTATCTATCTAGAGATCTGCCTGACTTCCATCTCTCCACGACTCACTCACTCACTGCACCCCTGCATGCCTCCCTCCCACCCACCCACCCACCCCCAACCCCCCCTTTCAGGCTTCCGTCTGCTAGAAACACATTCACAATTTGCGTAAATATCGCATCAATTGGGCTATATGCGGTATATTCCTTGTTATATGGGACGCCTACATATGTACACGTCTTTATTATAGCATGAGAGTGCTCTAAATACAAGATTGACGTGATATTTATGGCGTAACACACCCTCTCCCCCTTTCATTCCCACCACAACTCACTCACACCTTGGTTCACGCATAGAAACTCATTGATAATGTGCGTAAATATCGCATGAATTGGTTTATATGCGGTATATATTTTGATATATGGCACGTATACATACGTACAAGTCTGTATTATAGCGTGACAGTGCTCTACGTACAAGATATACGTGATATGTATGGCGTAAACCACACTCTCAGCTCATAAATTGCCGCCAAACCTCCAACACATCTTCATTCCCGCCTAAATATTCTCTTATAATTCCCTTATATATTGCAATTTTTGGTCACTATGAGGCATATTCATTGTTATATGGGTGCCCTACACATGTATACATACTCTAAATAGCCTAAAAGGGCTCGAAAAAGGAGATATACGTGATAATACGCGGTAACCACCCCCTCCTCCCTCTCCTTCTATCCCCTGCGCGCGTAAATATTCGGCAGGGAAATCTCGCCGCTCGATGACAATCTAGCCGCGCGGTGCCATTCGCTCCACATTTTTCAACTACGGACCGTTCCCCTACCCCCCCCAGACATTTTTTGGGGGGTCAAATATATATGGGCCGATGCACGCAAACATTCCCTACACGATGATGTACTTTTTATCGAAATTGGCAATAGGTCCCAAAATCATCATAGGTGCGCACAGTCTTACCCTGTAGAAAACCCCCTGTGCGCCGCGGAGAGGTTAATTAGCAAGTTTATATTTTACTGGAAGACCTCAATATATTCGTATAATTCAATGTCACTGATTTTACCTCTTGCTGGCTGGTCGCGTGCCCAAGTAGCAACTCACAGTTAGGATTAGACACGCGTATATTATAGAACACGGAAATCTCTAGTAACCTCATGGGGGTACTGAACTAAGTTTGATATTCTTAAGGCAGAAATATGTAGAACACAAATCAGTGGGCGAACGTTAGATATCACTAGAGTTTTAATATCTGAATAAGGTAATTACGAGAGTCAAGGTCGCCTGTTAATTAAAAAGCACTGATCGCTTAGTACGTCCCCAATGGAATGGTTAAATATGAATTACACTGGGCAAGGTCTTAGCCACTTTATAGAAAGTTAATAAGTGAGTATCAAGCTAGTACTATAACACTTAGTACTAGCAAGAATGAATCTTGAATAGTATGGGTAGATCTGGTCCTGGTTATCTTGCTTCCGGTGATGTTGGGGGCTAACGACTGGTTCCTCGGCCGTCCAGATGGTCCAAAATGTAGGAAGTTCTCAAGTCGGATCTCTTGATGATCGTTGCTGGCTACACACTTATATACCCACGAATTTGTGTGAAGGTTATAAGGTGCACGTTAGGACTTGTACATGGACAGATGCTTCTATCAGTCTTCTCTGCCACGGAGTCTGCCGGATCTGGAATCTCTCAACTCCGGAACAACACAAGGGCAGAGCTAGAGGTAAACTGCAGGGTAGTGACCACTGGTTGGTGTCTAGCTTTCAACTGATTTGACTGGGGGCGGGACTTAGATTTATAGGCTCGGTTCTGGACCCTGTAGACAGTAGGGATCTCGAGTCTTATGGACTTAATTGAGCTCTCAATAGATATGGGGACTAGGTAAGATGGTATTTACTGTTGTGGCACAGGGCGATAGGAAGCCTTTTATATTTTCATATAACTGAGCTTAGTAAGAGGTACTATTTTGGCTATACTGGACGTATTTAGGGGAGAGAGACTGGATCTACTTTGCGAGGAGGATGGGGACAGCTGTGATAGGAGCGTCTCTCTAGATTGTTCAATCTTCATTCTATGGTATAGCTGAGGTGCTAATTTAGTGATCAGAGCATGCAAGAAAGGTAAATGGTTTATTGTGAGGTAATAGAGGTTAGTAAAGGGTTAGTCATTCATGGTTAGTTCATTGATAGGAAGAATTCCTGTGCTACCTGGCAATGACTCGAAAGTCAAAACAGGGGCCAGGTATACCTCCGCGGGGGTGGGGTCTCCCTCCTCGGGTGGGCAAAAAGGGGGAGCTGGGCGCCCTCTCTTCTGTGATAGTCGTCCGGCGGCTGTGGCTAGGGGCTTGCCATATCACCAGTGTTTGTTAATAACCCTCTGTGTATGAGACAGATGTGGGTGTCTTTAATACCAAAACCGAAGGTGCCTTAGCTAGCTGGTTTTACTCGGCTGGTTGTTAATTGTAGGGTTTGCTGGATATGGTGGAGACTGGGTTGCTAACTCTGCCACATTTATCTGGAAGTATGGCAATAGAAGTTAGTTACTGGCCGGGCGGCTAGCCTCGCACCGACGACCATTGGGTGCAGGGTTGTGAATGTGTTGTAAGAGAATAGATGGCATGCAAGGGGCTAGTAAAGTTCTAATGTTGTTCTGGCCTACTAAGTGAAGGTAGGCTGGATAGGAGTATATATATAAAAGGTTGGAGAGCGTTAGTAACGGACAATTCAAGGATCTTCAAGAGGTATGAGAGAGAGGCTAGGTCGTACAAGAGTCGAGAAGCGCGGGTGTCTTAATGAGAGGGGGGGGAGAGTTCAAGGGCTACAGGGAAATTTTGCCCCTAAGGTCCCTGGGCGTGGGGGTGGCATTAGGCTACAATTGATATGGAAGTTTGAAAAGGCAGTAGAATACGTTAGCCAAATGCTACCGGGGAATGCAACTATGGGGTGGTATAGGAGTCTGGAAAAGATAGAGTTATGTGATCAGTCCGAGGGTTATGGATACTATTAGTTGGCCCTGGGAACTGCGTTTTCTATTAAATATAAATATCAACAACAGCGGCAGTTCGTAGGGGTACTTAGTTATTGTTTCGGGGTACTTATGACAGATACTGATAACCAGGTTATCTTATATAATCTCTGGTTGGGGTAAGAGGTGTAAGACATGAAGTAAATTGGCGTAGTGTGGGCTGTGGATACGAAGGAGGCAAGGGGAAGACGTATGACAATTGTGGAAAGTAAATGGAAAAAGGTGAACACAATGGCGGATAAAATACTTAACCTAAGGATTGCATACATCGATGAACGATGACATTATAGTCGTCGTCCTAATAAGGTGATGAAACCTGGTTGATCTGTACTTGGCACAATACGACACAAGGACACTGCCGCTATGTCGCATCAATGCTGGTGGCAGTTAATATTATAGACTTAGTTACTAGAGGAACAATGCAAGGGGTGACTGAGCACGGGTTACACATCTCTATACTCGTCATGGAAAATGATATAAGAGGTCTAGGGACAAGCGTGGGTGTTTGAACTTCTAAGATATATAACATCTACTTCTCGGATGCAAGAACATACATAGATATAATTATGGCTGTCTGATGTGCTGGCATTGGCTCAACGTCGGGACAGGCATGGGTGTTTTTAATATGAATGTATATTCCTGTTCATCATCTTTGTAGCAAGGATAGTGCCGCTATGTCGTATCAATGCTGGTGGCAGTTAATATTATAGACTTAGTTACTAGAGGAACAATGCAAGGGGCGACTGAGCACGGGTTACACATATCTATACTCGTCATGGAAAATGATATACAAGGTCTAGGGACAGCGTGGGTGTTTTAACTTCTAAGATATATGACATCTACTTCTCGGATGCAAGAACATACATAGATATAATTATGGCTGTCTGATGTGTTGGCATTGGCTCAACGTCGGGACAGGCATGGGTGTTTTTAATATGAATGTATATTCCTGTTCATCATCTTTGTAGTTAGGAGTGTAGGACACGAGGGGGTTAGTGTACGTGAGGTGTGGAAAATGGTCAGTTTAGAAAAGGTAAATGGGTGTGTCCTGGAGCTGTTTAGCCCTGCGGGCTTGGGCCTGTCTGGAATGGCGGGCTCGGTCAGCTGGTCCTTTCGTTCTGTGGACCTTTCTTCCGGGTGTTTCTGTGTGGTGTTCGCTCGTGGCTTCTGTGGTGGGCTTCTTGTTCTGGGGCATTTTACTTCCCTCTCCTTCATTATAGGCTCGTCCTCGAGCCTCAAGGGTGAAGTTAAAAGAAGCATAGTGATGGTGGGTAATTTTCAGGGTATTTAGAAAGTTCCACCAAACACGAGAGCGACGGTCAGGTTTCTTTTGCAGGTCAATGTATACCTGTAAGAATGTGTCCTCTGTGTTGTGGCGGGCGGCTGCTCGGGCTTGGTGTAGGTGTGGTACACGGGCCAAGTGTCCAGTGGGGGTCTTTACTTTAACCTTTCGTATGAATGGTTTGTAGCTTTCCCCCGTGGGGGTCGGAGTGAGGTGTGTGGGATTGACAGGAAGTCTGTTTAGTGTGGTGAATGGGTTACTAACCGAAAGGGGATTCGCGCGTGACAACAGGGCTGGGGATGAAGGGGGAATGTGAGTCTGGGTTTTATTTGGTTTTCTTAGGCGATGTTGTAGGTTGGGAATATATAGTGAGGCAATGCGTAAAATCGGTGTAGGTAAGGTGGGTGAAGGAGGTGTGTGGGAAGGAGGGGGTGTGTGTGTTGTGTGGCTTGGGTCCTTAGTATCAGAACGGGGTGTTATTTTTGTATCGCTGTCTTTAAATCTGATGGGTCTGTTGATTATTCTACCTCTGGCGGTCCTGGTGGGAAGGTAGATGTTTGTCGTGGGACTTGAGTCGCTCGACGATGTTTTATAGTGAGGGGAAGCATGTTTTATAGGTAAATGACATGTGGGGTTCTCTCGGGGGTGTCTTGGGGGGGGGTTTCTTGGGGGGTTGGTTGGTGGGGGGTTCGGTGAGATGAGGAGGTTGGTCGGTGTGTGGGTGGGCCGGTGGGGGTCGTGGAGAGGAAAGGGGCGGATGCAGGGGGGCTAGACGGGTGGGTAAGGAGTGTAGATTTAAGTTGGAGGGTTGGGGGTAGGGGCGTGTGTTGTTTGATGAGGTTGGTGATTTGCTGGTGATTATTCGTCTTCTTTCCCTTTGTGGGGGAGAATTCGACGAAGAAGAAGAAGAGGAGGAGGAGGAGGAGGAGGAGGGTAGTGGTCTGGCAGCCCTACGGAACTTGGTTAGTAGGGTGTGTTTTCTGGAGGTTTTAAACGATGTTTGTCGTGGGCGTAAGTTGTAGCGTGAGGTTACTGAGGTAGATTGTGTGGTGCGGTTGGGTGTGTACTTGGTTTGGGGTGGCGGTGGTGGTTTTCTCACTGTGGTGCCTGGTGGAGGTATGTCAGGGCTAGACGGGAGGGTTTCTGTTGTGGTCGGGGTTGTGGGTGGAGGTTTTTGTACTTGGATAAGTTGGGGAGGAACTTGACTATCAGAAGTGAAAGAAGGTGTCATGGTGGAAGAGGGTGTGATATTGGGGGCTTGGGGTTTGTGGAGGTTAGTTGGGGGGGTATGGTGAGAAAAGATTTGTCGGTTCGGTGCTGGAGGGCTTAGGTCCTTAGGGGTTTGTATGGGAATATTCGTAGCCTGAGTGAGGGGGTGAGTAGGGGTGTTTAATTTAGGGTCGGACGTGTGGGGTGGGGTAATGTCTTGTGGCTTTAGAGGTTTAAACGCTCGGACGAATCTAGTTCGGAACGTGCGAGTCACGCCGTGATAGTCGATGGTGACTTGATAGGCGTTTGGGACTTGTGTGATGGTGTAGGGCCCGACATAGCGAGGGCCTAACTTGTTGGTGATAGGGAGGTTGGCTACCATTACGGTGTCATGGATGGCGAAAGGGTTTTTTTCATCGATGTTATCAGTTTTGGTGTCTTGACAGATCTGGGCGGTATGGAGGGTGTTTTGCAGATGTTGCAATGGATCAATTGTGGAGGTGGTGGAGGGAAGGTGAGCGTGGTGGTGGAATGGCAGTAACAGGGGGGGTACACCGTAAACACGTTCATGAGGGGAAATACCGTCTTCCCGAGGACAGGTGTTCATACCCCACTGTATCATCTTTAGTTGTGATGGCCAGTCTGAGGTATTAAGAGCAATCATTCTTGTACGTAACTGGTTGTTGATGGTGCGATGGCTGCGTTCGCAGATTGCATTTCCTTGAGGCCAGTACGGCGATGAGTGTTTAATCTTGATACCGCATTGTTGGGTGAATTGTTGCCAAACGTGTCCACTAAACTCGGGGGCATTGTCCGATAGAAGAGCAAGGGGAAGGCCGATATAGGGAACACTTCGGTGGCAAGCAGTGTGGCGACTGTGGTGGCTGTGTGGTCTTTAACTGGGCAGGCTATTAGAAATTTTGAATATACGTCTACAAATGTGACGATATAGCGGTTGCCAGCGTAAGAAGGGAACGGGCCCATGATGTCGAGGGATAGGACTTGGAACGGTTTGTTGGCAGAAATGGTACCAGCTGGGCCTGGGGTGCGTGATCTATCCTTTCCCAATAAACACGGTTTGCAGGATTCTGTCACTCGTTGTGCAATTTTGGAGGGGTTGGGGGTCCAGTATTGGTCTGTGAAGATCTTTAACATTTTCTTTTGTCCAAGGTGTATGCCGTTTCCCTCGTGGATGGCAATCATGTAGTCGTGGGCTATGGTGGGGTCCAAGATTATGTGACCAGTGTCTGTGGCAAGTTGATATCCCCAGCGAGTCAGTCTCTTGAAGACGTTTAACGGTATCCAGGGGGGTCTGTTTCGTGCTTCCCAAGATTGAATTAGGGAGGGGGCTGGGGGGGCATTCTGTCGGGAGGTGGGGGTAGATACCAATTGAGTGTTTTGTAAGGCGGCTAGGTTGGTGGGGGGGTCTTTTGGTACTGGCAAAAGTGACAGGGCGTCTGCATTAGTATGGAGTTTGCCGGGACGATATTGTATTGTAAAGTCGTAGTCCTCTAGTGTCTCTCTCCAACGTACCAAAATGGCTGAGTTGGTTTCGCACCTACGCAGCCATTGTAAAGATTGATGGTCGGTAATTATTTCGAGTTTTGCGCCTAACACAAATGACCGGAAGTGGCTGAGTGCCCAAATGATCCCTAAGCACTCTCTTGTGTGGCTGCGTAATTCTGTTGGGGTGGGGTGAGTGTGTAGCAGGCATACGCTATCACATGTTCCTTTCCATCTCTGAATTGAGCTAATACTGCACCTATGGCGTACAGAGATACGTCGGTATAAAGACGGAAAGGTTTCTGGTAGTCAGGGAAAACGACAATAGGGGCTTGGATTAGCTTTTGCTTCAAAGTGTTAAACGCGAGGTCTCTTTCAGGTGTCCAGGCGAACGGGGTGTCTTTGTGGGTAAGTTGGTGGAGGGGTCTGGCTATGGTGGCAAAGTGGGGGACGAAACGTCTGTAGTACGTGGCTAAACCTAGAAACGAACGTATTCCTTTAACCGTGGTGGGTGGGGTTTGGTTTTGTATGGCTTGAAGTTTCTTTGGGTCTGGCGCAATTACCATGTTCAGATATCACGGGGCCGAGAAAATCTACCTTTTTTCGGGGAATCCCGGACTTTGAGGGTTTTAATTTTCAACCCGGCGGCTCGGATTCTTTGCAGGACTTGTCCTCAACCTGAGGAGGTGTTCTTCCCAGGTTGGAGAGTACACAATAATATCGTCCAGATAGGCTAGGCAGGTTTCCCAGGTTAGGCCATGTAATACCGTTTCCATCAAAACGGGAGAAAGTGGCGGGTCCGTTACAGAGGCCAAAAGGTAGGACGTTAAATTCATAGTGATGGCCACCACTAGTGGAAAATGCTGTTTTCTTTTGGTCCTCGGCCTTGTAAGGCACTTGCCAATACCCTGCTTGCAAGTCGAGGGTAGTGAACCATTTGGATCCGTATAGGGAGTCAAGGGAATCGTCTATTCGGGGTAAGGGCGTAGCGTCTTTAATGGTTATGTCATTTAACCTCCTGTAATCGACGCAAAAAACGGGTTGTCCCATCTTTCTTTTTGACTAAGACAACAGGGGAAGACCAGGGGCTAATGGACGGGGTGGCAATCCCGGCCTCTAACATTTCCTGGACTTGGCGTTCCTCTTCCTGACGTTGTATGGGGTTCTTTCTACGGGATGGTTGTCGTATGGGGGGGCCTGTGGTGTTAATGATGTGTTGTTCTACATCCGTCTGGTCCGATTTCGGTGGGTTGTTGGGCAAAGACGTCACTGAATTCCATTAGTAGGTCGTACATGCCGTTCTTTTGGTGGTCAGA